>CM021704.1:13601434-13704716 GCA_011074415.1 Stictonetta naevosa
TTCCCTTCCCTTCCCTTCCCTTCCCTTCCCTTCCCTTCCCTTCCCTTTCCTTCCCTTCCCTTCCCTTCCCTTTCCACAATGGCTTTGACAACAACGTCCATCAATGTCTCTACCTGGGGTGTTTCACTGCTTCAGTCTTGAACAGGGTCCACCATGCACTTCCTATGTCTATGTCTATACATGGATATCAACTCCCAGAAAACCTGGTTCTTTGGAAGGGAAGAAAAGAACATAGGTCTGCCTCTTCAAGTGCAAAATAAGAAAATTTATGTCAATTTTTCTTCTCCCTCAAAAAAAAAAAGACACTTTAAATATATGAAAATAGACAAATGCTAAAAATTCCCATGAATAAATAGTATAATCTACAGACTAAGAACTATTTTTCTATATCTAAACAATTCTATTTTGTTCAAATGTGGTTATAAAACATCTAAACAAGACCTTATTGTCTTATGAAATTCAAATTACAATACAGAAATTCAGCTTTGACTGTTTTGCTCAACCTGCCAATCTGAAGATATTTAGAATTAAAAAAAAAAGTCTGTTTTTCATTATTCATGTTAATAACTTTTAATTAAAACATCTGTAAGATATACATAACATTAATTTATGAAGAAAAGCAAATGGAGTTCAATTATACTTCTACTACTTTCAACTAATTGAGGTATTTTATAGGCATTAATGTTAATTATGAAAGTGTCAGAATGTGCTTAATTGTCATCTAAATTACATAGGGGTAAAAGAAAAGAAAACAAACCTTAAGATATTTCAAAATGTTTATTCCAGGGGTAAACTCTGCCCACTGTGCACTATGCAGTGTGCAGAGGTCAAAATTTACTAATGTGTGAAAACACCTTTTATTCTATGTTTGAAATTGCCAAGAAGCTTGCCTATAACCAAAGATTTGGTTAGAAATACTGAGCAAAGCAAAATATATCATATGACTACATAGTCTTTTTAATTGGAGCTACTGCTTTCAAAGAAACCTCTCTCACTCTTTTATATATATATGCTATCACGTATTTATTTAATAGCTTAACGTGTCACTGCATCAGTCTTTTTTCTTATTATTGTATCTTGTTCCTAAATTTTGAATTTAAATATAAAAAAATGGATGATTATTGGAAGAAAGATAGCAAATGAGATAGATTTGCTAACTGAAGCCAATTATACATGTATTAGGGGAAAAGGAAGATAATTCACTTTTTATCCCTTGCCTGTGAAATAAAAAACTGGGTAGAACTGAATCCTGCTGAAGCCACTTCTCTCTGACTTCTGTGTAAGCACCTTTTTTAAAATATATATGTATTTATATATAATTATTGTTTCAGGATAATAAAAAATAGCTTATGTAATATGTCTGAAAGAATTATTCTCCTTTTATATCACTAAAGTGGGAGTTCCTTTGCATAGATATATTAGTAATCCGATTAATTCACATTTTAATTTTCATTATTAGTATAATTGGGATACTAAAGTGGAATATACAGGAATGAAAATAGACAGTATGTCCCACAGCTACTGAAGGACATAGATGCCAGACTCCAATTAAAGGCATTCATTGTCAATCCTTATTTCTGAAGTTTGTGAAATTAGCTTAAAACAAAATGTCTGGGCTTTTTTTTGTTTGTTTATTTATCTCCCCTGCTATTGGTTCTAATTCCAGAATGTAAAGGGGTTGTTTTTAAGATTACCAATAGAAAGACAATTTCTTCCATTTTGTTTTACCATTAACATTGGGGAATTTTAATTCTACTCAGTGCTCCTTGCTCTCCACTCTAACAAATTTCCTTTAAAGGCCATCACTTACACAGTTTGTTAGTTTGTTTACTCTTGAGACTTACATGCTGAGTAACATTCCACAGATGTGGTTATATACTGCAACAAGAACACAATAGTATGTACTATAGTACATACTATCATGTTGGTGCCTTGCGATAGAGTGATTATTCATGTAAAAATGAGTGTCCAAATGCCTATTTGGGAAGACTACAGTAAATATTTGAACAGAACATACTACAGCCACATGGAAGAGCCTCCTTAGTTAATTCATAGCCTTACATCAAAAGAAATCCCAGTAAAGTCATTTAGTTTCTAACACTGTAGGAACTGTTACAAGAAAAACCCATCTCAATAGTGTATTAAAACTAAGATGGGAACTTACATCTCTGTTTTTGGACATAATGAAAATGAATTTGACAGGTGCACAGAGGACACAAAACAAGTTAGCCAATAATAAGGCTGAACTTGAACAAAGTGTTAGCCATAATATGCAGAACTCCATGTCATATAAATAACACTACACATTTTAAAGAAATTAGTCTTTTTACAATAAGAGAAACTAAGTGAGTGTCTGTGCAAATTAGTTTTTATAGGCATAAATCAATTAATATACTACAAATTCTAAAAAAAAAAAAAAAAGTCTAAGCTAAAGTGATTGCTCTTATTTGTAGTTCTTTTTAATCTAGGGCTTTTAGATAATTTACTCCACATGACTGTACATGCTGTGTGAAATACATTTTCAGGAAGTGTGTCAAGTGTTAACGCAGACTCAATGTCTTACCAAGCTGTTACAAGTATATTTTCCAGGTAACTCAGTTTTGATATCTTCTATTTACTAACAGTCTTAAAATTCTTTTCACAAGAATGGTTTTACTGAGCATCCTGACCAAACTGCTTGTTCCTATTACTGGGTTCCACTGATTCTGAATAGCATTCTGGCCTCTAAGTAACAAGACGGGCTTAAACGAAAAGCCATGGTGTTAGATATAGTATCCAAAATATAGTTACAAACTTGGGAATAATATTCTCCTTGGATCTTTCAGTGTCCAGTCCTTGGAATTTAATAAGATATTGAATTCAGTTACTCCATATGGTAGTCCCACAGTTATACTGTAGTGAACATTTTGGCTTGTGTTGTACTTAAGTTCATTGAATGCTATTTCAGTCATGCTACAAAACCTGATAAACATATTTCCTGTCTAATTCCTTAATAGTGTTCATTATTTTATATGTATTGCCTTCCTATTTTGTTTCTTTTCAGCATTATATATATATATGGACTGAGTGAATGATTGGCTGTGAGGCTGGTGCCACGCCCAATGTTTTGGGTTCTATTACCTTGGATGCTCTTTTGAGGGACCCGGAATGCTGATGCCGGATGGGGCACAGATGACCAAGTGGGGCAAGAGTGTTATGGGCAGTAAGTTGGCTAGGCTTATCAGTAGGGCTTTCAACTAGATGTGGTGGGGAAGGAGATGCACCTCTGAGTGAAGAAAGCACACCTGAAAACACTATGGCTCTAAGTAACAACAGAGGAATACTTGTGAAGTGTTCCAGTGCAATCAGGAAGGATTCTAGAAATGCAATATGACTGATTGCCCAGCTGAAGTCCCCCTAAACCAACACATGCAGTATGGGAAACAAGCAAGCAGAATTGGAAACCATGGTGCAATTAGATAGATACGACCTGTTTGCTATCATGGAACCATGGTGAGATGGATCACATAACTGGAACATTGGAATAGAGGGCTACAAGTTCTTTAGAATGGCTAGACAGGGAAGGAAGGGAGGGGATGTTGCCCTCTACAATAGGAGAAGGGACTGATTGTGAAGAGTTGCCACTGAGAAACAGCCACAGACAAGTTGAGAGCTTGTGGGTGAGAATTAAAAACTGCACCAATAAAGGTCAGCTTGTGGTTGGGGTCTACTACAGGCTGCCTGATCAAGGAGATCCTGTGGATGAGGCATTCTGGCTTCAACTACAAGTGCCATACTCACATGCTCTCATCCTGATGGGGGACTTCAACCACCCAGATGTCTCCTAGGAAAACTACACAACAGGCTGTGAGCAATTTAGGAGATTCCTAGAGTGTGTTGAGGATAACTTCCTGGTCCCAGTATTAGACAAACCAAAGAGAGGAGAAGCATTACTTGACCTGGTGCTCATCAACATGGAAGAGCTCATTAAAGAGGTCAAGACCGGGGGCAGTCTGGGCTGCAGTGACCACGCTCTGGTTGAGTGTGTGATCATGAGGAATATGGGACTGGCAAAGAGCAAAGGCAGGACCCTGAACTTCAGAATAGTGAAATTCAAGCTTTTTTTTTTTTTAAAAAAAAAAAAAAAAAAAAAAAAACAGTAGATATCACCCAGAACATTGTCCTTAGAGACACAGCAGCTGACCAGAGATGGAGACTCTTTAAGAATGTTTCCGATCTGGTGGCTTTTTATGATGGAGTGACTGCATCAGTTGACAAAAGAAGACCAATTGATGCCATCTACTTGGACTTCTGCAAGGTCTTTGACATGGTCCCACATGACATCCTGGTCTCCAAATTAGAGACATATGGATTTGATGGGTGGACCATCTGGTGGATAAGGAATTGGCTTGATGACCACACCCAGAGAGTGGCGGTCAATGTCTCTGTGTCCAAGTGGAGTTCTGGTGATGAGTGGTGCCCCTCAGGGGTCTGATCTGGGACCGGTACTGTTTAATATCTTTATCAACAACATACACAGTAAGATCAAGTGCACCCTCAGCAAGCTTCCAGATGACACCAAGCTGAGTGGTGTGGTTGATACAAAAGAAGGAAGGGATGCCACTTGAAGGGACCTGAACAGGTATGAGAAGTGGGCCCACGTGAACCTAATGAGGTTCAACAAGTCTATAGGCAGGGTGCTGCACCTGGGCTGAGGCATTCCCAGACACAAGTACAGTCTGAGTAAATAACTCATTGAAAGAAGCCCTGCAGAGAAGGAGACTTGGGGGTTGTGATTGATGAAAAGCTTGACATGAGTTGACAGTGCACACTTGCATCCCAGAAGGCCAACTGCATCCTGGGCTACGTCAGCAGAGGAGTGGGCAGCAGATTGAGGGAGGTGATTGTCTCCCTCTACTCTGCCCTTGTGAGGCCCCACTTGGAGTACTACATCCAGGTCTAGAGCCCCCAGCACAAGAAGGATGTGGGTCTGTTAGAGCAGGTCCAGAGGAGGGCCACAAAGATGATTAAGGGGCTGGAACACCGCTCCTACGAAGACAGACTGTGGATGCTCCATCCCTGGAGGTGTTGAAGACCAGCTTAGATGAGGCCCTGAGCAACCTGATCTAGTGTGATTACTCTGCTAAGTGAGATTACTTATGTATGTAGAAATTTTTCTTTTGAATTTTTAGATTTTCATTTGGCTGTGTTGTGATGAAACACACATACATTTTATAAAATGTTTAGTTACACATCTGTTGTTTCTCTTGCTAAGAATCTGTCACCCTCTTCTGAATTTTCAGTGGCATAAGAATATTTTGCTTGTGAGCCGTTTGACTTCCTCTGAATTGTATCTTTATCAAGATACACAGCCAACAGCAGAAATAATGTATTCCACATACTTTAAACTTATACTAAATAATTCCTAAAAATCCTTGCAAAGGATTGCATGTGATTTAATCAACCATTAGATACTGATGTTATGAAATCTTCATGATCACCTTTAGTCTGACAGTAATTAATATAATTAGGTCTATATAATATAATATATAATATGTAAAGTCTATATTAAGTCTACAGACTTCCTTCCCTTCCAGCCTGTGTTCCCTTCCAGCTTGTGAACTGTCATGAAGCATTCTTCCCCCCCCCACACCCCCTCCCGATGATGGTATGATGGTTTTTAAAGTGCCACAGATAACTATGCATTTTGGATGCCTGCAGAAACTTCCTTTGAAAAGTTCTCTCTTGACAAATGATCTCTCTCTTCACTCCCAAGGATGTGAACCTTTCATTGAGCTTGAGTTGGATACAACACTATTATTTCAACTCTAGTCTTCCAGCTGACTTTGCCATGGTAACCAATTGCCTTGCCATAGTAAGCAAGGTCATTCCATACCTGAACTGTCAGTTTATTCAATTGCAATGTTGCTTAGGGGACTTGAAAGTATGGGTCTTGTTAACTCTTCAAGAGTGTTAAAATCTTTCATTCTGCATCTCTAAATCCTTTGCTGTTAGTACTTTGGTAAGGAATATTTACTAATATATGGAATATTGTTCACATAAAGAGATTTTTCACAATTTCCTCTATCCCATTACTGTGACTCAGCTCTGCTTTCACCTGTGCTCAGCAGCAAAAGTCAACTGAATGCATACTGATTAAAGCCTTTCATAATGAGAATCAAGAAATGAATAGTTTACTTAAAACTATCTTGTGTTTTGTCATCTTCAGTAGCTTCTGAAGTAAGTGTTTCAGTTATGTTTACTTAAAATGTCATATACATCAGTGAACACCAAAGAGTGAACTATATTCTTGATTTCTTGTTATTTCCTCTAAATTTTTATTCCAGGCAATCTTCTTTACTAGTATGCCCTGGTTTCTGCTAGGATAGAGTTAATTTTCCTCCTCGTAGCTGATATGGTGCTATATTTTGGATTTAGTATGAGAATAATGTCGATAACAAGCTGATGTTTCAATTGTTGCAGAGCAGTGCTTACACTAAGCCAAAGACTTTTCAGCTTCTCACTGTGTCCTGCCATTGGGCAGGCTGGGGGTGCAGCAGGAGGTGGGAGGGGACAGACCCAGGACAGCTAACCCAAAATAGCCAAAGGGGGTATTCCATATCATCTGAAGTCATGCTGAACAATTAATATGGGTGGGGGGACCAGCTGCTCGGGGATAGACTGGGCATCAGTCAGTGGGGTGGTGAGCAATTGCATTGTGCATCGCTTGTTTTGTACACATTATTATTAGTAGTAGTATCATTATTATTATTATTTTCCTTTCTTTTCTGTCCCCTTTTTTTTTTTTTCTGATTCTGTCTCCCATTCCAGAAAGGGAGGGGGGAGTGTGAGCGAACAGCTGTGTGATGCTTAGCTGCAGGCCGGGTTAAACCACAACAAAATATTAAAACTATTCCTCACAATTACACTGAAATAGGACAAATCTTGAAATGTATCCAAAGTCAGCACAAAAAGATACTACTAGAAAAAGATTCATTCTCTTTCTGAGACCCCAGAAAACTATATGCTTTACAGTTGCTAAGACCCAGTATTGTCTCTGATGACATATCATTTATGTTTGTAACAAGAATTCAGTTAATTTCCAGGTGGCCTGCCTTATAATGTAGAACTCTGTAGGAAAAAAATAAATAAATAAAATATATTTTTTTTTAAAAAGTCTGTCATTTAAAGCTTGCCATTTAAAACTTGATATCATTTGAAATTGTAGTATAGCCTTAAACATTTTATTAAGCATTCAGTTGACTTTGAATGTACTATCCCAAGTAAGTGAACAAACAAAGTGAGTCTTCAGATGGCCTAAGGAAGTACAAAGTATTCACAAACTCTACCCTACCTGATACTATGGTCCTGGGTTGCATTATTCTAGCAAGGTTCCCCCAGCTGTTGCTACCAAAACACCTGATTTAAGCCATTCCTCCATATACTTAAAGCACAGATGCTGGGAGGCACAGACTAAACTCTTACTAGTTATTTCGAGATTGACATCTAATTTAGGTCCCTAAAGGAAACAGTGTGAACATGGTACTTGAAACATTGCCATGATTAATCAAAGTATCTGACTTGTGGAAAGTATTTGTCTGGTCTGGTCTGACTTTAAGGTTAAGTAGAGACAACTGATGTTTGAATCACTCCTACAAACGACTTTTAAGAATGTATTTTAGAGCTGGAGCTCTTTAGGAGAAAAAAAAAAAAAAAATTATTTCATATTACATAATGGGTAAAATTCCCAAGTTTCCTGCCACAGGAGGTAAGGTAGCAGACATTTCTTGTCCCTTTTTCAAGCTGTGTTCTGTTAATGAACAGGTACGTACAACTGACAGCAGGCAAGAAGGTGACCTCCAATATTCCTCTTAAAAAGGGTGTTGCTGTGAAACTACAATGGAAAAGAAACAATAGTAGTTGCAAGGTTCATATGCTGTTATGCTCTCCCTAAATAGCAGCCCCTATTATCACTGTTGTAGCTGGACTCCTAATCCAAGTACATCATGGGTCTGACACAGCTGGGTACTAATGCTATTGTTTTAGATACTTTATTTTTAGTTTTAATTATGAAAAAAATATTTTGCTCTTGATATTTATCATCACATCATCTGTTTCATTTCCCCCCCCCTTCCCGCCAAGTTTTCAACATGTGAAAGACATGGAATATAAGGATAAAGGAAACAGGAAAAGCAATAAATTAATCTAATAAATCCACAAACTTTATTGAACAGTAGATAACTGACTGATGGGCCATCAAAGGAAGCACATTTGCAGCTCTGGGGAAGTCCACCAAGAACTTTGCAATTGACAAGAAGGTAAAGCAAGATTAGTGCACTTCTCATGGGAAAGAGCGGACTAATGGGATATCTGAGGAGGCTTGTGGTAGTATGTGAAGCTTATTATGGGCTATCTAGCAGCAAATATGAGCAGCAAAAATGGTGAGAAGGATGGATCAGAGTGGATCAGGGATAAATAAGCTTGTGAAAATGCAGGGGGCAGAGGAAAGCTGTTTGAACAGGCTGCTCATTAGTAATCTTTCACTGAGGCTTGCACGTCATAAATGTCCATCTTATCTTATTAGAAAATGCCATTCCTAATTAATTTCTTCATAGTATGTGTGTGTGTATTCATGAATTAGCAAACTTCAAGTTGGTCTAGCCAATGAGTAGGAGGAAACCAAAGTCTGGAAAGACCTAAGGTCATATACAGAGACTGAATAAATGTGTCTGTATGTCTGGACTTGGGTTCTTCTGAGACTTACAGTCTGGCTGAGGGTTCAAGGTCCCATAAATATGAGTATATGAGGTGGTGAGTGTGCATCTGTGTTCTTTGAGCAAATGTGTGTTTATACAGGTGCTGGTAAAGGCACTTGTCCTGTCTGCATTGATCCATTTTGCCAGCAGAGTATGCATTGTGTAGGTAAGTATCTGTTTCACTGGGATTTGTACTCAACTTTGATACCGGACATGAAAATGGGAGCAGCAACAACCACACCTAGTAGAAACAAGAGTAAAAATCCTCTGCAGTCTGCAGGATTTGGCTTTCTCTAAGCACTGGTATAATATCATGGGCTAAGATATGCTGCAAATTGGTTCAATTTAAATTTAGCCAGTTTTACCTATCCTGGGTTTACTAATTCTTTTTTCCATAGTAGAACTTGTGATACATTCTGCCTTCAAATAGAAAAACAACTTTCCTAATTGTTTATGAATAATACGAAAATTAATACCAAATCAGGCTCCATGTGAAAGCATCATAAAGGACAGGCTTTAGACAATGACAAACCCTTAAAATATTATTGCTTTTTTATTGCTATTATTCCAATATTATTGCTGTTAGAAGAAAGAATTTATATGATAGTGTCAGGGTATAAATAACAAGCAATAGCTACATACAGTTGTGAACATGAAGTTCATGTTCTGTACATGAACTTGACTCTGATAGAGCAAAGTGCTCTAGTACTTTGACATTGTCTCTGTAATTGGATTTAACAATCCATTTAATAATTTCAACCTAAGACATTCCACAAAGTGGTAATCCTGATTACATTGTTTGAAATATAACACTTTTCCACATATTTTCAATATTAAAAATGTCTGTCCAGTTCTGAGAAAATAATATATTAAAATATATATATCTCATTAACAGAACAATTCAGAGACATGTGTGTGTCATTATCACCCTTGCACATCTCATACTAAAATAAATTTTATTAATTGAAGATGATGGGTGATCTGACTTCTGCAGTGACGTGACTCATCTCAGACTTTCTATTTTCTGCCTAACTCCACATTTTTACTTCTTCCTTTTCTGTTTTGTGAGTCACATAGCACTAAATACTAAAGCTGTCATTATACTCTAATATAATTCTTGTACATTCTACAGCTCACTTGGTATCATTAATGTCAAGTTTGAATGGCCTCTTACAAGGAGTGATTTATTAGCTTAGCACATTCATTGTGATGTTTGTTTTTCAACATAATTTTCATCATTTATCTATCAGTATTAATTTTCCTATTAAAATCTATCATCTGTTAGCACAATGTTTAATAGACATCAGCTTTTAAAATTTTGTTAGTGTTTTAGAAACAGTTTTTAGTGAGATTCAGATTTTGTCTGATAAAAAACCTAACACACTTGCCTGGATCAATTGTTCAAAAGTTCTTTCACATCAACCACAGATCTCTTTCAATTTGATGCAAAACATTATTTTTTTTTTTTTTTTGAGCATTTGTACATACCTAATAAATGCTGCATCATCCAAAATTGTGATGTTGTAGATGACAACTTGTTTATACTTAGATTTCATGAACTGCTTGTTTAGTTAAGACTAAAAGTGGTGTCAGGGCAGACAAGCTATGTATGAACTAGAAGGATCCCCTGTTATAACATTCGGTTCTCTCATGGGATTACTGCATTTTCTTGTTGAATGCTATATCATTTAAACATTTGCACATGTGGATTCTCTCAACCGTATAGAAAGAATTGTCAATAAAAATCTAAATTATACTTAAATTAAGATATATCTCTAACATTGCTGCTGAATTAATCAGAAACAAATTCAAACCGCTCTAGGGTTCACTAAATATAATGCAAACACTATTAAGAGACCATGATGGACATGATAAAATTTCATAGTATTGTCAGTGACAGTGATACCAGCTGCAGAGCAGTATTTGGTGGAAGAAGAAAACTTCTCTGGCTGATGCCTCTCAAAGCAGAAATGAAAGGCTTCTTCAGTGCTCACTTGTGTTTCCTTTAAGCTGCTGTTCCATCAGTTTGTAACGGGACAGCCAATAGACAGTATTTTGGCTAGGAAAATGAAAACAAATAAGTAAATAAAGTCACATTACAGTCTTTTATCTTAATTCTTTGATTGTTTAAAAAGTGTTTTACCATTCTTATTGTACTCAAATTCCATTTTAGATGTGGAATTCCATGTGGAAATTCAACATTGTGGAGGTTTCTTGATCCCTCCTCGAAGGAAAGACTTTTAGCCTTTTAAGTCAATTTTATTTTGCAGAAAAACTTACCAATTACACACTACAATGTTTCCACTTTCTATCACCTATTGTTGCAGCAGTTGTCCATAATGTTATGCATAATGCCGTTCTGGATGTCCTGTCACTTTTCTGTCATTGTCTGTCATTACATAACAATGTGCAAAACATTGTGTTTGTAGAAGAGATAAAAGGTAAAAATTAGATATCAATTGTTGATTCATTTCAATATACCGTAAAGAAGTAGCAAAATCCCAAATAAATATCTGTATCTTAAATGTAAGTGTGGTTATAAATAAATAAATAAATCTTGCAGTGTAAAATTAAGAATATTATTGGTCAAAGCAAATTCATCCCACCCTCCCCCCCCCCCCTTTTTTTTTAATTAATCAATGAATTTGAATTATTTACTGCATTCAATAAGGAGCTCACTTTGCTCCTGCTCAGAATGTAATTTCTCAGACTGACTTTAGCTAGTAAAGAGTTTATCTGTTTTTAAATATACCTGGAAATTTCATGGAATAAAAAATTAGTTTATTTTCAAAGTCAGTTACAATGTGAAGTATAAAATCCCATTTTCTGTTCTCAAATTCTTTGTAGTTTTAAACATCTTGCCAGCTGGCAATCTTCCAGTTCTCTCTCAATCATCAGAGAAGCTGCAACAACCAAACACTGTTTTACAACCTGTTGTGACTTTTCATGAAAAAAGGTTACTTTTTGGATTACTTAATATCTAGCTCAAAATTGGGCAAGGACTGCAGTAATCTAGAATTAAAAAAAAAAAAAAATTATAAAGGCATCTTTAAATGTTAAATCTTATGCTCTACTCATACTTCAATACTCATATAAGTATCATTGAAACCTTATGTGTTTTCAGTGTCTTCACCAGATAATTGCTTGCTACACTGGTGGACCCCTAATGATAATTTACAATCAGTTCTGAGCATAAAATCTCTCTAACCAGTGACAGTTACAAGATGACAAACCAAGGGCAAAACTAAGTGAATTATCTTTTTTTTTTTTTTTTTTTTTTGCATCTCTTCTCCTTCTCTCTCCTCCCCCCCCTCCTCTCCCCTCTCCTCGAATGTCTTAAATAGAAACAGTATTATTTCGTAGGTATTTTGGGAAAGTAACACTGCTGTGGTGTTTTATCTAGTCTGTAGATAAAGGACTTGTACTAGCAATGACTTCATTGAGCAGGAATCAAACAAACAATTCTCTTCAAAGTACTCAAGTACCCATGTATTCTTCCCCAAGTAGCAACTAAGAAATTCATGTAGCTTTGTAAGGTTATGTGGAATGAGAGTGCCTGTATGTCGTCAAAGAACTTTCCAAGGCAAAAAGTGAAAAATTAAAAGAAGGAAGTCATAAACAAGAACACACATTGATACAAACGTGGGTGAAAAATGACAAAGAGAGGTTGCCACAAATGACCCTTGCCAGTTGCAGTAGTTGGTAAGGATATGTGAATTGTGAGAACATTTATTTTTTTTCAGTAAGATTATCCGACTAAGGACTGTGATTATAGCAAACTGGGATTATAGCAAAATAGAGGGAGACAAACACACAGAGATGTGAAACCTGACCAATTAGTGTTAATGAACCAGAAACAAATCTCAGAAGCTACACTAACTGATAAACTATAGGGAAAGGGAGGGAGATCCCTGATAGTGGACTTTACTGCAGTCTGTCCTGCCCTATTATAAAATCCTTTCTTAACTGTCTCTGTGTAATCCCAGTCCCTATCCCATGTGTGTGACTGCTGCAAGGACCAAATGCCGGCTCCTGGGGGGACCAGTGTGAGTGGGCCAGGTACCAGCTCCTGGAGTCAGACCAGGGGTGTGGTGCTGACTCCTGTGGAATCCCAGTGCAGATACTGGAGCCTGTGGGAGTCAATCTCCAGGCACTAGGGTGGGAAGAGTGTGTTCTCTCCAAAGCATCTACTGAAGGGACTGTCATGAGTGAGCCAAGTGAGGGGCTGCACCCTGATGGCTGGAGTAAGGCCGTGGGTCACAGCCTGTGTGCTTGATGCTGAGGACATCTAGTGAGTGGGTGTGCTGGTGAACCCCAAATGTGTGTGCCTGCCTGAGCAACCTCCCACCCGTGGCAGTCCCAGAACAGGGAGGGATGTGGCCATCAGTGCTGGTCTGGTCCTGCATGGGGATGCTCTTTATGACCAGTGTGTGTGTGTGTGTGCATGGGTTCCTGTGTATGCCCCCCTGTGTGTCTCCAAGATACGTGTGCAACTTTGTTAACACCTGAACCAGCAGATGTGAAATTGGCAGCCATGTACCTCAGCCTGGGCATAGACCCCAGGTCCCCAGGCACCTATCTGGGCAGAAGGGTCTTGTGCCAGACCATTCTCCATTACATAATCTCTATATTGTAATTACTCATTAAACAAATAATTACTTTTATTTTATTTTATTTTATTTTATTTTATTTTAATTTTATTTTATTTTATTTTATTTTATTTTATTTTATTTTATTGATGTGTGATTTTCTCTTGGTACAATTATTAATATATTAATAGCTTGAGGAAGATTTGAATTCAAAGATATTTATATCATATACATATATAAAGGATAATTCAAATTTTTGTCTCTGAAAACTTTCATTCTACAAATATTAATGAATAATCCCTCATAACAAAAATCCAACAGCTATAAACACATTTTAATTACAAACAACAAAATGTGGAATTGACAAGAAGGTAAACTCCACAGTGTATGCACTAGAATAAATGCAATATAGCAGCATGTTTTATTGCAATTAAGTGCTTAGAAACATAGAATGGTTTGGGTTGGAAGGGGCTTTAAAGATCATCTAATTCCATCCCCCTACCATGGGCAGGGACGCCTTCCACTAGACCAGGTTGCTCAAAGCCCCATTCAGACTGGCCTTGTACACTTCCAGGGATGGGACATCCACAGCTTCTCTGGGCAACCTGTGCCAGTGCCTCACTGCCCTCAGAGTAAAGAATTTCTTCCTTATATCTAATCTAAGTCTATCCTCTTTTAATTTAAAGCCCTTGTCCTTTCACCCTGACAAAGAGTCCCTCTCTAATTTTTCTGTAGACTCACTTTACGTACTGGAAGGGCACTATACTGTCTCCCCAGAGCATTCTCTTGTTGTATCTAAACAACTCAATTGAGTATCTCAGCCTTCTCTATATAACTAGGTCTCCCATATCCTTCCTGAGAGGGCCCAAATTTTCCCTAGTCTTCTTTTTATCACTGATGTATCTATAGAATTTTAATTTTGTTGTTGTTGTTGTTGTTACCCAGTTACTGAGGCTCTTGCCCTTCCTTCTGTAACAAAGGCTGTCATTGTGGATTTGCAATGGTGTAGGTGTCTTTGAACATAAAACTAGGCTTTTAAGCATCCGTGTAGATCTTTTTTTTTTTTTTTTCAAGTGAGTATTGGGCTAAGCCATGGAAAGCAGAGCATCCCTTATTTGAAATTATACTGAAGATATTATGCTTGCAATTATGTAAAGCTGTCTATAATATTTTGCAGCAAATACCATGCTTAGTACACTATCATCCTATTTTTCTAAAGCAAGCTTTTCATACTGCAAGATAAATGTCCTGAAGTTTCCTAATTCTCAAAAATGTACAAGTCTAAGGCTGAGATATTTCAGCAGGCTGCCTGACCAATTTTACTTGAAAGTTCAAGTCATAAATTTGTGATGGCTTTTGAACTTGCAATAAATATGTTATATTCTATAATTTTAGGCAAGTGTGAATAAAGGTTAAGGGTGCATTAAAGTGCTTTGTTCTGAGATACATACTGTGCATGCATACAATACAATATCATATAACACATATCACACAATATTTTCTGAATGCTTGTATTTGATAATGTACAAGTAATAGAAAAGGTCTGTCCCAATAATATATTTTGCTTCAATAATAAAACGAGTTCTTCTGCAATTTGGGAGTGTTTTTGCATTCTTTTTTTTTTTGTCTTTTTTTTGGTTGATGTGGGAAGACTCAAAAAACTTTTTTTTTTAAATTTTTTTTAATAAGATTTTTACAAAAAAAGTTGGTTTCTAACAAGGGAAAATATATTCTAGTTGTACTTTTTATTGCAACATTCCTTTCAGATCACCTTTTGTCAAAGATGTCAGATATATGTCAAATAAAAAGGTCTTCTCAAATACTCTCTGTCAGATAACTTTCTATCTTGACAGAAGTTCAAAAGAATGAAATAACTTATCTTGATTCTTTAAAAGTTACACAATATAATCGTTTATATTTCTCTCTCTCTCTCTTTCTCTCTCTTTTTTTTTTTTTTTCTTTCTGTCATTATGAAATTACTTACTCTAAGTGTCCAAAAGCATCAAAACCCTTGTAACAGATTTTGCTGGTGAGGGAATTCAGATCATCAGAGTGAAATTTCCTATACCACAAACTATTTCAGACTTCCTGATTTTGCTGAGGGAAACAGTACATGACATCAACGAAACCAAGAGAGTAAGTTACCCAGTTTCTGTTATATAATCATAGACTCACAGAATGGTTTCAGGTAGAAGGGAGCTTAAAGATCATCTAGTTCACTTCCCCCCTCACCCACCTGTCATGGGCAGGGATACCTTCCTGCCAATATCAGGTTCCCCAAAGCCCCATCAAGTCCTTAAACAATTCCAGGGTTGGGGCATCCACAGGTCTCTGGACAACCTGTTTCAGTGTCTCAGCACCATCCTGGTAAAGAATTTCTTCCTAATATCTAGTCTAAATCTAACCTTTTTAAGTCGAAAGACATTCCCTCTTGTCCTATCACTACACTCCCTGGCAAAGAGTCCTTCCTCATGTTTCCTGTAGACATCTTTTAGGTACTGGAAGACCACTATAAGGTCTCCTCAGAACCTGAACAACCCCAGCTATTTCAGCCTGTCATGATAAGAAGTCTTCTGGTTATATATGGCTTCTTGTTAAAAAAAAAAAAAAAAAAAAAAAAAAAAATCTTGTCTGTATACAAAATCATTCTTATTCTAACAAAAGAGATTTCTAAAAGTCAAACTTTTGCAAGTTTGCAAACTTTCTCCTTCGTGAAAGAACTGAAATAGTGTTTATGAGTTCCAGTGAGATCATTCATAAAGGTAAGTCATTTGCCTGAGGAGACTACAAAATAGCCAGATCTATAAATTTTCTTCTAAGCAACATAAAAGGGAAAACTATTTAAAATGGCTATTTATAACTTGAAGCCCACCTTAACCCAATGTCGATGTTAACGATTAAGCCAGTGCAAGACTCCATGAGTTTCTTTCTTTAGTGTTTATGGTATTACTTTGGCCTATTAATTTATTAATACAGGACCCTAGACTTCGATCTGAACATAATTGGGCCATTGAAGGATCATGTTACTACAAAATGTAGTTTTTTTTTTTTTTTTTTCTAATTTTATCTTATTCCAAAGCTAGAGGACTGTTCTTAGTTGAATGCTTTTTTTGTTTGATGAAATCTTTTGAGAGCAGGGGGAAGAAAATTTATTGTACAAATAAAGCCAAATTCAGGTCACTGTCTCCTTCATTGCTGGCATCTGTCCAGAATGACATAAAAAATCATAATTCAGTTTGGCACAGATTGCTACTGTTCTTATGAACTGAAACTGCCTGAAATTTTCATTAGAATGATACATTTCATCTTCTGTCTTGACCTTTGTCCTTTACCCTTGCACACTTGACTGCCTTTAAAATCTATGCCTCTTTAAATGATGTTAGATATATTGTCCTAGAGACACTGCTTAACAAAGGTAACCTTTTACAAGGTAAAAGAGAAAACATGACATCTGGTAAAAGTTTCCTGGATGGGGATTGCTAATGGGTTCACTTTACAAATCTAGATCAAAAAAAAAATACTTCATATTCTTCATAGATGTTAATCTGTTGGTTTAAAAATCAAGATCAAATATCATCTATACTAGTATAATTAAAGAGTTGTATTGCATATGGATTTCCCTAGTTGTATGTGTCAGCTGTTCTCATATGAGATATTTTTCCACTGTGCTATTAGTCTTAAATACACAGTTTGAGTCAGGATGTGATTTGTGAAGCTTTTGTCCCTGTATCTTCCACTCAGAGAGACTTAAAAAAAAAAAAAAAAAAAAAAAAAGTGTAAACAAAGATCCAACAAATTATTGAGAAGAATTTGAAAATACATGTATACAAATATATATACATCAGCTTTATTTTAATGAAATGTTATCCAAATAATTTTCCATGTTTGTATGCATATATATGTATTTAAGCATTTGCATGCATATCCAAGCATTAATGAGTGTGCATGTATGAACAGATTAGAATTCATGAGTTCAAAAGAACACTTCTAGCCTGCAGAAATATCATTCCTAATACAAAGGAAATGTCATTCATGAAAAATGAAAAACCAGGAATAAATTTTCATTGGTATTGATAGTATAAAAAAAAAAAAAAAAAAAAAAAAAAAAAAGAGATAAGAAAACTGTGACCATAATAATGGCCTTGGACCTTGAGTTAAACAGGCAGCTTTACTAATACCGCTCAGGAAATCAAGCAATAATGACACACTGGAAAAAAGATTTTGTACATTTGGCTAATTTTACACTTAAACATTAAATTTGACAATGCTAAGAACAAAGCTGTGTTCTATTCATTGCATAATTAGCTAGTAATTATCACAGAATCATTGAATGGTTTGGATTGGGAGGGACCCTAAATATCATCTAATTCCAACTCCCCTGACGTAGGCAGGAACACCTTCCAGTAGACCAGTTTGCTCAAAGCCCCATCCAACCTGGCCTTGTACACTTCCAGGGATGGGACATCCACAGCTTCTCTGGGCAACCTGTTCCAGGGCCGCACCACCCTCTCAGTGAATAATTTCTTCTTTATAGCTAATCTAAATCTACCCTCTTTTAGTTTAAAACTATCATGCCTTTGTCCTACCACAAAATGTCCTTACAAATATTCCTTCCCAGCTTTCTTCCAGGACACTTTAGATATTGGAAAGTAGTTATAAGATCTCCCCAGAGATCAGGTAAGCGATGGTAAGCCATGTAAGTGATGTCAGTTGCTCTTCTCCTGTGCACCAAAGCTGTAACCCCATCATGGAAGGCCACCAGATTTGCCAGACACAATCTACCCTTGGTGAAGCCATGCTGGCTGTCACAAATCACCTCTTTATTTTCTAGGTGCCTTAAAAGAGTTTCCAGGAGGATCAGCTCCATGATCTTGCCAGGCACAGAGGTGAGACTGACTGTCCTGTAGTTCTTCAGGTCTTCCTTTTTTTCCCTTTTTCAAAATGGGGGTTACATTTCCCCTCTTCCAGTCAGTGGGTACTTAACCAGACTGCCATAGCTTCTCAAATATGATGGAGCATGGCTTAGCAAATATATCCAGGTGTTCCCTCAGGACCCGCAGATGTATCTCATCAGGTCCCATTGTTTTGTTCACCTTTAGTTTCTGACATCTTCAGAATTTATGACATATGGCAGAATTTTCATGATGGTATATTTTTTATTATTATTTCATGGTGATTTAACTACCATCTTGTTATATACATTTGTCTAGATGGATCTTTGATGATTTTTTCTCCTAAGGGTGTGTGTTGAAAAAAACTCTCTAGCAAATACTATTAGCATGTGTATTTGGAATTACTCCTCGGAGTTAATGATAAGTCAGTGTGAACTACTTCAGATATGGCCTCATAAAAAATAGCTTTTTTAAAAAGCCCACTGTCAGAATAATCTCACATACTCTACTTTTGAGGAGTGAGCTGTGCTGTCAGACAACAGTCATGGCAGTGACAATGAATAGAAGATAAAAATAGGTAAGGCTTCTCTTTTCATCAGTTGGCTGCAAGTTGCTCTAGGTTTTTCTCAGCGGTACCTGACATCTGCTCTATGTGCCACACAGCTTAGATAATTCTTTTTGAAATGTGTGGGATGCCACTTTGCTTGAAAGATAAAAATAAATTGAATTATGAGGTGTTGAAAGTGGTTCCTATCCTTTAAATTTCAGTCTAAGATTCTTTCCTATTTTACATAACGGATACTTCTCAGAAATTCTTGATAATGGGCATTCAAAGACACAACCACCCCTGGTATAAATTTATTACAGTAGAATTTGTGCAAGAGAGAACTTTTGATTTGTCATTCTTTGCAAGGATACACAGATAGGTGCCTTTTTTTTCTAAAAAATAAAAAAAAAAAAATTCACTGTGTTAAAGTAAAAGAAATCTAATGCGTATACGTTGTTCTGGCTCTTCTAAAATTCTAAAACTTTATAATATTATTCTACTGCTTTTATGAACTAAATTTAAGATCTAAGTTTCACAAATACTGAGTGGAAAATGGGGTACTGAGTGTAGCCATGTCTGTGGTGGTTAAGAAGAAAAGGTCCATAGGGAGAAGGCAAAGACTTACACAGTCCATTCCCTTTCAGAGTGCTCATATTAAAATGATGTAACTATTCAAAACACTTACAGGCACAGTATTAGAGTTAGTAGAAAATGTATCTATCACAACTACCACTTTGTATATCTGTTAACTGAATGTCTTGTGTTAGTATTATCTTCCAATGACAATGCCATCATCAGTAACTTTGTCCATCTCTACAACCTCCCATAGCAAGCAATCTAAATTTCCACTGCTTCCAGAAAGGATGTGTGAATATCTGAAACCTAAGGATATATGGTTGAAGACATCTGAAAGGAACAGGTGAACCCAAGTGATCAACATGTGGCTCCGAGGCTGGTGCCACTGACACAGTTTTGGGTTTCGTGATCATGGGAAGGTCTACATGACACCAAGCTTACTGACTTCTATGAGGAGGGAAAGGATTTTTGCCCAGGAGTTAGCAGGGCTCATTGACAGGGCTTTATACTAGATTTGAAGGGGGAAAGGGACAAAAACAGGCCCACCAGTGATAAGCTATGGGAATGAACATCAATTTTTGAGGAACTGCATGCTGTGGAGGCCCTTCAGTCTGTCCCACAAGGGTCTGAGTTGAATGAAAGACATTTGAAGTTTTTCTCTACATACACATGCAGCATGAGAAATCATCATTTCATCTCCCTGAAATGCTTGTATGTGTAATGAATGGGAAGAACTGGAGATCTACATGTGGTCACAAGGCTACAATCTCACTGCAATCACAGAGGCATGGTGGGATAGCTCACATTACTGGAATACTGTCATGGAAGGCTACACGCTTCTTAGAAAAGACCAGCCAGGAAGGCAAGGTGGTGGAGTTGCTCTTTATGTGATAGAGCAACTGGAACGCTTGGAGCTCTGCCCATGGCTGAACGAAGTGTGAGTTGAGTGCTTCTGGATTAAAGGGCAGGCCACCATGGCTGACGTTGTTGTGGGTGTTTGCTACAGGACACCTAATCAGGAAGAGGAGGTAGATGAAGCCTTCTACAGACAGCGCCAAATAGCCTCTCAGTCACAAGCCCTGGTTCTCATGGGGGACTTCAACCACTCTGATATGTGCTGGGAAGACCACACAGATGGCACAAAGAGTCCAGGAGGTTCCTGCAGTGCACTGATGACAACTTTTTCACACAGGTGGTGGAGGAGCCACCACCTGTGTGAGTGGAGGAGTGCTGCTAGACCTTGTATTACCAAATGAGGAAGGACTAGTTGGAGAAGTGAGGGTCAGGGGCAGCCTTGGCTGCAGTGACCCTGATACAGTGGAGTTCAGGATCTTGTGAGGAGGAAGCAGGGCAAAAAATAGGATTGAGACCCTGGACTTCAGGATAGCACGGTTTGGCCTCTTGGGCAAATCTACTTGGAAGAATCCCATGGGTTAGGGCCCTAGAAGGAAGGGGGGTCCGAGACAGTTGGTCAGTATTCAGGTATCACTTCCTCCAACCTCAAGATCAGTGCATCCTTATGAGTAAGAAAGCAAGCAAAGGGGGCAGGAGACCTACATGGATGAGCAGGGAGCACCTGGCGATGCTCAGACAGAAGAAGGAAGTTTACAACATGTGGAAAAAGGGACAGGCCTTTTCTAAAAAATAAAAAATAAAAAAGAAAGCAAATGACCAGTACAATGATTTCAGTATTCTCTCTCTGTTTTCACTCTTCCTGTACTGTGAATGCTGACAGAGGAAAAGCCAGCAAACACTGTCATACTTGCTTCACAGTTGATAATTCCTTATTAGAAAAATCTATACTGTTAGTTTCCAAGGGATTTTTAATGATTTCCTTCATCTTATCTGGCTATATACCTTTTGTTGTAGTTGTTATTTTATATGCTGTTGTAGTAAGAAACTCTCTGCCTTCCTGTTTCATTAAATACGTCAAATTTGGCAGCTCCAGATTAGACTTCATTGCTGGTACTCCTGTCTTCCAGACATTTACAGTTGTACAGAATTGGCTGGTACCACTGATTATTTTTTGCCCTGTGTGCAAGATCTAATTACTTATTTCCTATAAAAGTTGACATAATTAGTAATGATTATTTTTTTCTTTGAGGGAGAGTAAGCTCCAATTTCACTTTAGAGATAAGTTGATAGGGCAAGTCCTGTAAACTGAAGAATGAGTCTATTGTATTTATAAATTGGAGCTGTTTTCAGTTATCTGTAAAATTGTTTCCACTGTAATCTGGAGAAGTATAGTAAGACAAAACAGAAGAGTTTTCTCTAATTTTCCAGAAGCTAATTCAGATAGATCACTATCACAGAACACCGGCAAATAATTAATTAAATTTAAAAATAAATAAATAAATAAATGATTCCAGTGAAGATTTTCTCCTACTTTTCAGAGAGCAAAACGATGCCTTTTAGTGCATCCCTTTTAGTGGGGAGGGACCCCACGTTGGAGCAGGGTCACAGAGTGAACATGAAGGAGTGGTGGAGATGAAGCATTAGGGACTGACCTCAGTCCCCTTCCCCTTTCCCCTGCACTGCTCAGTGGGAGAAGGTAGAAGAGGGTGAATGGGGGGAAGGTGTTTTTATTTTGCTTTTAGCTTCCCACTTTCTCTCAAATAAGCTTGTTAGTAATAAATAATAAATTACATTAATCTCTGCGTACTGAGTCTGTTTCGCCTGTGACAGCAATTGTTGAGCAATGTCCCTGCCCTTATCTCAGCCTTTGAGCCCTTTTCATTGTATTTTATCCCCTTTGAGAAGGGGGCATGAGAGGGCGGCTATGGTGTTCAGCTGCCCAGCTGGGTAAAACCACCACACAAACTATCGTTTAACAGAGGTTAAAGCTCTGGTTTATGAAATAGAAAACAAGAAACTCATGTAAAACTACCACTAAACCAGTTGCAAATTCCTGGAAATATCTACTGAAACAAAGCCCATTCTGGAGGGATAGCGTGGATGGGTGAGGGTAAACATCTACACTGAAACAACAAGTATGTGGGCTACATACCTACTGGGTATGTGGCCCATAGGTTGCTTCCCTATGTGAATAGCATGAAAGCAAACTCAACTGTTTGAATTTTACATTCAATGTGACTTTTCCCTCTGCTAATAACAGCGTATTCTGTTTTCTCTCTTTTGGACACCACCAAGAACGTTTGCAATGTCTCCAGGAGGATAAGAAGCACGCTGCCCATTTAACCTCACATTCAAGTTCAGTGACAGTTAAAAATATTCTTACTTAATATATGTGCGTTGGTTTGGGTTTATAAAGTGCTTCTAGACACTTCCAGTAGCATCTAAATGTGAGATACTGTTAATTATTAAAAATAAATTAATGAAGTTCTGATAATGAGTTCCTGTACAATGTTAAAACATGTCAGCATGGCTGGATATAAAAAGTGAATGATTTTTATTGTGCTTATTTTAGAAAGTGACTATTAGGGAGAATTAAAGGAGGAAGGCATGTCTTCTTTATCCAGCAGTATTTTGTGTATGTGCATTATGAGTCTTTTTAAAAATAAGCAGTCTATCCCATTAGAAATTTTCAATCTTCTCCTTTGAGAGTGGAAGACTAATTGGATGTCTATGACTTCTAGCTGACCATTTGCAGTATCAGTAGAGCACAATTCACTTGGAAGTCAGTTTGACTTGCATGAAAATGTTAAAGCACTGTCCCCTATGCCTGAACATGCTTCTCTACCCCATGAGATAACAGCACTCAAAAAGAAGCTGTGTGCATAGAAGCCTCAGGGGCTACTTGTGAAAGGGCAAAGAAATTTATCAAAATTGAGATAAAGTCCTCTGTACTTTCAAAAGAAAAGTGAAATCTTGCATGACAAATTGAGTCTGTTTTGAGCAATATAATTGAACAGGGCTGCTCAAGTGGAAATAAGCCTTCTCAAAGGTCATATCATACACTAGGAAAGACTGACCTATGCCTACTGTGTTCAAGGTAAACATGTACGCCTCTGTTTTTGAGTTGAGTGAGTTTGGAATTTTACTGAGGATATGATTAGAGTGATAAAATGTGACCTTCGGGGGGAGGTAAATTAATTATAAATAATTTACTTAATTCATTAAAAGTATTTGACTCTTTTAAGGACTAGTTTTGAGGGTTGCATTGTCAAAAAGAAAAAGAAAAAAAAGAAGAAGAAAGGAGAGAGGAAAGGAAGAAAGGAGAGAGAAAAGGAAGCAGAAATCCTGCTACAGGGCATAATAATTTATCATGGATCATCAACTGGTTTGAAAATATTTGAACCCACAGCACAGGTTCAGGATTTAGAATGACTGCATAGCTAGAGTCCACAATACAGATTTTATTTTCTAAATTTTATACTATTTTATACTATTTTACCCTATAGAGGCTACAAAAGAATGATGGAAGACAGTAATCGTGACTATGTGGAGTTTCAGCTTTAGGAGGAAAAATACACTGATTTTTACGTCTTATATATATTCTAATGCATAAATGAACAATTATAAAATATATGACAACTTATTCAAAGAAAGAATTGTTAAAACAATCAAATAAAAATGGGCATTTTTATTTAAAGATTTCAAAATATGCAGAGAAAGAATTTTCACTTAAATATAGCAGAGTGCAAATGGGAAAAGATGCTGTCTCACTCAGAACAGTCAATCACCTACACAGTCACCACCAAGCAACATTACGTATTGAAACAATAATTTAAAAAAATAAAAATAAAAATCTGTGACCTCAAGGCCATGTAATTTTGGCAGCCCGTAACTCAGAGCTATTATAACTCAAGAGGTAAGGACCAGGCTTTTTCCTAGAGGACTAGTATTTTATTATTGGCTAGTTATCCTTAGGGTACTCAGCCTCCCAGTCTGGAAGTCTGGGATGGGGATCAGAATAAATGCCTCACAGTACAGGTGGGATCTGAACACAGTTCAGCAAAGGGACCTGGACAAGTTAGGTTGATGGGCAGAGGCAATGGCATGAGGTTCAACATGGCTAAGTGCCTGGTCCTACGCTTTGGCCACAACAACCCCATGCAATGCTACAGGCTTGGGGCAGTGTCTGGAAAGCTGTGCAGAGGAAGAGGATCTGGATGGTGTTGGTCGATGCTCACCCGAACGCAAGCCAGCAGGTCAATACTTAAATGAAAATCTGCCAGCAGGTGTAATGTCTGAGTCTATTACTCATTAAAACAGAATTCCTTTGGGTTGTGGTGAGAGTCCACAACCAGAGGATTTAGGCCCTTTACAGCCCCCTGGAAAAAAGAAAAAGGCTGAAGCAACATCATACTGCAGACACATACTCTTTTACTCTTTAGTTACTGTCTTAGTGCTATTCATACTTAGGGCCCGAGGAGATAATTCTTTGTAATGAGATTCTTTTGTTGGTTTCTCCAGTGATTTAAAAGTTTATTAAAAAAATATAAGGAATATCGAAATAACTTTGTGATATTTATACAATTCCACCAAGAACTGCACTGACCTACATCAACCTACAATATACTTTGCTTTGGTCACCCAGTCTTCCTTAGCATTGCTTTTCCTTTTCTCATTCCCTTTTCATTTACACAAGTAGAAGAAGCTATTCACCCTGAGAAATGTTAACTTCATTTCTAATAGTAGGGAAAAAATATAGACCCAGTTCATAGATGAATTAAAATCAGAATTAACATTTTCCTGAATGGTGCACTTAGTTTAGGTACTACAATTAAAGTAGGACATTACAGACCAAGTCCGAAGTTTGAAAGTAATCACAGGCTTAGAAAGACTCATCAGATGTTCCAGTGGCAATTACTTCCATGGAAACTCTTAATAGACAGCTTAATAAGAGGAATCCCAATATCATCAATGGAATTCTTCAGAGAAGCCTTATTATGGAGACTTATAGTGCTAGGCTTCATGGCTGTATAATCCAAGGAGGAAAAGAAAAAGTAAATTCAAGATACTTATATATATATAGGCCTTTGTTATTTAAATATATATATATAAAAAAAAAAGTTCTTTATAGTTTACCAATAACTTCTGCTTTTACTGAGGTAAAAAACAAATAAACAAAAAAGAAAATATAAAACCTTAGAAGAATTCTTGTGAAGTTTAATTTAGAATAATAAAAAGTGTATCTAGCTTAAAAATTAAGAAATCAGGTATTATGTCTGTGAATACAAAAGCACCTTTCTGAGATTTAAAAATTAATATAGCCTTCCTCAAAATATTCTCATGTTTGTTGTGATTGTATATCAAAATATTCTCATGTTTGTTGTCATTGTATATTTCTCCATACTTTATTCATTGCTAGCAGCTAAGGAATAGCGGGCTAGGCAAACATGCTGTTGCTTGGTTTAAAAGGAACAAATAAACAAACAAACAAACAAACAAACAAAAAGATAGATTTTGTGCAGCTGAAATTCCTGAACCTTCTTGGGTATTGGAAAGTTCTTACAAAAACTCACAATATACCTTTTGCCATATTGGTTTTCTGGCTCAAAAGAAGCACTGTTTTTTTATTCACAGACAAAATTATGCTTTGCAATGAATTATAATATTTAGCTGGTTATTATGGTGTTGCTTAATGACTGTAGACTTATCCACTGTTATTTTTATTTTTATTTTTTTTAACTATAAGGAAAATACCAAATTCAGACCTACTGATCTTTACATTATACCATTGAATTTTGGCTTTCCAGCAAAAAGAGTTGCTTTATGTTATATGCATTCTATTATAACTATACATAATTCTTTACCTTTAAAAAGAGATGTTGAAAATGTGTGCATTAGAGAGGGGATTCTGTCCCTCTCTATTTTGATTATAACAAAGCACTTTCACAAAAAAAATATTTGACTTTAGTGTCAGAGGGATGAAAACAAATTCCATGACATCCAAATTGGCTTCCCTCTGGATCTCTCATTTCTCTACTTAGCTTTGTAAATAATTATGACAGATTTTATGTTGTTAATGATGCCAGAATGTTGAATAACCTGAGTAGGTCAAGGAGTGAATTTTTTGTAGTTCTTGCAAAATTGAGTCTTCTAAAAATATATCTATCTGCACATACTAGCACTTAGTCATTAAAACTTTGAAAAAAATCTGTGGGTCCATTGGACCTTCCAATATTTAGTGTAAACTAGGAATCAAGCAAGAGTGTCACTATCATAAATTTCTTTGAATAATCATTCCATTTGCAATGGGTATTGATTTTTTACTCTTTACCATTCCAGATTACAAAAATTCTATATAGTCTGGAGAAGGAATGGAATCACCATGCAATCAAAGTACAACCCTGCATTTAACAAGATCACAGCACTTTTCCTTTATTTTGACAAGGACAAATATAATATATATATATATAAATATATATATGTTTATGACATCAGCAAGGTGACTATAAGGTATACCTGCAAAAACAGATATAAGCTGTAACAGATCTAAGCCATAATAGATAAATGATGCAGAAGGCATATGGATAAATCCATGACTGTAGATATACAGCTAGAGATTTTTGGTGACACTGTGAACACAAACGTTAAACATAATTTATTTTTTTTTCATTCAAAATGGTAAAAAGTGAGCTCTTTCTACTATAGTTGTATATTGAAAAGTGGTATTAAAATATTGAATTTTTGTTCATTTTAGTTTTGTGTTTATCAAGTATCATGTATAATAATAAAGCCTTTGAATTTCTTACACATCTCTAGAGAAGTTTATATGTTGCTACCGGTTCACATTCTTCATTTTATTGTAATTGGGAGTGAATTAAAGTTTAATCCTTTCTTTCCAATACAGTCAAAAACAATAGTAGAGTCCTCAGAGGAAAGCTCTTTGGGAAATAATTTACAGTTAAACAGAAAGGGATACAGGGAAGGTGATTAAAATGAGAAACAGCAATAATGCACTGAAATGACTCTAAGGAGACAAAACCAAATAATCCCTGTGCAAGAAAAAAAAAAAAAAAAAAAAAAAAAAAAATTGAAAACATCTAGTTTTTTGGACTCACTTTTGTTTATTTCATTTTTAATAAAAAGAACAGTCCTTCAGTCTCTGTAAAGATTCATTGACTTCAAAATGATCTAATTTATGATTACTATAATAATAATAATAGTACTAACACCCATGAATTCAACTCCTCAGATAAGGTATATACTCTGGTATGAGAAATGTTACAGGAAACTTCATCATTCTGACATCCAAATTCAGTTACAGACAGCATTTATTTATGTATTTATTTATTATTTTTCAGATCTTGAAGAGTTAATCAGGAGGAAATGTTCTATTGTATTATATGGGATATATTTGGAGAGCTGTGTGAGTTTCTGTTTCTGTTTACATATAGTTTGCCGATATTAGAACATAGGTTGACAAGGTTGCCATTAGTGTTTCTTTGAAGTTAGATGGAAAGTCAGGAATTATCTGTCCTGTGTAGTTATAGTTGCTAAGTGATGAAGAATGTAAAAGTGCTCCCCCTAAACCTACACACTTTTGAAGACTAAATGCAGAAATATTAAAGGGAGAGTTCTCACTGAGAAAGATATTGCATCATCATAGACAAAATGATGAGAAACAGCTTGAAAAGAATATGCCAATAAAACAAATTCATACATTTGTTTACAGTAAATCATATCGCATGAAAATTAAGCAGAATGCATTAAGTGCTTTTAGAAGGTAGATGTTAAAATAGAAACTACTGTAAAGTTGTTTTTCTTGATTTTTTTCCCCCCAGGGCTGACAAAATCTTTCACTACCAGGCAGTGAGTTGGAAGGTTTAACATTCCAACATCTTTCCAGGGAACAATGAATAGGAAAAAAAAATATATAGCTGACTTCAGTTTAAATGGAATTTCTAGAACATCCCATACATCAATGACACCTTATGTAGATGGTAACTGTATTAATAATGAGATTAATATGCCACATGCAGGCTAGTAAAACTTACTCTGACAGATAAATAAATATTAAGTACTGGCCTTAAAATGCTAATTGCATAGGTGTTAGTGCTCATCATCTGCTTAAAAGTAGTTCATACATACAAACTGTAGAGCAAACAAGAACATGCTTGTTTGGAACATGAAAAGCCAAAGTTTTAAGTAATATTTAAAAATATTTAAAATATTTAAATATTTAAAATATTTAAATATTTAAAATATTTAAATATTTAATTTAAAAATGTATTTAAAATAATATTTAGTGTAACTGACTGTAAATTTGACTTTAGGAATGTAACAAAGGCATAAAAACAAAGATATAAAAGAACAACTCAATAGAAGTCCAAAGGTCAAAGGATCCAAAGCTATTGATTTGTAAAACTCCAAGAAGATGGAAGATGATTAAAAGATGATGTGGAATGTATCTAAAACACCTTCTCATGGCCAAATATAAACTGTAGAGGAGAGGGAAAGGAGAGAAAAGAGGGAGGAAATTTCAGTACTAGATATAGAATGTGGTTGCCTCACTACTTTTGTTGTTGTCAAGCTGTACCTTCATCTTTGTAAGCCTCCCTTCTCCTATAAAACTTTGTGAAGCTGACAGGTTAATGAATTTTCTCTGAAGCTAGTGAGAATTAAGTTTCTTTAGTGGAGAGGAAATATTGTTCCTATTATATTCACCTGTCCTCCCCACAAAAGAAAATTTGGATGCTAGTCTATGAAGAGTATGTAGTTGACATCAAGTGTATCTTATTGATGGCTGTTACAGAGCATATGTTTTCTCATATGAATTAGCACAATCAGATATGATGTTTCTGTAATCACCTTTGTTGTTTGATTAAAGGCTAATTACATTCCACACAAGGATTTGTTGAGAAACAGAAGACCAGTGATGGATGGAGGAAGGTTAATGACCTAACTGGTGAATATTAGAGCATAGGGAATTGGCTACTTCTGCAGATATCAAAGGAGAGGGATTTGCCCATTCTGCCCATTGGTACACAAACCCACAGGAGTCAAGGCAGCAAACTCTCTCTTCCCAGAAAAATAAACAAACTGAAAGGGGTTATTACCTAATGACCTAATGGGATATGGTATGCAAGGGAAACAGAAGTCAAGGATTGTGTAAAAATTATGGACAGATGGGGTAATGTACATTGGGATGCTTAGGGACAGAATCAGAGGAAGATCAAGCTGGATAAACTGAGTGCCTAATACCAGCTACAGAAGAATCCATAATGCATACATGTGAATCCTAATGAAATTGGAATAGTTAACAAGAGGACAGGTCTGAGTGTTAGTTGTAGTGGTCCTGACCAGAAAATCATCAAAAACTGTCACACATTACTCTTGATTAATTTCAATAATCCAGAGAATTATGTGGTTTATAAATCTGAAGATGCAGGAATCTAAAGTCACTCTGCTCACCATACAATACCTTCTAAGTAAACTCAGCAGATCCAGCATCGTCTATTTTCACAGAATCACAGGGGTAGGGGTTGGGAGGGACCTTGAGAGATTATCAGGTCCAACCCCCCTGCCAAAGCAGGTTATTTTCTTTCTTTCTAGTTCATACAGTTCTTGCTAATAACACTGTTCAGTAGGTGTCATGCTGGGTAATTTTTTTGTGTGTGTGATCTATTGATCACAAGGATCTATTGATCCTTGTCCCTGATGGATACCATAGCTGAAGTGCTGGAAGCAACTGGGAAGAGCTCTGTAGACTAACTGCATAGAAATGAATGAAAACTCAAGAGGATGACAACTCTAAGAAACTGCTTCGGCTGGAGAACAAATTGCCTTAATCACCTGGAAACAGAATGCTTGATTTTACCAAGTTCACATGGTGCTTTGAGAAGATGTGAAAACACAAGTTTTGATTTATAAAGGCTAGAAAATACCATAGTATATTGTTTGCATATCCTCATCCACTCATTTTCCTCCAGTGCAACAACACTCTCTTTTCTATCCACATTCTTTCACAGCATGCCATTATTTTCCTAAAAGTCTATTATTTTTCTATTATGTCCTAAAAATAAAATGCATAACCTTACTTTGAGAGTATTTATAATGAAGTTATAGAAAGGATTCTGAGATCTTGCATTCACACAGCTTTCTTTATTGTCTTCACTGATCTGTATGAATGACAGAGTCAGAAGGGTAGATTAATATCTCCACCAACTAGATGATAACTGTAGTATTGAAAAATATTTGGTTTATAAACTTTATCTAGAGTATCTCTTTTATTGCATAGCAAATTTCATAAAGGAATTATATATATACAATTTATCGTATCTATTTGTATCAATATATATTTCTATTTATAGTTATAAACATAATGTACCTATGTCAGGTTTCTTCTCCCTCCATTTATCAAGGACATGGAAAAGCAAGAAGAAAGGGAGGGAAAGAAAGGAAGGAAGGAAGGAAGGAAGGAAGGAAGGAAGGAAGGAAGGAAAGAAAGAAAGAAAGAAAGAAAGAAAGAAAGAAAGAAAGAAGGAAAGAAAGAAAGAAAGAAAAAGAAAGAAAGAAAGAAACCTCTCTGCAACTCATTCTGCAATGAATACCCTTAGATTCACCGCTGTTGCTGACCTATGTGTACCAATCCAGGAAATGGTACTTCCCTAGTGCTCAAAAAGGAATATAAATCTTTCAAAGTACACCATAAACATTTAACAGCATTACAGCATATATTAGATGTTCCTGCAATCTTTACAGACCTGAGTGAATTCAGCACTTAACACTTTTTGTCTACACAGTACCCATTGAGTTTTTAAATTAGGCTTTGACTTCCAGCTGTTCAGTATAGAATCATGTAGCTATTGTGCTAGAACCATTGAGCACAAAATCAAATCCATTTTATGCATGTTTATCATAACATTCATAAAATCACGTAAGTAAAAAGTCTGAAATTTCTTGTATTTCTAAAAATCTGCACATCTAAAATTCATCAATACATTTTATATAAAGTCAAATTAAAGTATTCACAGTATTTTAAACCAAAAGTACTATTTCAGAATGTGCAGAATAGTCCCCTAAATGTTAAAGATCTTTCTTAGAATTTCTTTAGGTAGATGAAAGATTAAAAAGACAAAAAATTAGAGTCTTTTACACCCTGAAAGAATCCTATACATCTTAACCTGTAGGAACTGTCAGTGATGAATTTTCTTCAGGTAGATTTCCCGAATGCTGTCTTTCTTCCTCCTGTTTATTTTTCACTGAAATTCAGTGACTTTTATAATAAAAAGGTAGTGTGTGGGAGGGAAGAGGTTGATGGATAGGTTTATTTTGCTTAATGAATTAAAATAACACTAGTCAGAATTAAGTTCTCCATACTGACTGAAAGTAAGACCCCCTTGGGGCCTAAAATGCATCTCTAATTTCAAACTATATTTTTTGCATTTTTTAAATAGTAAAGCATTTTCAGTTTTGTTTGCCTGTTTGTTTCCCTAATATTTTTCCTCCAACACCTTCATTTTTTGTTTTCTTTGAAAGAAAAACACCAAAACCATGTGATTATGGAAATTTGACATTTTCTACTTTTACCAACAGTCTAGTTTGCATGACAAGATTCAGGTTTCTAAGATGTAAAAAATAAAATAAAATTGTAGCAAGCACCTCTTCTGCTTCTGTCAAGCACTACAATTTATTTTCTAGAATTTTAACTCAATTGTAGAAATGTTCTATGTACAGTGTTTCAAGTCACTTTCAGGTTGCAAAATTGCAAACAAGGAAAATACAGTATTTAACAGACTGTTAAACACTTTTTTTTTTTTCCATCTTTGAACTAAGAAACTAGCCTTACATTAATCATAATATTAAATTATATTCATTTTTAACCTTGATTTAGTGAGATATAGAAGTTCAGGAAGTCTGTTGTCAAAAACTTCTATTGTTTTTTCTCAGTTTACATTCTATAAGTTATCACACTTCTAACCTGTAAAGTTTTGTTGTTGTTTTTATATATATAAATAAATAAAAAATGTTATTTAATCCAGACAATGCATAACATGTCTAAAAGAATGACCAGAAACTACAGTCTTTGTTGTTAGGAGTTTGTCTATAGGACACAATGTTTTTCGTACAGCACAAGTTCAGCTGCTTAAGTCTTTCAAACTGATGGCAAACCTTTAAATTTCAGCAAACAGCATATGCCCCCATTCACCAATATACGCAAGTGTTGTATTTATATTTATTTCAAGTTACACAGAATCACAGAACCACAGAATGTTAGGGATTGCAAGGGATCTTGAAAGATAATCTAGTCCAATCCTCCTGCTGGAGCAGAAACACCTAGATCAGGTCACACAGGAATGTGTCCAGGCAGGTTTTTAATGTCTCCAGAGGAGACTCCACAATCCCCCTGGGCATCCTGTTACAGTGTTCTGTCACCCTCACCGTGAAAAATCTTTGTCTCATATTTAAGTGGAACCTCCTATGTTCCAGCTTGCACTCATTGCCCCTTGTCCTATCATTAGATGTCACTGAGAAGAGCCTGGCTCTGTCCTCCTCACACTCACCCTTTACATATTTATAAACATTAATAAGGTCACCCCTCAGTCTCCTCTTCTCCAAGCTAAAGAGACCCAGCTCCCTCAGCCTTTCCTTGTAAGGGAGATGCTCCACTCTCTCAGTCATCCTCGTGACTCTGCTTCGAGTTGTTCAAGCCCAAGTAAAAATGTTACTAGCTTTAGAAATATAGTTTTATGGTTCTCTTTTTATAAAGTTCTAAAATGTTCTAATATTTGTTTACGTAAATTGTTTTTTTGTTTGTTTTGTTCTATTGGTTTTATTTATTTGCTTTCATTCTTCCTAAAATTATTCAACAATGCTAAATTACTGAGTCACACATTGATAAGAAATGTTGCATAAAGATGTCTACCTTGTGCCTTTTTTTTTAATAGTAGAAATGAAGAATTCCAAGAAACAAAATAGTGAACAACAATACAGCAAAAGTGTAAAATTAAAGTGTTTTCTCAATTTATCGTAGAGAAGGAAAGAGTTGACAGAGCTTTTATGTCATCAGGATGCAGTTCTGTACCTTCACAATTGCTTTTGAGGTTACATGAGCCCATTCAGTGTTGACTTACTGTTCCATTTTATGAAGCAAGGCTACATGTTTACATATCTGATAACTTTTAATTTAATCATGGTCCATTCACATGAAGAAAATATCAGGAGAAAATACCTGATTATTTCTTTATCTCCAGAAAAAAAAAAAAAAGAAGAGAAAAAATACTTCACTAATTAAATTCTTAATGATGCTCAGAGAATTGATTGCTTAACATCAGCCAACTTGAGTGAATGCTGTTGGACTCTTTAACCGAGACAGCATCCTATAAAAGATTAAAATATGGTTATAAGGCTCTTGAAATTTGGAAAATTCAAAGCAAAATATATACTATTTGAAGTAGAGAAGAGGGCTAGGTAAATGTGTCACTTTCCAAGCTCACTCTTTCAGCTGAACAGACAGAGCCTTAGTCTGGAAGATCCACATACGGAAGTACCAGTTTTAGCACATGGATCATTCCACATTTTCAACTGCACCAAAACTTTATATATATATATTTATTTATTTATTTTACTGAGAAAAAATCTGGACCCAGAGAGAAACATTTGGTCCCAAGAAGAACTTAAACTGCAATGTTGTCAGTCTTAGAGGAATATAAAATCTTCTATTTTTGTTTCACTATTTTCTTGTTGTTGTTGTTTTGTTTTGACAGCATTTTTTTCTTTAATATTTGGAATATTAAGCCAGGTGTAGTTATAGTTCACAAATAACGTAATGAGAAGAAACATAGGAGTTTCTACAATATTGCTACAATAACTTTTTTTTCTTTGTTATCCCTTTTACTGTTATTGTTTAAAATTTGAAAACTCTTCTTAATTAAATCATTTCTTTTAATGGATCTTGATTTTCAAAAGCTTTATGAAAAAATGTCAAATTCTGTCATGTAATTGACATTGCTTTTTTTTGTTGTTGTTTTGCATTTGAATACACATATTACCACAGATATATTTTTAGAGAATCATTTCATAATTCTCTATGAAAACTAATAAGTAAACTGTGCTTTTCCAATGACTTCTAATAAAAGTTTTATTTTCCTGACTGTAACAAACATAAAAAATTTCTATGTTTTCTGTAATGTTTCTATAATATTTTCATATCAATTTAGGTAGTTTGGGAGGACAACTAAGGAAAAAAAAAGGTACCGTCTCTTACACCTCCTCAGTATACAGTATGGTTCATAAACACAAGAAATGGAATAATTAATCCTAAACATTAAATGAAGCTTAAAGGTCAGAGGAGCTTATAGACATGTTTTGCAGCATAACAATTTTTGAAATCATATTGAACTTCTGCAGGTAAATTGCTGGAAATGCCAAGCATCTGTTTGATGTTGAGCTTCAGTATTAGTTTTTGAAGTTACATGGATTAAGATCAGTCTTGAATGGAAAGGAGCAGAAAAGTATAATTTTGTGGCAAAAAAAAAAAAAAAAAAAAAAAAAATCTGAATTTTTAACTTCTCCTTTTTATAGAGGACTTGATCCTTTATTCCACTGCTAATAGTAAATTAAGTCTTTAAATGTTAGACCATTATGCATCTTTTTCAGATCATCACCAAGGAAAAACTCTTGCTACTTCTAATCTAACATTCATCCACTAGGCAGGAAACTTGTAGGGAGGTAGCAAACACCTTTTTCCTTGCTGTTAGTCTGAAAAGGATGCAAAGCAGTGCTATTGTAGCTTTCATTCCTCAGGTACATTGCACCCCTTCTGGTTTCAGTGTCTTCAGAGGCTCCTGAAAATCAGTATTCCAAACTGATTTAACCACAAAGTCTAAAACACTTGCAATGGAAAAATATTTTTTCCAGGTTAGAAACTAAGTGCATTAGCTAGACAAAGCAGAAATGCCTGAAAGTCTGAAAATAAATTGTTTGTTTTCACTTACATTAATTTATTACACTTCATCAACATTAAATTCCCTGGTAAGAAAAAAAAAAAAAAATCATAATGACAGCAACTATCATTTGAAAATATCTACACTATAAATTATTAATGTCTTAAGATCATGAGATGTGCAGCTAAACAACAAAAAAAAAAAGACAGAAGGGAACATAAATTTTAAACATGCAAACGTGATATATCTGATAGTATCTGATAATAGATTAAACTCTCACAACGCCTTTTTTTTTTTTTTTTTCCTGTTGTAATATACTATTCTCTAAACAGCAAAACCTCCTGAGGAAATATGACAGTTTTTGACAGAATACATTTTGTAAATGCATGTAGTAATTTTGAGGAAAATACACAGCATTTAGTTTTATTCCTAGCAAAAAAATAATGTGAACTTTTAATTTCAGGATGTTCACGTTATCCTACAGAGGGCAAGGCTGAAACCAAAGATTTCGTACTTGAGACAGCAAATGACCTCACATTCAGTCTTCAGTCAACTACTTTAATTAAGTTATAAAATACAACATTAGAAAGTTTAGTTCCTCCCTTACACTAGGGTCACACCATTTTTTACATCAAATGTTAAACACTAATTTTTTGCTTACTATTTAGAGCAGCAATGGTTCTGCTGTTGAGTTAGTTTACTTAGGGATTTCTACAGCCTAATGCAGTTCAAATGAATATCCAGTAGAATAATCATGTAATTTAATTGTATTCATCAGTTCAATGAGTTAGTGTTCTTATAAACCTAATCAGTTCACCGTTCCTGTCTGCAATCAGGTCCCTCAGTGTCGTTTTCCTGCCACCACAGAGGACTTTTTCCCAGTCAAACTTCAGCTTTTCCTCACATTTTAACCTTGTGCTGAATGCCACGTATGTCATGTTGTAGGATTAATTGCCTCAAATACCTACATTAATTCAACTAATTTCTATTAAACTTGAACCTATTTTCATGATAATACATTTACTCAGACTCCTTAATGTTGTAAGTTGGTTAAGGTGTATGGTTGCAACACGTATTTTTTAGGGACACTCACTGCATTTTTTTACTAAGGGTTAAACAAGACTCATTTCTCCTGCACAGATAACAACACTTCTAATTATTACTCTCTCATTCACTACAATGTGCTTTACCAAACCTTCCAGCAGCTAAGGTTTACATTTATATATTTGCTATTCGTCAACAGGATGATTTCAGTTTTCTCATTCACTGAGCACATTACTACACGAAAAGGGACATTCTTGCAAGTTACAACCATAGTGGCCACATCACTAGCTGATATTTTTATTAGAAGTCATATTCATCATGTAGACTTCTATACTAGTGTGAAATTATGATGAATGCAGAATGTAACTTCATAAAGTATCACAACGAATAATTATAAGTATATATAATAATTATAAATATATAATAATAAATTATAAATAATATGTAAATAATATAATAAGAATAAAGAATTATAAATAATAAATTAGAATATCTGAGGAAAATCTGTAACAGCAACAAAAATTCCAGCAGAAAGCAATACATTTTCTTTCTGTGGGTTCATCAAAAATGGATGGACAGGATGTAAAGAGAAAAAAACAAAACAAAAAACAACAACAACAACAAAAGTTTTCTTGAAAGTTTAGTGGAAGCTATGCTTTCTGGAAGCAAGTGATACATATGGTTATACACTTCAAAGGTGTGGCTCACATCTCAATCTGACTTTTCCTGTATTTTGTTTGGTCTGTAACTGTGCTATCAGGGGTACTCAAGATACTGTCAAGAAAGGAGATCTTCGTACTCTCTGGATATGTTGCCCACACTTGGAGCTGTGTGGTGTTTTTACCTTTCTGAGCAGCTGAACTCCGTTGCAAACTCTCTCTCACTCCCCTTCCTCAGAAGAAGAGGGGGAGAAGAAAGTATGCTGGAAAGGAAAACAAACAAACAAAAAACCTCATGGGTTGAGATAAGTATAATTTATATGAAGGGAAAAGGAAAAAACAAGCAAAGGCCACACAGAAGCACAGAGAAAGAAAAAATATATATATTATTTATTTTTTTCCTATTTTCATAGAATCAGAGAATGGCTTGGGTTAGAAGTGACCTCAGAGATCATCTAGTTCCAAACACCCTGCCATAGGCATGGGTGAAACCCACTAGATCAGCTTGCTCAGGGCCTCATTCAACCTCATCTTGAACATCTCCAGGGATGGGGCATCCACAACCTCTCTGGGCAACCTGTTCCAGTGCCTCACTACCCTCAGAGTGAAAAATTTCTTCCTAACCACTAATCTGTATCTCCCCTCTTTCAGTTTAAAACCATTCCCCCTCATCCTTTCATTATCCAACTGAACAAAGGGTTGCTCTCCATCTTTTCATAAGACCCTTTTAGGTACTGAAAGGTTGCAATGCAGTCACACCAAAGCCCTCTCTTCTGTAGGCTGAACATCCCCAGTTCTCTCAGCATTTCTTTGTAGGAGAGGTGCTCCAGCCCCTTGATCATCTTTGTGACCCTCCTCTGGATCTGCTCTAACAGATCCACATCCTTCATATTCTGGGGGCTACAGACCTGGGTGAAGTACTCCAAGTGGGGCCTCACAAGGCCAGAATAGAGAGAGACAGTCACCCCCCTAAACCTGCTGGCTACTCCTCTTTCAATGCAGCCCAGGACACAGTTGCCCTTCTGGGCTGAAAGCATGCACAGCTGGCTCATGTTGAACTCTCAACCCACCAGAACCCCCAAGTACTTTTCTGCAGGGCTGCTCTCAATGAATTCTTCACCCAGTCTTTGCTCATGTCTGGGATTGCCCTGGCCCAGGTGCAGCACCCTACAATTAGTCTTGTTGAACCTCATTAGAGTCACGTGAGCCCACTTCTCAAGCCTGTCCAGGCCCCATTGGATGGCATCCCTTCCTTCTTTTGTATCAACCACACTGCTCAGCTTGGTGTCATTTGCAAACTTGCTGAGGGTGCACTCTATCCCACTGTCTATGTCACTGATAAAGATATTAAACAGTACTGGTCCAAGGACAGACCCTTCAACTTCCAATGTTCAGCCTTGTCCTGGAAAGCAGGGCCTCGATATGCATAGCTTATTGTTTGGGAGGACAGACGTCTTCATAACAAGAGCCCCCCCCCCGCCCCCCACCCTCCCCGCTCTTTCCCCTTTCCCACTTTTTATTCCTGTGTGTGACCTCACATGGAATGGATTATCCTTTTGGTTGGTTTAGGTCAGCTGCCCTGGTGATATCCCCTCCCTCCCTCTTGCCTACCCCAGCCTACCTGGGGTTTGGAGAGAGCCTTAATGCTGTACCAGCATTGCTGAGAAATAGACAAAACATTGGTGTGATATTAATGCTGTTCTAGCTAAAAGTGCGGAGCACAGCACTGCATGGGCTGCTGCAGGGAAAAGTAACTCCATCCCATCCAGACCCAGTACAGAATGCTATGACACTTCATCCCTTTCTTTGTGCGTCTCTCTGAATAACTGATAACCACCTCACTTCTCTGTGAAAACTGTGATTTCTGGAATAGGCCCAGTTCCTCTCTGAGCATTGTACTGTTTTCCTCAGTATGGCCTAAAAATGTAGATGGACTTTCTGAAGTAACAATTGATAGAGCCATATAGTTCTATTGGCACAATAAACTCATTCAACTATAGTTTAAGAATGTAGGACATCAGAAAGTAATTCAATGAATTTTATAAAACTCTTTTTTAAGTTTTATAAACTTGTTCTTTATCCTGCTATAAGCTCTTGGTGTCTCTGTTTCCCACACGTGTAATATTTTCAGCTAGCTTGTAAAGGTTTTAGAAATATCCTTCCATCAGTCTCATGGCAGAGTTCAAAACCCACTCTTGTGACCCTGCTGAGATTGCAGTTTTGCCGGGAGACATAAAGTCTCAGACCACACAGAGCACCCTTCCTGCAACAATCACTACACGGGATCACCGAACTAATGCTTACTCTGTGTTTAATCATGCCATCATCTCCCATCATTTTTTACTTCTCAGTTCTCACCTAAGATGCAGGGAAGATTTGAAACTTTATCATCTGGCTGATTCTTTGGTTTTCCTTTGCTGATCCAGATGTTGTGCCTGGTACAGTGTCACGTTAATTTAATTTTGTCCTTTTATATTTTTTATATCCTTTGCAAAATAGTCATAAGTGCACACATGCTATCAGCAATTCATGGCTTTTCATCCAGTGTAATTTTCTACACTAATTTACAAGATGGATATAGAGGAAGATTAAGTGACTGTCAAATACTGCACGTATAATTAAGATTCTCTTAATTAAAGATGTTATTCTTGCATTGTTGATGAAATGATAATGCATAATAATAACAATGCCTTGGGTACATTATAATGAAAATCTCACTTTAAAAAATCAAATACTTCACAGACCAAAAAGAAGAAGAAAATTAATATAAATCATAACAATAGATTGTGTCTTTTCCTTTCGTGCAAACAACCAACTGTTATATGATTATACCAGTTTATATGAAAATTATGTTTTATTTCCCATGTGGCTTGCACACTGTTTTGTAAGCAGGAATGTAAAGTTCCAAAGGAATGTTGTTCTAATTATAAGCACTTAATTGTGCATTTTGAATACTTAACATTATTTACAGGAAACTCCACTGCATGCCATATTCAGCCAACCATAGTTTTATAGGTGGCTTCAGAACAGTAATAGGAAAAAATATGACAGTAATGAGAAAAAATAATGTACAGGAAACTGTCATATATCATGCCACATAGACCTTGTTTAACGAAGAAGAGTTTCTTTCTACATTTTTAATTCAAAATGTTGCTAACAGAGCAGCAACAACATTTTAAAGAAAAAGTGTTCTCCTAAAAATCAGGTGGGTCACTTCTATCTTGGACATTCATTAGTAATATTAAAATGATAAGACAGTGATGATTAATGGACTTCAGGTGTTCATACAAGACAAAGTACAAACACCTGAGGCATGCCTGAACTTCTCAGAAGGTAAAGAAATATTGTTCTGAAACTGATTTTTTTAAGATTAAAGTAACAGTGAAGTGTAATATGCATGTAAAACCTAGAACATGCTTCTACCTTTTCAGCAGTCTCCACAAAAAACTGCTTAATTTTTCCTGTTTGATCTTAAACCTATTTATTTTTCACCCTGGCACTGAAGGAAGGAGGTTTTTTGAAAGTTTTGTTGGTAATGTTGCCAATATTCTTTGCAATTCAACAGCCAAATCAACTACTTCATAAGCAGAATACTAAGAATGGAGAAGGAATACCATTTTATGACAGGCAACACCAGTGATCCTTGGACAAGATGGGCTAATTCAGGAGAGGGAGAGAGGGAAAGGGAGGGGGTAAAGAGAAGGGCGGGGGTAGAGGGTTGGGGGATTTCTTCCTAATTATCTAATCTAAATCTACACTTTTTTAGTTTAAAACTGTTACTCCTTATCCTATCACTATACTCATTCTCCTGCTTTCTTGTAGGCCACTTTAAGTGCTGGAATGCTTCTGTAAAGTCTCTCCATTACCTTTTCTTCTCAATGCTGAACAACCCCAGTTCCGTCAGTCTGTCTTCAGGGCAGAGGTGCTCTGAATTTATTGAATTGAATTATAAAGTTCAAATTTATCTTAAATAATAATAATAATAAATAAAACTTTATTTCAGTCCAATTAAAATATGTTAGTAATGAGGTAACAAAAACTGGGGTTTCAGATCTAGTGTTAGTAGATCAACCATATGTTAATATTAGGCCATGCAAAATAGATTTTGTTGGTTGGCAAAACTTTTTGCTTTGGAAAATTTTGTACTTCTGCCAGATATAACTTATTTTCCCCACATATCCTCCTTACCCTGACAAGTTTCTGTTGGGATTCGGAAGGATTTGGAGACATGGTGTCCTGGTTTCAGTTAGGACAGCTAACTGAAAAATAGCCATGCTATATTTTTTATTATATGGTGTAGAGCTTTCAAATGGCTAAAGCATGATGAACAGAGTTCCAGAGTCAATTAGGCTTTTAGACAAAGATAGTAAATGTGAATTTAGTACAATAGGGATGAGATATATATTATAGAATAGAACCATAGAATCATGGAATCATTTAGGTTGGAAAAGAGTTCTAAGATCATCAATTCCAACCATTAACCTAACACTGTCAAATCTATGACTAAACCATGTCCCCATCTACATGTCTTTTGATGTGTGGTGCTCCGAGGATGGTAACTGATCTGCTTCCCTGGGCAGCCTGTTCCAATGCCTCACAATCCCATTCAATAACAAGGTTGTTTATCTTCAAGCCATAGATATGAGCCTGTAATAGTGGTTGAAGACTATTTCAGTAAAATAATTCAATGTAATAAAGTTTTAAACACCAAAAGAATGGCTTCATATCTCATATATTTCCTAGCCAAGCTCTTCAACAAAGCAACAAAATGTGGAACTTTAGCTGGTTTTGGTGACAAGGTACACTATAGGATCTCCCAGTTTTCCTTCTGTCTTTACATCTGCCTCTTAGCAAAAGCTAATACATGAAAACTGAAACAAAAAGAAGACCATTTTAGGAGTTCAGGTGCACAGCAGCAACTGTTTAGAAATGGACGGATTAGAGCAATATGACCTACTACTAAGTTGTAGCAACTGATATTGCTTGTGTGAAGTAGCTTTGGAGTAGTCACATGCTTTTTTTCTCCTTCTGACTGGGAAAATGCTGAATAAAAAATCTATGTATGCCAAAACAATTAGCAACAGCATTCTCAAATTTTCTTATCCTTTTTTGTAGTTTTCTTTTTTTAATTGCCTTCTCATCCATGATTTGCACAGACATGTGACATACTGCATTTTTCACTAGATATATTCTAAGAAATAACACCAACACCCTGTGAAAATGATCAGATAAAAAAAAAAAAAAAAAAAAGATTAGAAACAGGGTATTTGATATGAGCAGGGTTAAGATTTCTTCATGTTACATTGGCACTTTGGACTTGTTTTATAACTATGTGAAATGTGGTATTACAGAAATATCCATCCTAAGAAAGATAAAGGAATTCCATAGTTTTTTGTGTTATGAGACAGGCAGCACAGGAAAATGCTAATATTATTCCTGTTTGCCATACAACAGATTATATAAAGAGAAAAAGCATAACTTTTACTTTTTTTTTTTTTTTCTCTTTACTTTTGCATAAAAGTTTGTTTGCTGTTCAGTGGCTAAAATTTATCTAATACATTTTAAGAAATGCAGTAAATTGCATGTTTTTCGTCATGTTCTTCATCACAGTATTCTCAATGAAGGTCTGGATTACAGGTGTCATCTGTAAATGCTCCCATTACTGTGGTTAGTTAGAAATATATATGCTGAAATGAAGTGCTATGGAAGCATTTTTGATCAGAATATGTAGTTCTGATGTCAGATAATAAAAATGATGTTGATCATAAAGATTGAGGAAGGAGGACTTCCACTGTCAAGTATCACAGTTAAAACTTTCCTGTAGCTATGAATTGCTTACGGAATCAGTAAGACATCATACTTATTTTCTTATTATGGTTTACAGAGTACTTGAGAAGCTTCTCTGTGTACATAAAACAGAATATGGGAACTCCATTGGAAAGATGGCTATGAATGTATTTTATGCATATGGCTGTAAGTCGAAAGTATTTGAATTTGTTCCAAACTGGAACTTAGTAGAAGTTTCTATGTTTTATTAGTACCTGGTAAGATTTATTCTTTCTTCATCAAAAAGAACAAACCAAAAGTTGTTGAACAATAAACTGATCAAGGGATCATGGTTCTTCAAAAACCTGGCTGAAATTGTGAAATTATCTATTACGAAACTAGTTTTGTATCTTTATATAAAACACTGAGTGGTATAAGATGACCTCCAAAGGTCCCTTCCAACTTCAACCACTCTGTAATTCTGTGAATTTTGAAAGTTTATTGCACATCATTGTGAGAAGAATGACAACACAGTTTTGTTTAGTCTTACAAACACATTTCATACGTGTGTTAGTGTGCACTAGTCTCATCAATCTTGCTCTGTTTTGTCATTCTAGGTTAATAAAATTCAGCCTACCATTTTTATTTTTTCCTAAGACCAAAAAAGGTATTGATTAGTAGGAGAGAGATGTTTATTTAGAGAGATGCCTGGAAAAGAGACACTAAGGAGTAAATAACTCTGTTTTAACAGAAACTACCAATTGAACCATATTGAACACAGTACTACTCAAATTTATGCCACTAAAAGGACACCAATACCTACACTAATGAAAATGGAGGCAATATGCCTCTTTTGTCATGTTCTATAAATAAACCTAATAAATTGATACACATATTTAATACGAAAATATAGAGAAATTATTCAACATTTCTGTGTTGTATGCCTCTATATTTAAAGCTGCCTGTAATAGACAATAAATGTTTGTTCATTGTCTGTTGTATTACAAGAGCAGGCAGTTCTGTTTGAAGAGTGGGGGTCTCCTGCTGAAAAAAGAAACTGTGAAGCGCCTGGTTTTCGCTCAAGGCTAGATACTGTGAAATTCTTTTGCTTAATGTAACAAGAGAGTACATAAAGAACTTGCTCCTAAACCCGCAAGGAGGAGGGAGTCGCCCCCCTTCCCCCTTCTTTCCATCCTTTGTTTAAAGTCACTGTTGCAGAGCTTATGTTACCACTTATTGATAAGCTGTTAAATCAGTATGACTACATCCTGCCCTCCTGCTTCATGCTGGGCCAACATGACCACATAGGGAAAAAGAAGTTGAACCACAATGCAGAGGAAGACTACGGCCTTCGTCTTCACGCCCACCAGAAGGACCGAGACGACCCCCTAGCAACAGTGGGTGCAGCCGCAGAACATACCCGGATGTGCTGCGTTATCCCCAGAACTACCAAGCTTTAAAGGGGACTCTGGTGGGGAGTGGGTGCACGCCGCTGGTAGAGCAGAGACTTCCCGGCTGCCCAGCGCTGTTTTGCTTGCTGTGCTTACTTAATTCAATAAATTTACTTATTGACCTAAAAGCTCTCTGGAAAATTATTTAAGAGAGTAAACTTATAACACTGCCCAAAGACAGAAATACTAATTTTGATCAATAATTGAATTGATAAAATAGCAACTTACTTCAAACTATTTAGTGAAATGCTCTATTTAATGAGCTGTATAACTGGCCGGCAGCTGTATAACTTTGGCCCAGCCGCTGTCCCGTCCACATGCAGCCGTCGGCCCGGCACAGCCCCGGTGATCACCGAGGGGAAGAGAAGGAAAGGGAGAAGCGGGGTGGGAGCCGCGCAGCGTGGGGCTGGGAGGTCGCCGGTCTTGGTGGTGAGTGCGGTGTTTATCGTTATACCCACCGCACCCCCCCTCCCAAAACGAGAAGGAAAAAAAAAAAGGGGGGGGGGGGGAGTAGAAAAGTTGGGACGCTCCCCCTCATCCGCTAAACGTGAAGGCTTTGGAGTCGCTGCCGCACCTGGCTCCTCCCCTGAACAAAAAAAACAAAACAAAAAAAAAAAAGAAAAAAAAAAAAAAACAAAAGGCCATTTTTGGGGGCCCCGGCGTGGGGCAGCTGGTGGGGGGGGGCGGGGGTAAGGGGCTCCTTGAATGCAGTGCTGCGAGTGTGGGGTGGTAGTTGCGGGCTCCAGGTGTTCGCAGCCCCTCCGGGCTGCATGCTTCCTTCGGGGGCGGGGGATGCAGCGACTTGGGATTTGCGCTGCCAGTCACAGGGGAGAAGTGTGTAAATCTCATACTTCGCTTCAGATGTTTGCAGCAACTTGGTTGTGGTGCTGGCTACAGCCGAGACAACTTTTCATTTTGTTCTGTTGACTTTATTTTCCTCTCGTATCCAGGAGGTAAACTTGGTGGTCAGTTTACTTGCAGATCTAATTTTTAAAATTGCATCTAGTTGTAACAATTCTTTAAGTTGGTGTATGAGGCTGGTGCCCTCGTGCTCAGGGAACAGAGACTGAGGCTGTTTTGCCTCCACATTTTGTTGGTTTCACAATTTTGGAAATGAAGAGGTATGAACTAAGCCCACTAAGATAACAAAGGTGTCTGCTGCTGCAGCAAGTCTGCCGTTCTTTAGAAATGGCAGATCTTGTGGGGCCTGTCATGGTCTTTCACCACACTAGAGGAAGCAGAGTGGTGCTTGCCACCCCCTTCTCTTTGTTGCTGGCTCTGGTTCTTTGTTCAGCCAAAAGGGGAAAGGAGGCCTCTGTTAGGGATAATTTTGGTGAGGCTGTGGTCTTACTACCAGGCAAGAGGAATCCTTTTTTTTCCTTGTTGAAAGGAATACTGTAATGACAGATGAAAACCTTTCTGTCTGCAAATGTTTGCATGTTTTTTTTATTATGCCTTTTTTTTTTTTTTTTTTTTTTTTTTGTCAGGTGGTTATAGTTTACTAGGCACAGATATCTTTAGTTTTGCTTTGATTCTTGGTACTAGTGTCAGGATCCCTAAACAGTCAAAAAGCTGTACTAGGAAAGAGGAGAAAGTAGGTAAGAGAAATTTTGAGTTGGCAGTGTAATGGTGATTTACAAGCCGTTTTAGCTAATATTTTGCTTAAATCCGTAGACTACAACACATGCAATTAAAAATACTGTAGAGAAAGGAGGAGTATCTGTTGTAAAAGATTTTAAAATGTTTTTCTCTATAACGAACAGAATTGTAACGTGTCTTTTTTTGTTTTTGTGTCCTTTTTAATTTATTTTTTATTCCCAAGTCAGCAGTTATTTTACACTTCTTTTACAAGTTCATTTATTCGCAGAGCTTTTAGAGTTAACACCTGCAGTAAATATTTCCAATGCTAATTTGTGTTTCATCAGGTAATTCTTAGTATTTTGTAACATGCTGAACCAGCATAGCCTTGAATCAAAGTGGGGGGAGTGTTCAAAGCCTTAAATAACCCAAACCCAAAAAGTACAGATACTGCAAGCGCACAACTGAGGTAGCAGAATATCTCCAAGGATGTCATCAGAGAAGTAAATGACCATTTTCTGTCATAATTGTCCTTCCACAGACTTTCATTCATTTTCTTTGAAAATACATAATAAGTGTTGAAGAGTACTAGAAGCATATGTGCATATTTTTTTAAGATGCAATACATTTCTATGTGCTTTTTGTGGTAACTCAGGATGTCATCCAGAGTTGCTTTTTCAAATTAGCCTGTCATTTAGCAAGTCTTGATGAGTGTATTGCTGTTAACATTTGTTGTCAATTGACAGTTTTAACTTCCTTCAGCCTGTACCTACAGCCAGTAAGCTTGTGGAAGAAGGAGTTTGATTTCATTTTCTATAGCTTGTTTGTAACAGAGTGCCAGCTACATCCTGTTTGTAGAGTTTATGTTGTTCGTGATGATGCCTGTCAGGAATTTTATTAAATTTAATACAATATATCATGGGGAAATGTTCAAACTAAGGTATTTTAGTTCTCATGTCTAAAATATTTTGAGCAAATGTTTCTAGGCACCCTAATATTTGTGATTATAACTTAGTGAAGTCTGTTGCTCACATTGCCAAGTACTGTCCTAGATATGGAAGGATATTGTAGTCCTTTCTTTATATGTGTCTTCAAATCATTCCCGTGGTTTTGAAGCATGTGGCTCAGATGGTTCAGTGGCCAGTTTCAAAACAGGTAGGTGGTGTACCATTTCCCACAGCTGCAGGCAGGACCTGGGATGGTCTTTCCAACTCCATATCCTGTACAGCAAAGCACAGTTTTATGGAATTACAGCCGCTAGCTCAGTTACAGTTAATAAGTGGGCTTGTTCAGTGTTTTTGTTCAGTTTGTTCAGAATTTTTAAGACAGCAAAATACTCCAGAACATTATTTTAAACAAACATTTATGTGAATATTGGATATACTCTGGCTTCTTTTATAAAGTCCTTTTAAGAGAAAGGAACCATTAAAAAGATTTGATAGGCCAACTAGGAGAGGAGTGCTGCTGGATTTTGTCCTCACTAACAAGGAGGGTCTGGTTGAAGCAGTGAAGGTTGAGGGCAGCCTTGATTGCAGCGACCATGAGATAGTGGAGTTCAGGATCTCATGTGGCAGAAACAGAAAACCAAGCAGAATCGCAACCCTGGACTTCAGTAGGGCCAACTTTGGCATTTTCAAACAATTGTTAGGGGAAATCCAATGGGACAGGGTACTTGAAGGTAAAGGGGCCCAAGATAGTTGGTTAGAATTCAAGGACAGCTTCTTCCAAGCTCGAGATCAGAGCATCCCAACAGGTAGGAAGTCAAGAAAGGGAGCCAGGAGACCTGCATGGTTAAGCAGGGAACTGCTGGACAAACACAAGTGGAAGAGGACAGTTTACAGGTCATGGAAGGAGGGGCTGGCCACTTGGGAGGAATATCAGACTGTTGTCAGAGGATGTAGGGAGGCAACTACAAAAGCTAAGGCCTGCTTAGAATTAAACGTTGCAAGAGGGGTCAAGGACAACAGAAAGGGCTTCTTCAAATACATTGCAGATAAAACTAACACTAGAGGCAATGTAGGTCCACTTAATGAATGAGGTGGGTGCGCTGGTGACAGGAGATAAAGAAGGCAGAGTTACTGAATGCCTTCTTTGTCTCTGTCTATAATGCTGGAAGATGTCCTGAGGAGCCCCATACCCCGTATCTAGTGGAGTCCCTCAAGGGTCGGTACTGGGACCAGTATTATTCAGTATATTCATCAATGACTTGGATGAGGAAATAGAGTGCACTGTCAGCAAGTTTGCTGATGACACGAAACTGAGAGGAGTGGCTGACAGGCCGGAAGGCTGTGCTGCCATCCAGTAGTACCTAGACAGGCTGGAGAATTAAGCGGGGATAAATTTAATGGAATATAACAAGAGCAAGTGTAGAGTCCTGCATCTGGGGAAGAACAACTCCAGGCACCAATATAAGCTGGGGACTGGCCTGCTGGAGAGCAGCATAGGGGAAAGGGACCTGGGGGTCGTGGTGGACAGCAGGATGACCATGAGCCAGCACTGTGCACTTGTGGCCAAGAAGGCCAATGGCATCCTGGGATGCATCAGAAGGGGTGTGGTTAGTGGGTTGAGAGGTTCCTCTCCACCTCTACTCTGCCGGGGTGAGATTACATCTGGAATATTGTGTCTGGTTCTGGGCGCCTCAGTTCAAGAAGGACAGGGAACTGCTTGAGAGAGTCCAGCGCGCAGCCCCAAGGATGATTAAGGCAGTGGAGCACCTCCCTTATGAGGAAAGGCTGAGGGAGCTGGGTCTCTTTAGCTTGGAGAAGAGGAGACTGAGGGGTGACCTTATTAATGTTTGTAAATATGTAAAGGGTGAGTATCGGAAGGATGGAGCCAGGCTCTTCTCAGTGACATCTAATGATAGGACAAGGGGCAATGGGTGCAAGTTTGGAGATAGAAGGTTCCACTTAAATGTGAAAAGAAACTTTTTCATGGTGAGGGTGACAGAACACTGGAACAAGCTGCCCAGGGTGGTTGTGGAGTCTCCTTCTCTGGAGACATTCAAAACCTGCCTGAACACATTCCTGTGTGAACTGATGTAGGTGTTCCTGCTCCGGCAGGGGGATTGGACTAGATTATCTTTCAAGGTCCCTTGCAATCCCTAACATTCTGTGATTCTGTAGATGGTGAGACCCATTTATCTCATGTAAGTTGCCCTCTGACTTGTTCATAAAAACTGGCTTTTTATCTTCAAAATAACAGATTACTAAAGGCAGCTACTTGCTACTGTCTTTATTCAGAAAATAATAGTATCCAATATGTAATTAAACAGAATGTCTTTGGGTGGAGCATTATTGAGCATCCTAAATCATACTACAGAGATGTGGGACTGCGGATGCAGAGCACTGGTCCGGAATGGTCAACCATTTCTCTGTAAATTATTTGGTACCTGAGAGGCAGAAACATTTAAATTCATAAGAACCGAAAGTTTGTGTTGTTTTTTTAGGGGGATAATCTTCACAAATATCAAGAATCCCCAAATCCCAACAACAAAACCTCAAAGTTAACACTGGAATTTCCAACCTCACAAAATCTAAATGGGGAAAAAAAATGTAATAATAAAATATCATCTATGAAGCTAGTTAGTGATGGAGTTTATGTAAGTACATTAATGAGATGAATTTCAGTTCTTATCCTATCCAGTGCCTGGTCCTCATTTTCCCTGCCTGAAATCTGTGACAGATAAGTACTGTTTTCTGAGGAGTGCTTGTATGGTAGTTGTTAAAATAGCAGATCCCTTGCTCTTGTGTTTAAGCTAATAACATTTAGTGGGGTTAGCAATCACATTGATTTCCCATATGTAATAAGAAATGTGTAATGCTACATTTCTAGATAGAGTTTATTGAGCAGGCAGGATATTAGAAGTCAGAAGTGATTAATTCAGGGTATAAACAATCACCTCTGTGTTGTTTATTTTTTGTCTTGTTTTTGCTTCCCACTTTTCAACTCTCCATCTCTTTTCCTAAACACTTCAACACATGCCATTATCAGTGTTCATACTTCTGATGTTCATACTTCCATTTTGCTCTGAAAGTTTTGACCTTCCCGTTCGTTAAAGGACATGCTACTTATTCCTGTCTCAGACTTGACACATGCTATAGAAGTCAGGCTGGCTATAGTAGTTCAGTATTAGCTTTAAATGGACCACCAGTCTGTCCATCCGAATGGACAAGATTTCCAGTTCACACCAACAGTGAATATCTTCAAATTATAATGTAATTAAAAATATATATGCACTGGGGGATGAGACACTGGAGAGCAGCCCCATGGAGAGGGGGCTGGGGGTTTTGGTTGAATAGAAAGTTGAATATGAGCCAGCAGTGTGACCTGGCAGCCAGGAGGGCCAACTGTATCCTGGGGTGCATCAAGCACAGTATTGCTAGCCAGCTGAGGGAAGTGATTGTCCCACTCTACTCGGCACTGGTGCAGCCTCACCTCAAGTACTATGTGCAGTTCTGGGCACCAAAAAGGACGTGAAACTGTTGGAAAGTGTCCAGAAAGGGCTACAAAGATGGTGAAGGGCCTAGAGGGGAAGACATACAAAGAGTGGATGAGGTCACATGGTTTATTCACCCTGGAAAAGAGGAGGGTGAGGGGAGACCTCATCACAGTCTGTAGTTTGCTCACGAGGGAGAGTGGAGGGGCAGGCGCTGATTTCTCTCTGGTTTCCAGCGATGGGACCCAAGGGAATGGAGTCAAGCTGTGACAGGAGAGGTTCAGGCTGGATATCAGGAAGAGGTTAATTGAGAGGGTGGTCGCACACTGGAACAGGCTCCCCAGGGACGTAGCCACGGCACCAAGCCTGTCAGAGTTTAAGAAGTGTTTGGACTATGCTCTCAGTCATATGGTCTGAACTTTTGGGTGGAACATGTCCAACTCCTGTGCGGAACTACGAGTTGGATATGATGATCTTTGTGGATCCCTTCCAACTCGGGATATTCTATGATTCTGTGGTGAATATTTTACAGGATCAGATAGTGTTTTATTTTTTTGCACTAGAGATAAGGAGGGGCTTATTCTCATTTTCTTGGTATTTATTTTAAGGTCGAGAACAGCAAGAGAAGCCTATTATTTGTGTAAGTGCATTTCAAGTTCCTTGGGGAAAAAATTGCTATTAACAGAAAAGCAGATTTTTAACTATTCTAGCTTGAGTAGAAGTATCTTCTCATGTCCTCTCTGCTCAATAAACTTCTACTAGAAATGTAATAGTCTATTCTTATTATTACTTATGGAAAATCAATGTAATTGCTACCCCCATTATATCCTATTGCTATAGCCACAGGAGTAAGGGATCTACAATCACAGCAGTTGCTATACCAGCACTCATTAGAATTACTGATTTGTCACAAAACAGGAATAGGAACAAACACCTGGAGTGTGACTTGATAATGATAGAACTTTATTCTAACAATGATCTAGTGAATCTGTTGCCTTTTTCACAACTAGATATATTAAGAAGGAACTACTCTCTGTCAGTGTTGAGTACATAAATATACATATTTATATTTTTCAAATGTTTTTTCAGTTTTATATATATGCATTTTATACATTTTACCACTTCAAAATGATAATGAAGCAAAACAACACCCAAAGTCTCTCTCTCTCTCTATATATATATATATTTTTCCCTTGTAAATAAGGGCAAATGTGACCCATGGCAATGATTTTTATCATGTTCACAAGAGGAAAAGATAAAAGTAAAGACATAGTTGAACTGTAGATCCATTAATAGAAAAAATGTACCAAAGGCACAAAAGATCTCAACAACATTATAGAAAGTGTGAGATGCAATAGAAATTAAGTCCTGGTCCTCTCACAGGGCAGCATTTTAAACAGACTAGGGTAGTATAGTAATGGTAATTATACACAAATGAGTTAGATATCTCAGTTTCTGCTTTCCTTCAGCTGCTCCTGAAATATCTTTCTTCCTTGGACCAACTGACATATTGTTTACCTCTAGTTGATAGCTATGTTTGAACTCCCAAAGGATGTTGTTCAAATGTCATACCTAATACCATTTGTCTCTCTGTCCACATCTATGAACACTTTTTTCTTTAGAATTGTACAGATCTTCTTTCTTTCCATGCTGCCTTACAGCAAGATTTCCCCTCTCATGTATTTTTATTTCTTATGCTTTTCTTTCACTAGGAGACTCCATCAGCTGTTGTCAAATATTACTGTAATCCTATTATTATTCTCATTTTATGAGATTCCTCCCACTCCTTTCAGACAACTAAACGTCTTCACAGCAGCCAGTGCCTGAGTAAGAGGATTATCTCAAACTGCTTCTCTGAGAAGAATGAATTTTCTTCTTAGTTGACTTCAGAGATCAAGAAATGCACCTTCTATTTCTAAGGATGCAATGATGCAGTTATAAATTCTGTAAAGGTGGTGTGGTAGATTAATTAAGATTATAAAGACAAGAGGAAAGAAAAGATTTTTTTTAAAAAAAAAAGTGCAGCATTTAGTTATGCACTGCAAAAGATATTCTGGTCAGGTGTGGCTTATGAAACGTTATAATGAAGAAAAACAAACAAGCAACAACAGTGACTTTTTAATCAAAAGGCTTGTCAACCCAGGAACATTCTGAACTATTTTATCTTTAGAACATCATCAAAGATTTTTCAGCTAAATCTCTGGATTATATTTGTGTCATCTTCTGTTATCTTCCACTATTTTTCCGTGTGATTCTTTGCATTCAATGTACCGGTCTTTCCTTAACACCATTGAGCTCTCCAAGGAGAGATAATATTATGCTGTTGTATTGTTTTTTTCTACCCAGAGATTATCTTTAAAACCATATACTTCCCTAAGGCATCCCAATTTGTAGAATCTTCCCCCTCCCCCCCCCCTTCGCATTTACTCTATCCAGATAGAATCTTGTACATGTTATGAAGGAAATCATATTTGTAATCTATGAAATAATGTTTGATTGTTTTTATTTTTTTTTCTTTTTAAGAGACAAATAAAATAACTAACTCCCTATCTTGAATGAATTCCTGTGACAATAAGTGCCATAATTTGGCCAACAGCAAAATCTAGTACCTCACATGGGATGTGAGAGTTCCATCAAGATTACTCCTCATCTGATAATTACCAAGATGAAAGCTCTACTTTTAGGTTTGATTCACCCAGAATTACAAGCAGTCTGAAGAAATTATGCACCCAATATTGCTATGACTAAGATGAGACCCTCCCACTAAAAATTAGAAAGGGAATAACAAAACAAGATCATTAGCACGAGCAACCATATTTGTTTGTGATGATGTTAAACTATGAACTATTAAGAAGGATGTTCTTCCCTTGAAAAATGTACTCAGTCTGTCAGGAAATATAAAGTGTCACAGTTGAAGGACCACCTTTGTGATGAAGCAAAGACAGAAGACACTGACATTGAATGCTTGCTAGACTGAGAGTCAGTGTACTCTGTAAAAACTTTACTTGCTGTTTTGGAGGTTTGGTTTTGTTTTTTATCTTGTTTTGGTATATGACCTAGAACTACTCATGAGCAAATTATGTCAGTGTCACTAAAAGCAAAACATGTTAAAATTAACACGTAACTACTGGTACATAGAGAAGTAAAAATAAAAATAATAATAAAAAAAAATGATGCAAATAAAGCAATTATTTGGTTTCAGAAAATCAGCAGTGTGGGTGGGTAGTTGGTTGGTTGGATGATTGGGTTGGGTTTTGTTCGGTTTGGTTTGGTTTGGTGGGGGAGTGAGGTCTGGTCTCTTCCTCACACCAGAGTTTCCAGCTGTTTTTGTGACATTCAACTTCAATAACTGAACTGAGTCTGTAGTCCTGTTGAAACCAAAGTACTCTCTGATGTAAAAAGTGTTTAAGTACAGGAATCATTATGGCCTTTAGGAGAAAGGAGTTAAAGGATTTTGGACTTAGTATTCTGAACCGTGCTACTTCCAATTCCACAGCTCTTTGCAATGTCCTTAGGAGCTCAGAAATCATTTGTGTGAGAGTATTTCTGATGTAGCTCTTCCTGAGTTGATAAGCCCAAAGAATTCTTCTATTCTTGGAGTAAACCTTTAAGGATCTTAAAAGGACTGATGATAACTGTCTCTTTCCTTGAAAAAAAAATATATACATATAGTCAGAAATAAATAATAAAATCGTATTTTTCCACACTCCTAATAAATCAAAAGGGCTTCATTGTAGCATATGTCAGCATCAATCATACTAATTAAACTTCTATAACAATAATTATAAGTGAATCAATAAATGCATAAGGAAAAAATAGATTAATTCAATCAATGAGCTCTTTCAAACAAGACAAAGGATAGAAACTCAGAAGATTCATTCTGATGCATTCTTATGTAAATTGATATGTACTGATATGAAGAGCCAGGTAGAGACGTTTAGAACATTTTCCTCTAAAACTAACCTGCATTGATAAGACATTGATATAAATGAGATAGTATAAGAAAACTGGTACATTTAAGTCACTGAAGAAGTCTTCCTGAGTATCTGTTTCTATCACTTGGAAAAAATGCAATAGATCTTACTGATGACAATTTTTAGTCTTGAATTTTTCTTTTCTTGAATTTTTAGTTCCCAAAACCACTATAATAATTCTGCCGTGCCCTGTTTGACCACTCTGCTCGCTGTGCTCCTGATCGCTTACACTTCACAGGGACTGCCTCTGTACAATAGGGAGGGATGCTCTTGACTCTACCCCAGCCTCATCAGCCACCCTGCCGAGGCCTGCTGAGTCCTGTTGGTTCTGGCGGATGAAAAGCTCAACACGAGCCAGCAGTGCATGCTTGCAGCCAGAAGGTCAACTGCATCCTGGCCTGCATCAACAGAGAAGTGGCCAGCAGGTCAAAGGAGGTGATTGTCCCCCTCTGCTCTGCTCTTGAGAGGCCCTAACTGGAGTTCTGCATCCAGGTCTGGGGCCCCTAGCACAGGAAAGATGTGGACCTGTTAGAGCAGGTCCAAAGGAAGACCACAAAGATGATCTGGAATGCTGGAGAACTTCTCCTATGAAGAAAGGCTGAGAGAGCTGGGGATGTTCAGTCTGAAGAAGAGAAGGCTCCAGGGAGACCTCATTGCAGCTTTTCAATATTTAAAGAAGTCTTATAAAAAGATAGAGAGCAGCTTTTTACATAGAAAGATAGTGACTTGACAAAAGTGAGTGATTTTAAACTATAAGTGGGAAGATTTAGATTACATATTGGGAGGAAATTCTTTTCTCAGAGGTGGTAAGGCACTGGAACAGGTTGCTTAGAGGATGTCCCATCCCTGGTGGTGTTTGAGGCCCTGGGCAACCTGATGAGTTGGTGGGAGGTGTCCCTGCCCATCAAAAGGGGCTTGGAACCAGATGATCTTTAAGGTCCTTTCCAACCCAATCCATGCTATGATTTTATGAAATGTGAACAGACCATGGTGGGAAACCATCCCACATTGGTCTTGTCTCCTCCTATCTGCTCCAGTTCCGTGAGGTGGGCAAATCATATTGTCCTCCCATGCCTTAGCTTTCCTTAAATGTAATCTGAAAATAATGGTGCAGTTCTTTTTTACATAACACTCTAAGTTCTGATGAAAAGTGATGCTAAGAGAAACATCCTCTTCATGTAGAGGACCACATTAGGACTCTCTGTGTTTAAAAAAGGGATTAAGAATAGTAAGGAGCTAAAGTGTTTACATGTCCAGTCTCCAGGAATAAAATCTTATCACTAGAGGCATTCTTGATTTGATTTATGGTAGACAGTTACTGAAATTTTGTCTGTAAACCTCAGCAATCCCTAAGTATACTGGCCTTCTAGAACAGCATAATAGCTTCTAAATTCCCCTTCAATTAAGGGAAAGACATCTCTGAAATGAAGCTTAGTACATAATAGGCAGTAGTAAAACAGCTCACAATTACTGTAATTTAACATTTAACTTACATTCAGCTTATAGAAAAAAAAAAAATATAGCTACTCATGCTGTGTACCTTTGTGCAGCTTTCATTAAAAAATGTATAAACAACCTTTTTCTGCGAGACACAGAAACACTTTCCCAAATGTCACACTAAAGTCATTACTGGGAGAATGACAAAGCTCTGTAATGTGATTGCTCTTTCATCATAACAAAGGCAAAAATTACCAGCTCCTCAGAGCCTAAAATGAGTTGTGATTGGAGTTAGATGAACTGATGTTAATGAGTATTCACCTGCCTTGTCTATATGTGTGAAAACGCATGTTAAAAAGTATAAATTTCATCTTCGTTGATACCATCTATTCATCAAATAAAACATTGTCTTCCTTTACGTATGTAGAGATTCAAATGAAGTTAATGATAGGCATATATAAAGCAAGTTGTAGCACACCATGTGTGACATCCTTCATCTTCTGAACATAAAAAAATATTGCTACTGCTCAGTCAAATTGAACTGTGTTTTCTGAGTGTGCAGCTATAGTAAGAGAAGGGCAGAAGGGCTCCATTTTTATTTCCTCCCCCACCCCCCCTTTTTTTTTTTTTCTCCCTCTCCTTTGGGCCTGTGGCATGGGTACACATACTTCAATGTTGAAAGGAATCTGTAAAAGTGGTCCCAGGCTGGACCACTTGTTTAGATACAATGGCATTTCTCCAGCTGGAGCAATATAGTAATATTGTATTTAGAATGCAGTCCAGATGGCCATTTGTTTGCTACCCATGGAGCTGAAGGCTATTCATATTTGTAGGTCCTAGATAAGATATATGGGTTGCATAGTAACAAATGCATTTGGAGAAATTGGAGGACCACTAATACAAAATCTGTGTTGATACTTATCTAGAAAACTGGTATGTTGATGTGTGGTGTAACAGTCCAGAAGAAAATACGGTAATAATTAGTTTTGCTCTGAAAAGCCTCATCTATACTGGTAGCTTTCGGGGACTATCTGATGAGCATATTAATAAAGGGATGGCACGCGTGCTTCCAGAAATAGTGCAGTTTCTTGACCATCAGCCAACACAGAGATTTTTTTTCCCACTTTTTTCTTTAGGATTATGCTACCACAAGTCTTTCAAGTGTTTAGTCTAGTTATTTCACTATTCTGCTTAAATTTCTGCAAAGATTACTAATCTCTAGAGGATTATTTACTAGGAAATAATATACAAATTGCTCATTGATTGGTTACGGTAAGAAAAAAAATAACTTTAAAATAACTGTGTATTTTTTAATTATTTCTTTAATTTATACTTCATCTCTACGATGTTCACTTTTATCCAGTCCTCTCTTTGGAGGACTGAGAGTACACAAAAGTGCTGAGAGTAAAATGAGAGTGCTTTTTGTTTGTTTGTTTGTTTTCAGAGAAGGTATTTAATGAGTATTAAACATGTAGGTCAGGGCCAGAGTACCACGATTCATCTTGATTTCAGGCATGATCCCAAACTTATTTGATTTTTGCCTTTACATAAGGATAGAATATCACAGTTTTTAAGAATGTAACATAAAAAAAATACAGAATATATATAAAAAAAAGAAAACTAAAAAACTTTCCTGAATACTTCAGAAGATGAGGTTGTATTGATTGTTGATAATTTTATAGCTTTTCAGACAAAACACAGAAATTTTGGAAGTTTTTGGTTGGATTTTACCTGTATTTCATGTAATGCTAATCTGCTCCAAAATTTCACAATATGGGATTATGTAATTCAAAGCAAGAAGGTTCCAATCTGACAATTAAAAAAAATTTACATGTATAAATTTATTTACGTTTGGTTTTTTGTTTGTTTGTTTACATGTTACATATTTACATGTTTTATACATGAGTGTAAAACTGACTAAGGGTGTCTGATATTAGAACAGTCTATAATTTGAAGATGTTGTGACTCCTTTTACTTAGGACATAGTTTTTAGCAAGCTGAAATTAATAACCATCAAGCAGAAGCAGATGAAAATGCAGGATGAGACACAAAAAATAAAATAAAATAAAATAAAATAAAATAAAATAAAATAAAATAAAATAAAATAAAATAAAATAAAGTAGCCCAGTAATGTAATTAGGTCTTCTATTTTCTAACTTTAGAAATGGAAACCTTAGAAACTCGTAATAAAATAAGAATGATGTTTTCTATGACATAAGGAGCAATCCGCATGTGTTAATAAGCACTTTCTTAATGAGTTTAGAAGCAGTAAAATAGGTAACTTGTATTAGGAATGCAGCAGAATTATGTTTACCTCCGGTGTATTTCTCTTCCAGTGTAACTATAATAATAAAAATAGAAAATAAGGGAAAATTGTTATGCTTTATGCATCTTTTTCAGAAAAAAAAAATCATGTTGTATTTATCCTTGAGAAAATTATTTTAAAAATTATTATACAGATTCAATAAATGTTATATGTTAAAAATCTATGTTGTTTGTATTCTACATGAAAAGAAGAGATGCATAAATTGTAATATAATTAGAGAGGTTCCTAGGCAGGGTAAACTACTATTTTTCCATTAAAATCAATCTATCTATACACCTGTTTCATCAAGAACATTGTTTCACATTGTTTCTTCAAAAACAGCTGAAATATATTCAAAACCACATTTGTAGAAATGTCTACTCTTTCTGGTTGTTTGATTTTGTCATAAAAGTGAAAAACAACAACAAAAAAAAAAAAACAAACAAACAAAAAACATCCTTTTCTCTTGGGTCTGCCCTGCAATCAAGATACAAGACAAAATGTTCTGACAGAGCCACGATGATAAGGATTTCATACTTTTTTTTTTTCTTAAAACAACTGGGAAAGAAAAAAAAAAAAAAAGAAAAAAAAAAAAACTTTTCAGTTCCTTTTCTGTTCTTTCAAAGAGGGAACAGAGTTCTAAATATGTACATTTTTGCAAAGAAAAAGACCAATTTTGGTTTTTGCTGGCAGTAACCTACCTCAGCCAGTGTCCAGATCCTGGACATTCCATAACATTTTCTATTGTGTGAGGATTGACCTTAAATATTTTAGCTTTCCAATTTTATTTTTAATAACATATAAGACTTTTCACAATGTTTAACATGTTAGGAATTGAATTTTCTAAATGTTTAGGAGCAGATAAGTGTCCATGTGCAATACAAATACAGCTGCATAGTATTTTCTCTTATAAAAATGATGGTTGATTTCTACTCTTTTTTCTTTTTTCCAGAGAGCTCTTCCTTTCTTATAGTCATTTCGTTCAGTGTAAGATTTGTACCCATTGATTTTCAGATGGCTTTTGTGTTGCTGGTTCTGTAATCCTGTTGATACTGACAGTTGCACAAAAATGAACTACTTTATTATGTGGCACTAAAACAAAGTACAAAAGCTCTCCTTCCTCCTGGTAAGAGAAGAATTGGGTCCTAAAAATGACTCCTTTTCCATAAAATCATCCAGACAGAGATAGGTCAGCCGTGCCATCTGCAATTTTGTAATTTTTTTTCGTTCATCTCAAAGTATGAAAATCTGAAGATATGTTTCACCTTGAAATTTGACACATTTTTCTCACTCACTTGGATGCCTCACAGAATGTAAATATTTGACCTGATCTTGCTCAGTTGCTCTATTGTTCCATATGTAGTATATAACAACCAGAGTATTCCGTGAGCTGCAACATGCTCTGACTTCTTAAAGGAATCAGTCTGAGGGCTAAAATATTCCACTAGAGAAGTATCATGATACAATTTTGGCAGCTCATTTATTCTCTGTCTACACCTCTGTCCTATAGTCTCTACAGATGTATTCATAGATTATATTTTATACTGAACTTACTTGAAAGTAATTCAGAATAGAGCGTTCTGTTTTCATTCTTAAAAGCTAAAATAGGCTTACTCATTTATTCAGGAATACCAGCAGTTGCACAGACTGTTTTGTACCAGCTGAGACTCTTAGCCATACTCTTTTCACTTAATTTGTTACAGAATAATAAAACATTCATTAATTACGTTTTAATTTGCACCCCTCTCAGTTATGGTTTCATTTGAATAACAACCTACCATCATAAATTTAATCTCATATAACCATGTTGGAAAGAATGAAAACTTTTCTGGGGAAAGAGAAATATTGATATTTGCAATTTAGGATGAAGAAAATGCATGTACAAGACTGGTCTTTGATCATTCTCTACAGTGTGTTGCTGAGAGGCATTACTTTTTTTCAACTACTATTTCCCATTTGACCATCCTTCAAGTCCTATTATACTAGCTTTGAGAGGGCTTGCTTGTTTACTTAAGGGTCATATACTGTATGCACTCCCGAATGAATTCAGTGTAATAGAAGATGAGAATCCTCCTGGACTTCATTTAAAATTTGCTGCTCAAGAGGCTGGAAACTTGCTATGTCTTTGCTCTTTCCTCAAGTATTCCCAAAAGCTCAAATCACAGTAGATCACTTGGGAGTTGAAACGATATGTCTGTTGCCTACAAACTTTGGAGAGAAGAGGGAAATTGAGGTCTTGACCTATAAGTCCAAGTCTGTATGGAAAACACTATTCTCCAAATGCCATCTGTATTAGAATCTTTCCTGCTTATTTCAGTTTGTTGGTGAATTATATGTTCAGTAAGTGTTGTCTTTGAAGCCTCTCCAAGAATTACTGAACCTCAGTGTTAACCTTTTGCCAGCCTGAAAACTGACCATTTATTTCCACTCTTTGTTTTCCATTTTCTTAGCTAGTTTCTAATCAGAACTTTACATTTCACCTCAGGTCTACTTAGCTTCCATTATAGCCTTCTGTGAAGGATTTTGGTTTTTGGGTTTTATTTTTTTTTTTATTTTTTTATTTTTTTATTTTTTTTGAAAGTCCGGACAAACTATACCAACCGTTTCCCTTCATCCACTCCCTTGCAGACATTCAAAGAATTTTAGCAGATCAGTGAAGTGTGATATGCAATGCTGAGTTTCCACGCCATCCTCGTTTAGCACAGCCAAATGATCAGTAATTTTTCATGGGTGGAAACTGGGGAAATATGTTACAGGAGAGAAGAGAGTTTAGGGCAAAAAAAGTGAAGGAGGAACCAAACTGAATTTGTCAAATGACGTTTCCTCCAGGTAAAGTATAAGCTTGTGCTTTGGACTGGATACACCATTTTCTCTGAGAGAAAGGAGTTTGGATGTTTCTTCGAATCCATACAAAACTAAAAGTTTTTTTCTGCTAATAGAAAACACCTCTTATTATGATAGAGGTATGTGTTGGTGGGCAAGAAATACAAGTTACTTTAGCTAAAAGTGCTGATCTTAAAAAAGATGTTAAAATTTTCCAGTAGAGAATAAAAATAATTGTAAGTATTTATTGATAGTTATCAAACCACCATTACAACAGGAGGAAAAAAAATCTTAGATATCTCCTCATGTGTTATCAATCTGTCCATCCCTCCACCCTCTCTGCCCTCCGCAAACAAAAGAAAACCAAACAAAACAAGGGGTCCTAAAATCATTGAATCATAGAATCATTCAGGTTGGAAAAAAACCTCTTAGATCTTCTAGTCCAATCTCTAACCTAGAACTGACAAGTCCACCACTAAACCATGCTACTAAGTTCTACATGTACATGGTTCTTGAAGATCTCCAGGGATGGTGACTCAACTACTTTCCTGGGCAGCCTATTCCAATGCTGCACAATGCTTTCAGTGAAGAAATTTCTCCTAAGATACAACCTAAACCACCCTTGGAACAACTTGAAGTCATTTCCCCTTGTCTGATAACTTTGTGCTTGGGAGAAGAGATTGATCCAGACCTCACTACAACCTCCTTTAAGGTAACTAAAGAACAATAAGGTCTCCCCTGAACCTTCTTTTCTCCAAGCAAACAGCCCCAGCTCCCTCAGTCACTCATAAGACTTGTTCTCAAAACCCTTCACCAAATTACTGAGGGTGCACTTGATCCTTTTTTCCAGATCATTGATAAAGATATTGAAGAGAAGTGGCCTCAGTTCCCAGTATACAATGAAGTATACACCCATAGGAGAATGCTGTGGGAAAAAAAAAAAAAAAAAAAAAAAAAAGCATCAAAAGCCTTACTGAAGTCTAAGGAGACCACGTCCACAGACTTTCCCTTGTCCACTGAGCATGTTGCCCTGTCATAGAAGGAGATCAGGTTGGTCAAGCAGTGTCTGCCTTCATAAACCCATTCTGACTGAGCCTGATCACCTGGTTACCTTATAGGTGTCGTGTGATGGCTCTCAAGGTAATCTGCTCCATGAGCTTCCCCAGCACTGAGGTCAGACTGACAGGCCTGTAGTTTTCTGGGTCTTCATTCTGCCCCTTCTTGTAGATGGGTGTCATATTTGCTAGCCACCAGTTGTTAGCCACCTCTCCTAATAGCCAGGACTGCTGATAAATGACAGAAAGCGGTTTGACACGCATTTCTTCCAGCTTACTCAGTACCCTCAGACAGATCCCATCTGGCCCCCTAGACTTGTGTATATCTGAGTGGAGTAGCAGGTCACTACCACTTTCTCATGGATTATGAAGGCTGCATTCCACTCTCTGTCCCTATGTACCAGCTCAGGGGGTTGAGTATCCAGAGAACAACTGGTCTTGCTGCTAAAGACAGAGGCAAAGAAGGCATTAAGTACTTCAGCCTTTTCCTCATCTCAGAAGCTCTACATCTACATGGTTCTTGAAGGAGCATGGGTTGGTGACAAAAAGAAATAACGCGGGATGTTGACAAAAGGAAAATATTTTCCTTTTATCTAATCAGGTGAGGTATACATTCCTCACATGCTTCCTAGGAACAAGAATAGATATCTAGTTCAGAATGCCAGACTCAGCAAGGAGACCACACAGCTACAAGTAACAGCACTGTATGTCTGGAGTGTATATAGGAATGAAGAATACAGAAGTTCTAGGAGCAATAAGAGATCTTTATTGCTTGTCAGAAACTCATCAGTAATGGTGAAGTACTTTATTAAAAATACTCAAATGCTCTGGTGAATTTCAAGATTTAGATAAAAATATCTGATCTCTCTTTTTTTTTTTTTTTTTTTCCCTGAGTTTGCTCAGGTAACTTTTCTTGAAGCAAGTTTCTGCCTAGGCTCTGTCTCTGCTCAGCTTTGTGTGGATTCTTTGCTGAGGTATTGTTCAGCAGTTCTTCATCCCTAATGAGGATGGGGTCTGAACACATCATTTCCTACAGCAATATCAGGATATGACATATGCCTAACAAGGTGCACACAAAATTTTGTCTGGACCTGGACCAAAAGGAGCAATGAGCAGCTTTTTTTTTTTTCTTTTTTCTTTTTTCTTTTTTTTTCTGAAACATGCTATGATATGTCTGTCTTCATCAGCCATTGTGACAAGGGTGTGCATACACTTGAATGTAGAGACCTTGTATGAGTCATGCACTAGCACAAAGGAGCAACATTTATTTCTCAGAAATACAGGAAAGGTGCCATTTGCCTGAGCTATTTTTACAGTCTTCGGACTGAGAAAGATTTTCCTTGATGCTTTTTTTTTTTTTTTTTTTTTCTTTTTCCCAAAGGCATTCAATCTAATCTCCCTGCCTCCCATTTTATAATTGACATGCATCTTCTCAGGAAAACATCATAAAATAGTACTATTTTTATAGTCTTTATTCAGTTCTCTTAAAATTAATCATTATGTTGTACTGCAATTTCTATACCTGCCAAACTGTAAACCTTTCAAAAAAGCTGTGAAAACACCAGGGTGGGCATATTGCTTGCCCTGTAACTGTGTCACTTGCAGATTAACAGTTTGTCAAGCAGCAGTATGAATAACACAGCTATAACAGTAAACACTGAGGTTTTCCAGCAACAATGTGCTTCTTGAAATCTCTATGTGCAATCCACAAGCTTCTGTGAACATCTTTAACAAAGTGCTTGTTTTTTAGCTTGTTGACAGGGTTATCATTTTTTTTTATTTTTTTATTTTTTTATTCAGTCTAGTGTATTCATTGCTCCAGTTAACCCATTCTCACATATATGCCTTTTCCTGAACCTCCCAGTCAATCACAAAGAAAGGATAGGAAGCACCAAGACATCTCTCTCTTCAGTGCTGCCTGACACTATATGGGAGCAGTGAAAACATTTTCCACTTCTTCCTTCTGGTCTTCCAGAAAAGACTGAGAGCATTTCACAAAAAATTGTTGGGGTAAACTGAGGGAATTGCACTAGATTATTTGCATGGGACTGTTAATGAAATAGCATCTTGCTAAAATAAAGGAAACAAGGGCTCTGAATATGCATAAACATTGTCTTTGATAGGCAGTCAGAGAAGGTTACCGGTAGGTAACATTACTGATATTTGCTGTAGAGTCATAAGCTGTGTGCCAGGATTTCAGCATGCTGATGCATCCACCACACTGTTTCTCTTATGAAGCAGGGGGAAGTCATCAACGCTGTCTGGTCTAGAAAGGATACCAATATGCTCATATGGGTGCACAGGCTATGTATCCAGGTACCTCCTATTGGCCATGGAATGCTCCCCATCCTACTCTCACCCTGGTCCTCTTGCCTGCAAAAGTTCTTTGAAAAAGTCAGAACAAAGACTTCAGTCTCCTATTTTCTCCAGCTGCAGTGACCTCCCACTGGACTGACTGACAATTTTTAGAACTGCTTTTTTTTTTTTTTTTTTTTTTTTTTTTTCTTCTTAAAGACCAAGAGTAACCACATACTGGTTCCTCATTTAGGATAAACTTGTTATCAACATGTTCAGAGTCAAAAAAAAAAAAAAAAAGGGACAAAAATAAAAAGGAGATACAGCTGAATTAAGTTAATACAGAGGAGGATCTCCATTAAGAGTCATTCAATCTATATATTCTTGACCCAACGCATAAATCTATTTCTGTTACCAGGAATATCTCATTGTCTGTTTGGATCAGAGAACAGATAATTTCTTCTTCCAGCTATCCACCACTTTTAAGATAACTTCAGCTGGGTTGTTTTTATATGAAACTATTTATTAACTTGGTAACCACTCTTTTGGGTTAGCTTGTTCAGGCATTAGCCAGGTGCAGAGAAACTCTGCAAGCAAGACATGCACTAATTCAAGGAACAAAACAATTGCTTGTAGCCCAAGATAAGGCCCCAGAGACTCTTTCCTGGGGAGACAGGTACTAGTCAGGGGATAGTTTGCTCTCTACACCTCCCAGGTAACTCTTGAGTGCTGCTGAGATGCTGTCTTTCACAAGGAACATCAAAAAGGACAGTGCTGAGAAGTTCAGCTGAGAACAAGATAAGTCCTAACCTAAAGCTAGACTCCCTGATTATTTTTTTTCTTTCAGCATTTTATATCTTTTCACATTGGTAATTTTCTTCTGAATCCTTGAGCTACTAGTGTTCTCCATCTCGGTTGTCTGATTTCTCTCTTCATTCTCACTTCAATTTCACCTCTCATTTTTCATAGCTCTTGTTCACAATTCAGCAGTTTTCTCAGAGGCTTGAGACAAAGTTAAGTATTACAGTCTACCAAACTGGGACTTTGTGTCCTTGTCTTTGCATCCCTCCTGCAGGGAGGTGGGGTTTGGCAGGGGTTACCAAGTTAAAGGGTCACAGCTTTCATTTCAGCAAGAGGTGTAGTATGAAACACCACAGGGAAGGGTGGACAGGAGCCACACTGTTGGAGCAGTCAAAGTCAGATCTTTTGCAGTAAAAATAGCCTTTGGGGAAAATAACAATAATAAAAATCCTCAGATCCTAAAGCAGAACACAGAGACTACTACATCTCTTGATAAATTTTGAAAGGTGTGTTCTGAGCCTGGCCTTAAACAGGCAGATCCCTAGCACTCACTGGGCCCTCTCAAGTTAGGGACAGCTGCAACAAAGACCCCAGACACCCTATATCAAAGGCAGCTGAACATGTTCATTAGAAGCTGATAGACCTTCCTCGGTCCCACACCCTTGTGGGTCTGCTTATCTAGTCCTTAACTGGCAGCAGCCAATGCTCTCAGGTTTCTTAGGAGTTTCCCAATGATCCTGGTGTTTGTCCCCAGAAACTCTCAAAGCCAAACCTAGAGACAGGTGTGCAAACTGTGGTGTCTGTTAACTGCCTGCGTCAGCCATGTTCTTTTTCTAAACACCTCATAATAACCATAATACCAGCAACAAATTCTAATGTCCAATTCAAAATTTCTCCACACAGCCACCAGTAGATCCTGCAATAAGACTAATACACTTTATGCAACAATTACTCTTAGTTTGTGTAGCATTCTAGAGAGACTGTTTATATGCTTATATTAGATCACTGTAGTAAGTTATGCACCAGAAAAAAAAAAAAAAAAAAAATGCAATCATCCACTTTTTTTTTTTTTTTTTTTTTTCCTGAAATAACTGGCTGAGATGCACTGGGTCCTTTAAGTTCCACACTCTGTTCCCCTTCTTCTGACTTGCCTATACTGAATAGCTAAGAGATATATACAGCTTACAGTGATGGGTGTCCCAGGGCTTGTCCTTCACAGAAAGCAACTTAGGATGCACTGAACTGCTGCTGAAGCCAGAAACACAGCTGTAGGTTCACCACCTGTTAATACAGAGATGACTTCAGGCAGGGAAGAAAATAGGCAGATGAGTTTGTATCCCCATCTTCAAAATTGCCTGGGGCAAGAGTAGAGAGGGTTGGTAGCTTATGTAGTCCTTTAGGAGAAAATTGAGACACAAAGAGCTATTGGAATGACTCTCAGGTAGAAGAAAATTGCAGGTGCAATTTCCCAATTGGAAGCACAGGTCTGTGTGTGAATCAAGGAAAGAGAATTAAGAATAAATGTAACATATTCAACTGGGGAAAACCCGTAAGCAATTTATCCATCATAAGCAATTAGGAAGGCCATTCCTCTGTAGTAATTTTGTCAGTTTAATCTGATAACCATTGGAAGATCATTTTTTTCTTATTAGGTAAATATTACTTCCCTTTTTGATCAAATCCCTTCTTTTGTATCAGGTGGTACTTTAGTCTCTGTGATAAGGTTCCTTATGATGTGCTAACTCCTACTTTCTTCTCCTTGTAGTAGGATTTTTCAGCTTTATTTAGAAGGTGACCAGAGTGACTTCACTCTGGTATGCTGCACTTTCCACAAAATGTCCTCGTGGTTATACATCTTCTGCAAGTTTCCTCACTTACCACTAAAGAAATGTCAGGAGAAACATTGCCAATTCCTACCTTTATAGTTTGTTTGAAGAGCATACAGGAAGAGACTAAGACAGATGTGCACCTATGTGGACTAGTGAAATTGTGGCATTAAATAAATCATAGAAGATGGACATAGAAGCTGCTGATTTTTCAATCAGAAATTCCAAGAAATAAATTCTCACTTGGCACTATTGGGAGGGAAAAAGGGATTGTTAGCACTTTGAAATTCCACATGAATTCATTTCAGTTTTGTTTTTATGGCACTCTGAAAAAATAATTCAAAGAGAGCAGGGAGAGAAGGTTTTACTTTTATGGTTTTTCTATATATCTAAACTGACACGAATGGTAAATGGCACAACTATGATTAGAATGAAGACTATGGGAGACAGGGTCATCATAAAGTATTTATAATGACAAGTTGTATATTTCCCCTGTCAAAGAATGGATGGGGAAGCAGTAAAGCTGAATTAAGTTAAAAATATGAAACGTCTGTTGGTGTTGAGAATCCTTGATGCTGTGTTACATTCAATAAACAAAAGGAAGGACAAAAGTGTTTGAGCAAAACAGGGGCATAGTACTAGTTGATATTTTTCTAAATATGACTTATGTGTGTGTGTACATACATGTGTATAGGTATATGTTTATGGGAAGGAAATACTTGTGATACTTTGCTTTTCTTGATTACCTTTCTCAATTTCACTCACTAACATATCTTCCTGAAACTGAAGGGGGCATAGGCACATTGATAAGTTAAAAACAGAATAAGGTATGGATCTGGGAAAATATGGAGAACTATAAATGACCTTGAAAAACTTTTAAAATTATTACATTCTCAGGGAAAATATGATGTTAGTTATTTGCTAACATCTGTAACAAAGTCCTTAAAAACTGTATGTCAATCGATCATTCTGCATTGTCCAGAATAATTTAGGAACTATGAATATAAATATTCTAATTATCTGACTATAAAATAATCAAATTATCTCAGGAGGTTCCCATGTGTGTATATATATGTATTATATATATATATTAAAGCTATTTTGATAATCAGTTAAGATACTATCATGTTGGTCACTCCTATACACATGATTTTGTACTTTGAAATTGCTAAGAAAACATTAAGCAGGTGTGAGAAACTCAGAGCAGAAGTGTTGCATGATAGTATGTTTGTAGCAATATTTTAGAGGACTGATTTAAAATATCTTGAGATACATATTGAATATTCAGATTCCTTCAGAAGTATGTAAATCAGGAAACACAAAGCAGAATCAAGTATGATATACTGTAGCTTATAACGCAAATATACTACCAGATGCTGTTCAATTTGCATGATTGTTGTCACTTCTAGTAGGCTAACAATGTCAGTTTTGATTAGAAACTGTTATCTAACACATTTCAGGGAAAATATAGATGGTGAAAAGTATTTCTAACCTATGAATATTGTTTGACAGATTCAGCAATAAGTGATACAAATTCTTCCTAAGGCGATTAGCAAAGGGTCTGGCATTGACAATAACATTACACTGTGATATACTCTGTTTTTAATTACTGTTATTTTATTATACTACTAGGGGTGAGATATTCTGCTCAGTTGGAAATTGTGTATGCTTTGGACTAATTATGAATTTTTCATTAATAGCAGTAAATCCTTTAATAAAAGCATACTGCAGATGAAATGAATTGTATCTTCAACTTGTTGGGGATTTCTGCTCAGGTTCCAAAAAACTATATTATTCATGTCTTCTGACTTACTTTTCTTGGAATACATATACACACATATATATATATATATCCATTTGAAGGAGAAAATTTTGCAGCCAGGCAGAGGATATGCTGAAGGAAAACATCTAGGTTTTACTCTCAGTGTTATCATTGATGTTCTGAACATTACATCCTCCTGTGCTTTTAGCCTCCTAGATCTATTCATTATCTTGTCTGTTTACACTGCCAGTATTTTGGGGCAGAAAATGTTTCTGTATCTCTTCATACTGTTTAATTGACCCAAGTTCTTGCTACTGATTTTGAGATGACGATCTCCAAAACTGAGAAATTGTTTATAGTTTATAAAGAATGTTCAGAATCCTGTTTCATAAAGTTCCCTTGAATATCCCTTTGACAAAATTCTAGACCTCTTTTTCATGAGTTCTTTACTCCCCTCCCCATTTTATTGATTGATTGATTGATCGATCGATCGATTGATATTTTGATATATATATGTCAGAGCGATGTTACTAGAGTTCATTTACTCCCTCTCATACTACCAACAGGGTGCCTCCCGTTTTCTTCAGATATTCAGATCTATATTCCTCCATCAGTCAGGATTCCAGACCTCTCCTTTTTCTATCAGTTGTCATAGAAAATGTTCAGATACGATTCATGCTTTGTCAGGCATCCATATATTTTCTGGATCCTCCTGCTGTTTCAGCTACTGTGTTCTGTAAAAGCCCCCTGACTCTTTCTTAAATTTTTTTTTTTTTTTTTCTGAACGACATCATTGACAAACAGGATTTCACCGAATTTTACACAAACTCACTTCATACACTTTATTATTATTTATAAGCATAGCTGACTGAGTTTCTGATAATGAATAAGTATTACTGGAAGACATTTTGAAGAAACTGGAATTTTACTTCTCACTGCTGCAGTTACAGGGTTTTAAGCATTTAGTAATCGCATAAGTAATGCTCATTCTAGTTCATCATTCACAGCTGCAGAACCTGAGCAAGTGCTTATGAAAGGTTCTGGTGAAATCATCAAAAATTTCCCATGGTCTTCAAGAGTCTTTGGATGGAGCCCTAAGAAGAAAATCATGTTTACAAAGGGTCACGAAATCGTAAGATTATTTTTTAATTAATTGTGAAACTCCAAATGTTTGGTCTCATTACTTGTTTAGCTGGTGTTTAGTCACACATTCTAATATTAATAATATTAACTAAAATAAGTTTTGAATACATTGAGGTTAAACTATATGAATCAATGCTAATATGGTTTGAATTTGCATATTTTGTTCACTCAATTTATTCACTATGTAAATGAAATCCCAATGGTATTTGCCCTTTAAAATGGCCTTCCAGACTAACACTATTAAAGGTAACACAGAATTATGATTTTAAAAATATTTTTCTCGATTATTACTTTTTAGTGTTTTAATGAGACTTTATTGTATTATTATTAACACAGAAAGCATACAAAGTTATAATAAAAATTTTCAACTGTTTGCATGAAAAAAAAAAAAGATTTTTCTATACTTTTTACTACTAATTCATAATTTTAATGACATACATTTCTTTAAAAAATAACACATTGAAAGAAAAGAGCTCAAGGATATTCTGGAAAAAAAAAAAGAAATATATACATATCTTCTTAAATGAAGCTTTTTATAGCAGAAGCTCAATGTTTTTGTTTGTTTGTTTGTTTTAAATATTTTTGTTCCATTAAATATAGAGAAGTAGAAAGGTTTTTAACAGGTAGGGCATAGGATCTATAATAACCTTTCATAATTTCTTTTACTTCTTAATAAGCTTAATTTAACTACATTAATGGAATATTGGCATAAATACATTTACTCTAAACATCAAATATCAGAATACCCAACAGAAGGAGTATGACTGCTATGTGGTGAACCAGCTATTAATGCTATCATATCTCAATTTTTACTATATGTACAGTTAATTGTATGTACAGTTGCTTTCTTGTAATGAAGCCTTGGTTTCTGTACTCAGCAGAATGTCCTCAAGACAGAGATAGGACTGTGTGAAACAGCCTCAGCCACCTTTTTTTTTTTTTTTTTTTTTTTTTTTTCTCAGTCACAGTGCTAACTTTGAGTGTTCTGCATTCTTCATCTTGGGTCATTTAGCCATTTATTTTGATTCTGTTAGCAATGTGCAGTTTGCCAAATGTTGGCAGTTTTGTTACGTTTGCTGAAATGTGTGCTCTTTTTTGACATTTGTAGTTTCTGACCAGCTCTGTAAGCTCCCAATTTATATATTCCTCAAGCGTGACATTCAGATGCCTCTGAATTACATAAAACTAGATTTGTTCTCCCTCCAAACCATAAACTGAAACTATGGGAAGCGGCTCTGTGTGCATCTGTCTATGTTGTTGTGTGCATCTATCTGTGTTGAATAGTATGCTTCAGGTTTCATTTATAAAATACTCTAGTATGGCTGGTACAAGGTAAGCAAATAAGGTAAAAGAAGATGACAGAGGAAAGCGGATGCCCTGTTGGTGGCAGTGATTTGAGAATTACCCTGACTGTTAAGACGGTAGCCTGAGCATCTAATGCTTCTCAGAGATTTTCTTACAGAGCTTCCTTTCCCTTCTAGGGATTCCCTAGATGCCTCCCTTGAGATCCCATGACCTATCCTCTTCTGCATAACATTGAATCCCTTGGGATAAAAAATGTGTTAATTTCTACTGGAATGACAGACAAAAACTTACTTGCTCAAAAGATATACTCAGTGAATGTATATATACATAGGCAGAACCAAATAACACACAACCTGAAGCTCATTTTTAAGCTCATATGAAGAACTGCATTAGAACAAAAAGCTTGGGACTCCATTTGTTATAGCATATATTAGTGAAACAATGGCTTCAGAAAAACTCTGTCTTGGACTAGTTGAAATAGACACAGAGGGTCTTGGGGGACAAAAAAAAAAAAAAAAAGAGAGAGTTTTGGAGGACGTCCACTAAGATGGTCTTGTAGGACTGGAAAAAAGTAATCTTTTCCTTGTACCAAAGTGTCAGGTTATGGTATCTTTTGTTTAAAAGAAATATATAATTATATACAATTATATAATTATTACAATGACATATATATTAATATGACATATGTAGTCATAATAATATATAATTATATAAATATGCATTATATATAAATATATATGTATAACATGTAGCATAATTAAATAACTAAATGCGGTTCATAATCTTTGTGCTGCAGATAAAAATAATATTGGAACTATCTATTGTGGGTAGTGCTGGATCAGTGAAAAAGATCAAGTTCAAAACAATGCTTTGTTGTTTTTTTTTTTTTTTTACAAAAATAATTTCTTTATATATATATATATATTTTTAAATGGTGTGTATCTGCAGTAAGAGTAGTGGAAGTAATCACTTCTGGAGTGTGCAGATCAGCTATCACAAAAGATGTTTTGAAATGTTTCATAACAATGTGACCAAGACCCAAGAAAAGTTATTTTAAAACACCATAAATTACTTTATCTGTTGGCAAATTTGTAACTAGCATAAACCTATTTTTTTCTCTCTCTGACATAAAACAATTGTGAAATTAATTGAATATCTTGAAAGAGGAGAGGAGAGAAGACAAGAAGACAAGAGAAAAAGGGGCAAAGCAAGGAAAGGAAAGGAACAGCAAAGGATAAATTATTAAATTAAAATGCAAAGTGTAAAACAAAATTCAACTGACAGGATTAGAAAAAAAAAAGAATTTTGATTCATGTTGAACTATGTAAAATTACAGTGTTCAGATTTGTGCAAATACCATAAGGTTGGAACTGAGAGGGCAAGAGAAGCTATTAAAAATATCTTTAACTTAGTAAAATTACTCCTTTTTATATACTTGAAAATATTTTTCATCAGACTGGAATTTTTGGAAATGTATTTTATGCTTTTGGTGAACAGGGTCAAAGAATGAACTGTGTGAAAAACACACATCTTCATCTATGAATTACACATGTAGTGTCAATTGCCCAAGGAGACTCGTTAATATATTAGTTTTGAGAGGATATTGAAAAGCTTTCCATTGTCTGAATTTTTACGTCTGATTTTTACATGATGCTGATGTTGCCCACTGTTTAACAGTCAAATTCAAGTGTTCAAGTGTTTTCAATCCTATGTGTTATTGCAAAGGCTACATGTGTGATCCTACACTTATACATCACTAATACCACTCTGTTCTGCATGGAAAAAGCTTTGCTCAGTGTGTTGTGATAATTTAGGAAAAAAAAAAAAAAAAAGATTTTTCCTTTTGCTCTCTGACCCTCCAAAGATAGCTGTGGTATCTACAGGGATAATAGTGTTTTTAGTGGGTTGAGTATACATGAGTCTTGCAAATAACTGTCTCATTTCTTTATACATAACTCATTCTTTTTTAATTACTTTTCCTCTGGTATCTTCTGGGAGCAGGAGCCATGACCATTTTATTAACGCTCCTCATAAGTTGTGTATGTTTGAAGAAATAATAGTGGTGTGCACACCATTTTATTTAAGCCTTCCCTCTGTGCATAAGCTTTCCATGGTGTGAGTGTGTGTGTGTCTGTCTGTCAGTATTGGTAATACACAAAGTCAAAACCGTGTAAAAACTCAAATGCCATGTACTGATGAGATATAGCAAGGTCTGCCATGACAAACCTCTATGCCTTCTGCTGACGGATAGAAGCCAATTAACACTATGGAGCCACTAGTTTTTGCAGTGCATTTGAAAAGGGCAGTGAGAAATGTAAATTGAAAAGAAAAGGAGATTGTTGCACAAGATAAAATAAATATTTTTTTAGATGCTTCTTTCTCTGGGTAAGTTTGAGAGATGAGTTTCAGCTGTAAACCTGTCAATATTCTATGAGTTCCTGCAGTCTGTTATTCAGACAAACTTCCTTTTGCTTTGTATAGAAGTTAATCTTCTTATAATGTTTCTATAAAATTGGATATTGTTTCAAAGAAAAATATTTAAAACTTTTAAAGAAACTGCCATCCCTGAAAATAAGATTGCCCTCACCTCTGTATGTGGCATCTCCAATCAAGCGTGAAGCCATATCGTTAGTTTAAATGGTTTTAATAGGTTGTTATCTCTGATAAATAGCAGAGGCTGGAAGAAAATTTATTTCCAATTGGAAATATTAATTTGTTGATGCATTCATATGCATGATCTGACTCCCAAAAGCTTTTATTACAGCATTTAATTTGCATAAATTACATACTTAAATTAAAAATATGTTTGGGTTTGTATTCATTTGTGACAGAAGCAATCTATTTTAATTTTTGAAGCTTACTGCTTGTTGTGTGCTATGTTTCTTTGAAGATGGATTGACCTGGCAAAGATCCCCTTTTTGCCCTGCCAGGCATCTTTGGACCAGTGGAAGATGTTGGAGGAAGGAGGAGAGCTTGCTCTTCCTTGATCTTACCAAAACATCCAGGACTGGCTCAGCTGTCAAGAAAAAGTTAAGCAGAGTGAAAGCATGTAGGAGACATGAGATGTTGGAAAAGAAAGACTTTTCTCATGCTGGAAAGAACAAGGTTAAATTTAACACAGCTCAGAAAGCCCCAGGAAGATTGCTGTGATGGGGATGTGCCTGGGAATAAGAACAGAGCTGCATCAAACAAACAGGAGACTTATTCATAAACCTTTTTTTAACTCTCTTTTCATTAGCACCTCTGGGTTTTCACTATTTAAGAGTGTCTTGATTCTGATTTTTGTTCTGCCACAATCTGACTATTGAAATTCCAGACTGTTCTGTGCCTTGGGGGGAATTAACCTTCAAGAAAGCTGCAGACAGACAGATATGACTTCAAGGACTGTCAGACTTGAGGGGTCCTCTCACACTCCTGTATCAGCTAAATAATGTGGTTGTATGGAGAGGGTAAGAAAAGACCAAATAAATAAATAAATAAATAAATAAAAGTATCCTACAGTAATTTCTCTTTCTGGTGATAATTCTTAAATTATGTAACACCAATTACTCATTGTCCAAGGAGGAATCTTGTTGTGGACAGACAGAAACCACATAATCAACTCAGTAGCTCAGCAATGTTACTTCATGTGGCCAAGATTCATACAAGGTGTAAGAAAAAAATCTCAATAATTTTCTTCAGACAGGATCTTCTGTGAAGCTATTTTATTCATGATTGCAATGGTGGGTGTCCTGCCAATTAGGAGCTCATTATGGTAGACGTATCATAACCTTTTACTCCCTATTACCCAACACCTGTTCACCTCCCCTCTTTCCTCATTGGCTGTGTACTACAGGATCACAAGCTACTTGATTCTTCTCTGTACCATATATGTAAATTTTTTTTTTTTTTAAAAAATTTATTTTTTTTTTTTTTTTTTTTTTTTTTTCTGTTCTTACACTGCTCATCCTGTTTTTCTCAGTCTTCTGCCTTATTTTGGAATAGTGAGGCCTTCTACTGTCCACTTATCTACTGAGCATTTCTTTTTATTATGACTACTCAACTACCTTTGAATACAGGTTAGTTTTCTACTACAAAATCACACGCTACTTTAAAAACATGTTCGACTGCAAAAACACAACTTAATTTTTTACAAGGTTACTCTTTTCAGTGTTCAACTCACTTATTTCATAAGTGCATCCTTTATAAATTTATATCTTAAATTTATACATTGAAGAAGTTCGACTTACTATAGTCTTATTGCAGAGCAAGAGGAATGAGTCACCTTATCTCCCAATGATACCGCTGGGCAACATATAAACTTATATTGGATTCTCTATATTTGGCTACTCATATTGCTCACAACAGTCACCACTGGGAAAGTGATTTCATTAATGACCTTCCTGTAAAACAAAGATAATTCTGTTTGATTTTGCTAGGAATAAATACTAATATACTTCAATTGAGGGGGTCTTCCTGACCTAATTCTTTGCCATTAATTTAGTTGCTGCCTGTATATTTTCCTTACAGTATTTATCACCTTGTAATATTTATCACCAAGTGTTATTACCAGCTTTATGCCAAAAATCATTAAGTTCCTAATTCTTGGTAATTTTTGCTTTTCTATTGTATCAACACTTTTGGATTTGGATTTTTAGTTGTATAATAGAGTGTATAAATATCCTCAACAGTCAAACTACTTATGCTGAGTCACTACACTCTACTTCCCCAAAACTGTTTTATTCATTCATTGGATTTATGGGATTTTTTTTTTTTTTTTTTTAGATTAAATGAATTTGAAATATGAGGCTGTTCGTAGAATTAATTAGTGCCTTTCGTGATTTTTATTTTCCTCTTGGAAGATTCTGTAGCCTGTTCTCTAACACATAGTATATACTACCAAATAATGATACTTAATTCTAATATCAGTAAAGAAGAAATCTACCTGTTATTTGTTTTCAAATTAAAGTTGTATATTTTCTTACATTAATATTGGAAATGTAGTAGTTCAGGTCTTGATAAGTTACCGTGGTTTGACAGGGCTCCATTTTAGGACCAGTCCTCTTCAATGTTTTCATAAACAATTTAGGATTAGATGTTATTTTGAGCAAATTCATGGACAATACCAAATTGTGTGGAGCTGTTGACTCTGCCGAAGGTGGTGAGGCCTTGCAGAGAGATCGTGACAAACTAGAGAGCAGGGCAATCTCCAACAATATGAATTTTAACAAGAGCAAGTGCTGGATTCTGCACCTGGAAAGGGGCAACCCTGGATATACCCTGGGACGAGGTGCTGGAGAGCAGCTTCTCAGAAAGGGATCTGGGGATTTTGATCCACAGCAAGCTTAACAGGAGCCAGCAATGTGCCTTGGCACCAAGGAGGGCCAGTCATATCCATCAAGAATGGCACTGATAGCCGGTCAAGGAAGCTATTGGGAAGCTATTGTCCCACTCTATTTTGCATTGGAGCAGCTTCACCTCGAGTGCTGTGTGCAGTTTTGGGCACAACAGTGTAAGAAAGATAAAACTGTTAGAGTGTCCAAAGGAGGGCCAAAGATGGTGAAGGGTTTGGAGAGTAAGACGTGAGGAGCAGCTGAAGGCACTTGATTTGTTCAGCCTGGAGAAGACTGAGGTAAACCTCATCACGGCCTACAGCTTCCTCATGAGGGGAGAGGAGTGGCAGTTGCTTATCTCTTCTCTCTGGTGACCAGAAATAAGACCTAATAAGACCTGAGGGATGTATGTAGTATGTAACAGTATGGAGCTGTGGCAGGGGAGGGTCAGGCTGGGTGTCAAGAAAAAGTTATTTACCAAGAGGGTGATTGGGCACTGGAACAGGTTTCTCAGGGCAGTGGTCATGGCACCTAGTCTGCCAGAGTTCAAGAAGTGTTTACATCACTCTCAGACACATGGTCTGATTATTTGTGTGGTACAACTCAGGAGCTGGACTTAATTATCCTTGTGGGTCCCTTCCAACTCAGGATATACTACGATTCTATGATAATACGTATTATCCCACTAACTTAAGAAATTGGAGTGACTACACTGGAAAACATAATTGTGTGAAAGAGGTGATGAATTTTTAAGTGATGTTGTTTTCTTTTTATTCATTAGATATTGAAGAAAAGCTCTATATTAATCACAATAATTATAGAATAAAATATCTTCTTTAATTTTTAAATTAAATTAAGACTACTTGCAGTTTATGGTATTGGGATTTTATGAAATGTGAGTGAACAGGAAAATGTAGAGGTGAGTCTTTCTAATAGGCCAGTTGTTTTGGAAAATAAATAAATGAATAAATATATATTAAAAAAAAAAAAAACAACAAAAAAAAACTATACTCATAAACATTGGGTGAATATTTCTAGTGTCACAGTTCAGCTCAACTAGCATTGCAATTTTCTCTTTGTCCACTGCATTATGTGTTCTGAGAAATAAATGCAGAATATTTTAATGAGAAGGCCATAATGGGAGAGACTGTATCTCTAATGAATGATTTTATTCTTTTATCAATTTACTCATAAAATAACATTAAATGAAATACTAATAATATTCATTTATATAAAGGTATAGTTATACCCAAGATATTTCATGACATAATCTTCAAAATATCAAAATAACGAGATGTGGAGAAAAAAAAAAAAAAAAAAAAAGAAACACATAAAAGTATATCTTCTGGTTTTGTTATCATTGTACACGTACATTGATCATGTAGCTTTCTTTACTTCTTTTTTTTTTTTCTCAAACTTGAGCCTAACCAATTAAGCTGTCAGGAAGAACTCTACCTTTGTCTTGTAACTGTCTTCTAACACAAATTTTGTTGTCATCACTTTTATTTAAATTTATCACATAACTCTACATTTTTTAATGACTTGATTTGTGTGTGTGCATGTGTGTTTGTGCTTTTTTTTTTTTTTTTTCCCATTGCCGAATTTTCCTCCTTGCACTGGTGTCATAGAAGACAAATGCTATCTAAATGATTAAAAGTCAAAAGAAGGTTAAATATTTTTCTATCAAGTGAGAATTAGTTACTTAAGTGGTCTGATGAATAATTTAATGCATGTATAACTGCTTTTAGTTTTTGCACTGGAAAAAGTATGGTTACATACTCATAATTTTATGGTTTTCATCACCTAGGCAAAAAAGCTTGCAAAATGCATAACCTTCACAGAAGTTAACAGGGATTTTAATCCTATAGAGCATTACATGAAACAATATCTTTTTTATTTTTCACATTTCTTTTTCATAACAATAAATGGGTGTATTAAATGAAAATATTCAATTTTTCTATGCAATAAGAATGGAGAGAGAGAAATAAATTTCTTCCTCCTATTTTTATTCTTAAAATTATAAAATAATTTCTTATTTTTGATTTATTATAGTAATTATATTATTTTTCAGAGAATAATAGTTTTGATGCCCATTTTTACCCTGTACCCAGGGTAACAAGTTTTTTTTGTAATCCATGCTTATAGCTTAAGTTAATCTTTACAATGGATTTATTATTAGAATGCAGAACATGGAGTGAATGGTTTGTATGAGATCTGTCCTTAAAACTATTAGCTGAAAACCAGAAAAAAAAAAAAGTTTAAAATTTCAGTATAGTTATCCTTTGTTGGGAAACTACCAATTTGGTTCAATGAGAACTGAAATAAATAAAATATTTTAGTACAGTAGGAAAAAGAAACAAAACATCAAAACATCAAAAACAATTATTGATTTTCTTGATAGAAACTCGTAACTTACTGTTAAAAAAAAAAAAAAAAATCCCTGGGAAAATAATTCGATTACTTTTCGAACCAGATAATGATCAAGAATATACTTGTTACTAAGACACAGAAATAGATGTGTTAATGCTTTATACGGTAAACCTGTTTCTAATTTCCTTGTAGTATAATGTCATAATGAATGTTTTGAAACTTTTTCCTGTTGGTTTCATCAGGTATGTGTGTTTCTCTATAGCACAACAACTGCAGTCTAACGGGAGTGGAGAATTTTGAATCTGCTGTGCAACCCAGTCAAGGGAATAGGTCTCATTCGTGTTAATGACAATTCAGTGTATGCTGCAGAAATTTACTGTAAGGAAGAGATGAACAGTCCATCTGAATATACCTGACAGTGGCAGTACACCTCACAGTAGTTTTAATTTGATGTTAAAGCTACCATGACACAAACAACCCCAAAAGTATTCCATCAAGTAACCCATCAACATAGCACAGAGGAATTATCTTCTTCAGTTCACTCTGTTTATCACAGTTTCTCTGGGTTGTCTCATGAATTTTCTGTCTGGAAAGAAATACAAGTAATTCCCTGGGGAACATGATGCCAATGTTAATGCAGGACCTTGAAGTCTAAAATTGTTCACAGTCCAAATTTGTTTACAGTTACAGGCAAAAAGGCCATTTGGCACAACATGCCTTCACTTTAAGGTTTATTCATCTCAGCCTCCTACCTACATCTTCTCTACATTCTTCAGTTAATTCCCTGTACAAATAGCCAGTTGCCTTGAACTCATTTATTATTATTTGCTTTAATGGCTCTATGGAATCACTTTGCATATATTAATGGAAGAGAGTAAATATGAACATTTTAAGAATAGCATGCTGTTTTGGCTGCAGAAAGCTGTTATCTTAGTGGAAGTCTTGCTGTTATAGCCACATGAATCACTGTCACATTGCAGGGCTTTCAATGATCTCTCTCAAACAAACGGAGGTATCTGTATCTCCTGGCTGTAGGACAGATTCACTAATTTTTATCTTCTTTTTATATATATAGAAACCTGAAATAATCTCCATCTACAACATGAGAACCCTTAGTTACAAGGTTATTAATTGATTATCTCCCTAATTAGTGTATGATTACTGTTGTACAGCTTCAAATTAATTTTAAAATATTTGATTTTTTTTTAAAGCACAGATTGCATCTATAGCAATTCTGAATGCTAATATAATATCAAGAGATGCCAATTACCAGTTTAATTAGCCTTTCAGCACAGTAATAAAAGTAGATATAACACATTGTGCATCAAAATGTCCAAGTTTTTTGTTTTGGTAAAGATACGACTCAGTAAGTATAATAGATATTATATGAAGTAGAAGATTATGTCAAATTTGTCTGGTGTCCATATCAGTGTTCTGTCAGTTGTTTGCTTGTTGGCTTCATTGCACTGAGGGTAATGCCCACGTGTACAGAATCTTAATATGGATTTATTAATTATTTTTGGATTCAGCCTTAAGAGCAAACTTTAGCATTCTTATTAAAGATTTGCCTCAAAAGAAAATATTCACAATAATCTGACTGCATGACCACTGCTTAAAAAAAAAAAAAGGTAAAAATTTAACAACTTACTTTCATACTGGGATACATTTTTATTTAAATTTTAGAAGTTTATTTTTTCTTTCTCTCTTAAACAAGAATACAATCAGTAGAATAATGTGTGATATTACAGGATTTTAGATGTTGAACTTTGTGGGTATATGTAGACTTTAGGATAAAGTCTAATTGCCTAAGAGAAAGGAATTGTTAATTCAGAAGATAACAGATGTTCAGCTAAAGAATCATCCCAGAGGCTTGAGGAAAGACTTGCTGTTAAATCTCAGCATTTATAAACTCGGTGTCACTTAAATCTGGTAGTTTATCTTCAGAAATACACAGAGTTTTATTGGGGAAAAAGAAAAAAAAAAAAAAGAAAAAGAAAAAAGAAGTTTCCATAAGAAATTTGGCATTTTTACAGGAATTTCCCTGTGTAAAGGAAGTAAAAATACACTGTCTGTCTGAAATTAGTTTTGTAGGAGCCTGGCTTCATCATCTAGCCTTCTAATATTTAGGTTAACGATTCAAATCCTGCATTTTAGATGGAGACCCACATGCAAATATTTAACAGAACATCCCAGAAAGATGTGTTAATGAGCAGGGACACAGTAGTCTGTGGTGCAAAACCTTAACATACATTACAATTGTCATTTTGTTGCATAATTTTTGCTACCACATTAAAAGAAAAAAAAAAAAATGTATCTTGAGATAGATGAAATACTGATGCCCATGTCAGGAGGGAAATATCCTTATGGTTAAGGTACCAGTGCTGTGCTTGTGCTTGTCAGGCATGATCCCTTGTTCATGGGAGCCAACAGGAAAAAAAAATGTTGAGAGGCAAATGTTCTGGAGGGTAGCAGTACTCTGCAGCTGTGCTAGAGGCAGGATGCAGGTGGGCCTGGGGATCTCTTTGCTTCTGACAGGATCACAAACTGTTGGTGATCCATTATCACAGAGCATCATCACTATATCTCATTTCTTTAATGAGCAGCTTTTCTTTTTTTCTTTCACCTGTAATTTTTCACCTGTAATCTGAACAAAATCCAAGACACCATACTGTGAACAGTTACAAGACTTTGTTTCTGCTTGTGCACTTCTGTAACACTAATATACCAGTACTTCTAATGTTCTGACTTATTTTTAGATATGCTACCATTCAGTTCTTGCAGGCCTTTAAGATCTATTCCTTCCTCAACAGTTAAAGGGAAAGTAGCTATATGAAATAACTAAGAAAAATAGAGAAATGTTTAAATGATACACTATAGTAATCTAACTCTGTGCATGTTCTCCTCTTGTTTTACAGTTTGTCCAATGAAAAAAAAAAAAGGTAATTTTATATAATATATATATCTCATTCTAAGTACTACAATGCAGTGTATAAACAGTGTATTGGGACAATCTAGTTAATGTTATTCATGTGATTTTTTTTTCTATTATATGATCTACACAGTTGTGGAAGATGAGCTGAATCTCTGCTCCTCCAAGGCTCATTTTTATTTCTTTGCAGGGAGATTTTCAGCCAGTGGAAATTTATATGACCACATAGAAATTCCCTGAATTTTGGCAGTTTGCCCCCTGTATGAACGTAAATGTGTTTCTTTGTTTGTCTGTTATGATTTTATGTGGTGTGAATCTTAGCATTGCCAAGAATCAGGCTTACTGTGCTAAATTCTTTTTTCTTCATGTTTATATTTGCATTTAAAAATAATTAAAACAGGTAAAAAAAATCTTAAAAATCAGTACACAATTTTAGTGTATCTATATTCTTTTTTTAAGCAAGTTTTTATTTATGATTTCTGGAAAATATTTACTATCTATTAACTATGTTTTAGTTTTTGCTATGGCAGTGCTGATGGTTTAGTTCTTTTCACACCAAACATTTTTGTTTCAGACATCAGCATAAATAAAAAGGTTATTACTGGTAACTTTGTGAAGCACCTTAGTGAACATCTTCAGAAAAGAAAGTGGGTTAATTTACAGTCATTAATCTAATGAAGTATATGACAATTACAAAGAATACAATTGTAAGTCTATATTTATTATCTTTAATATTACAAATCCCAAGATACTCAACTACCAATACATATAGTCTGTAACTGAATGCTTATGAAAGTTCAATAGCCTGTTTTGTAAAGCTTTTTGTCTCAGAAAGATACAGATTGATGATAGTTGGTACTAAGTTTTCAGATCAGCACTTACAAGGCATTTCTTAAATCTTTCTTGCCATTTTCTGTCTACTCAATTGGAAAAATCTGTCCTGAGAGTAAATGAAAATTGCACCACATTGTCATTGAGTGATTTGCAGAAATATCCTTTGATTATAGTCCTAATCATTTTTATATTTTATTGGTCATCATACTGCACCGAGAAAAAAATAAATAATTCATCAGCTGTGGACAAATAGATAATTGATGTAGTTTATTCAAAAAAAAAAAAAAAATCTATTTCTTTAGGTGATCTTCTGCAAGGTTAGAAAAAATCAATACCATAAATCATGTTTCAATGGAAATATGATGACTTTACAAGGTCTGGTAAACTGTATCCAAATGTTTATTTTTCTTTGTCAATATAACTTTTCTGCAGTAGGTAAAAACAGGATCTGAATGTACATGTATATAATTCTTACATTCCACACCCCTCCTACTAATTTAATAATTATTATTAATAATAATAATAAAGTGAGAGAAAATATGAATATTATGAATGAATATGAGGCAGGAGAGGTTTAGGCTAGACATCAGGAAGAGGTTCTTCACTGAGAGGGTTGTCTCACACAGGCTCCCCAGGGAAGTAGTCACTGCACCAAGCCTGTTGGAGTTTAAGAAGTGCTTGGACTGTGCACTTAGTCACATGGTCTGAATTTTTGGGTAGACCTGTGTGGTGCCAGGAGTTGGACTCAATGATCTTTATGGGTCCCTTCCAACTCAGGATAGTCTATGATTCTATGATTCTATCATTGTTTTAAGAGTACTAGCCTTGGAAATATTGGATAAATAGTCTCATATGTCATTCTCTTTGTATATATAGTTCATATAACTTGTCATCCTCACAAACCCAACAAGACTTTATAGATTTCTTGGATATTGTCAAGCCATCACTGAGATATGTTTGTTTTAGGATGCTGTAGCAGGTATCAGACAATACAGAGACTTACCGAGGTCTCTGTATCAATAACAAACCAACTCTCAGAATAACCTTAGTTATTATAACCTTAGTGGAGAGGAGAGGAGAGGAGAGGAGAGGAGAGGAGAGGAGAGGAGAGGAGAGGAGAAGGAAAAAGAAAGAGGAGGGGAGTGAAGGGGAGAGGAGGGGAGGGGAAGGACAAGCAGATAATGGAAAACTATGACAGAATAAATGCAATATGAAGCCATTAGATAAACAAAAAATATTATTGAGGAAAAAGACATAAAACGGCCAAATATTCAGATCTATGTCATAACTCTGGCAAGAAAATAGTTGCAGAAAAAAATGTTCCACAGCTACAGCTCAAAAGATCCTTCAGATTAAAAATCAGCAAATACCTGAAGAGGCGGTATTACAGATCCAGTGCCAAAAAAAACTAGGTGCTTTTAAAGTGACAGATGTGGTTAGATGTTAATGGTATTGATTAAAATGAAAATGCGGAAACATTAATATTTGTCTTGGTAATAAATAAATAAATAAATAATAACTAATCCTGCAAGAAACTTTAATGGAAGACCTGGGATGTAAATTAATGGCATAAAAATAGTGTATACGTTAAGGAAATAAATCCAATGTTTTTTCATCCCTTCTTTTAGCATTCAGCATTTCCCAGACATTAGGACTAAAAAATCTGTCCAAGCATTTGGTAGTCTGTCTTCTTTTTTTTTTTTTTTTTAGTAATTTTCACAGGAACATATACAGAAATTCTATTAGTATAAATAAGTTAATATGAATTAGTCTTTTTGTTTCCTTTAAGATGATAACATTCTAATGCAGCTGGATAACATTAAGGGAAATGATGAGAAGCTTTTCCCTTTTCTGTTTATGAGCAAAAATCTCTTGATATAAATTTAAATAAACCCAGAAAAGCTAATGTATTTTTATATTAATGCACAAATTAAACTCTAAGGTAATCATTATAAATAAACTCACCATTTGGCCATTATAAAAGAAAGCACATTTGTTTTTTATTAAGAACAAATTTCTTATATCAGAAGGAACTAAAAATGTTTAAATAAATTAACATAAATAAGCTAAATGTGTGTGGTTCATTTGTTTGTTTCTGGGCAATGGGGACATGGACTAAAATCCTTGAGAAACTACAAATTGGAGCAAAACCTTCAAGTGTAGGCGACATACCAAATCCTGAAATTCCAGTCTAAAAGAAGATACAGTTGTTGATCCTGACCAAGTAATTGCAGATGTCACTGCCTGCTTCTCGAACATCAAATGCCCACTTCATGAGGGAGAAACTTAAGTAGTTGCCAGCACTCTCGTCAAAAATACACACATTAAGTTCAAAATTGGAAGAAGTGCTTGGCATTGGTAAGTTGGCATTGGATATATACTATCTGCAGAGCTTTCAAATATGTATTTGTGCTGAGTCTGGCTGGGATGGAGCTAAATTTCCCTGCAGCAGCCCATACAGTGCTGTGCTCTGCACTCGTAGATAGAACAGCAGTGGTATCACACCAGTGTTGTGTCTATTGCTGCGTAATGCTGGCACCACAATCAGGACTCCCTCCAACCTGCCAAGAGCCAGCAGGCTGGGGCTGGGCAAGTGATGGGGAGGAGATATCACCAGGGCAGCTGACCTAAACAGACCAAAGGGATATTCCATACCACAATGATGTCACACTCAGCAATAAAAAGAAGGGCTCTCAGGGGGGAGGGACTATCCTATGGAACAACCGTTATGCATTCTGAGGCCCTGCTTCCCAGGATGTGGTCTAACATTGCTCATTGATGGGAAGTAGAAAATCCTTTTTTTTTTTTTTTTTCTCCTTTCTCTCTGTCCTGCTGTCCCTAGTCCTGCTGGTCACACAATTTCTGATCCAAGTCAGGTTGCTGTTGGCCTTCTTGGCCACCTGAGCACACTGCTGGCTTATATTCAGACAGCTATCAACCAATACTCCCAGGTCCCTTCCTGATGGGTAGCTTTCCAGACACTCTTCCCTCAGACTGTAGGGAATGAATCACTTCTGTGATGAAGGTAACAAAGTTCCTGTGTAATAGCTGTCCTCTAAAGTCACTTCTTGTTTCACCTGTGTGAAGTTCAGTTTGTAGGTGTCATCTGTAATCATGCATTGAAGTGTCTCTCAATTGCATGTAAATTTTGGACTGCAAAAGCAGGAAATATATACTGTGTATAACTGTGATCAAAGATATCCTCCAATGCCTATTTCCTCACAATGACTAAACATTTTACGGTGTTTATGAGATTTATTTATTTTTTTTTACCCCCATCTGAGAAAAGCAATAAAATGCTTGTGGAGAGACACAAAAGCCCAATACTAGAGAAATGATGAAGATCCCTATAGGAATGTTTGATAGTATAGCGAATGAAAGTTCATTTCCACTTTGGGGTATGAAAGGTCAGATCTTCAAGTGGAGATCTCCAAGTGGATATGAGGGATATGAGAAAGGTTTTTAATCAGCTAAAGCTACTTTGGGAAAAAAAATAAGAATTAAAAAAATAAAATCATATCAGCTGGAATATTTTTATTTAAGGACCAGCAGATGTGGAAGAAGCAGGAGAAAAAGAATTGGGTCTAGAGCACTAGAGATGCAGTTTTTCTACAGGCATTTTAAGGATAAGGAGTTGTCTCAGGCTGAAGAAGTCCAGATTTCTGGTAAATGGCAAGAATTGAACTTGCAGAGTACAATATGATGCTGAAGTATCTGAGAAGAAACTGTGGACTGCTGTGTACAAACAAAAACCAACACTTATGGAAGTTTTGCTTAGCCTTTCATGAAAACATGTTGCTTATAGAAGCACAGAATTGTCTATTATTGAGCAGACAAATTCAAGTAGGCCTGTGGGTTCTTACTTTGGAGTACAATGTCATTCTAAACAACATGTGCTAACATTCATTAGCTAAAGTAAAGAATTGAATGGGAGATTAGGAAATAAAAAAAAAAAGAAAAAAAAAGAAAAAATAATTTAAAAAAAAGCTGTAACAATGGTTGCAGAAGTTCGGAAATTTGTATTTCTCCTTCTCTAAATATATTATTTTTATCTGACCTATTTCTCAGCAATTACTCTACTCCTGAACAGTTCTGCTCAAGGATATTTCTATACTTACTGCAAGAGATGTTTCTTAAATAAAAACTCATTAATATAAGCCAACAAACAGGAACTGAAAGAGTAGGTTAATTTCTCTTTTTTTTTTGTTATGATGTGTCAGAAATACCACAATAATATTGAATCATATTCTAAATTGACAGATAAGTAAACAATATGAGTATTAGACCTATAAAATCTAAGCAAAATCTCAACATTTCCAGCAGCTGGCGTACTGCAGCCTTTTTCCTTTCCTGTCGCAGTTACTGTTATAATTTTCTGTCAAGGACTGAGTTGAGTACATTGCAGCCAGCATTCTCCCTGTAGGCATTAAGCAGTTTACCTGAATGATGTACATTGCTTTTGCCAGTTTAAGGCTTTGAGCCTCAAATGTTTTTTCTCCATGTCTGGTGGCTTTCACAAAAGCTTAATGTGCTTGCAGCTGCACCAGGACACTGGCTCCCCTGCATCTGGGGCCCAGAAATCACAGCTGGGTGAAGTGGCATGTATCATAAACAATTAGTTGGGGGATTGTTTTCTTAAAGCCTTAATCCCCTCAGCTATACTGAGATCAGAAAATAATAAAATGCCTTCCTATCAAAGAAAAAATATTCTGGAATCTGATTAAGCAGGTGTGCCAGCTTTGTAACAGGTCACAGCAACATTCACCTCCACAGCACTAGGAACAGTCATTAAGTTACATGAAGAACTTTAAAACATACCTGGTAGCCTGTTTGACATGAACTAGTACCTGTGCTCCAGCTGCTGCTGAGAAGAAATCCACTCAATGTAAATGTAGAAACCCCCATGACAGAGTTTGGGTCCTATGGTTAGTTCTAGTCACAGTATTGAGCTACTATGGCTACGAAGGAAGAACTGAGCCATGGATGGGGATCACAGTGAAAATAACTCCAGACAATTAGTCATAGCAGTGGCAGAGAGCTAAAGTACACTTGAAAATGTCAGCTGTCATGGAAGTACTTGATGGCTATTTTCCAGACATATCTATTCTGTTCATTTGGATGTTGTGATTTGTAGAACTATTTAAACAAATATCTAAAAGAAAAATTCATCAGTGCAGAAGAGTAAAGTTTTCACATTAATAGAAATATTTAAAATGGTAATAGTACTAGGGTATGAATATAGTGGCTACCCTTACCATGGTAAAAGTTAATAACAGGGGAAAAAAGTAAAAGTTGAGAAGTAGATAAGCTGAAAGCAACAGAGATGGTTAGTGGGAGAGCTAGGGTGGATGTACATTTTTGTCTAAATATATACTTATCGACAACATTTAGTTGTATCTTGAATCACATTATATTTGACATCAATCCCACACAGAATTCTATTATTAAGTACATGTATTAGGTACATTACTAAGTACATTCTATTATTAAGTACATTATTATTCTATTATTAACTACATTATTATTCTATTAATTAAGTACTCATTTTACATAAAGTGTAGGGGTAGTCCTGCTTCAGAAGACTTTATCCATTGAAAGCCACGCATATCTGAAAACATTTGTTCTATATATAGAAATTCACGATGTGTTTTCAGGCATTAGATGTTTTTGTAATTAAATGAAGTGATGCCATTTCCATTTTATGTTATACAACTAGCATAATAAAAGATTAGGAGAACGATGTAAATAATTATGAATTTTGAGCACTTAGATAGATGTACAAGGTGAAATTCTAAACCCAGGGAAATTTGTGTAGAGTTCATCACTCAGTGGAATGGATTCACTAACTTTTTCTGTTCTCTTTATCAAGAAATGTCATCCAACATAGGTAGTAATGGTAGTATCCAACATGGTAGTAATATTTCTGGAGACCCAAAGCTTGACTATGATATTGTTGTAAAGTAAAATTTTATTTTTTAATTTTATCACATTGTATGTTTATCAAAAACAATTTTCAACATTCTGATTGATATGAAATATCAATATTGAACAGAAATCTAAAATTGATCTTTTAGAGCTGTGTTATATCTATTTATTGAGATTTTTTTTTTTTATACTGTATGCTGTATAACAGCTGATTATTTACTGACAAAGCATGCTGTCCTGCCTCTGGCATTACACAAGCAAAGAAAAATAAATTTATTTCTGTTTATTTTAGTAACAATATTTTCCACTATGAGCTTCACATTTTTTACTTCAGATAGTGATGTATAAAGCAGAAAAAAAAAAATTGACTTTCAGATACTCAGCAGAGGTTATGCTGGTAGCAAACAAAATCTATTTTTCAAGCACAGAATCATAGAATAATAGAGATGTTAGGGTTGGAAAAGGTCTCCAAAATCATCTGATCCAACTATCCCACAGCCATCGATACACCCACTAAATCATGTCCATAAGAACCATGTCCAACCTTTCCTCAAACATTCCCAGGCACAGTGATTCTTCCACTTCTCCAGGAAACCCTTTTCAATGCCTAATTACTCTTTCTAAGAAGAAATATCTCCTAATTTCCAACCTGAAACTCCCTTGACACAACTTGAGGACATTCCCTCTTGTCCTATCGCTAGTTAATTGTGAGAAGAGGCTGACCCACAACTCCCTTTCAGGTCATTGTAGAGATCAATAAAATCCCCCTTGAGCCTTCTCTTCTCCAGACTGAACAACCCCAGTTCCCTCAGTCACTCCCCGTAAGACTTGTGCTACAGATCCTTCACCAGCTCTGTTGACCTTCTCTAGATGTGCTCCAGAACTTCCATGTCCTTCTTGTAGTGAGGGGCCCAAAACTGAACACGGTACTCAAGATGTGGCCTCACCAGAGCCAAGTAGAGGGGGACAATCACCTCCCTGGTCCTGCTGGCTGCGCTATTCCTGATACAAGTCAGGGTGCTATTGGCCTTCTTAGCTACCTTGGCACGCTGCTGGCTCATGTTTAGGTGAGCATTGACCAATACCTGAAGATCCCTTTCCTTTGCACAGCTTTCCAGCCACACTGCCCCAAGCCTGTAGCATTGCATGGGTTGACGTTATGAGCGCGTGCAGAGCCAGCACTTGATTTTGTTGAACTTCATCCCATTGGCCTCTTCCCATCAATCCAGCCTGTCCAGGTTCCTCTGCAGGGCCTTCCTACCCTCTGGCAAGTTGACATTTCCCTCCAGCTTGTTTTCATCTCTGTGGAGGAAGCTTGTTGTGGAATTCATTCATGAAAAAGGAACCTGGAATATAGGTTGTTATCAACAAAACCGTAGTTCCCAAATACATTTAGGAATGTGAATGAAAGATGATATGGAAACACTTGGAATTGCAAAACGTTGATTCTAGATGTTTTACCACTTCACAGATATTTCAGTTTCAAAGAAGAATATGGCAGTTGTGTAGACTTGTTTCTTCAGACTAAATATATATTAGAATTTTATCTGTTATTTACCTGTACTGGCTTTTAAAATGTGTAAGCTTTACCTAGTATGCTGTTCAATAGGTTCTTATTGATGAATTATGGTGGAAAAATAAAATATTTAATTTTTTTTTTAAAAAAAAAAAAAGTAGAGTCAGTGGCAGCTAAAAAAAATACTTGCAAAATGTTCCACACATAAGAAATAAAACAGAGAGAATGGCAAAGAGTAAATAGTTATAATAGGCAATAGATATAATAATCTAACCCTCAGCGTCTACATTGAATTAACAGAGAAGTATTCAATTTGGTATATAATGAAAATTGTATTTATATTTTAACAAGGTTTTCCATTAGAAAGATTTCTAAGTGGAAGACATAATTCATCTGAAACTATCGTGATGTAGCACAAAGACAGACAAGTATTTTTGGTATACAGGAAGCATCTTTAAAAGCTATAAATGATATATGAGGCAGCATAATTGTCATGAAGTTGTGAGCCTTCTCCATTACCACAGTTTTAAAATATTTGAAAGTTGGTTGGTGGGTTGGTTGGTTGATTTTTTCCTGTTTGTCCTTCAGTTTACAGTTTTTAAACAATCCGAACTGGTAATTGTTAATTGTGCTATTATGCATGTAGATGGTTCCCATACAAAGCATGTGAGTTAAAGGATACATTCATAATTTATATAATTATATAAGATAAATTATTCCCACTTTTTCCCTGCCTTGTAATTTTAACTTGAGCTTCATGGACACACTACATGATGTTTTATATGTAAATATGTATATATGGTCCAGAAATAATGGACTATTTTTGAGCTTCAGTTCTACTCCTCACTTCATGAGAAATGTTTACTATTTGCTATATTTATTTTTTCTACATGAGTCAACAAGTGAATTTACTCTTTCAAAAATAAAATCTAGCCACAGGATCACTATCTTACCCAGGATATATGCATAGACAGGAAACTGTTTTCCCTCTAACAACTCAATTGAATGAAGATGTTGAAAGTACCCAAAATCCAAATTAAGTATTTAGAGGATAAATCAATATGTTTCTCAAGCAATGCCAAAATCAATGCGTTTCTAAAGTAGACAACACTTTGATGTTAAGGATCACAGTCAATAGTTTTTAAAGTCTTGACAGTAAAACAAGTTTGTCTGGCTTGATTTTTCACTTTTTTCATTGGGACTTTGACTAGGTGGCCCTACTTGAGCCAGGGGCTTGGATCAGATGACCTCCAGTAATACATTCCAACCTAAAACATTCTGAAATCATTGTGTTTGCAAAAGGGAATTCACAGAATTATTGAATCATGGAATGGTTTGGACTGGAAGGGAACTTAAAGATCATCTCTTTCCAACCCTTCTGCCATGGGCAGGGAAACCTCCCACTAGACCAGGTTGCCCAAAGCCCCATCCAAGGATGGGACATCCACAGTTTCTCTGGGCAACCTGTTCCAGTGCCTCACCACCCTCTTAGTAAATAATTTCTTCCTTATATCTAATCTAATTCCACCCTCTTTAAATTTTAAGCCATGTAATTCAAAGCCTTTGACACCAGAATGGAGCAGGGAGAGATTTTGCTGGAGACTTCTGCGGGTGGCAAAAACTGTCTCTTATAAGGAAAGATGATTTGCTCAGTTGTGTACCTGAGGGATTTTCTTTCAAAACCACAAGAATGCTGTTGGAAACATAAGTAGTACTGTGGAAGATCATGTTAAATTAGTGAAAGTAATAGGCTAAACTGTATGCAATCCATAAAGAAATATTTAACGGTGGGAATGGAAATTACACAGCAGACTTGAGGCCTGAGAAACCTCTTGCTGACCTAGTGCCTATGATGAGTAGCAAATCAATTTTCTCTCCCACAAACTTATTTTAAAGTTTCATTATTGTGTTTTTTCAGTACCTGAGTGGGAAAATTGCTTTCAAATCTTTTTTCTTAACAAATGGAAGTGCCCTGAATTCATAATGAATCAACCAATAATTTGGTGATTAGGTCATTTACCTGGGATAGCTGAGGCTGGTTCACACTGAAGATTTGACCTACAGTTTCCCATATATATAGCAAGTCCAGACTCTCATTCAGTGTCTCCATTGGACACAAAAAATACTTTATAATGACAGTTTTATTACTTTATTATCCTTTAATTTGAAATACATTTTTAAGGGTTTTTTGTTTAAATTCTCATTCTTTGCTAATTTTTACCTAAAGCAAATCCATTATCTTATGCAGCATGAGGGCAGGAGTACCTGAAAACAAATAGTTTATTTTTATCATTCTTCACGTTAAGCTTGTCTTCTATGAATCTTCATATACAGGCTGAAGAAATGCTTAGCCTAATAAGCTCTTTAACATCTCTAAAAGAACTGTTCAGCCTTGGTGCACCTACCTAAATTTGGTCTTCTTTCTTCCTTTTCCCAAATTAGAATTCCTCTACCAATTCAGACTGCTACAATTTTGTCTGGCCTTTTACATTACATCTGTTCTACCTGGCTGAACAGAGCAAAGAGAGAGTTGCTCCTGAACTCACTACATCATTCTAAAATACTGTTTTTATCAGCTTAATGTTGCAATAATTGATCTTTTTTCCTGTTTGTACCATGTCATTTCTCTGACTGCAGGACAACCTCCTTATTTCTCATTCCATTTCACTGAAAATGTTGCTGTTACAATATGAGTTATCTCTACTTAATGGCATTTATCATTCAGAAAGAAGTTCAGTATCTGAACTTTGCAGCCTCCAGCACGTTATCAGCTGCCATCCAGGTAAGTCAGTCATTTATAACACATTTAACTCCAATCCTATATTTTCCTTCATAAGTTACAAGGTCACCTTAAACCCTGGAGAAGGCCTAAAGAGCAGCAAAAGATGAATGAGCTAGGAAATGGAGCATTCAGTGTTGTTACAACCTGGTTTCTTCCAAGCAGAATGCTATCTAAAATCCTAGCAACGTAACACAAAAAGGCAAGGCAATACAGCAAAATCCTGCACTGATCAGTTAGATCAGTCTCTGTAAGGATTCTTATTTAAAACACTAATAACGTATCATAAAAAGGCAAAGTAATTCAGCAAAATCCTGCACTGGTCACTCAGATTCTTCTCTGACATGACTTTCATCTCTGGTTCCAGAAAATGCTGTTTTGCCCTGGTCCTACCTAGGCCCACAGACCAGAAAGCGGCTCTCTCCCTATGAGTTTCTTTCCTATCTCTCTCCCGCTTTTCTGGCTCCAACCTAGACTCTCAGGATAAAGCCAACAGATCATTTGTTCCTAATCTAATGAGGAAGCCAAATGTTATCATCTTACTGCACTGAGGAAGTCACAAGAAGCATGCTGTTTTTTGTCTGAGTTTCAGGGAGCTGGTATTAAGTAAAGTCATATTGACCAGTAAGGTAAATGTATTTATTATAGTTTCAGCCTCAGTGCTCCTTTCAGTACTGGAGATGACAGTTTTGTGAACGTATGTACCTGTTCTGGAAAGTTGATAGCTGTGAAGTAGCAAATTTTCCATGAAACTATTTTCTCAAGACTATTGAGAGTAGGTTAATCTAAAAAGGAGAGGAGATCTTAACAAAGTACAGTATCTCAGCAGCACAATAGGAAATGAAATTCATTGTGACAGCTGCAAGGTAAGGCACACTGGAAGGAACAATTGATACATTGATGGGATCTAAATTAACTGTAAGTACTCAGGGAAAAACGTCCTGGCTGTCATTGTGAACAGCTCAGTGAAAGTCTCTGCCTGGTGTTCAGTAATGATTAAAAACCAAACAAGATGTTACAATGTACTAAGGAGAGAACAGAAAATACTTTTGAAAACAGTATAAGGCCATTCTGTAAATCAATGTGTGAGCTCACCTTGAACCACACACTCAATTTTATCACCTCATCTTGAAAAGGATGTATCAGAAATAAAGAATAGGAGCCCTGAAAGTCTATCTTTTCAGGGAGATTGTTGGGTCAAATTCATTCTTTGATTTGTATTCTGTGTTATCTCTTTGAAACCCAGTGGTTCTCTAGGTTATAAATCACTACAGAATATGACCTATTTAATTTAGTGAAGGGATACATAAAAATGCATATAATGAAGATATACAAAGTAGCGAATGACATACTGCAGACAGAGAAGTTTTCATTTCCCTTGCTGAGCAACTTTCACTCTGAAATGATCTCCAATGTATAAAAGCAAATACAAAAATAACATTTCTATATGTAAGTAAGCATCTGATACTTGCTTGCTTCATATGAAATATATCAGCTTTCTCCAGATTTTCTCTCTTAAAATATCATTTCTGGGTGCAGAAAGAGAAGAGGATTTAAACTTCCAAAACACTATGACAAGTCAATTATGGAAAAATATGCCTCAAAAAGAAGGGCAACTCAGAACAAGGCACAAGTATATCAACATAATTAATGCAGAAGGTAAAAATAAAGTCAGGGTTCAAAGGAAAAAATATATATTTATATATAAATATACATATATATCAAACAGAAGTTGATAAATAGGGTAATCTGGATTGTAGAACAATTCTGAGAAACTTGTTAGAGTCTTAGACAGCATCATGCACTAAAGCATGGAAAATCAATCCACTGCACCCATACCTGTGTTGTGGCAGCAAAAAAAAAGCCAACAACAACAAAAAAGACCTGGTCACTGAGCAGATCAGTCAGTCAGTGTGTTTGATCATATTTTTAGCAATCTCTGCAGCCTATATTTACACTAATACATAGTTGTTGCAAGGCAGAATATTTAGGCACTATTTAGAAGTGTTTGTATGCTCCTATTTGAAATTTCTGAACTGAGTCAGAAGTTCTTGCTCTAGCAAAGCTGAATGAGCTGGTTATTAGTAATGAAATCTGATCACAGAGGGAGATACTCAGAATGTGAATCTAATTCATAACAGGCAAGAGAGAACAATTTCAGCTGGGCAGAAAAGGTACATTTCATTCTCTTGTTATATGCCTTGGCAGGGGAGAAAACCTAAATGGAGCATGTAGCAGAGACTCTGAAACTTTGAGATGGATTATGTGATTTACAAGAGAGAAGTGGGGGAGGAGGGAGGGTAAAAAATAAAATAAAATAATAATAATAATAAAGTAATACTCATATTTCCGGTCTTACTTAATTTGTGTTATGACCAATTTATAGTGATGGTTCATGTTGTTTGGCCCACTCAATAGAGAAAGGGGCAAGCCATGGAACAACCTCCATCTTCCCACACTGGTCCTATTCTTTGAATATTAGAACCTGAGATATCCCAGCTCAGAGGGGTTGTTGTTCTGATTGCCTTTTTATAGGAACATACATGACAAAGAAGATTTTTCCTATCTGTGTTGAAGAGTAAATGATTTTCTCATTTAGTTTAATATCACATAGCTTTAAGTAGAATTTAATGAGGCTGTGATTCTTACTTTTCTCTTTACTGCTTGGCTAATTTGTTGGATTCAAAAAGCAAACAATTCTGTTTTGGTGTTTGAATGAAGACTGCATATTTCCTCCTGCTTTCTCGCTAGGTCTTGGCTCAACTATTTATTACAGTGACAGGTATATTCATCATCTGTGTGTGTGAACAAATTTCATCCTGTGGGTTGTGCATGACAGTTGGTTACGGTCACCAGAGTCACATAGCTGTGCAGCTTGCTATTTGGATGACATAACCTCTGTAACTGCAAAGAGTGCCTGAACAATTCCCAGCAAAACTGGTTTTCTCAGGGGTCTTCAGGGAGCAAAACATAGTAAAAGAGAAGCAAGGTTCCAGAATTTAATTAGGAATGTAGGAAATAGTCTCCTTTTCTACTGCAGGACCATGACATTACGTCTGTGCAAATGGCCTTGGTTGTCAAGTTAAGATTTGCATAGACTTCATATGCATTAATGATACATTCCCCTGAGAGCTGCATTTGTCCTACAGTGTGTGCTGCAAAGGTGAAATAGCCCTTGTGGGGTTCTTAAACAGTGCCCCTTACCAAAAAAAAAAGAAACAACAACAACAACAAAAAAACCTATAGCTTCTGTGTATGCAGAAAACTATAGTTAGGTACCATTTTATGATAACTCTTGGCAAACGGACAATTAGGAACTTTTCACATGGTAATTGGTATCTTCCTTAGTAAGGTCACAGAAGATTTTGCAAGCTGTCTATTAACTGTGTATCTCAGCTTTTCTCACACAGCATGAAGCACATTTTACATACATATTTTCAATGTTCATTAAATATTTTAACTTTTCAGCAATAGCTTTGGGAAGTGAACCAGAGAAATTTTGCAAGGAAATAATAATTACTCCAGTTCCTAAAAGTAGGAGCAAGCCTGACAAAATATTAATTGCATAGAGACACTTCTAAATATTTCTGTTGTGTCTCTTCCTTTCGAACATTTATAAAAGAAAGTGTGACACTTCTGCATAAATAAAGGATTTCCTTAAGCAGTATGTTACCCTCTTCAACATAAATGCAAGTAATAAGGATACCAAAAAAATATTAATCAATGTTATTACAGTGAACATAACACTTAGTGACAACTGAGCTCTTGTAGTCAAGTGTCTAGACAACAAGCTGTAGCAGGTGCAGGCAATAAACCAGCTTGGGTACACCTCACACTATTTAAAATTCTTTATGGAACAGCTTTGTGAGTAAGATTTCAAGAGAAGCAAAAAAAAGGTGAAAAATCTCTGTTATAAAAGTTTCAACACAATTTCTATAGAGGGCAAGCATAAAAGTTTACAGTTCCCATTATGTTTTTTTCTCTGAACCAGAAAAACCCTTGAGATTATGGTAAGGCAGGCATGCTAGGGTTATAAATATATTTATAGGAAGCACTGGTGCAGTGAGTAAATGGGCTGTAGTTTCCAGCAAGCTCCCAGGAGTAATCATACACAGGCTCTGTGGCTTCTCCAAGGGCAGGCATCCTGACCAGCATGTCCCACCAACAGCAGGTAGAAATGAACTTTTAGCAGCCTCTGAGAGTGCCCTGAAGCAGATACATCATGCAGGCTCTTTCTTGCTGCAGTAAATAACTACTCTTCTCAGCTAGACATACACTCCATGTGAATATATAACCTATACATGCACCTACAGAGGTCTTCAGGTGCATCCAAGAAACAATGAAGCCAAAAGTAGGTGGGAAGATATGAAGGAGTTTTATATTTTTATAATTATTATTCATTTACTTTATTTTCCTACCTGCCTACTACATTCCTCTCCTCCCTTCTGGAAATACTGAATTACAAACTGTGGTTTCAAATACCTGCTAATACCATTCACAAACACTACTTTCGTGTGTCCATACATATGTATGTATATGTTAGTGTGCACACCAAACTTCAAGTTGGACAAGCTGACAAGTTGGGTAAGAGATCTGACCACTCTTTGTAGAGGTGTTGGTATGTGGGTATGTGAGTGTACCCTGTGCTTGTGTGGGTGGCATTATGAGCACCGCATGGAGCTGTGAGGATGGGAGCTGTGAGGCAGACTGTGCTGGGAATCCCTACTTCCCAAGACCTGGGTTAGGATCTCTTCAACACATACGAGAACAGCTACCAGATCTTGCCTAATTTACACAACAATAAATTCACAAACACAGGCTTACAATGTGCAGCACACTTTACCAATTGCTGCCACAGCAACACTATTTTGCAAGCACTGGTATTACCATTTACTACCTGTTACTGTAAAGCCAACCCTCTTTCTCCAGCATAAAGTTCATTACCAAATAATATGTTCCCAACTGAACAATGAAATGGGCATAAAAGTGAAGTGAAATGTCACAAGCATAGTCACCAAATAGTCAAATAATAGTGATTGTTATAAGAGGATATGGGAGACTTAGTTAATTAGGTTAATACTGTGTCGTGCTTTATCCCAGCAGGCAGCTCAGCACCAAACAGCCGAAACAGCCGTTCACTCACCCTCTTCCCCAGTAGGAAAAAAAAAAAAAAAAAAAAAAAAAAAGTTTGTAAGTTTGTGGGTTGAGATAAAGAAGTTGAATAGGAGAGAAAAGGAAGATAAATAATAATAATAACAATAACAGTAATAAAATAATATGTAAAAAACGGTGAAGCACAAGACAATTTCTCACCACTCGCTGACCAATGCCCAGCCTGTCCCCAGGCAACAGTCCTACTTCCACCCCCCTTACCAGTCACTCCATATAACTGCTCAGCATGATGCCATGTGGTATGGAATATCCCTTTGCCCAATCTGGGGCAGCTGTTCTGGTTCAGTCCCTTCCCAGCTCCTTGCACACCCCCCATACTTTTCACTACAGGGCATTGTGAGAAGCTGAAAAGTCCTTGGCTTAGCACAAGCACTGCTCTGCAACAACAAAGACATCAGCATATTATCAGCATTATTCTCATCCTAAAACCAAAACACAGCACCATAACAGCTACTAGGAGGAAAATTAACTCAATCTGAGCTGAAACCAGGACATACAGACTATGTACAGTTTTCATCTGATATTATTTAAATCATATCTCTCCTGCATACTAGTTTCCACACAAGCAGAGATTTAGTTTGAGCTAATCATCCTGACTTAAAACTGGATTGTTTGAATGGTAAGCCTCCAGCTCCTTACATCTAGACTTCTGAATTTTATTCCAGTTTTCAAGTGAAACTGAACCAGCAAGAATACTCCACCTTCTACTGTGAACTTGTTGCTTTGTTCTACAGAATCTCAGCTTTGATTAGAAGGAAAGAAGAATTCACACTGTTATGGTCCCAAAATGTATTTAATAAATAGAAGATGGGAACAGAGATTGTGTACTGCAAGTACTCAGTCCTGTGAGTGGCTTCATTCACCTCAGTGAGGTTTTAGTTCATGGGGGAATAGTACTGCAATTAGTTGTTCCTCAGGCAGAAGTGAGAGGAGAGGAGTAGTAGTATCTAGAAAACAAATGCTGGTGGCATAGGTGAGAATTATTTCATAAACACCATCCCATATGTTTCTACCAGCTCCATGCTGGGAAGGTGCTCAGCGTACACAATTTATGCATTTATTTGAGTTTCTCTGTAATAGGTTCAGAAAAAAACAAACGGGGGGGGGCCCGCCCCCCCAATATCTTTGTACTATGAATCTCTCCTTCAGTTCCCTTTCTCCCTGGAAAAGTTGCATTTATAACCAGAAACTGGCCTTCAAAGCTGGTTAATCAGTGTTAATAGGGCATGATAGGCATATTAATTCCATGTGCACTGCAGCATTTACAGAAACATACTCTTTTTAGCACTTCATTGGCTTCTATTGCCCTGTTGGTTTTAGGTAGCCATCATGCCATACTGGTGCCAGGCATTTATTGCCACCAGTACATGTTGATTTGATGTCTTTGATGTCCTTCTGTGCTATAACCTCTAGCACTGTTCCTTGAAAATTGTCTTAACTGAGCCTGAGTCCCTCAGAGATCAGATATGCCAGCTGAAGACTTAAACACAGTAGATAACTGTTTAAATCTTAAGTAGAATGTCAGTGGGACAGGAAAAAACAAACTGCCTATTTTCTATATGCCAGGGAAGATAGGGAATTAACAGTTCTAACACAAACAATGTACTTTTTTTCCTTATTTGTTCAGCCTTTTCTTTTTTGCTGTTGCTGCAAATAAAGAGGTGGTGTGTTATATAGAGTGGTAACAATTCACTCATAGGCTCCCACATCCTTATTTTCCCCCAGCCCTAGAATTAACTGTGCTGCTACAGCAAAATACAATTTTGCTTATTTGTCTTATAAGAATTGTAACTGCACAAGAGATACATATTTCTACCTCACTAATGCATCCTGACTGTGGTCTTTTATCATACTCATAAAACAAATAAAAAAGACTAGTTGTATCACATAAGGGGAAAGTGTTTTGTGTAGTGGTGATGTTTTTTAAGTTCTTACTGTAAACACCCAGGGTGAGTGGGAATGTGTGTTTGTACAGACAAGGAAAAGTCTCAATTCTGATAAAATCTTCTGGGATCTAATGTGGTATAAGAGTTTACTACTATCAATATGAATAAGATTTTAGTTTTTTGGAGCCAGAGTGAATGTTGCCTTTTCCAAGAATATATTAGGTTTCTTAGATATTTATTCCACTCGAGGAATCCCTGAAAAACATAATTTCAAGAGAGTTTCCTTATTGTGATAAATTGATTTTGCTTGTGGACACATATTTCCACATGCGTTTCATTTTCTCCTTATGACAAAACTGAAGCAACAATGTGTTTATTAAAATAAAAGTGAATTATGGGAAATATTATGGGAAAACACTTGTTTATTCAATCAATTTATGTTAGCTCATGGTAAGGTCTGTATTGTTGTAGGATTTGAATGTCATAATCTTGAAGCTACTTATTGTGCTTATAAGACTTTAGAATGCATTGATATTCTGGACATTTTGCAGATAAGGAAAAGGCACAATGAAGTACTAGAATTTTTAAAATATTTACATACCATTAAAGCTTTGAAAATCAGAAAGTAGTGTTGCTAAATGTAAAAATTAATGTCTTATTTAATGAGTGTGATATTCACATGACACATCCAGTATTTTCATAGAGGGTATAATGTTGATAAAGAAGTTATTTTCAGAAACATTAAGGGTATTAATGAGTTATTTGGAAATGTTTCAGAATAACTGCAGTTAGAATAAAACTCAGCAAGTGGGTGAAATATCAAGGAACTTTCTAATACACAATTGTTTGTTTTTAAATGTATTTTTTTCCTGAACAAAGCTGGTGCTAACATGGATATTTTTCTCAAAAACATTGTAAGATGTTTTGAAATGTTCCATACATGAAATAAAAAATTATTCTCAGAAACTGATCTACATAGTAAAGTAGAAAAATTTGTTTACCACTTTCATACATTATTTTTTAATGTTTTAAACTTTTTTTTTTTTTTTTTTTTTTTAATGGTTGACCATATAAATCACAAGCTACTGTTGTCATTTCAATGCTTTTTGGCAAGGTACACAGGATAAGTGGTAGTTACTGTTGGTTTATTTTATCAGTTTACAGTGTAGTAGATATGAAGAACTTTCTCCAAGCACACCTTTGAAACTGAATGTCAGCTAAAAGTAACATGTGGAGAGTCTTGAAGACCAAAAAGACAAAAAACAAAAACAAACAACAAAAAAACACAAGACAGAGGCAGACATATTTTATGTGAAAAATCACATGCAATTTAAAGATCCTCAAAATATCTATAAAACTTTAAAAATCTAGTGTAAAATACACTGTGGTAGTGTGTAACCCTAACCTCAGAAAAGGATTTGGGGACATTATTGATCCCCTTCTCTTTCATTATTTTGTTTTACCCCTAGTCTTAGTGTAATCTCTCTTCCATTTCCCCTTCCCCTTCCCCTTCCCCTCCCCTTCTCCTTCTGCTTTATTTGCTTGTTTCCCAGCATTTGAAGAGATCTAGTTCTTAATCAGTGTACCAGTAGGGATTTTACAGGTGAAACTTTTGCAGTTCACACATCTGTCTTTTTCAGGAAGGTTATTAGACTAGAGCAAAGATCCATTTGTCTCCTTTCACAGGCTTCTGACAAACCATTCTTTGTTCCCTGTGGGAGTGTGGGAATTGTAAAGTAGGCAGGAAATTTACCCTGCATGAGGGATTCTGTGAGAGAAGGAATAGATTTGCAAACAATCTTAAAAAAACAAGACAAACTCTAATCTGAAGCTTTTAAAGAGCAGGTGAAATTATCAAAGAAAAAGAAATACAAGGAACACTATTTTACATATTATTAAAACTTTTTTAAAAATATGAAAATATCAAAATTATTTACCTTTGATGTTGACATTGCTATATTCTTTCTGAAAACAGAATGCTTGGGTCTTTTCAGAGTCCTGCCCCCAGGTACATTTTTCATACAATCACTCACTAAAACACTGAGATGTTGTGACTACATCAGTCATGCTTTTGGGTTGCATCTTTCCCATTCTTAGCTTTCTGCAGCTATGGGACCTTGTCCTTTAATATCTCAAAAGTGAACAGCCTCTAACAGTGATTGCAGCAAGTTTGAAAACTTGAGTCAATTTCTGTTGGAGTTTATGCAGTTTACTACTCTAAATATCTGCCAGCACAGCAATGGTTATTGGAATGCTGATGGTTTACACTACTGTTGGAATGCTTATTCGTCAAATGTGTTACTTGTTTACTTCAAGTACAAGGATGTGGGACCTATTAACAAGCCTGCTTTCTAATAAATCAAAGCCTGCAAATAATTCAAAATTTAAAGTTCACTCAAGTCCTTAGTTCCTAAGGAGGAATTGTCTCACTCTTGGTGATATGTATATGTTCTAAATTCATCCTAAAGCTGGGCTTCTTGAATGATTCTACATCCCTAAAAATGTCAGCCGTCATTGTAAGGGTGAATTGTGGGACGATGGTTGTCCTATAGAAATAGAGTCAAATCACTCAGAAATGAACAGTGTTTGAATATTTTTTTTTGTTTGCTTTCAGAATGCTGCTTTTTCCATAATATTTACTTGGTTTTAAGTCACTGATTATTCTTAGAAGTATTACTAATGACTAATGCACTTTCACTTACACTTGCATTTCAGTTTCATATACATTCTTTGTTGTTGGAATTTAACTTACAATCCCCAAAGAAATGTATTTGCTTTCTACCTCCTAGTATTGCTATTCACATGTCTAGATTGGATTTTACCAGTGCATCTTTTCTCTTTTCGCCTTCTGTGTTTTGGTGTTCCTTATAGAGCATTCACTGTAAAATACTGTGGGGCAATTATCACAGCAGCATGGTCTGAAAATGAATGGTAATATAACATATTGTAATGGAAAACTGCTTCATAGATGGCTCCATTATTTCCACCATCAGACAAATGCCTTCACCTGACATAATAATAGGCAGCAGGCATTTAAAGCAGTATGTTTTGTGCTGGTTGAACATCTGGAAGGCAGTATCTTTTTATTTGTTAAATTATGCTGAAGAAACTTTTGGAGGAGCAGAAAGTTCATTGATGCTTGCCTGACCTATTCCGTGGGAGCCCTTTATTTACTGCAGGTTGCCAGCCTGCCTTCTGTTTGGTCATTGAAATCACTTGACATGAAGCTTTTATCTACTAGTAGAAGGCTGTTGACCATGTCCTTTGTTTCTGTAAAGACTTATTCTGTCACTTTTTGCCATAGTTGCATAAGTGTTATGATGATAATAGCAGAAAACTTTCTCTCTTAGAGCGGCAACTGTTATTTTATGCCCTGGAGCAAACTGTCAGGATTCCTAAAGGTCTTATATTAAATTGCAAATCTAGCATTATTGTGTCTGAATTCTAATTTTAGTTTCTCATATTAGAAAATGTAGCTCTAAGCAAGTGTTCACTCAATTAAAGCTATGGTTTGGAATTTTTCATCTAAGAAAAGAAGCTTTTCCAATTAGCTTTAAATGAAAACATTTCCAATCCACTTTTTTTTTTTTTTTTTTCTGAAAAGTAGTAACAACAACTACCACAACAAAATCATTAACATGTTATGTACTTTAATATTCAATTCAATAACATAAAATCAAAGGTTATTTGCTTGCTAAGGGGGAAAAAAAGAAAGAAAGAAAGAAAGAAAGAAAGAAAGAAAGAAAGAAAGAAAGAAAGAAAGA
>CM021704.1:13705116-13733339 GCA_011074415.1 Stictonetta naevosa
AAGAAAGAAAGAAAGAAAGAAAGAAAGAAAGAAAGAAAGAAAGAAAGAAAGAAAGAAAGAAAGAAAGAAAGAAAGAAAGAAAGAAAGAAATGCAGATTATGTAGCTGATGTTCCAGTAAATGAAGCCCACCATCATTCCATTTTTTTATTAACAGCTAATCAGAAACACTGGGACTCCTTAACATCAATTACTACAGCTATAATCTAACTGATACAAATTTAAAATAACTTTCAGCGGGCCCTAAATTAATTCTTCTTGAGATGCTCCACAAATAATATGTTTCATAATTTATATTTAACTCATGAGAAAGACATGTTTTAAATCCTTCTTCTACCTGATCTACAGAAGAGTGATAAGTAATTTTGCTGAGAAGTCATTAGACTTGCTTAGTCCTGAATTTTCCAATTTAATTTCCAGTGTGTTGTCCATGACTTCTGCTGTCACTGAAAACCATGATAAAACTTCATTTAGAGAGTCTTTATTTTGGGGGATTCTATTTTTGGGACATAGTGGAGGTCTATAAAATTCTAAATGGCAGGAGAAGGGTGAATAGGAATAAGCAAAAAATAGTGAAAAGTCTTAGGGCATCAGTTGAAGCCACAAGGTCACAGGATATTGTGCTTTACACACACTTAAGCCATGGTGGGAATGCTAAACATCATGTGGGTGCAAGGGGAGTTTATGAACATCACTGTCTTTGACCCCTTCTCACTACATGCACACACACATTACTCCAGTGTACTGATTTTGGCTGTGATAGAGTTAATTTTCTTTATAGTAGCTGGAATTATGTCATTTTGGGGATTTATGTTTAAAATAGTGCCGATAACTCAGGTGTTAAGGTTTTAACTAGGATAGAACTAATTTTCTTTGTAGAGATTCATACAATGCTCCATTTTGGACTTTGGATGAAAATAGTCATGATAACGCACCAATGGTTTTAGTTCTTGCAGAGCAGAGCTTGCACAGAGCCACGGACATTTTTGTATCTGAGGCTGCCCTTCCAGTGAGGAGCCTGGGGGTGCACGTGAAGCTGGGAGGGGACACAGCCAGGACAGCATGCCCAAAGGGATATTGTCATGCCATATGAGGTCATGCTCAGCAATAAAAAACTAGGGAAAAAGGAGAAAGAGGGGGGAAACACTTGGAGTGATGGCATAACGTAAGTAACCATTATACATCATGAGTCCTGCTTTCCTGAAAATGTCTGAATATCTGTCTGATAAAGTATAACAGATATATTCAGTGGTATATTATTTCAGAACTAGATTCCACTATACATATCTGGATGGTAGACAGTAGAAGAAAAGTGAATGAGAATAATAATAATAATAATAATAAAATCATAAAATACAATTTATATAGCAGAATTTCAAGTCTTCAGAGAGGCTAGAGATATTACAGACCTAGCATTTATGGATACATTTTCCAGATGAAAACCACATTAAAAACCAGTAATGTGTATAAGACACCTAGTAATCGCGCTGACACACATGGATATATAAAGAGGGTGGTGCAAGAGAAGTGCCATGATCTAGATGATTCTGTAATTAGAGACTCTGAAAAAGAGAGAAACTGGGAAATAGGGATATGCCCCACATACGGTTTGCCAACTAATATGGAGTACCAACTTATTTAAAATGTTTTTCTCTCTGCTCCATTACTTTGCACTTGAACCAGCAAAGAATGTGGAAAAATGACTTCTCCCTTTGTAATCCCTAAGTGTAAAGAAACTTCCACAATATCTAAAGATCAGTGAATATTTATCACTAATGCTAATACTTTAGAGAAAGCTTTTCCTGTTTAGTTCGCTAGGGTGGTATATGCCTGCCTCAAATCTACTTCAATGTATTTATTACTTTTGGCATAAGTATGTTTGCATGTCAAAACTGCTACCTGATATTGAAATGTGTGTTTCTCGTGTTCAGACATATTAATAATAAAGTGTTATTTAATTAAGGTGGTGCAATAACGTGAACTAATAATTTAATAAGATAATTTATGGGGTAAAAGTAAGCTTTTGCTTATTTCAGTAATTACAGTGAAGTCATCAGATTACCTCTAAAGTCAATTATATTTTCTTCAGTAAAATATATTTTAATAGAAATTCAATTCTGTAGGTTGGCATGTTGGCATTATGAAATTACTATAGCCTTATTACAGCACTTTCTGGTTCTTCTCAAGCACAGAAAAAAAAAAAAAAAAAAAAAAAAAAAAAGGAAAGAAAAATAATACCTGTCTACAACATATTTCATCCAGTTTACTCCAGGCCAAAGTCAGACACAAAACACATTGCTAGGAAGGACATTCAGGTGTTCCTACTAGAATTTGCCATTCAGAGTTACCCATTTTGTAAAACTGAAAATACATTGTTCATGTTATAAATACTCTTCTATTATTAGCAGGTGAGTGTATATAGTACCTTGAAGATCCTACAGTCTTGAACACGTTGTTATAAAGATATTTTTCTCTTACTGAGTTCTAGCTCCTCTCATTCCATATGATCATCACTGATTTTGAACATGAATCTTCTATCAAAAACCAAAAAACACATACATATATATCTATATATTTTATATGCACAAATTGTACAGCTGATACAAATCTGCCAGTAACAAATTACATGCAACTTGTAAAAAAAAAAAAAAAAAAAAAAAAAAACTAAATTGTAAAAAAAAAAAATTCTGCATTATGTTCTGACTTTGTACTAAAAATAAGTAAATACATAAATAAATGGCTTTAATCCATGAATGAGAGAAAACTCACAGATAGAGTTAAAGACAGTTTAATAGGTGAAGTATAGCTGCATGAGTAAAGCAAAAAGAGAAATTCTTTCACTATTTCCCATTAAAATCATTTGCCATTTCCTGGAAAGTTGGGCCTTGGAACACATAAAGGAATTAAAGAACACTTAGGAAGTAAAGTGCTGTAACTATGAATGTTCACTCTTTCATCCATTCCTTGAATTCTTATTTCTGAGCATTGGAACATGTAGTATGGAATGTCCCTTTGGTCATCTGGGGTCAGCAGTCCTGGCTATGTCGCATCCCACCTTCTTGCCCACCACAGCCTGCTTGCTGGAGAGGTAGAGTGGGAAAAAGAAAATAAATTTAAAAAAAAAAAAAAAGTAGAAAAAATAATCAGAACTGTGCAAGGAGAGAAATTAACAAAATACTGCTGTGTTTTCAATACTACTTTAGTCACACATGCAAAGCACAACACTGTGTGGGCTGCTATGAAGAAAATTAACTCCATCCCTGCCAGACTCAGGACATAAATATAATACTTATTAAAACAATATAGATGGATATCTATTATATAGCTTATATAGCTTTTTTTTTTTTTTTTTTTTTTTTTTTTTTTTTTTAAAAAACCAAATCTCATTTTTTTTTTTTTTTCCTTTTTTTTTTAAAAAAAAAAAAAAAATTTTTTAGAGATTTTCCGGGGGAAAAAAAAAAAAAAAAAAAAAAAAAGTAAAGATCAATTAAGAATCCATGTTGCTAGGACTAAATATTTATTAAAATAACAGAACCTTTAAAATAATAGTTCAAACTTCATTACTCAAATACTTCCTTATACTTCTATTTTCTGCCTCATTGTAATTGGAAAATGCAATAGTGAGAGTAAACGTTTCAGACTAACGTACTTAAAAATCATAAAGCTTTTACAGTTGTTGTGATTTTGTAAACAGATTTGGAGACTTTTTTTCTTTTTCCTTGTATATTTCAAAAGTTCTTTTCTGGTGTAATATGACAAAAATATTCCATTTAGCTAAATTAAACTGGAACTATAGACTACCCTTTACAGTCAGATGGACAAATGACCATAGTCGTTATGTTCCTTTTCAGTAGCAGAACTGGAGGAGGAGAGAAATTCTGAAGCTGGGCTTGAGGAAAGAAATCTTTTTGCAGCCAGACATGGCTTCCTTTAGGATTTTTATTTATTCATTTATTTATTTATTTACTGGGGGGGAGGGGGAGAGGGAGGGAGGATCTAACAAAAATCAAGAAGGGTTTCTGTAATTAGATATGGCCACTACATGATAAAGTGAAAATGCCATATAATAAGAGCAGCAGCTATGGTTTCTGCCCATTCCAGTCTCAGTGTCTTTGAACTGTTGTCAAAGTAAAAATTTGGTATGCAAGAGGTGTACAACCCAGTGTTGCTCAAATGCGTAATGCAAAGGTCTGCTCTGGCTCATTTAAAATGGTAACCTAAACCAAAACCTGCTGGAATTAGTGGCTAACACATACAAATGTTAGCTTCACAAAGTGTAAAAATATAATTCATAGAATCACAGAATTGTTAAAGTTGGAAGAAACCTCTGGCAATCTTCTGGTTCCACCACAAACACTAGGTTTAGGCTACTGATTACATTGTAATTAGGCTGCCTAGTACTAAATAAAACACTTAATTTGGTGGTGCAAAGTGGATAATCAGATTATATTCACTGAAAGAAGCCTTCAGTGTGCACCCAGGAACATCTCAAACTCATGGCCCTAGAGCTGAAGTGAGGCACACTGGGACAGCAACAGTAAGCACATCTAATTTGTGCTTGGCATGTTGACATGAATATACAAAATGACATTTTTTTTCTTAACACTACACTCTACATATACATTGTGAAGAGGTGTTATGATCGTGTTCATTGGCTGGTCAGGTTTGTGTCCCTGCATGTTCTTTTGAATAGCTTTCACTTTTTCTTATCACTTTTTTTTTTATTATTTTATTTTATTTATATTTTTTACATTGAAAAAGGCCACTGGCCAGATATCCTTAAAGGAGCAGGCACTGTCTTTCCACATACCCTTACACCTGTACTTTCATGAAGAGAAACTATCAGTAGCTAGAATAGGTAATTGTGGAATAAGGACCAACTATTACATGACTGCTCTCAGCAAAAGTATAAATAGAAAAACAGATTCCACAAATTTAAGATTATGGTCTTCTAAGTGCTGAAAACTACTTTGATGTTTGAGTGTGCAAAGCTTATCCTCCAAAATCATAATAACCACTATCAGTGACAGTGATATTATCTCCCATGAGAACAGAAAGTTCCATAGTAATGCACTATAAACATCCTACATTTTGCTTTGGGTGCTGTTCTCTGGCTTTTACAGAAATGAAGAATTATAAAATTGACTAGTGAAATTAGTTCAAGTAGTAGCACAGACACAAGGCAAGTGGGGCCTAAATATATATATATATAAAAAAATCTTAAACTGTGGAAATATGAAAAAAAAAAAAAATAGCCCCTTATTAAAGAGACACGGAAGATTTTATTCAAATACTGATTCTTAATTTTCCATGAAAGTGAAAAGCTTCTTCAGACTGATAGTTTTGGACTATTTGAGAGATACATTCAGGAACATTAAAATACATAAAGAAACAACTTTTCTTAGTTTATCAATCTGAATAGTGATCTTATTTTACTTGTTGCCTTGGGCAGGCCCTCTTTCTACAAAATACGTTTTTAAAAGAATTGTCCATTTACTGCAAATAATTTCAAACATAAATCATATTAAGGTTTTGATACTTATTTTATTGAATATAAGTCTTATTGAAATATATCTTTAAATTAAAAAATAAATGCTTAATGATGGTAGAAGATGTGTTTGTTTTTGTTTCTCTGTTTCTCCTTAGTCTATCGTTTCTCCACCTTGGGGGAAAAAAAAATAAATTAATTAAAAAAAAAAAAATGCAAGACAGACGGATGGAAGAGTTGCTAAACACACACACACAGTCATTGAAACAAAATTTATTTTCTTTAATAATAATAATTAAAAAAAACTAAAATTGCTAGACATTGAAAGAAGTAAGAAATAATTATAAATTATTTTAACATTTGAAATTAACATCTGTTCAAAATATTACCCTTAATGTTTTTACAGATCTTCTCCATAAGAGTTTCTTTAGAATTTTTAATGGAAACACCATCAGACCTATCATCCACATAAGCCATGTAGTAGGGCCAGCCTGTGGTACTGTATTTTTTCCACAGCAGTTAATGAGGGGAAAGAGACAAGATGTCCTTCAGCAGATGCCCATATCTCAAAACCAAGCATAAATATGAATGAAAATGTTATAATTCCCAGGTTTTATGCATACCTAATGCACAGAATTATTGAATGGTTGCTCTGCAGCAGCTTTCTAGAGAGTTTCTAATGGAAGATTTCATCCTGTTAAAATAAGCAGATTTTACACTGATAATTTGTCCTCATCTTTATATCAGTGATCCTGTAAAGCCAGCTTGTCCTGCCAGATGCACAAGGGACAGTGCTATTTTCAGAGTATTCAGCTTTTCTGGAAAATATAGAAATCGAATGGAAATTCCTACTTCGTTCTTTGACCCAATAAGAATGCTTTCATTGCTTGTAAAGTACATTAACAGAGGATGAAGAGTGTTATTAATATATCAAGTGATCAGTAATGTGCATAAACATGTTTATTTCTGTTGATTTTAATTCTTCGTGATATGTCCTTTATTCCTCAAAAGAAAAAGAAAAAAAGAAAAAAAAAAAAAAGAAAGAAAAGTATGTTGAATTTTAGTTTAGTAGCAAAATAATGTTCTAAAGCAACTAAATTAAGAAGCATTTGTGCGCAGCTTTCTAACCACTTGCCTCCCAGCCTGTAGCGCTGCTTGGGGTTGTTGTGCCCCAGGAGCAGGACCCAGCACTTGGCCTTGTTGAACTTCATACAGTTGGCCTCAGCCCATGGGTCCAGCCTATCCAGATCATCGTGCAGAGCCTTCCTACCCTCAAGCAGATCGACACATGCACCTAACTTGGTGTCGTCTGCAAACTTACTGAGGGTGTACTTGATCCCCTCATCCAGATCATCAATAAAGATGTTAAAGAGAACTGGCCCTAGTACTGAGCCCTGGGGAACCCCACTAGTTTCCGGCCTCCAGCTGGAAAGAACTCCATTCACCACAACTCTTTGGGCACAGCTATCCAGCCAGTTTTTAACCCAACGAAGTGTACACCAGTCCAAGCCATGAGCAAACAGTTTCTTCAGGAGAATGCTGTGGGGAACGGTGTCAAAAGCCTTACTGAAGTCAAGGTAGACCACATCCACAGCCTTTCCCTCATCCACTAAGCATGTCACTTTGTCATAGAAGGAGATCAGGTTCGTCAAGCAGGACCTGCCTTTCATAAACCCATGCTGACTGGGCCTGATCGCCTGCTTGCCCTGCAAGTGCCATGTGATGACACTCAAGATAATTTGCTCCATGAGCTTCCCTGGCACTGAGGTCAAACGAACAGGCCTATAGTTTCCTGGGTCTACCTTCCGGCCCTTCTTGTAGATGGGCATCACATTTGCCCTTCTTGTAGATGGGTGTCACGTTTGCAAATGAATATGTTAACATTAAGAACCATCATATACAGTGTTAATTCTTATGTTGTTTTTTTCTTTATTTGACTAATTACTATACACTGTAAAGGCAATGAGACCTGACATAATCAGGTGATTTTGCTCATGTCTCTCTTCATCTTAGAATCTCCAAGGGTCACAACAGAGATAATAGCCTTTGCTAGAAGACCTAAAGAGTTAATTTGGGCTCTTCTTATTTTTTCGTCCCACAAATACCTTTAACCTTAATATTTTTATACCTTATAATACCTTATAATGACTTTTGCAAACAATGCCCATCTCAAATCAACACAAAGCAGAAATTCAAATAAAAATTGTTTTTCTCTATCTAAACATTTTGTGTTCCAGTTTAATCTGATTTTGCCTTAAATTCATCTTCAGTCTATGTACACTGATGGGATTTATTTTTCTTATGAATAATGTCAGGGTCACCAGTCTGCACAAAATGACACTTTTAAAAAGGAGGGAATGAAAAAGCAAGTTCCTTGTACAGCTCCAGAGACAGTTTTTGTAGTGAAAAATAATATATTAGAGAAAATCAGCTCTTAAAACACCTAACATTTAAATGTTTTTCTAACAGTATTAAAATCAGAACACTTGACTGAGGCATGTTGGGAAGGTTTGGTTATAAAACCTCCTTGATCCATCTCAAGAAGATAAGTGTTAAGATAATGTATTACACAGTTCTGTGCTGAATAAATAAATCTTTTTTTCAAAGCTACAAGCTCAGAGCCACATTAAGTTTTCTCTACAGTTTGGCCCAGGCCTTAAATACCTGTATGATGACATGTTGAGGTTAGAATTCCCAGTGAAGCAATGTTGTTTATCAGATGGCATTTATATGGATTTTATCACCAGATAGCTACAATGTGATAACTGATGGATTGTAGTGAACACACTTCGTTAATTCTCTATGCCTGTCTCTAGTGAGTAGCCTTTTTAATTTGTTCATTTTTTTAACATCCCATTCAATATTTCCTCTCAAGAACATGTGTGTCTGGTTTGTCCTTAGCTAGTCTTTCTAGATGAAGAAATCAATGATATTAATTCATTATGGAATAGGAGCTAGATTAGCAGCTATAGATATACATATATGTTTTAAAGTATTTTTGATCTAATGATATAGTATAGGAGTCTGCATTTTTTAATGTTAATTATTCTTCCATTTTATGTAGCTCTTTAAAATTGTATTGCTTTCTTCATTATTTCAGTTTACCTGAAGAGAAGGAGAAAAAAGAAAAGAAAACAACCCAAGGAAATACATACACACACACATATATATGCATTCATATGTACATATATATATGTATATCATGTGTGTGTACATATACGTACATATGATTTACATTTAAGGATCTTGAAATCACATTCTGTATTTAAATGAATTTTGTCAGATCAGTTTTAAATAGACTTTAAAATAAAGCAATGAGTATCAGAGGTAACAATTCAATAATCCAATCAAATGGCAACATTATCATGTTTTGCCAGGTGTTGTCATCACACTGGAGAAAATGTCAAACTATAGGCACCTGGTAATGAAACAGACCTGTGCCATTTTCTGTTTCTGGTTTATATGTGTGTGGTATTTGAAACACATGCATTTAATTGCTTTTAATTGCTTTGAACCATGGGATCCAACATTGTTCTGATGACTACTGAACTGTTAAATTGATCAGAGCACTGAGAATATGTATATGTTTTTAAATCAACCTACTGGCAAATTTCCTTTGCTGTAATGCGTTCCCATTGCCCTTAATTAAATTTGTTTCTTATCCATTGCCTTCCAAATTATATCACTAAACCCTCTCTTTATCATCTTGGTAGTGCCTCCAAAGTTTACAAAAATTAATGGCTCCTCAAGCTTTTAAACACTTTGGGCAAAATTCACCACAGTTAGTTTCACTGGGAATAGATGGAGCTGCACCAGAAATGAATTTGAGTGCTATGAATTACCAAGCAACCTGAGGACTAAACTATTTATGCATTCTTGTTTTGCAGATCTGATTTCTCCAGCAATGTCAAGATAGATAAAGAAGTAAAAGCACAATGCTAAAGACATGATCTGCATGAGACACAGGCTACCCTCAGTCCACATGTTCAGAACTCAATGACAATGATGAGATGTCTGCCATGGATCAGGAATAGTCATAACCCTGTGTGTGATGATGGGCAGAAACATATATTTATCTAAATAAATTTAGAGCTGTTTCCCTATGGACATTTTTACTACCCAGTCTGGCTATTGGAATTGAATTAGTACTGCCTTAGTTTAGCCTTATGTCTTTGTAATGACATTAAAAGCAACAATTAAAGTAAAACTAGAGAAAAGTGATATTGAATCTGGCCCAATTAATTTTTTGGTAACTGTGTTTTTTAATAAGATGGAAATGATCTGAGTATGAAAGAATAAAACAAGTACCTTCCTTTAAAATATTTTCTTCTTTTATAAATAAATAAATAAATGTTAATTTTCTTTCTCCACAGTATGATGAAAAAGACTGTCTAGGAAACATTTTTAAAAATCTTATTAAAAACTCTATTTTTACAATAAAATATATGTATACAACAATTGCCAGAAAAGCTGAATGACAAAGAAACAATATCTCATTAACTTTGAAACATTTAAAGCAATCAATTGAAAGCCTTTTAAAGCAGCACCTTCTGATTGTACAGACTCCTTTACAACAGCAAAATGGCCTGTAGATATTTTGGCATTTTTGTTATTGTTTGTTTGCTTGTTGTCACCTGGAAAACCTGGAAAAGTTCTCAGTAAACTACAGACAAATTGCTTTGAGATTCTGGAAATATATTAGCTATAGTAAAGTATTCTATATTACACAGTCTGAGCCAGGAGGAGGGAAAAAGGGTGACAGCTGGCTTTGTGGGCACATGAGCACATTTCCCTCCAGAAGGCTGTCAGGCAAAACCAACTTCGTTGTTATAATTAAATTACATTATATATATTGTTGAAAATTCATCTATATTGCTTCTAAAAATAATTAATTGATTCAATGGCCAAAATGCTGTCATTTTACAAAATTATGTTTTTCACTCTGTACTTCACTGTTATTTAATAAACAAACAAACAAACATAAATAATAATAATCGAAAGGATTCTAGATTCACTCTGTCACACACACATAAAACTGTTATCTAAGCAAATGGCTTGCTAGGATTGATTTATAGATATTATATAATGACATAATGACATGTCACAAAATTTCATGTCCTTCTTGTAGTGAGGAACCCAAAACTGAACACAGTACTCCAGGTGTGGCATCACCAGAGCTGAGTATAGAGAGACAGTCACTTCCCTAGCCCTAGTCCTTCTGGCTACACCATTTCTGATCCAAGCCAGAATGCTGTTGCCCTTCTTAGCCACCTGAGCACACCACCAGCTATCAATCAATACCCCCAGGTCCCTTCCTGATGGTCAGCTTTCTAGACACTCTTCCCCCAGCCTGTAGTGCTGCATGGGGTTGTTGTACCTCAGCTGCAGCACCCGGCACTTGGCCTTGCTGAACTTCAGGCTGTTGGCCTCTGGCCATTGGCCCAGCCTATCCAGACCCCTCTGCAGAGCCCTCCTACCCCTGAGCAGATCAAAACTCATGCGTAACTTGGTGTCATCTACAAACTTACTGAGTGTGCACTCAATCTCTGTGTCCTTATTGATAAAGGTATTGAAGACACATGGCCCCAGTTCTGAGCCCTGGGGAACACTACTTGTGACTGGCATCCAGCAGGATTTATCTCTATTCACCACAACACTTTGGGCCTGGCTTCATTAATTTAATGAAGCATACACCTATCCAGGCCTTGAGCAGCCAGTTTCTGCAGGAGAATTCTGTGGGAAATGGTGTCAAAGCCTTACAGGATGGCAGGGTAGAGAAGAGGAGGGAAGGGGAGGGGAGGGGCAGACTGCATGTCATTCACATCCTTAAAATTGTTATTATCTAACTCCCAATCCTAGAAGTCCACAGAATGAGGTTCAGAGAAGGTTGCTGGCACAAAGCAGCAGGGATGGGGGAAAGGAGCATTTGCCAAGGAAAAAAAAAAAAAGGATTCTGGAATAGATGTCCCCATGGATTCCATCTCTTTCTTATAACCTATCCTGCTACTGACCTGCAGGTCTTTTTCACATAACATACAGTTGTAAATGTGAAAGCAAGATAATAATGATTTCAGTCTGATGCTGAACAAACAAAATACAGGTTCTTGAAATATAAGGGACAGTGTGAATTAATCAAATGGATAAAGAGAAGTAAGGTGCAAAGAGATCCTGGTTGTTTCTGTTACAAAATTAATATGAGGGAATATTACAGTTATGAAGAGAAATATTTCATTGCAGGCTGAACGACCTAAAGATGCATAACAATGACAGGGTCTCTACCTGCATGGATTTTATTCAATATATTATAATTTAGAGCCTCTGCTATGTTTTAAACTAGATGTAAGAAATATGTACTTACTGGAACTCAGTAGACTTTCACAATCATAAAATTGGTTGCTACAGGTGGAAGCAGGCCCTGAGAAACTGTTAACGAATGTAATAGTTGAAAAAAAAACTTTGAGATCAGGAAATAAGTTTCAGCTCTTGTCTTCTTCAATATTTCATTTTCCCTATTACTGCTTACAAAATAATCCAAACCTTACATTTCACTCTTACTATCATTTATTGCAAGATGAGATCATGTCCCCATCTGTGTTAAAAGAGATGTCACTGAAAACACAGCAACACATTGCAGGGGGTAGTGAAAGCCAAGATAAAATGTGAGGTCTGAAAGACAGCCTCAGCCATTGACAACTTTGTGCATTTTTTTTCCTTCTTCTTCTTAAGAAAGTACTAACCTTTCTAAATGTGAAATATATGAGCACTTCATGCCCTTAACAAATGAATGAAAATGAGAGAGAGAAATGGAAACCAGGCCTGGGGGAAAGTTTGGTCCCTGGTTCTTAACAGATATACAGAATGCAGTGCCAGTATAATCAGACTAAGTCTGTTGGAGAAGAGAGATGTGTGGCACACCAATTACTGACAGCAGGGAAAATTGAAAGAAATTACATTCAGGGGAGTGTGAAATGTGAAAGTCAAGGAAATAAATTAGATGTTGTATGACCTCTAGTGTAATATGTGGAGAACTAATACATTTAACCTAGTTGTAATCATGTCATAGCTAGACTGCATTAGGAACTTTTTCATTCAAAATTTCCTCTCTGTGGCTCTCTGCTCAACTTTTCAAAATGGAAAATAACATAGCAACATAGGCAGCTGTGGAGTTGGTTCTGGAAAGAGTAGCTGCATAAACTTTGCACTGCACAAAGAAGCTGAGCTCAGAATTTGTTAGTCAGGAACCATTCAAATCTGACAACATTGAATATTAGCAATTATGGATGTTTCCTTGAAAAAGAAAAAAAGATGATATATCTACTGCAAACTATTGTGTATTTTATTGACTGGTAAACTAGCTACAAACTGAAAACAATCTACATGGAAATATCTTGCTAATATCAGAAAAAGGGAAGGGGTGGTTCAAATTTCTTGAAGATGTGATTGTAGAGCCTTGAGTATAATGAGACTTCTTTAAAGAAGGCATGGATTTAGCTGTCATCTGTCTCAAAGAAGGTACTAAAAGTGGGAAAAGCTCTGCTCTACTAGGGAGAAAAAAGAGACCCTGGAATGCATCTGACGTTATGATCATATTGAAGCTTTGAATGTCTCAAAGTCTGTCCGATACCTGATTTAAGTACTTAAGGACAGTTTATGTCCATTATGTTTTGTCCTTATGTCCCTTTGTCCATGTCCCATGGGCTTGAAAAACAATACATTCCTTTATGCAACAGGCTTTTATTTCTTCTTGTCTTCAGGATAAACATGTGCCATTCTTATTATAGTCCCTTTGTGGTTTCTGCAAATCATCCTCCTTGTGATCCAATTGATCTATATTAATATAGTTAAGACGATGCAAGAATGGCTTTTGGTAGATGTGAAATACATTCCTTAAATCCCATCATGAGGTCACTTCAAAGAGATTGTGGATAATCTGTCTGTCTGCCTGGAAAAAAAAATGTAAGAACATTATTTGTTAAAGTTATGTATTAGAGGTCATGTGTATATTAGGGGGTGGGCAGGAAAAAGTTAATAAAAATTGTCTATCTTATGATGCTGTGACAATGCACAAGAATAAGTCTTGTTCACAGAGATCTCCATCATAAACAGAAACATGCTTTTACCTCTGCAGAACTGTTGTGAAGGTCATAGGGACAGCCCAGTTGTCAGAATTTTCTTGAATGTCACTAATTAGCTCAGTTAACAGGTTGGATACAAACACTTGAAAGGCTTTATAATGTTAATGCTGGTTGTTAATTGTTATGGTTATGTCTGGCTCAAAAATGAAATTTTGTGGACCTGTACCATTCAGAAAGGTTGTTAGGTTGTTGCAGCTGATCATTATGCACCATAGTATTGATTAATTAAAGTTCCAGCATTGCTAAATCAGAGATCACTAAAAGACTTTCTTGATGGTGATGAGTCTGAGCATTCTGGCTCTAGTGGCCTGTTGTATTTAACTAAACTTTGCTTGATCATGTTTGAAACAGGTTAAAAAATAAAATATATCAATGTTTTAGGTTTTAGTAATTGTTGCATCAGAATGCTATATTTTCTGACACAAGAAATACAATTTTATTAAGAATATTCTCCATAATTTTAAATTCTAAAATAGAAGCCCATACACAATATTCAAAGGAATTGTAATTACTCTTGTCTGAAAGTCTGCTTATATAATTTGGCTGAATCATGACAATCAACTTAATACATATTTGCTAACTGTCTTTTTACAGATAAAAAAGTAACTTTTGTCTTGAATTTGCGAATGATGCAGATTGCCTATCTCTGCCATTGATTAAATGCTGCCTGTTTCAGTGAAAAAGCTCGCTTTTCCCATTTAAAAGAGAGACCAGTCCTGACAGAAATTATATCCACTATTACATCTCTTAAAGGCCAGTTTTCATACCAAACCATTCTCCTCTCAAAGGTCTCCTCACTAGGTTAGATGATCAGGTGGTGCATGCATGGTCTTTCCAACACCTAGTTGTGTTGGTGCAGGTTGCCATACCCTACCAATCCCAGGCATGTGGGATGGCTGAACTGTCACCCTGCTGCAGACCTGCTGTTAGATTCACAGACACATTGGTGTCCTGCTCACCCTTCTGTGTGTCTCAGGATGAGGCACAGGAATCTTGAATTCTGAAAATATGGGAAAATCCATATCATCTCCTGAACAGCTCTTACTGAAATTACAGGAAAAGGTTTAATATTTATTCTGAGATCTGCTTGCTTTTATACTGCTTATGTTCATCTCATATAGTGAGTGAAATTTGGTTTGTCTGTATAGCCGTCTGTACAAACGTATCCTGTTTTGGAGAAAAGAAAAACACAATTTAACAACTGAAAAATCTAGAAATGAATGTATCTTTATATCTGGGTAATTCTGACCTCATTTGGAGGAATTCAGCCTGTCTGTAATCTTGAATACGGATGTACCAACTGCTTCCACTCAGCTACGAAATGTTTTCAGCTTTTGAAAAACCTTTCAATAAAATCAAGAGATTTTTCTTGTGAAGAACATAATAACATTGTTTTCATTCAGGCAAAAGCAGTATTAAAGTAAATTCACCACAGAAAATAAAAAGATGGGCATAAAGAAAAGAAAAAGAATGCAATCTAAAAGTACAGAATTACACTGAAAGAGGGCTGGAATATAAAATATGGCTGGGATAAGGGATACTATAATTTCACTGTGGCCTACAAATGGATGAAGCTATTGAGCTTTAGTAGCAAGGAGAAACCCTTAAAAAGAACATGGAAGGGGGCAGAAGCACACTTAGCTCATGGCAGAACTATGTACGTTTCATATTACTATCTGCAATAATTTAAATCAAATTCTGGTGACCACCATACTGTCAGAAAGACAGTCTGAGAGCCTGAAATCAAGACTGTTTCCAGAACATATGATTAAGCTGTCATTTGAGTCCAGTCTTATGTTGAAAAAGGCTAGCATAAAACCTGGAATTGAGGATTTATTTCCCACTTTTTCAATTATTTAGAAGGTGAGATTTGAACCATTCTATGAGATCCAGGTTATTACTGGAAATAATCATATTTTCAAAATTAAATTTTTTTATTAAGTAATTTACATTGCAATTGCATACCATAACATTGTAACAATGGCAGTTTCTAACTTTGGCCACATAACTGGGGAACTCTATCTTTTACTTTGTTAAAGATTACTTCAGTGTTGTTAATGAGTAACTGATTCCATTTTTCTGGCCATCAGTTGAAATACTCAGAAAAATTAAATTTGTTTTTCATCCCATGTTTTTAAAAGAAAAAGAAAGAGGATGTTTCCTAAAACTGCTTCTTGGGAGATCCCCACGCTGCATGAGGCACATTGTAGGGACTTTGGAAAGAGGCACTGGAAGAGAAATTGCATTTTGAGGGAGTGGCAATTAATCTGACAGGTCACTTGGTATCCAGTGGTGAATGCAAACTTCACTAATTAATCAGTCTGACATCTAGAAGTTGTTTCCCAGCTATTCATAGATCTTTACATCTCTGGACATGAAGGTGAGAAACTAGTGATGCAGTTGAATATCATGACTTCCTCCTTAGCGTTGACCTGCACTGAAACAAGCTGTTAAAAGACTGTCAGTTGCAACACCAATTTGAACCAAAGAACAGAGAGTAGGTGCTGCTGCCTGTGTTGTCTCATTCCTGCCTATTCAGTCTATGTTCCACTGGAGAAAACTATCAACAGATGATCATTTCAACAGAAAGCACAATCTTCTTCAGACAGTCATGGAGTTAAGTGTCTAAGCAATAGAAGTGAAATAGAAAGACCACAGAGAAAGTATAAACACCTGAGATACATCTGCATTAAAACGTGGAAAAGTCATGCATACTGCACTACTCCTTTTAGGTTCTAGATTTGTCATGAGTCTCCCTGTAACATGGTGCTGGACTATGTGGATTTCTTTGTATCATCTAACTATAAATGATGAAGGCAGGAGTGGACCTCAGGAAGTCTCTGGTCCAACCTCCACAGGGGCAGCTCTGGGATCAGACCAGGTTGCTCAGGGTTTGACCTAGCTGATCCTGAAAAACCCCAAGGATGGAAATGGTACAACCTTGCAGTGCCCCAGAATGACCAAGCCTTGCTCCAGAGGCCTCTCCTCCCAGGGCAAATGCTCCAGCCCTGACAGCCCTGTAGCCTCACAGACCTCATTCCCTGTTTTGGAAACCTTATCTAACCTTCAGGCCACAGATTTGTCCACAGTAATACAGAGATGGCCTAACGAGTGGCCAGGCCTTTCTGCAGAGCTGCTCTGTCATCAGGCAAGCACAACCTGCACCAGAGGACGGGTCCATCCCAGAGGTGGGTCTTCTCCCTTTTCTTGTTGAATTCCATGAGGTCCCTCTCAATGAGCCCTGCCGGCTCCTGGGCCAGAATCCATTTTCCTTTTTGTGACAGGTGGGACCCACTGGCAGCCATCAGGCCAGGTGCCAAATAAACCTCCCCATGATTAAAAAATAACAAAATTCCTGCGACAGCACCAGCCTCTCAGCCATGTACTGATGAGCTGGGCCTTCCAGGTCTGCTCAGTATCCCTCCCCACCACTGAAGGGTTAGAGGAAAACACCAACTGTATACCCACCCCATGTGGTAACTGCCCCAATCCCCTGAAGTCCCTTTTTATAGCCTTCAGGCTTCTCTCAACAATTTCATCACTTCTAGACTGAATGTTCACTAAGAGGTAATAATCAGAGGGGTAAACAAGGCCAGAAAGTTTCCTGGTATTATCCCTGACCCGGGTCCCAAGGAGGCAGCAGACTCCTAGGCTCCAAGGAGGCAGAGACAGAGCACGGGTTCCATCACTATTTGGTGTGTGTCGCCCTGGTGACTTTCAGGCATAGCATGGAGCTGCTCCAGCAGTCCGACTCCTGCTCATGCTCCCTGACAGTCCTTCATCTCTCCACCCCCTCTCTGAGCTCTGCCACACAGGCATTATCTCTGCCACCCTCATTTAGCAGCAACAGGCTCAGGCACTCCCTGCAGCCAGAGACCTGAACAGCCACATCTTTGGGCAGGCACTCGGCCTGGGTGGCCATGGTCTTTTTGTTGAGTGTTTTGGTGAGGGCTTGCAGCCTGGCTGGGTTTGCTGTCTGGGAGGTGGCCAGCAGGTGAGCTGGTCTCCTCAGTGGGGAGGGATACTTTGCCCTCCCTGGTTGCCCTACCTGAGCAAACTACTGCACCATGGCCTGGCTGACGCACCATGCTCTGTTTGCCCATCCTGTTCACCCTCACTCCCTTAGGGGCTGCCTTTGTACGGCAGGGAGGGGGCTTCTGGCTCTGCCAAAGCCTCCTCAGCCTCCCTCATGAGGGCTGCTGGGGCCTGGTGGCTCCCTCGTCTGCCTCGAGTGGCCTTGATGCGGAAAAACATCTGCCCACCTCTATCCCCTGCTCCGCTGCAGAACGCATCTGCCACAGAACTGATCACCTGGCAAGTGTTCTGAACTCTTTAGATAACATTGATTCAAAGATGTTTCTAATGAGCTGCAGACTAGAATTTTCCAAAACTTATTAGCATAGTAAATACAGGTTGTTCCTGTACAAAATGATACATGAATTTGGTCACAGAAATATGTGAAACAATTACAAATTTAGCTCTTTGAGATTATTATTATCACTGACTGTAGAGGGGGTGGTAACCTGTAGAAGTTTATTGCTTTATAAGAAGGCAGCATTTTGGAAAGTGTGTTTTTATGACTTTTATCTCTCTATCTGTAATATTATATATAATTATATACATTATTTTATAATACGTTATTATATTATAATACAATATTATTATTATGTGTATTATAAAATGCTTATATGTAATTTAATGATATATGTGTAATATGTACTAAATGGCATATACATATTAAAAATAGTATCGCATAATAGAGCAGCACTATCTTTGGTGAAAGGTCTAGATGCCATGTGGCTTATAAGAACTTACCTTCATAGCTACATGTGAAGTTTCATAGGGACATGAAAAAGCAACAAACACACTTCAGAACCATTGCCCTCTACCTTGCCCACAATAATGCTGACCAGATATAACAATACATGATAGCCCTAAAAATAGTTAGGAAGGACTATTTTTGTGAACAGTAGTAAGAATGGACAGTGAAGCAAAGTGACATTAAGATTGCAAAGGACCCACACCAGCACGTTCAAGTTGTAGAAGTATGAAAAGTATATACAAATGTTTTTCATAGTTACTGTGAATGGATATTGGCACTTGGTTTTCTTAATTAAGGAACCTGCTTTTGAAGTTAGAGGATGTAAAATATTCATTTAAAGACAGATACTGATAATTAAATTAGATCCAAGAAGGACTTTGTATGGCCATATTCTCTTAGCTTCAGAAGGACTAAAATTTTGAACTGATCTTAACTGAGAGTCACTCGTTCTTTGAAAGGGACTGGTATGAAGAAAAAATGTAAACTATAGTATTATATATATTTATGTGAGTTTTGATGGTTAACTATACCATGTGAAATGTGAAACAGTTTTTGTAATTAGAGCTTTCTTGCTTTTTTGAAGTCTGGTAACAGGAAATAAGTACTACTTGTAGAAGTGTAATTTCCTTTATATAAAGATGAAGGATGCTCAACAACTTAACTTTTAAGGGCATGTGGAAGCAAAGATCACTTGACATAGGGATTAGGGGAGAGAGAGAACATGCTATGGGGAGCCCTAACTGTTTAAGGTATTTCAATTAAGAGAACAAACGAAAGATAATTTTAATGAGTTTTGAAGAATTATACCTTCAAGAGAGAGAGCTCCAAAGCAAAGAATTGTTCTGCTTCACTGCAGAATATTTACTGTAATGCAAAACAGCTATAGGGAAGCTGATAAAATATTGTAATAGGGGATTTGCACACCTTATTCCAAGCTTTTCCAAGCTCATTTTTTTTTTCCATCAGAACATGGGCCAACTAGAAATCTTTATCTAACAACTTTTCTTTCCCCCAAACAGAGTGAATAATGATGAGGAGTAATTGTTTGGGGTTTTTTATTTTTATTTTTATTTTCATCATATGAGCAATAATAATTGTAACTGCCACATTAACAAAAAGTGTTTTTGTCTGCCTATTACTCTGCTGATATATAGCTGCAATAAATCTAGTGTAATAATATAAATTTTGCTTCTATATGATCATTTTAATCTTTTATTCATCATTCTGAGATAACCACTCAGAAAAAATTCTGGAAGGGATTTTTTCTTTTTTTTTTTTCCAGTTTGCTCCCTATTAAAATGCATATACACTAGAGCTGAATGCAGATACAATTTCAAAGTGAACTGAGTCTACACTATTAAATATATGCCAGACTTTCTGAAGTTATGGTATCTAGCCCATTTTCTGTAGACCAGATAAGTTTGTTTTCCAGTCTGTATAAAATAATTATGAACTTCATAGTCCACTTTACTTATAACTTCCTTCTGAGTATTTCAGGAGATATAGTCTCATACTTTTTTGTTGTGCTAGCTAACTAGTTCAGCTTGTGTTAGGGTTTAAACTAAAGCATAAAACAAAAAATGAAACACAAGACAGTCCACTTAAAAATAAAATTTCTTTACTGTGAGGGTGATCAAATACTGACACAGGTTGGACAGAGTGGTTGTGGGGTCTTCCACCATGGTGAAATTCAAAACCCAGCTGGATGCAGTCCTGGGCTTTTGCTGATCCTGCCTCAGCAGGACTGTTGGACTAGGTGATCTTCAGACCTGCCTTCCCTTTTCACTTATTTTGTGTTATTGTCAGAAAAGTCAGATTTTAGAAGACATCAGTACAGGGTGTTTCTTACAAGACACCCCAAAGGTCCACATTTTTCCAACAAAATTTCAGGCAGTTTAAATAAAAACACAGGTCCTTTTACAGTTAATACCAATGGAGAGAGATGTGAGTCCAGATGAAAGTTCAAATACGGCTTAGTGTAAGCACTCCAAGTGCAAGTACAACAAAAGCAGCAACATGATGTTACAATTTTGGAATACCTTTAAATATATATATCTAAAAAAAGTTACTTCCTGCAAGACAAGAATTTGAGGTTTTGATCTCATTTCTATGGTGTGAAACAAGACACGTAAATCCCTTCTTTTTTCTATTTCCATGTGCTCTGAATGTTTTCTTGTTAAGGTTCTGGAGCTGTGTTTTCAATGGGTACCTGAATGCAACCTATGTATCAAGGTAACATCATGAGCATTGCATATCACAAATGTTTCTCTGTATTTGAAATTGCACCACTTTACTGACAATCGAAATCCACTTAATCCACAATCCAAAGCCACTTAATTGACATGTAGGAAAGATTTTTTTTGTTCATATCAATACGCATCTTGACATAATTTTAAAATATCATATTTTAAAAATATTTTTTTAAATGTTCTTAAGGAAATAGGCATAGCATTGACAGAATATGTATCATTTTTTAGGCAGTTTTGTCACCATCAGATTTTATATAAGACAGGTGTGAAGGATAAAAATAATCATTTACTAGAAAATAATGAACAATGCAACGACAGCTCCCTGTATTATAGCCCACAGCTTCGGTTGCATATCATGAAGAATAACTGTCCCAGTTACCAACTTGGCACAAAGAATAATGTTCGTGAGTCATAATTCACAGAATCACAGAATCATTTAGTTTGGAAGAGACCTCCAAGGTCACCTAGTCCAACCTCTGACCTAACACTAACAAGTCCTCCACTAAACCATATCACTAACCTCTACATCTAAACGTCTTTTAAAGACTTCCAGGGATGGTGACTCAACCACTTTCTTTGGCAGCCTATTCCAATGCCTAACAACCCTTTCGGTAAAGAACTTTTTTCCTAATACCCAACTTAAAACTCCCCTGGTGCAACTTTAGCCCATTCCCCCTTGTCCTATCAGTGGTCATGTGGGAGAATAGACCAATCCCCACCTTGCTACAGCCTTCTTCAAGGTACCTATAGAGAGCGATAAGGTCGCACCTGAGCCTTCTCTTCTTCAGGCTAAACAAGCCCAACTCCCTCAGCCACTCCTCATAAGATTTGTTCTCCAGACCCCTCACCAGCTTCATTGCCCTTAGGTTGCTAGGACCCGAAAGACAGCGAACTACACCTGGGCAGGGCAAAGCCAGAGGAAACTCTGGTGGAGGTCCGTAGCAATCCTGATGTGCAAATCAGTTGCTGACCCGGGTATAGGGGTGAAAGACTAATCCAATTAAAACAAGTTGTTTCAACTGATTTTGCTGTGCTTTCTGACCAGTAACCTGAAGGTGATAATGAAGTTCCACTTTTAAGACCTACTTCATAATTTAGACTAGATTAACATTTAACATACACTTCATGCTCCTTTGTAAATTTAGCAAAGACCTGGCTGTCTTGTTCTAATGAGGAAGAAAAATGCAGAAGAAAGGACCCATCAAATTGAAGGAGATATTTTTAGAAGCCCTTCATTCCGTCATATTTATTCATGTTACATTTTTATGACATTAACAACTTTGAAAAGTCGTTTGTGCTGCTCTACTGTATTTGTTTAATTACCTGCTTTTCTGTAGTGAGTTAGTAATATAAGACATACTCCAAGCACTGGAATGGAGTCATTAATCAAATTGCAATTTAACTGTCACAGAGACCAACAAAAAATGGCAGGAAGAGATTGTGGAAGGTATGAAAGTGTTTTGGCAAAACTTAACTTGACTTGTGATGTTTTGCAAACAAGTCACTACTTAATGTGATTGCTGTTCCCATCTCTTTTCTCTCAGGTATTTGGGTGGCTACCGACAGGAAAAGATTGAATCAGCTACCAGGGCTGCCCAGACTTGCAAACTTATTCAGGGCTAGTGGTGTTGCTTCTGACACCCCATACAGGAATGATGGAAGCTTATGACTCCAATTAAAATTAAAACACAGTTCTCCCACCTCCAAAATAATTCACCTGTCTACAACTGACTGGAATAGCAGTAATGCTTTCCCAACTGGGAACCATAGCTTTATTTTTAACTTCTCTGACGCTGCACAAAGCTCTGCAAAAATGGATACAAATGCTTATTTCAGAAAAAGGCTTACAATGTCATTAACTTTGTGTAGACACACACTTCTGCTTCTTTCAGGTAACTGAAGAGTCAGAACCTAAATGTAAGGATAGGTAAAAAACAAACAAACAAACAAACAAAAACCAACTATGGCTTCCCATGGTATTGTGCAGATCATATGCTGTGTTGAGACTACAAAGCAGTATATTTTTATAAACTTTTCATTATTTGAAAATGTCTTTGAGTTGTTCATCTTTCTGGCAAACATTAATGAAATTAGCTAGAAGGGTTAAGAGTTCTATGAGATCCAGACAGCAAATATTTGTAAACATTCAATTTCCTTAGAAAATCATGCTAAAAAATTATCTGTATATATGGAACCACCACAAATATTACTAACGTTTAATGTGTTTCTCTTCCTTCTGAAACATTGCTACTCTTCCATCCATATGTTGTCTGTCTTTTTTTGTTTCATCCTCCTTCTTCCATAATTAAAAAATATGAATTGGAAGTCTGCATAGAGTTTAGCTTTCTGGTGCCAAGTTGTCTTTCTTTAAGAAAGCAATATTTCTCATATAATACAAAGGAAATTGATACTTAATATTTAATCACTTTCCAGTCTATTTTCAGATATTTTAGAAATCCACTCCAATAAAACATGCATTGTAGCTTAAAAGGAAACGTATTTCAAGGAGTTTTCATTTATACAAACACTTGTCTCTATATTGTCAATATAGTGCTCTGAAATCAATATATTGAATAATATATGCCTAATTCAGTACAACTGTGTTAATCCTTTAGGAATGGTCCATTAGCAGTCTTGTTTAGATTGAATATTCTTTGCATGAACATTATTCAGTCAAAGCATGTCATTCGCAATTCATGTTAGATATCTGGTATCATCGATTAATGGGCATGAACTCACTTAAAACAGCTGGGTATATGATGAGTCATTTTTTGTCTCCTAAGGAAATGAAAATTGTATGATAATGTGTCTGATTCTAATGAGTTTTAATCTAGTTTAGGCTTAACTGAATTCAACCAAATTTTCAGAACATAAAGGTCTAGCAGAGTTCTGGATTCAATCTGCTACAACTTGAGGGGAAGGAATTTTGTTTTATCAGAATATTTATTGCTGAAAATTTGGTGAATAGTGAGATATTCAGATATTCCTAAAAAAAAAAAAAAAAAAAAAAAAAAATCCTTGATCTCCAGCAAGACAATCATGGAGGGCTTGATTTGCTGTTAGGAATGTGTGGGAGAGGGAAAAATGAAACAGAAAGAAAGCTTGCAGCTTGTGAAGGATCCTTTTAAAACATACACATTTGCTGTCCAAAAGATTGATTGGCAGGCTGGTCATCGACAATGTCATGACATTTTTTTTGGTGTCAGTGTTTTGAAAGACTCAGGTTACATTGCCTGTCACTAGGCCTCAGTGTCTGTGATGCAGGATTGCTTTAGAGTAAAATAAGAAGTAGCAGACAGAGACTCAAAGCCCTGTTGTCCATATAAAGACATTTTCAAGATGAAGCAACACTTACAGATACCTAGGCTGATTCTGTCTTTGAACTGAAAAAAGCAGGAGTATGGTTTTGAAAAGATTTCAAATGCTTGTTTCCCCTCAACAGCAGGCTAATTTTGGTGTTCAGAGAGTAACCTGAATCACGTTATTTGAATGAGGGGAAAAGTGGTTTTATATAATTGAAAGATGGTGGAATGCAGAGCAGCACAGATATGAAGTAGCATCACACAGGCACCAATGGTGACAAAATGAAAGTCAGTAAAACTGTTAAGATGATGGAAAAACTGAATCAGGATGAAGTGGCTAGTGTAATATACAGCAGGTCTTATCTTCTTAGCAACACGTTGTAAGTTCCTGGTTATATTCCAGACCTGGTATTCAGACTTGCATTTTACATTACTCTTTTGTAATGCCATGTATGTTTCTGCAGGAGTTAGTAACATCCCTATGTGATTTAACAAAGGTATAGGAGGGAGCTTCAAAATATGATCACACTATGACAATAAACTTTATCTGTCCTATTTTTGCAGAATGCTGTCCTCATTGTATCATGCAAATGTTTTTGGCTAGCAGTGTTTTAGTGGTTCTCCTGCCTTAGTTGCTGGCTATGCAAAAGGAAAAGGGCATGTCTCTGTTCTCTGCTGGAAAGGAAGGTTGCAAGAGAATTATGATCTACATGAAGAGGTTAACAACAGGACCACAAGGAAGGGATGAAGGAAAATGCACTGGACTTGCTTAAGGGGCAAGTAAAGTGGGAAAGATGTACATGCAGTAACCATTCTGAGACAAACTCTCCAAATTCAAATCCATTTAAGGATGATCCTTCTCCAGGATAGTTGGAAAATGTTTGATCTAGAAGAACATCTTTAAAGGGGGGTATTGTTTTGTGCTATTTGATTATGGTGGTTATATGTTCAACAGAAGGCATGCCCCCAATCCCATACACCCCCCCCCCCCCATTAAATACTGATAAAGAAATCTGATTATTTTTGAATATTCAAAGGTGGCATTGGTATCTTTGATCTCTCATTCAATAAATTAAGATCTTATTTTTTCCTTCTCCTCGCATTCTTATTTTCTGGCCCAAAGTAACATATTTGCTCACTACCCAGACTACCTGAGCCAGTATACAGCACTGGCTGTACTGTTGATTATCCTTGTGCTGATCTGTGTCAATGTAAATTTACTACAGCCTAGGAGCAAGAAGGAGGACTACAACTGCAAGATGTGTCTGCTTTGTGCTGAACACACTCACACAGATTAATAACTATGGCTTGCTCTGGGATGCGTCTTAAACCTCACTCAAGGTCATTACGCTACAGTTGGAAATCATGTTAGATTTAGAATCAAGTCTATTTTTTTTGTCTCAACTCCATCCCACACACACACCCCACACGCCCCAGGTTTTCTAACTAAAGCCAAGCTGCCATATGTTCAATACCATACCTGTAAAGAATAATGGAAATGGAAAACCGTGGACTGTGTAAATAAAAGAAAAAAAATGTCCCCCTTTACAGATAATAGATGAACATTTATTTGAATTAAACATTTAAGTGTGGCTAATTAAGTCACTAACATTTACTTTAACAATTATATTTCACACTGTGCACTACACTGCTGCTCTACTGTGTTTCATGGAATTCTTAATTAAATCTAAGTCCACTGGTCTTTCAAAAATATGCCATTAATTTAACTACATCCACAAACTGGAGGAAAATGTTTCTCAAGAGTTTGTCTTTTAGTAGGTTTTGTTGTTAAGCTCAGCCCCACAAGAGCAGTGGTTCACCTTTAGTTATTCCATTAGAATTTCATAACCCTCTGGAATTTTATTAGGGAGTCTATTTAAAGAGTTTATGAAACAAAAGGCATAGGAAGACTTCTGTGACAGTGGTTAAGGTTTTCACTAGTGAAAGTTGATTGCTTGTATTCTCCTCTGCCATCTCACAATGACTCTTCTGGGTCCTCTGCAGAGCTCTGTAGTGCTGAATTCCTATTAAAATTCCAGTCTTAGCTTCTAACTTCTGTGTACATCTGCCTTTCCTTTTTAAATGAACTTCTAGATGAGGATCGGGATACTTTAATATTTTGAAATATTTTGAAACCTTTTTTGATTAAAAAAAAAAATGCTGTAATTATTTGAGCTGCAAAATATCTGGTTCTGTATGTATTAAATTCGTCTCATGTTTTGGCCTCAGGTAATTACACAGTGCCTGTTAGTAAATAGTATAACTGCCCTTGCTAAACTAGTATAAATATCAGATAGCTCAAGTGTTATAGTGCAGCACTAATCAGTCTCCTCCTGTGGGACATGACCCTGGGCAATATTTGCAGCACATTAAAGCACAAGGTTTCCTACAAGAATGTTAACCAAGTTTAGAATTCTAACATATTGCACTGTTCCTCAGATGTGAACATTGTCAGCTCTGTCTCAAGACACAAACCTGCTTAAATCATTTTTTCCTGGAATCACAAAAAAAAAAAAAAAGATAATTATTGAAGTTCAAGATATATGATAGCCTTCTAAGTACAACTGTTCAATGACAGAAACAATTTAAGAAGTTATTGCAAAAATGATCACATTAGATTTGTCCTCTCGTTTTTTTTCTCTTTCTCTTTTGACTTTCATCCAATTCATCAGGTGCAGTTTATTGCCAGACTATCAGTCTGTTTCATTAAAATAGCTTCTATGTCCCTGTTTATAATCCTTTTTTTTTTTTTTTTTTTTCTGTGCATAGGGTTTCAAGATCTGTTATTTGTTGATCTTATCTAAATATGATATCATAGAGTTGTAGAATACCCAAAGTTGGAAGGGACCCACAAGGATCATCAAGTCCAGCTCCTGGCTCCACACAGCTCTACCCAAAAATTCAGACCATGTGACTGAGAGCATAGTCCAAACACTTCTTAAACTCCAATAGGCTTCGTGGCATGACTACGTCCATGGGGAGCCTGTTCCAGTGTGCGACTACCTCCCCTGTCTCAGCTTGACACCATTCCCTCGGTCCTGTCAGTGGTTACTAAAGAGAGTAGACCAGCACCTTCTCCTCCACTCCCCCTTGTGAGGAAGCTGTAGACCACGATGAGGTCTACCTTCAGTCTCCTCTTTTCCAGGTTCAACAAACCATGTGACCTCAGCTGCTCCTCATACGTCTTCCCCTCTAGGCCCTTCACTATCTTTGTAGCCCTTCTCTGGACACTCTCCAATAGTTTCATGTCCTTTTTGTACTGTGGGGCCCAGAACTGCACAGAGTACTTGAGGTGAGGCTGCACCAGTGCAGAGTAGAGTGGGACAATCACTTCCCTCAACCGACTACCAATGCTGTGCTTGGTGCACCCATGGATACGGTTGGCCCTCCTGGCTGCCAGGGCACACTGCTGGCTCATATTCAGCTTTCTATCAACCAAAACACCCGGATCCCTCTCTGTGGGGTTGCTGTCCAGTGTCTCGTTGCCCAGTCTGTACAGCCCAGCCAGGGTTGCCCTGTCTCAGGTGCAGGACCTGGCACTTGCTCTTGTTAAACTTCATGCAGTTGGTGATTGCCCAGCTCACCAATTTGTCCAGATGTCTCTGCAAGGGCTTTCCACCCTCAACAGAGTCAACAACTCCTCCAAGTTTAGTATCATCAGCAAATTTACTCAAAACACCTGCTAGTCCTACATCCAAATCGCTTATGAAAACATTGAAGAGAACTGGCCCTCAAATGGAGCCATGGAGGACCCCACTGGTGACTGGCCACCAGCCTGATGTACCCCCATTTACCATAACCCTTTGAGCCCTACCTGTCATCTAATTGTTCACCCATCGTATGATTTTTTTATCTAGCTGTATGCTGGACATTTTGTCCAGTAGGTTCCAATGGGAAACCGTGTCAAAAGCTTTACTGAAATCCAAAAGGATTACATCAGCTGGCTTCCCTTGGTCAACTAGATGGTGATCTTATCATAAAAGGAAATCAAGTTGGTCAAACAGGACCTACCCCTCATGAACTTAGTGATGTGGGACACTGATTCATAAAACATCAAAAACATCCTGCTTCCACCACGTAATCATCCTTCCACTTCTTGTAATTAACAAGTGATACTTCTTCTGGTTTATGAATCTTCACATCCTTCAAAAGTGTGTAACAAACAGTGCCTGAATTTGGAAAAGAGAGAGGAGTATTGACACTTGTGCCTTATATTTCATCATTTCGGG
>CM021704.1:13738339-13769223 GCA_011074415.1 Stictonetta naevosa
AAGAAAAGAAAAGAAAAGAAAAGAAAAGAAAAGAAAAGAAAAGAAAAGAAAAGAAAAGAAAAGAAAAGAAAAGAAAAGAAAAGAAAAGAAAAGAAAAAAAAGAAAAGAGAAGAAAAAAAAAAAGAGAGAAAAATGAATTGTCCTTATGAAGGCTGAAAGTAGAAGCCTGGGAGAGGTGGACACACTGTAATATTCTTCTACAAAGCATCTGGATGGCAGCATATTTTATGATCTTCACAATAAATTATAGTATTCTTTCCCCATCTTTTTATTACAAAATAAATGATTAAAAACATCGTCTGGGTGGGATGGTATGGATCACATAGATCAGTGATCAGTGCACTGTGAGGTTTGATTCTCAGGGTGCCATTGTGACAATGAAAGAGGCTAAGGTACAACCAGATCAATGTACAACACGCAGCTTTGCTTGCTACTCAGGAGTACCAAGTATAAATTGTAGCACTTTCCACAGAACTACACTTTTGCCACAGCCTTATGAATCTCTCAAGCACTTACTCAGTCCACAGTAGGCTTAAACACAGTGATAATACTCAGACCATTAGAGAGGTAGATTAGGTAGACTTGATGAAGATGGATATTCATTAATTATCATAAACAAATACTGGGATCTTGATTGTGCAACCTATAATAAAATATGTATTATTGCTTGGCATAACAAAAGTATTTTGGAGAATTACTGTTTTATAATATGAACATTCATTGAATAAAATACTTTTTTATATGTAGAAACTACTCCAGTAATCCAACTCCAGTGTACATAATAACATTGTGAGTAATAACATTCCATAAAATATTTCAAACACTAGCAACTACATAAATGTAGTGATAGTATTTTTCTACTACAGATACTCTTGTCTGCAGGCAGTGGAAAAAGCCTAATTAAAATGAACTGCAATGGTGTTTGACCAGCATGTGATGTGACATATTATAAATTCATTCACGTATTAATTGAGAATACTCTTCTTTGTGTGTTTTCAGGATTAATAATGAGAAAAGGGGAAAAAGATATGAAGGTAAATTATTTGTTCGTTTTACAGTACTGACATTTTTCACACTAATGAACACTTAAAATGTAAATTATACAATCAGCTTAAAAAAATAGAACAAAATATTTTTGAGGCTTTTCTTAATTTTCACATCAAAAATTAGTTGCAGTTATGATAAAAAATGTCCGTTGTTCCAAAATAGGCTTTGCCCAAAGTGCTGGGCATCATGAAATATCCATAAACATTGAGGGTTCTAGCTGATAGTGTCCTTGATTTACAACTGAGTTTACAACAAGTTATGAACATGTTTTTGACATTAGCTGAAGAAAAACAGAAGGTTCTGAAGATAGAAGCCTAAATCAAGAATACATTTTAAGTATTTCCTTTAATATTTTTGTTTGTTTGCTTGCTTGCTTTTGTGGCTTTGTTTCTTTGTTTTCCTTCCTTCCAAATAACAATGTTTTATTGAACTTAGTCCTGATATCTCCTACTACAGTCTTGATGAACAGAACAATCATCAGGGAAGTCTCTTAACCTCCCCATGTACAACCTGACTAACTTCTTTTATTGACATCCAGCATGTAATTTCTTCATGTTTTATTATAAAGTGCTTTCAGGTATTGAATTGAAAGATGCCTTAGGAATGAAGTGGTGTTGGTAGTTATCATTGTGCACTTATTTCATAGATCTCAGAAAGGAAAGACTTGTTTACAACTTCAGCATTTTTCACTGATCCGTAGTTAAAATTAGACCTCAGAGCTCCATCCAGTGGCATTTTCTCCTGACTTCTAATTTACGTTCTAGTATCTGGTTTATAAAGAGAAAATGATGCCACCAAAGAAAATACATTAAAAGTATGCATTCCAGTAGAAACACTTTAATTATTCCCTGATGTCCTGGTCAGCTACTTCCAAAGAAGGCTGATGAGAATCTGTTAATTTTGCCTATATTGTACATTCATTACCCCAATAATATGAAGTCTAATAAAGCAGATTTGCTTTAGAAGATATGAGTCTCTTGAAATTAAGCTAATATATTAAGAAAAAAAAAAAAAAAAAAAAAACGTAACTTGTAACACATTGAAAGTTTTTCCAGGGTACTCTTTGTCAAATAACACACAACCAAAGGGACAGTCCTAGAAAGCGGTACTCCTAATTTTGTGATCAAAGGTAATCAAGGATACTTTACTATTCTGAGTCTATTTCTTAGCTCTCCCACAGATATTCCCTGCAATTCTGATAAATGACACTTCTTCTCCTTGGGCAGTTTGTTCCTACTAGTGAAATTCATGTATTAAAATTCCCTTTCACCATTTACCTTGTGTGTTTATCTGTTATTATATGGTTATAAGCTTAACTGATCCCCTCCAGCAGCTAAATCATAAATCAAATGGTAAATAACAGCAAACATAACCATATTGATATGACTAATAAAAGTGGTTGCTGTAAGAAAACTGCACAATTTTCAAGCCTGTTAGATTGTATCCACATTTTTTTTTTTCTACCTTTTCCTTGTTAGGTATGATCCATTTCATCTAACATATCCCCATCATTAATGGCACAGTATTTCTAGTGCACTCTATCGAGAAAATAAATCACTGATTTAAATGTACCTAAAAATATATTTCAGGGTATATTCAAGGTATATCTTCAGTATTGCTCTGATATTCTCCTTTCTTAAATTTCATTGGAGATGTACTAAGTAATGGGGGAACTCATCGAATGAGGGTATTAAAAATAATTATAATAAAGAAAATAAAATCTATTATTTCTTATAAATCTCAGAATTATTTACATTTTCAGATATTTTACTTTAACCCCCATTTTCCTATAAATATATTCATACTGTTTTATTGCTGTCTCATACTAAACATTTATTGAAATAATTTAAATCAGAATTTTGTTAAGTTTTATAACACAGTTTTATTTCCAAATTAACTTTAGAGAAAATGTGTATTTGCACATTTTTCTGGCTGAGGGTAGTGTTAATATATTGCATTTATCAAGTCATATTTATATTTTAGCAAACTTAAAAATAAATATAGTTGTTATTCTGCAAATATATATATGTTAAGTGTGTGTGTGTGCATGTCTGTGTCTGTGTTTGTGCATCTGTGTGTTTGGCAGTGGTGATGGTACATCCCCTGCCTTACCACATTGTTTCAAGTGGAGTGAGTTGGAATGGTTAGGCAGTGCAGCAGAAACTCCCGTATACCAGAACTGGGCAATCTGAAACGTACCGGAACCATAGGAACCATGAGGTTGTTGAATTACCCAACCTGAATTCTGGCCAGGGTGGAAAGATACGGACTAAATCCAGTCATGTCCTGTAAATACTAGTCCTAAGCAAAGAGTCCCTTTGAGCTCTCCAGAGCCATAGAAGGCTGTGACCTGGGATGTCTCCCTGAGGTGGGATGCCTCTCAGGGCAAGATTCCTCAAGGTTCAAAGACTGCCCACTGAATACACCAATGTAGAGGAGAGTGAGTAATTCACTGAAGGCCTGACTTCTTGAGGTTCCATGGTCATCTGCTGAATATGCTGTCACAGAGAAGAGTGATTAATTCACCAGCAAAGAGGTTCTTGAGCACACAGAGCTTATAAATCCCCAATACCTTGCTGTATAGAAACAGCTAATACCTTACTGTAAGTCTTGTAAACTTTGGCATTTACAAATCTTTAAAGTCACTGTCTTGATTGTAGCAACCACTACTGAATTCTTGTGTTAAGTAGGTTAATGATTAACTGATGATTAAGTGCTTCTAAAAACAAACAAACAAACAAACAAACAAAAAAAAAACACTCCTGTGATTTACCATAAATGAGTTAATATATTGTAAATTGCTGATACATCAGACCTGTGTAAAAATTTCATCTGTGACAGTGCGTATATATATATATATATAAATATATTTATAATCCTGCTTCAAAACAAGTTATTTGTATAGCACAAAGTGCTGCTCAATCAAGTCATATTATAGAGGAGAAATGCTGTAGAAAGTTTTGGACAATTCCCTCACTCTTCATCTCATGCCTTTCCTCTCTCATTCTGCAGCCATGTTTTTTTAGTTGCAGCCATTTTAGGTATTATTATTATTATTATTGAGTAAACAGCTAATTAGCACTTTCTGGAGCAACCACAGCACAGGGATTAGCTAGTTATCCATCATAATTGTGATAGTGACTGTGTTGTGTAATGTATTTTATTCCTAGACTATTGTAAGCAAAGACTTGAAGGGTAAACCATGTTCTGTTTTCATAGCAACTTTTATTAAATGTAACAAAAGTTTATTACTATTTTTTTCATTTTTGTTTTAGGACATTAATGCAATACCATTTTTTAAACATGTGTGTCCAAACATATTAGTGCATAAATACACACATAACTTACGTGCTTACATATATAAATATATAGACAGACAGTCCTTTCGCCTTCTGTTTCCAAAAACCTCAGAGGCTGTTTAGAACCTTACAAGGTGTCTGTCACTAGTATATATTGAATTGCTATAGAAAAAGCATTTCCTTTCTGCAAAATTCAGGAATGCCTGCAGGAAGTATTTGTAGAGAGGAGAAAATGGATATAAAATCTCAGGACATGATCAATGTGCTAATTTCCAGCATGAGTGAACTCTCCAGAGTTCTTGAAATGGATGCATATTTATCTTCTGACTAATGAAATATTTGTGTTACAGAAAACTTTTGGTAGTCTCAAGATTTTTTATAATACAATTTTACAGCTTTCAATTACTGCTTTTTTTTGTTGATTTCAAGCTGAAAACATAATCATTTTTTCATTGATGAATTAAGCCATTAAAATCTTACATAATAAAAAAATATTTTGTATGAGTCCCAGTAAATTTTGCAATGCTTTGCCAAATACCAGTAGCCGAGACTTCTGTGTTAATAAATTTCACACAACATCTTACCATTGCTTATGAAGATTTTTCATTATCATTTTTGTGCCTTTATTCTGAGGTACTGATGAAACATGGGAGTTGAAACATGGTGCTTATTTTCTGATATATTGATATGCTTGGACAGTTAATTTATGGGTGGCTAACTGCTGCTGCTATTTGATCAGTACAAAAGTGCTGATCAAATTTCTCTCATGTTGTCTTCTCAGGTTCACTAGCAAGAAACAGCAAAACTTAAAGTTTAATCCACTTTCTCTTAGTAGGCTTTACCTATTAAGTATGTCATAAACTTATGTTTTAAAATATCATAAATTGAAATAAGTTCAGTTGCAGCATAAAACATCTTGAATTGAGGGATATAAAATGAAGTAAAATGTATTGATTGCAGGTTGATAATAAATTTTCTTAATCTTCACACAAAAATATGTCTCTTTTCAGGCTCTTAGTACGACATGTACACGAGGAATTGTTTGCATTTAAATTCATCTCGTTTGTGTTCAGATTGTGTCATAAACTAGCAAAGGCAAAGTCTTTGGAAATAAGGACTGTCTGTGATTTATCTCACTAAAGACAACATCATCAGGGCAAACACGATGTGCTTTACTATGAAGGTAACTGTGATTCCTGAACTGGCTTCAAGATTTCTTATGGTATTATCACCTAGTGCACAACTCTGAATTCAATTGCACACCTAGAGAAAGACAAAACAACCAAACCAACAAACAAATCTCCCTTAAAAAGATTATTGTGAATGATCATTCCTGGAAAAAAAAAAAAAAAAAAAAAAAAAAAAAAAAAAAAAAAGGCTGATAGGCTGATAGGCTGATAGGCTGATTTTAGAGCCTGGAGAAGGGAATATGAGGGGAATATGAGAAAACTCTTTAAGCCAGGATACTGGGCAAATCTTCAGTAACAGGGACACACAGCTTGAAATAAATGATCTACTGTGGGTGATACTGTCTTGGAATTCATATCTGCACTGAGCAACAAAATCACTTCTAACAGCTGTGACCTGAGCCACAACATTCTCAAATCCCCTTGACTCAACATCCATGACTGAAGTTTCTGATATTTCTTCTGCTTTTGTTACTACTTAGACACCTCTACACCATTCTAATCCAAGGAGATACTGCTTTGGCATTTCATTTCAAATTGCTTTTGCCTTTGTCTAGTCCCTGTCATCAAGACAGAATATGAAATAGTGGTTATTTATTTGTCAGCAAAATTGCTGGTACTATTGTGGTTTATATCTCTACTGGTTGCAAAGTTACAGATGTATCATTTCCAGACTTTCATATAAACATACATATAGTCATGCATGTACATGGAATTGATTCATTTTCAATAGATTATGTCAGAGTTTTTCTGTAAGACTCCATTAGTTTGATTATATATATACTTTTAAACGTGTGTATATATGTATATATGTACATATAATTCACATATATATTATTTATATATATATAATATATAATATAATTAAAATATATAGTGCTTGAATAGGTAATCAATCTAACCTGTGCAGGCATCTTTTTTTCTTTGTTGTATAACCTCAGGAGACTAATGGAACAAATTAGATGACTAAAGATCATGTAGGTAACATGAAAAATCATCAGTATGGTTCCCTCTTTGCTGTGAAACACCATTAAATAATTTTATACATTTAATGTAAAGGTACATTGTAGTTACCCTTCTGTTAAAAATGTCTATTTGTAACAGAAATATTAAGGTTCATATGAATGAAAAATGAAGTGTCTGGGTGCAGAAGCACTAGAAAGACCAGCCTAAAATGAGAGATTATTTAAGCTTCAAATTAAACCTAAGAACAGATCATAGTCACTATGAGGCTAAAGACTGTCCAAAAAGGGACATCCAAAAAACAGCACATAGTTACATAGTCTCCAGTGTAAGCACATAATCTCCCGTGCAAGAAGGTATGAGATGGAAAGGTAATGATTCTGTATTTGGTGTCACTTTTCCTCTGTACACCTGCAATTAACACTGACCAAAACACTTAGCCCCACACTTTATGGTTCTTGTGAGTATTGTAGCATGAGATTGAACAAGTGAGTGAAATCAGTTCTGTTTTAAAATGAAATTACCTTACTTTTCTCAGTCCCACACAGAGCCTTGCAACCCGACTTTCACAATGCTGCAATGTTATTGCTGCAAAATGTAGTCTCTGGGAAAAAAAAAAAAAAAAAAAAAAGTTTCTTAGTTTCTTAGTAGTTTCTTCTTAGTCTACTTAGTCTAGCAGATAATTATGCCAGGATATTATGGATCATTTGGTCCCTGCAATTTAAATTTTCGAGCCTTTCAAATTTTTGAGCAGTTATGCTTTCTCTGAGAAAAAGGCTACAGATCCCTATAAAAATCAGAGAGTCATATTCAATTGATATCATTTAAAAGTCTGTTCTAAGTGAGAAATAAATTGAGTTTAAAATGTTTTCTTATAAGGACACTGCTTCAGAAATAACCTAATCTTACAATCTTAGCTCTGCTCCAGTTCTAAAGCTTGTTTTATCAACAGAGTTCACCTAGTTCCGTCATTTAAACATTATCATTATGGTGTGCTAGATGAGAAAATGCCATATCTTTTTGTTTGTTTGTTTGTTTAAACTCCATCCAGATCAGAATATTTTTCACTTCACCTCATTTCTCATTACACTTGAAAGGTTTTTGTATAAAATTATTAGCTACTGAAGATAAGTTGGAATTTTTATTTATTTTTGATCTTCTGAAACTTTTTACACTGTTTATCTCTAAAAGGAAAACAAGGATAAAAATTTTAATGAACTGTGAATATATCATCTATGGGTTCCATTTCCTGATAAAGTAGGTTTTCTCTATGTACAATTTATCTAACATATACCTCTTTGACAAATCCAAAATATCAAAAAAATAAAGAGAAGTCTTCATCAAAGTTTTCTCAGATATACTTAACAGTAGGACTTGCAAGATACGTGCAAAAGTTTGTTATTAAGAAAGGGAGAACAAATTCATATTTCTTTTAGCTTCAGATCATTCTACAGCATCTGTCCCATGAAGGAAAAGAAATAAAGAAAATGTGCAGTTTGGCAATGAACACCTTTTTTAGTTATCAGAATTAAACTTTTTTGACTTTTTTACTTTTTAGCTAAAATGCTAAGTATCATTACCATGGACTAATTACTAAAATAGTATTGTGTTGCATTAAATTTTGATGTAATATAATATTAAAAAGCTGTTCATTAAGTGGAAAAAAAAAATAAAAATCAGTTACTAGTTTGGTAATATTGTCTCAGATAAAACCACTGTCTTTAACTGGGAAAAAATCACTTTAGTTCAAAATAAGAATTTATTTTGAGAGACCAATCTTTCCTGAAGTAGATGGAGACAGATGGCAGTGCTCCCTAGCAATGAATTTATTTGTTCAGGGAACAATGGCTTTTCATGATATCTCTCCACCTAGGAAATTCATCCTCCAGGGAGGACACGACAGTATGTTTCATTTGGATTGCAGTCCTTCTCCACTCAGCCCTCACTCCTCCTAAGAAAAGTACCAATGTTCCCTTTAACTGAGGATAAGCATTTCACTTCTCTAGCACCTACTTATCCTCCTTAGTATGAGTTTTTCATTCCAGCCTTCAATTCAATTACTTGCAAGGTTTGGGGGTTTTGAGGAAGAGTGTTTGGTTTGGATTTTTTTTTTTAATTTTTTTTTTCCATCAGTTAGGTTCATGCTGATTGAAACTGAAAAAAACAGCAGCATTATTTAAAACAAATAAAGGAGGGAATAGTAAGATGGGGACAAGAAAGAGTCATTAGGCTAGTGGAAACAAAAAAAAATCACCAGAATTTGTTCAGTTTTCTGGACAAATGATGATGACCAGCTCATAGTTGTGCCCTCCAAATTTCTTCCATATTTTCTGAGTAACTCTGTTTTCAGGAGTATTCAGATATATCCCCAAACACTTACTAGAAATTCTATACAGCAAGGTATACTACCTACTACAACACACATACAAGGAGCTCTCCATCCACAAGTGAAACTGAGACTGTCTCAAAAATGCCAAATTTACAGTAACCAAAAAATAAACTTTCTCACAGCAAATGTTATGTTAAGAAAATAAAAATTTTGCACATATGCAGACCTCCCATAAATATACTTAAAATAAGGAACAGGGCTCAAGGAATCTATAGGTATGAAATTAAGTGATATTGCTGTGGTTGTTCAGATTTTTTTCCTCATGAATGGGTGTGCCCACACCAGCAGAGTACATGGTCTATAATTGGTAGGATATAATAATGAGCTCAAGTAATTACGTGAGTGTTTTGGCAAATTATGTGAGTCAAATACTAAGAGAATGGATGGACAGTTTTTTCAGGGTTACTGGATCATGATTCAACATATTTCATTTCTTATATTCAAGACTGTCTTCCACAATGAGTGAGACTGGCATCAGTGTAAAAATGCAGAAATTTCTCTTTTAATTAGACAGCTTAAATCTTTAGAAAGTCTTGGATTCAGAAAGTTGTGACCTTTAGCTCCTTCTTGAAACATAGTCTCAATATAAATGGGAGTCTTCTTGTAGAAGATGTATCTGAAACTAGCTTATGTGAAAGATATGTAAGCTGCCAGGTAACATGTTGAATTATTTAATGACACCCAAACACCTCCATGCATACACTGACATTTTCATATCCGCCCTAGAACAGCACCAGAATATGAGGTTCAAAGAAGTGCCCGAAGGCATTGCAATGCACTGCTGAGCATGGCTTGATGTTGCTATTGGTGATGGATGGTTGCCTCTGTGAGAATTAAGGCTGTGTTTTTTTCATTAGAAAATTCCACTAACTTTGGATATTGCATATTTGATAACCTGGCTATCAAGAGGGACTTCAGGTGATTGGGACACTTACTGGATGGAGTGGGTGTGCAGGTGGTGTTTTCCTCTATCTTTTCAGTGGGAGGGAGGGATACTGAGCAGACCTGGAAGGCCCAGGTGATCAGTACATGGCTGAGAGGCTGGTTCTGTCACAGGAATTTGTTTTTTGTTTTGATCACAGGGAGGTTTACTGAGCACCTGGCCTGATGGCTGCCAATGGGTCCCACCTGTCTCAAAAATCAAAACAGATTCTAGCCCAGGAGCTGGCAGGGCTCATCAAGAGGGCTTTAAACTAGGTATGAAGGGAGGTAGGGGGATGGGGTAGGGGGGAGAATAAGACTCAATAGAGATGAGCCTGGGGGAACAGTCTGAGGGCAATGGCACTACTTGAGTGCATCTACACCAATGCGCGCAGCATGTGCAACAAATAGGAGGAGCTAGAAGCCATTGTGTAGCAGGCAAACTATGACCTAGTCACTATCACTGAAATGTGGTGGGACCACTTCCATGACTGGAGTGCAGCAATGGATGGCTACAAGCTCTTCAGAAGGGACAGGAAGCTAAGGTGGGGCAGTGGCATGGCTCTCTATATTAGAAGGTGTTTCGATGCTGTTGAGATCAGGGTTGGGAATGAAAAGGTAGAGTCTTTTTGGATAAGAATTAGGGGGATGGCTAACAAGGAGGACATTCAGGTGGAGGTCTGTTATGGACCATCAAACCATGATGAATAGACGAATGAGGCATTTTATAAGCAGCTTCTGCTGTGTATTCAGCAGAAAAAGAGAGTTTGTGTCCAGTGGAAGAAGGGACAGGAAACTAGGGAAGAGTACAAGGAAGTTGCCAGCATATGCAAAGAAAAAATCAGGAAGGCCAAAGCCCAGCACAAGCTCAACCTGGCCATTATGATTAAGAATAACCAAAAAAAAATGCTTTTATAAATATATTAATGGCAAGAGAAGGCCAAAGGACAATCTCCATCCTTTCCTGGACACAGAGGGGAACAAAACTAGTAAGGATAAGGAAGAGGCTGAGGTTCTTAACACATTATTTGCATCTGTCTTTACTAGCCAGATTACTTGCTCTCACAGAACTTAGCCTCCTGATCTGGAAGTCTGGGACAGGGAACAGAAGAAGCCCCCACACACAGTTTGAGTGGAAACAGCTAGAGACCTGCTGCTCCACCTGAACTCTCACAAGTCCATGGGGTCAGATGGGATCCACTTGAGAGTGCCAAGGGAGTTGGTGGATGTGATTGCTGAGCTGCTTTCCATCACCTATCAGTGGTCATGGTCATCCGGAGAGGTCCTGGATGACTGGAAACTTTCTAATGTGATGCCCATCTATAAGGGTCGTAAGGAGGATCAAGGGAACTGCAGGCCTGTCAATCTGACCTCAGTGCCAGGAAAGGTGATGAAAAAGTTCATCCTGAATGCAATCACACAATGTATTCAGGACAAGCGGGGGATCAGGCCCATTCAGCACGGGTTCATGAAAGGCAGGTACTGACTGACTAACCTCATCTCCTTCTATGACCAGGTGAACCACCTGGTAGATGAGGGAAAGGATGTTAACATAGTCTACCCGGACTTCAGCAAGGCCTTTGACACAGTCTGCCACAATGTTCTCGTTGAGAAGCTGGCAGCTGCACTTTGGCCACAACAACCCCATGCAGTAGTGCTACAGGCTTGGGGCAGAGTGGCTGCAAAGCTGTGCAGAGGAACAGGATCTGGGGGTGTTAATCAGCGCTCACCTGAACATGAGCCAGCAGCGTGCCCAGGTGGCCAAGAAAGCCAACAACATCTTGGCCTGTAACAGGAATAGTGTAGCCAGCAGGACCAAGGAGGTGATTGTCCCCCTCTACTCTGCTCTGGTGAAGCCGCATCTTTGAATACCGTGTTCAGTTTTGGGCCCCTCACTACAAGAAGTAAATAAATTTCAAATGCTTATCAAAAGGTCAAAGTCACCATTCATAAGTCAAAATTAGTTAAGATGTGTTTATCAATTGCAGAAGAATGCATTTTATAGGAAGGCATCAGCTGTAGTTTCAAATCTGCATCAATACTAACAACATTGTTGAAAATACTGCTGGGCAGGCTTGGTATTGAGTAAGACTGAAAATTCTTCATGGTCAAGTTTTGGAGCATATTTACATGCACTTTTTGTTAGCGGTAAACTGTAAAGATTTGCTTTTATTGTTTCTTGCAATGTAGCAATTAGCTTCAAGGTACCAATAACAAAAAAAGCAAGAGCAAAACAACTGCTATATTTGGGCTCCCTAAATCCAAGCAAAATACTTTCTAAACTAGTCAACAGTTGAGAAATCTAAAGGGGATATTTGATGTCTTGGAAAATTGGATCCAGATTTTCAAGAAAGTTCAGCTCCTTTTTATGGTACTAGGCTGCAATTAATTTCTTTAAACATAAAAATAAATAATAAAAAAAAAGATTTCTTTTTTTTTTTTTTTTTTGCATTAACTGAGATTGCCGTAAATTGTTTTGAAACTGACTGTAGAGGTTCTGCACCTATGTGTTTTCATTGATGTGTGGGAGATGGGAGATTGCTTGCTTGAATACAAACTGAAGGAATGTGTAGGTAGGGAAAAAATAATAAAAAAAAAAAATAAAGTGGAATTTGTTCCCTTAAGTCGCTAAATGATGTCAGTTAAAAAAAAAAAAAAAAAAAATCTGTCAGAAGTTTTTAGGTCTAGGGAATTGAATTGTTTTTATGAGACACTGTTCATTTCCAACATATTTCAAAAACATATTATGAAAATTTCAAGACAAATCTCACATTGGGCTTTTCTTTTTTTTTTTTTTTTTTTTTTTTCCCCATGGCAGGGCATACACCACCACACTGCAACCACCAGAACAACTCAAATACTTCTTGATGATCTGAAAATGGCCTACATGTAGTTGTAGCCAAATACTAAAGACTTAGATGGATGTAGCCAAATCTTAAACAAGTAGATTTGGATAATGTAACATCAAGTTCTCTGCTTCAGATGGATAAGTGAAACCATTTTGAAGTTCTAGAAGATAGAGGTACATCAGAAGAGCAAATGGAAATTTGCTGTAACTGATATCAAAATTCAATTGTCAAAACAAATGCTATTGGTCCCCTGAGAGTATAAGAATAACAGGAACCTGAATTTTTAAGCATCTTTCTATTAAAGCAGACTGAAGATCAAAGTCTAACAAGAAAAGAGGTTTCCAAATTATTAAGGTTATGAAGCAGATTCTTCGAAGTCTAAAATTATACAAGGGAATATATTGCAAAACTAAAATTTTCAAAAGAGAGATTTCAACGTGCATAAAAACTTGTGCATAAAGATAGTTTTTAAAACAAATTATTGTTTTCTTCAAACATGGTCACTTGTAAAAGTGTATATTACATCATGTCAAGTTTAGTAAAAGAAAAGATTACAGGAACTAAGTGTTTCAAAACAAAATATCATGTAAATTTCAGGTTTTAGTCAATGGATATTCTAAATAAATGCTTTCTCATTTTATTTTTTTTCTGTCTTATTTTATTGCACTTCTTTCTGTAAAAATATGGGGTTTTGTTTGGATTGGCTCTGTTAGTGTTTCATGTTTGTTTTGCTGTTTTTTTGTTGTTGTTTTGTTTTTTTAAAGATGGGAAATGCAGCAGTGCATTTAGGTACTTTGTAATCAGATAATTTCATGAGATTGAAGAAATATTAAAGTTATCCTTTCTGACTTTTTATATGTAATAAGAATCAATTGTACTTCAACAAGTAACTAATTTTTTTAGAGCACACATTGTTAGAGATATGTCAACATTATTGTTTTCATCAGTAAAATTAAATTTACTCTATAATGGAACTGCTGAAATTCAAATCCTACATTCTCAACTTTATTCAGATTTGTTTTCATTTTACTGAAATAGTTCTTTCCTGTTTGAGTTGAGATGAGATTGTTTCACTCATCTCTCAGATTCTCTCTTCACTCAGAAAACATTTGGAAGAAAAAAGAGGGGGAGAGCAGCTGGGGGTAACTGAGGAATTAATCATCTTTAAAGCAAGCTAACAGACTTCGAGTTGAAGGTCTGTCTGTAGAGTGATATTCTATTCAGTGTGGTCAGCTACAGTATATAAGCATTTTTAATATCTTGATAGTGTAGGCCAACAAAACATATACCTGTTAGTACTAACTCCATGGCATCATCTTCACAGTATCACATACTTCACAACTGTAAATGTGGAGGATTAACATCTTTTTATATGTAGTGATAAGTAGTAACAATGCTCCACAAAGTGTGTTGTTAACGAATGTTTAAGAAAGTTTTATATTCAGTTGCAGCAGTTCCATGTAAATTTTCTTCAAACACAAACACTAAATCACATTAAATGCACACTAGGGCTCATTTATGCCATTCTGAGAGAATTGTGTGTGTGTTTGTGTGTCCTACATAGTGAATAAAAAGAGGATTTAAATGAAAATATGAAATACTTAGTCTTGTCACTCACTTTAAAAAATATTTTTAAGTTCATATTGAGGAAAAAACTAATACTCTTAATTGAGTTTTTAGCCTTTTTAACTATCTTTTAAAGGCTTTAATATTGTATTCTTTTACATTTACAAAGTCAATTAACTGGCTTTAATAACTCGGTCAAGTGACCCAGTAAATGTCATACTTTCTTTTTTATAGCTTAGCCAGATTGTATTACAAAAGAGAGAGCAAATTACACCTGTCAATCTTCCACACTTGTCAAAATGATTTTTTGCTAAGAACTTGAGGACCTCATTGGAAGTTGTTGGGGCTCCTGAGGACATAAAGGCGATTGTTGCCAGCAAAAAAGAACTAGGCAAAGACAATTACAGGAGGTCTTAACTCCTCCTGGAGAAACTCTGGCTAGGTGTGGTTACTGTTAACAAGCTCTCTTGGTAGTCGCCTGGTCAGAGGGAGGTGGGGCCTCTGATCCAGGTGGCCTTTATATTCGGTGGGTCATGCACCCTCTGAGTAATTGCTATGAGGAGGTCTGTGTAAGAGTCATGCCTAGCATACAGCTCCTAGAACACAGAGAATAGAGGCAGCAGTTTGTGCAGGAGGATGCAAGAAGGTGCCTTTGTTTCCAATCCCAGTAGTGAATGCTTCCACAGATATGGCCATGATGTGCTGCAGAGCTTATTCCCCAGTAGGTGCTGGAGTTACTGCATCAGTTATGTAGGAGGTCTTGACCCAGACAGACCCTCTGACAGCAGATACAGCTCTTCAGATTTTGGGCTGTGGGGGGTGTTTCGGGCCTCTTTGGGAGACCTTGCCTGACTGTCTTCTATACTGTAGAAGGTGTGCTGTTGTCCACAAGCTATGTTGTCAGGTAAGGGAGGTCAACAAGAGCAGTTCATCAGATTGCAAGCATTCAAGATGAGTAAGGGATCGGCAGGGTGTTCATAGAGAAAGTACAGTAGTAGAGTTTTCTCTGCACTGCATCATAGCACTGTAGAAGAGTGATGGAAGTTAATCACTTCTCACAGGAAGAGACTCTTATTCCTCCTGAAGCCAGGAGGAATATGGGTGAACCATTCAGTGTATAAGAAATTGTCTTGAAGGCTGCACCAAGAGAGTGGTGGTTGTTAATCTGTGTCTGGGTAGAGGTCAGTGATGCGTGGTGTCCCTCAGTGGTCTGTACTGGTACTGTTTGATATCTTCATCAATGATACAGGCTGGGATTATGTGCACCATCAGTAATTTTGTTGATGACACTAAACTGAGAGGAGTGGCTAATACCTCAGAGTGCTGTACTGCCTTTCAGAAGGACCTGGACAGGCTGGAGAGTTGGGTGATGAGGAATTTCATGAAGTTCAGCAAAGGTAAGTGCAGGATCCTTCACATAGGGAGGAATAAAACCATGCACCAGTACAGGTTGGGGGCTGACCTGCTGGGTAGCAGCTCTGTGGAGAAAGTTAACCTGGTGGACCTCAGGTTAACCTTGAACCAGCATTCTGCCCTTGTGGCAAAGAAGGACAACTGTGTCCTGGGGTGCATCAATAGAGGAGTGGTAAGCAGGTTAAGTGAGGTTATTGTCCCCCTCTACTCTGCCCTTGTGAGGCTCTACTTGGAGGCATCCCATCCAGGTCTGAGGTACCCAGCACAAGAAGGATGTGTGTATCTGTTAAAGTGGGTCCAGAGGAGGGCCAAGAGATGATCAGAGGGCTGACCTGTCCTATGAAGAAAGGCTGAGAAAGCCAGCAATGTTCAGCCTGAAGAAGAGAAGACTGATAGGAGATCTTATCAATGTGCATAAATACCTGAATGGAGAGTGGGGCCAGATTCTTTTCAGTGATGCCCAGCAATGGGGCAAGAGGCACAAGAGGGCACAAACTGAAACTCAGGAAGTTCCATCTCACTATGACAAAGCACTTCTTTACCTTGAGGGTGACAGAGCACTGGAATGGATTGCTCCTTGGAGTCTCCTCTGGAGATGTTCAAAACCTGCTGGGATGCAATCCTGTGCAACGTGTTCTAAGTGAGCCTGCTTGGCAGGGGGGGTGGAGTAGATGATTTCCAGAGGTCTCTTCCAACCTCAGCTGTTCTGTGATTATGTCATTCGTATCATTATTATCATGATATTATCTGATTATTTTCATTATTTTCAGTCATTTGCTTATTAACAACATGTTCCATGTTAACAGTTAAATCTTACATGTCATCATCATCAGTAGGTATACCAAAGGCTTACTTTTTGACATTCATATTCTAAAATGTCTCCACGTATGCATGGAGTTGATACTATGCAGTTAGTGTTGGTGGCTGCAGTCCTTGTTGGCTCTTATTGTTGGTGGTCAAAGTGCTCAGACTAGAGAGTGCTTTCAGAAATGTTGAAAACAAAATGGGATTATCTCTTTCTTTCTCTGTTGTTCTACTTTGGGTTTAGTATTTTTATGTTAATTGTCCCCCCCTCACAAATGGGAGCGTCGCATCTTCTTCTGATGTTACTTTCCTTGTTTATTTGTTTTTTGGTTTTGGTTTTTGGTTTGGTTTGTTTTTTTTTCTTCTTCTTCTTGTTTGTCATCTCTTTTGTGTAACCCTGGGAGTGCCTGTTTGTAATCTCTTGTACCTAACTGATCTGACAACTTTTTGTTGTTGGATGCCTCTTACATGCAACTACATACATCTTTCTTTATTCCTTATGTGGTTACATTATTCACACATGTATGTTAAATACTTACTCATTACGTCCATCTATGCCATCACATTGTTACAAAATGCTTGTTTGTAGTTGAGTTCAAGTCAAGATAATATTAGTGATATCCTCATCAGTGCTCTTATAATTTAGTCAGAGTTTGAGTATGTTTAAACAGAAATATCAAAGTAACACAAACTTTTGAAAAGGAAATGTGAGCTCCAGCTTCTCAAAACTGGAAGCAATGTTTATCTGGAATGTAAAAATCTGCATAGAATCAATGAATTTTGCAGTCAAAAGCACAAAGTTGTCTGTGTTTTAATGCCACTATTTATATATTATATCTCTCTTGGGGCTTCTGTCCACTTAATAGTCTTTTTCAAGGTAGAACTTATTGACTAGAAACATGCTTTCCATGAGGCATGTTTTATGTAGCGTGAAAACAGTGAAATCCAGTAATGTGTCCAAGCAGATCTGGGAACATATCAGTCCTCCTATTAATGGCTATTCTGTACAGATGTTACCCCTAATAGGACCAGAGTTATGCATTGACAGATGTAATTTCTAAAATAAAAATATGCTGTATTTCATGTTTGCAAGCAACTACATAAAAGTGCATATCTTTTTTTCTTGTGTTAAATATAAAGTATAAGTAATAAAGATAGAGACAGATTAGAGTAGTAGCTAATCACAGTGTACAATATATGAATAAAAAATATTTAAATAGGTCCTATCTTAGCATTATTTGGCACATAGTTTCTACTCGTTTCCTTGAAAATTTTTCTGAAGAGTCAAATTTTCTTTAGGAACTACAAGATCAGTAAATTGTATATGTTGAAGAAACAGATACAAGACCAATTCACTCTCAACAGCAAGTACAAAACTTGAGTAGTTATGGAGACGTAATCTGATAACCTTTGAATTTTTGGACTTGAAAAAATCCAGAGGGGAAAGAAGTTCTAAAATTTAGTATTAAATTTTATGCCAATGTGAGGCTGATTTATGCTACTTTGTTCTTTTTTTAGTGTTTTCCTTCAATAGAGGTCAGTCTCTGTCCCCTCATTTTGATGATGAAAAATAATCAGGCACAGAGAATAGAATTAACTTGTCTAAACCCATCTAGCAGGTGCAGGTGGGTTTGGAGGCCAAGTTCATAAGGTCCAGTGCTACCAATTTATTGCATACAAGTTAGGGAATGGGCTGCTTGAATTCCCACAAGTTTCTTACACCTATAGTCTTTCTCAGGACAAAAGAAACAAACCTTGTATACAAAGCTAAGAATTTATTCCTGCTCTGAAGTCAAATAAGAGAATTGCCACTAGTACAGTTACAGTGATGCTAAAACTAACTGGTCAAATTTTATGTACAATCAAGTATAATGATCATGTATACACAGACTTCTTAACTTTCTCCTGGTATTATGCTTCCTCTTTCTCTGCTACTCTGGGTCCTAGTCTCAATGGCTTCAGATTGGGGCTGGGCTGGAGAGCATTATGGTCAGTTTTTATCTTTTTTTATCTTTTTTTATGAGACCCTTGCCAAGAGAAAGTTGGTGTTGATAGCTGCTGCTGCTTCTTTGCAGTAGTAATGTTTGAGATTATTTTTGTGTTGTTCTTGACATATTCTTAGGATCTCTAACATGTTTTTATAGTTTCACTAACTTTATTTGTTTGAGTGCAGGTCCATATTACATCTGAATTTAATCTATAGAGAGTTTTAGCCAGCTCCCAAGGCTTGAATACAGTGAGTTTCCAAGGTTTGAATACAGTGAGTGTCACACCACACAATTTTTTTTTTTTAAGTCAGGTAAAGAAAAACAAGGCAATGGTGAACTGGTGATTAGACAACTCTTGTTACAGATGAACAAGCTCAAACAAGTCTCCAGGAAGGCCTAGACAAGCTCAGAATCCTTCCTGTATTGTTGGCTTATCAGCAATAAGTCTGTGTCCTGTTATAAGACACTACAATACTATGTTTACTGGCCTATATCTCTACCATGAGTCCCAGGTCTGTGGAGTTCACTTAAGAAGCCAAAGATGATATCTTGCTTAATTTATCTGGGGTAAAACTGGAAAGAAGGCTAACACAGGCTGTTAATCCAACATGATGAGGAGTAAAGACCTGTAGAGACAGGATAAAAGAGTATTGTCGCTATTATCATTTTAAAGGTCTTAGAGTCCATGCAGTAAGCAAGCATCTTGTAAGATCTATGTCACTTATGAAAGGCATAATCACAATTTATATTCCAGTGTCATTCTTATTTTTTTTGGCTAAGAATATTATATTTCATCTAAGTCATTTCTGAAGACCTAAATTCCATATTCACTTCATACCTTATATATGACTTCCAGTTTTAAGTAAAAAAGTGTTGTTTAAACACAGTGTGATCTTATCCCATTTTATTTTCTTTTGTATCAGTGTATGATGATGACATTCATAGAACTCATAAATATAAGGTCTCTGATTAGATTTTCTTATATTTCAGACAACAATGTTTTTTCATTTGGGGGAAAATATCTTCTCAAGCGTTCTGAAAACACTTCTAATTTCATTTGTCTGAAATATACAGACACATAGCTCATATTGCAAATGATGAGTTAAATATATTTACAGTAAACACAAATTTGTTAAGCATATTTGTTAAAATGTTCATCCAGCTTCTAAAAGAAACAAAAGTTGTCTGAGTCTGTTCTTAATATAACCCTACAGAGTTTTTAACCCTAACTGCTTATAGAATGAAGTAAAAATTTACCCCCGTATATGTAGGATATGGGAAAAAATAGATAACTATAAATCCATTTATTGTAAATGGCTAACTTTGGCAGGCAACATCAATATATAAAAGCTGTTTGCATTTCTTATTGGACAGCTTAGACAGGTGTTTCTGGCATACAAGCATTATGGTCATCAGACAGAAATCAGCTGTGTGCAGGAGTAGGTTATCTCACATTATCATCTGTAGGAGTGTATCCTTCCTCTTTCCCAAGTACAGCTTCCCTAAGTAACACCTTGCAGTGCCCTTGACTATCCTGCTCCAATGCTCTTTTATTCAATTTTTCTCAACACACCTTCAGCCAGGGTCCCTGATTTCATTTGTTTTATTTGTCATTCGAAAAACATCTGCTCATGTAGCCCAAGTTGTATTTAATTTTGCCATATATATCTGTGACTCAGAGTGGCCTCCCTTTTTCCAGTTCCAATAAATACACCATCCTGATATTTAGTGTGGATGGGGAAGCAACTCTTATACCTACCAGTTTCAATAAAGTTTAACCTAACACTTGACTGAGTATTATGCTCACAATGGCTCATTTTTTTTGAAAGTCTCAGAACTATTGCCTTCACTTCACCTAATCAAACTTTTTTTCAGTAACCAGAAAGTTTCTCCTGCCTTTGCCTTCATGGACCTAGCTTCAGATTCCTAATGCATTTAAACATATTTAGCAGTGCAATAGAGATGTTTCTTGAAAATCATGATTGTGCTTCTGTCTCAGTAAGTTTAAGCAAAACATCTAAACTCTTATTATGAAGGTTTAATTATGCTTGCACCCAAAATGCATAGGGAAAAAAAATCTGTGCTGGGAAAGGTGAAGATAAGCAGGAGTAGGGAACTTTTTTTTTTTTTTTTTTTACATCCTCCTGATACTACTCATTTCTCAGGCATGTTGTCTCTACAAACTTGAGATCTTTACTCTTTGAGGTTAGAGGGAGTCTTTTAAAAATGTTTTGAATCATCACTTAATAATGAAAGAGGAAGTTTTGAATTAACATGTAGTACTATTGCTGAGGCTTCAGTCAGAAAGGGTAACCTAAAGGCTAGACTGAAATTTCTGAAGAGGGAAATGATCTACAATCTGAAAGGTATGTCATGCCACACCATGACATGCCATGTCAAGCAGCAGCAGTCTGGGAGCTGAAGCATGAAGTCCTTTTTCTAGCTTTTTCCTCTCAACCATTGTTACTGCTCAGTGGACTATTGACTTTTGGGGGTAAGAAGAAAGGATTAAATTGAAAAGCTTTTGGATTCACAATAAGAATGATTTTCAGATATCTAATTGTTGCCAATGAGAGGAAAATTCTTTCCCATCTCTTTCTCCTTTTTCATCTTGTCTTTTAAGGCTGAAATTGAGTTTCATTTGCCTTCCATTCCAATTTCTCTAACCTTACTTGCCATTTGGTATCCTAAATATAACTTAGCAACAACTTGAGTGTGAAGAAAAACAAAACTATATAAAATATAAGTCTTCAGATATTTCTCTTCTCTGACAGACTATACCTTTCCTTCCCAAAGAGGAAAAACAAAAACAAAAAAAAAAAACAAAAACAAAAAAAACACCTGTGGCAGGTTATAACTGCCTAAATCTAAAACAATGAAAAAGATAGAGTAAGATGATAATAAGGGAAGTGAACAGAGCAGGTGAAGAATTACTCAGTCTATTCTACCTGAAGAAATCTGACTGTAGAATAGAAATAAGTTTCTATAAATATAAGCTGTGTTCACATTTCTAATGAAATATAAAAAAGAAAAATATGTAACAAAAATAAATAGACATCTCAAGAACATGACCTATAAGCAAATATTGAAAGAGCTGAGATAACTTAGGCAAGGGAATACTACACGGACATGTGGGAGCAGTCATAAAATAAGTAATAGGATAAAAAAAAAAAAAAAAAATCTGCTCTGAGGAGAATAAGTCAAGAGTAATGGGCTTAAATTTCAGCCAGTGATAACGAAGTTAGGAAAAAGGAGAATGAAATATCAGTGGAGACAGTCTAGGTAGTAACTACATTTCTAAATGAGTTGGTTTCAGAAGGACATGTGTTGGTCTTGTCTTTTCTGCACGCTCTAAAACCACAAGGTGTCTAAAATGGCAGTACACCTTCTCTTAGACAATTGAAATTTAGCCTGGATAACCTCTTGAAGAGTTGTTAGCCTGACATGTTTATGACTCTTTAAGTAAGAACAGTAAAGAAGAGATTTATAATTCAAGATGACCATTAGACTATGGTTTCACCTGAATCAGATTTAAAATACTTTCTTTTTCTTAAATAAATCCTGTTTTTACAACCCTATTTTGTCTAAGACCATTTCTAAGATTTTCAAAACTAGTATCTAGATTAGTAGATGTAGATATGAATTAAACTTGGACAATGCATAGGTACTAACTGACAATGCCAAATGACTAAAATAAATGAAGTAGAATAGTGAATGTTTTTGAGTGGATATAGAGTTCCTCCATTTACATATTTATGCATTTCAGAATAATCAGTGTTGTGAGAATAGTTTTAATGCAGGAAATTGAAGAAAAACTTTCTGACATCAGGTTTTAGCAGAAGTTTTATTCTGTTTGGAACAGTCTATTGGGCAGATTAGCAGCTGTTTAAGGAATGTAAAACGGAGTCTTATTCAATTCACAATAAAAGAAAACAATTTCAACTATCCTAACTCGGAGGGATATGGGAAATTACAATATTGTTATGTACAAACAGGGTAAATACCTAGATATTTTTCTAGTATAGACTTAATTTTTACTCTTGTGTAATATTGTTTAACAAATGAAATTAGTTGCACAAATGAATAATGTTATGGTTGCTTCAGAATAAGATTTTTTTTAATAACTGTGCAATAGCTCGTTTAATCTTTGAAAAGATACCATAACTGTTGGAACATGAAAATATAATACTTGTGCATATTAATTTTAAAATATTTGTTAATTCTGAAAGTTACATGAGGTTTGGCTGAGAAAGGGAAAACAAGAGACAAATAGTTTCTGCAAACAAATAAGTGTCAGGAAAGTTTAAAAGAGGGCTTAGTAACTTACAAATTTTCTGTGGATTTTATTTTCTTTATCATCAGTATAACAGTATTAACTGCATTAACAGTAAATACCAAAGCCTTTTTTTTTTCTTCCAAACAATCAGTATTTATCTAGTTTATAAAGTGTCTAAGAAACCTGTTGGGATCATGTTCATTGTACCTTCACCTCCAAAGTTTGCCAGTTGAGCCCTGGAGGACACCTCTAAAGCAAAAGCTTCATGAAATTTTATTCATATTGAGCTAAGAGATAATGAATGTTGGCTCAGTAAATTACTTTTTTGCAGCAGCAACATTTTGATCTGTTTAGGGAGGACCATCCTTGCTTGTTGTGTGGATATAATTTTATGGTATTTGTGTATTGTCGCTGAATTGATATCACATGAAGTATTTGTCTAGTAGCATACAAGTCTGTCTGATTTTTGCAGCTCACCTACGTTTCCTGGTTTTCATTTGGTCTTCCTCACATTTTATATTTGACTCATTGCAAGTATAGCATCCCCCAAAGGCATACTGAAGCATCTGCAATATTTTGCTGCCTGATACTTAAATTGCCGTTTGTTCTAGAGCTGAAGCCTACAGTGAATTGTATCTTTATAGAGGTCTGGGATCCACATCATCAATACTCTATTTTCACACCCAGAAGGGAGCTGTTTCACTTTAATACTCATTTAATATTTTACCAGATTCTCTTTTCATCCCATTAAAAAAAAAAAAATCAAACAAAAAAACACATTTCATTCTTGTTGTTAAACCAGACTGACCTGCTTGTCAACCAGATGTTGGTTGTGGACAGTCCTCAAAGACTTCAGTTAGATCTGTTCCAGGATCTCCTCTAACTGAACACCACAGATAATCATGTTCTGTGTCTGTCAGTGTCTCCCGGATACATTTAATGGATTAAATAGTAATGAATAACATTAAATACACTTTGTATTCTGAATTTTCCTAAAATACTGTCTTTTATCACCACTGTTAAACTCGTGTCTTCTCAAGCCTTCTTTATGGTTAACAGCATCAGCAGTGACAGGAGCAAAGCTTTTCCTTTCCATCTGCATTCACTTGCAGGAAAGTGTTGAGGGGGACAGAAATTTTGCAGCAGCATTCACTGTACCTGATCATACCCTAGAATATTAATTGAGGAATGTGCATAGAACTATCCCAGCTTCTTCTCTACATGCCCATCCTAAAATATGTATATATATATATATATATTTTGCTTCAGGTGATGACTTCTTTTAGAGGTACATACTGTACGTAGTTACAATTCTTCAAAGAAAAGTAGTGGTTCAAATAAAACCATTCTTTTTAGTTATTGCACTCATCACAAACACAAATCCTGTGGTGTTAATTAGTATTTAACAACCAAATTGTCTTCTAAATTCATACCTGACAAAGATAATTTTTAAGCTGGAAATGTATACTTTGATATCAGAATGCATTCATCATTTATGATTCCTCTTTGACTGAAATATCATGGAATCATGGAATGGCCTGGGTTGGAAGGGACCTTAAAGATCATCTAACTCCAACACCCCTGCCATAGGCAGGGATGCCACCCACTAGATCAGGTTGGCCAAGGTCCAATTCAACATGGCCTTGAACACCTCCAGGGATGTGGCATCCACAACTACTTTTCAGAACCTGTTCCAGTGCCTCAATATCCTTACAATGAAGAATTTCCTCCTAATGTTTAGTCTAAATCTATCTTCTTTTAGTTTAAGAATGTTCCCCCTTGTCTTAGCATTATCTACCAGAGTAAAGAGTCCTACTCTTTTTTTAAAAACAAACAAACAAACAAACAAAAACACTTTAAGTATTGAAAGGCATCAGTGAGGTCATCCCAGAGCCATTTTTCATATCTGACCTGTTGGCATTTTAAGGATCTACCATAATATTAATGATTTCAAAATTTAATAGGATTTCTATTTTTTACTGATCTCTGTTTTGACAAAATATTCCCATAAAGGGCCTTTCATATGTTAACAAGCAAATGTAGGAAATTCAGTGCAGACATGCTCTTCAAACGACCGTGCCACTTTCAGATGCTTTTAGGAATCCTTCAGACTGGAAAGGCATAAGAAAAGGCCTCCTTGAAGACACTTTCAATTGTTGTTTTCATGTGGCTTCCACTGAAGAAAAGAAGAAATGAAAATGATCTTTTCATCCTATTCCAGTATATTATATCATCCTCTTCCAGTGTCCTATTCCAGTATTTCAGATTGGAAATTAGGAGAAATTTCTTCTCAGAGAGTAGTTAGGCATTGGAATGTTTGCCCAGGGAAATGGCAGAGTCACCATCCCTGGGGGTGTTTAAGGAAAGGTTGGACATTGTAATTAGTGACATGGTTTAGTGGGTGACATTGATAGCAGGGTGATGGTTGGGCCAGGTGATCTTGGAGGTGTTTTCCAACCTTAATAATTCTATGATTCTATCTCCAAACACAGCAAAGACTGTGGATATTTTTTCTGTTGTCCTGGATGACAGTCTTCTATGCCTTTCTCATAGAAATTCATAAAATGTCTTCAGTTCGAGGCCCCAGTAGCTGACAGAAGGATGTTTCCTAATGAACATGGTGGCTAGAAGTACCTCAGTTCTGATATATACCTTATCTAATTTTTCCCTCTAAAACAACACAAAAATCCAAAAACATTGTATGCCACTTTTCCTTGTACCCTTTTTAATTTGCCACTCTCACTGTAACTTCACTGCATTTACTTTATATTTCAGTGACTGGTGCATCTTCCTTTTCTTCCTATCACAAGTCCCTTTTTATTGAAGGCTGGGACTGATGCATGTTTTGAAATTTCTGGACCCAGGTGACTCTGTAAGCTGTAGAATTCACCCTCCCTGGCCAGCAGAGCATACATGCTGTGACTCTCCAAATACACAAACACCTATAAAAAATCTATACTCATATCAACCACAAACACACCAGTATTCATACCAATACATCTTGCAAATATCATCATGGGCTTTAAGTCCAATTAACATTCATGCCTGAAACAAAGTCCTTTACCCAGTAACAAGCTCAGACTGCTCAGACCTGGGGTCTTTTCAGATGTGGATTTCCTGCTGCTCAAATCAGAGCCTTGTCACTTACCTTGCCTTAACACTTAAAAACTTTATCTGACACATTCAACTCTTAACAACACTTTATCTGATAAGAAATCTGACATTACGTTCACCTTTCACCAATGTAATAAAGGCCAACAAATAAAATGGAATTACTGCTTTTCCACATCTGCTGCAGAGAGGATAAGAACTAATGAACCTGAAATCACAAAGTAAAGCTGCAGTCTAGAAAGCAGGAAAACTGTTCAAAATGAAGGTAGCAGCAGATAATAAATACATTTTCTTGGAAGGCTGAAAAAAATTGTAGCATTATCTTAAAATAATTGGGACAAAAATCTGCCTAGAATTGCAAAGACATAACAAAACCTTAATCTGAACCTAAACATGAATTCAGTCACCGCATATTGTACTTTCCAAACATTTTGCTATCATTCTATACCAAATATTACCTTTTCTAACTGTCAGCTTTGATGACACTGAAATTGGTGGTAAACCAACAAGAATGGTAATCATCTCCTTTTATGCACCAAACCCAGAATTACCTTTTCTTTCTAACTCAATTTTGAAATTACTACATTTAATATAGAGTCAGTATTTAGAAGAGGTAGCTTAATCTTTAAGTCTGAATAATGCATAGGTTAGCACTGGCTGAACTGTAAAACTTGGATGGCCTGCAGACAATTGCACTGGGAGGTTTTATGATAACAAGCTAAAGCTGATCTTCTGTTTAGTGCAGTTACTTCATATTAGCTTTTAATACTGATGGAATGCGTAAAGCATGCAAAAGCAATGTCAATAAAATATTATTTCTGTTATATTCCTCACCATAATATTTAGTTTTTTTTTTTTTTTTTTTTTTTTTTTTTTTTTTTTTTACAAATTCTTCCTGAAATCTCTGTGTTTTAAATCTTGTATATCCAAAGCACACATTTTTTTCCATTCAGGGCTATTTACCCCTTCTCCCAGTTTTTCACTAGTTCTATGAAATTTTCATAGAAGTCTCCATCTGAAGATCTTAGTTTAATGATCTTGGAGGTCAAACAATATTAGTCTGTTGCCTTGAAACAGTATTTTTTGTTGTTGTTTTTTGTTTTGTTTTTGTTTGTGCTTTTGTTTTGTTTTGTTTTGTTTTAAATATACAGCGCCGCTGGGATTGGTACTCTTTCCAGTGCTGCTAATTAAAATTGCATGTATTTTGAGAATACCCAGGAAAAGTTTCTATTAGCTAGGCTTATTAATTTACCATTAATCAAAGGCTAAAAAAGTCCTTAATTTATATTTATTAAGGCTTCAGATTAAGAAAATATGGCAGTCATGTTTGCTGAAATTCTTGTTAATGCTTCCATCTTAAGTAAGCAGAGTAGAGTAAATGCCATATGGATGAAATCCAGTTTCTCCTCATTATTGGAGTTCTTGGCTGGTTATTATGTAAACAATGCAATAAGTACACATAATATGAATCACCCTGGCTTAGTCATTTGGCCAGACAGTAAAAGGACTAGAGTAGTTTATATAGTTCTCACAGCTGTTGCTAAGTGAATTGGCAAAATCATGGTGCTTAACCTCCAGCAGCCTGTCCTACAGAATCACAGCAATAAAACTTTAACCTTACACATGAAAACATAGTGTGTTGACTAGATTTTCTGCTGGGCTATCTGGCTGCAAGGAGGGAAGCTACAGCTGCAAGGTAATTACATATATCTGACGAAAAATTCTGTAGCCCTCCACCTCTTTAAAGTAAGGCTCACTCCAAAAACAGCTGGTCATATCTGCCCTTGATCTTTCAGCTACCACAGGAGGTAGATATATCAAAGCAGCAACATTTTTGTTTCCCAGGCACCACATCAGGTTTTTTTCAAAGTCCACTGAGGTCAGTAGAAACACTAATTTTAAGCATTCAGCAGGCTTTAAACAAATTTTTTATGAAAAATCTAATTAAGCCTATATACTTACTATAATGTAAAAGAGCCTCTGTTCATAATAATGAATTATACATAGGGTAGTTGCAATAGTTAAATTATTCTTTGGGTTATTAGCTGGCAGCCAGGAGAAAAGACAAGAGCAACAATTATTTGTGGGACATCATTTCTGTGTCTGAAAAAGACTTAGGGATTTTAGAATATTTGTGTGGACTAATCAAAGCAATCAGTAAATAAATTTGACCTTTAATATATACCAAAAATTGAAAGTTAAAGTTATTTATAAAACTTCTTGAAGAAGAAGATATGTCAAAATCGGGTATACTAAAATCAAACAAAATGTTCAATTCTTTTTAACTCATGCCTCTCTGAAGAACAGCTTTGATAAAACATTTGCCAAAAAAAAAAAAAAAATGCTGAATCACTAAGAAATTTGCTGCTATATTTTAACAGACAACAATTTATCCTCAAACCACCATGGATCATAACATAAGAATTTCTGCTTTAATGAGCAAAGCAATGTCCACCTGAATGAGAGAAGGGACTGTCAAAGCAAGGGAAGGCTTTACATCTACATGGGCAGATATAGCAGAATTGAGATTCCCTTGCCTGAAAAAATATCACATATCTCAGATTGCACTTGTGGATTTCTCTCTTACATAGTTGTTTTCCAACACAGTTCTGTTCCTACTGTTACTGAAACAAATCTCCTTTCCTTTTCTTTACCTGACAGCCTCTCTAGAGCAGGATATTCTTTACTCTTCCAAAGGATATAAGGGATTTACCTGAATATTTCAGTCTTTTCTTCTTAATATAGGATATAGAGGCCACTTAGAAAATTGAAAGGATAAATTCTTAGTTGTTTTAGTTTATTTAGCCCCTTGGTCTTTGTTCAGGGTGGCCTGATTCTGTGCAAAAATTTGAAATTAAATATAGACAACCTTGAGAGACATTTTCCCACTCAGGAATATGTTCCCTGTATGTTGTTTGTGGTCTTACAATCCCTATGAATGGCTGAGTCCATTCCTCCTCACAATCCTCATCATAAATGACAGGGAAGAGCTGAAACCGGGCAAAGGTCAGTTGAAAGTATGGTGAAGATACATTGTAATCCACCGAGTGGGAGAAAAAATGGTATTTTGTTTTTTATAACTCATATCAACAGTTGCAGATTTTATTGCCAATGGTGAAACTCCAGGGCACAATAATGTTTGGCTGCACAGTTTTAAAACAGAAAGTGTGCCCATGACGACAGCCCATGACCAAACATCCTGAAACTCCCTCACCAGTACTCATGGAAGGGAGGGGGTCCAATAACACGAGATCGTGGAAGATGGCAAGGATAAGGACCAGCAGGAAGAAGAGCCTTTCCCCAAAACTGCTTCATTCCTATGCCGATGGAAAAGGAAATACTCATGGCAGGGTGGGGAGCTGGGTAAGACAGCCCGGTCTGCTCCCTACATAACAATCAGTCCAACCAAGAAAAGGCAACAGGTGGTAGTAGGAGGAGACTCCCTGAGAGGTACAGAGGCGCCAATCTGCCGACCTGATCCGCTCTTGAGGGAAGTCTGCTGCTTACTGGGGGCTCTTGTCAAGGCCTAAAGACTATTATCTGCTGCTGCTGTTTTACACGGGCACCAGTGATGATAAGACCAGTTATCCTTGGGGTACTCAGCCTCCAGACCTAGAGATCTGGGACGTGGCAGCAGAATACACCCCCCACAATTCAGGTGGAAACTGTTACAGACCTGCTGCTCCACCTGGACGGTCACAATACCATGGGGCCAAATGGGATCCACCCAAGGGTGCTGAGGGAGCTGGCAGATGTGATTGTCAAGCTATTTTCCATCATCTATTAGCGGTCATGGTCAACTGAAGAAGTCCTAGATGACTGAAGAATTGCTACTGTGACACCCATCTATAAGAAGGGTCATAAGGAGGATCCAGGACATTAAAGGCCTGTCAGACTGACCTCAGAGCCAGGGAAGATTATGAAACAGGACATCTTGAGTGCAATCACACAATATATGCAGGACAACAAAGGGATCAGGCCCAGCCAGCATGGGTTCATGAAAGGCAGGTACTGACTGACCAGCCTCATCTCCTTCTATGACCAGGTGACCCACCTGACGGATGAGGGAAAACCTGTTGACATAAGTCTAACCAGACTCCAGCAAGGCCTTTGACACAGTCTGCCACAGTATTTTTCTGGAGAAGCTGGCAGCCCATGGCTTGGACAGTTACACTCTTTGCTGGGTTAAAAACTGGCTGGACGGCTGGGCCCAGAGAGTAGTGGTGAAGGGAGTGAAATCCAGCTGGTGACCTGTCAGCAGTGGTGTTCCCTAGAGGTCAATGTTGAGGCTCATCCTTTTTAATATCTGTATTGATGACTTGGATGAGGGAGTTGAGTGCACCCTCAGTAAGTCTGCAGACAACACCAAGCTGGGGGGAAGTGTTGATCTGCGGGAGGGTAGGGAGGCCCTGCAGAGGGATGTGGACAGGATGGGTTGATGGGCAGAGGCCAATGGGATGAGCTTCCACATGGCAAAGAGCCGGGTCCTGCACTTTGGCCACAACAACCCCATGCAGTAGTGCTACAGGCTTGGGGCAGAGTGGCTGCAAAGCTGTGCAGAGGAAAAGGATCTGGGGATGTTAATCAACGCTCACCTGAACACAAACCTGTAGTGTGCCCAGGTGGACAATAAGGCCAACAGCATCCTAGCTTGTATCAGGAATAGTGTAGCCAGCAGGACCAGGGAGGTGCTCGTTCCCCTCTACGCTGCTCTGGTGAGGCCGCACCTTGCATGTTGTGTTCAGCTTTGGGCCCCTCGATACAAGAAAGACATCAAGGCTCTGGAGCGTGTCCAGAGAAGGGCCACAAAGCTAGTGAAAGACCTGGAAGACAAGTCCTGTGAGGAGCAGCTGATGGAACTGCTTTTTTCATTTTTTTGTTTTGTTTTGTTTTGTTTTTTTAGTCTGGAAAAGAGGAGGCTCAGGGGAGACCTTATTGCTCTCTACAGGTACCTGAAAGGAAATTGTGGGGAGCTGGGGGTTGGCCTCTTCTCACAGTTAACTAGAACTAGAGGTAATGGCCTCAAGTTGCACCAGGGAAGGTTTAGGTTGAAAATTTGGGGAAATTTCTT
>CM021704.1:13769233-13779296 GCA_011074415.1 Stictonetta naevosa
AAGAAATTTCCCCAAATTTTCAACCTAAACCTTCCCTGGTGCAACTTGAGGCCATTACCTCTAGTTCTAGTTAACTGTGAGAAGAGGCCAACCCCCAGCTCCCCACAATTTCCTTTCAGGTACCTGTAGAGAGCAATAAGGTCTCCCCTGAGCCTCCTCTTTTCCAGACTAAAAAAAAACAAAACAAAACAAAACAAAAAAATGAAAAAAGCAGTTCCATCAGCTGCTCCTCACAGGACTTGTCTTCCAGGTCTTTCACTAGCTTTGTGGCCCTTCTCTGGACACGCTCCAGAGCCTTGATGTCTTTCTTGTATCGAGGGGCCCAAAGCTGAACACAACACGCAAGGTGCGGCCTCACCAGAGCAGCGTAGAGGGGAACGAGCACCTCCCTGGTCCTGCTGGCTACACTATTCCTGATACAAGCTAGGATGCTGTTGGCCTTATTGTCCACCTGGGCACACTACAGGTTTGTGTTCAGGTGAGCGTTGATTAACATCCCCAGATCCTTTTCCTCTGCACAGCTTTGCAGCCACTCTGCCCCAAGCCTGTAGCACTACTGCATGGGGTTGTTGTGGCCAAAGTGCAGGACCCGGCTCTTTGCCATGTGGAAGCTCATCCCATTGGCCTCTGCCCATCAACCCATCCTGTCCACATCCCTCTGCAGGGCCTCCCTACCCTCCCGCAGATCAACACTTCCCCCCAGCTTGGTGTTGTCTGCAGACTTACTGAGGGTGCACTCAACTCCCTCATCCAAGTCATCAATACAGATATTAAAAAGGATGAGCCTCAACATTGACCTCTAGGGAACACCACTGCTGACAGGTCACCAGCTGGATTTCACTCCATTCACCACTACTCTCTGGGCCCAGCCGTCCAGCCAGTTTTTAACCCAGCAAAGAGTGTAACTGTCCAAGCCATGGGCTGCCAGCTTCTCCAGAAAAATACTGTGGCAGACTGTGTCAAAGGCCTTGCTGGAGTCTGGTTAGACTTATGTCAACAGGTTTTCCCTCATCCGTCAGGTGGGTCACCTGGTCATAGAAGGAGATGAGGCTGGTCAGTCAGTACCTGCCTTTCATGAACCCATGCTGGCTAGTATTAGTACTTTGTGTGGCCATCATTTCTGCACTTCCTGAGCCTTATCATGGAAACTATTAGCAAGTACACACTTTACTCCAAATGAGTCCAAATATATTTTGAAAACTTTGTATGTTCTTGGAATGTTCAAATTCTCATCATTCATTTGTATGTCTCCTACATGTATTCCTGGTTTAGTCCAAGGTTAAATGACTGTTTAAAATACCACCCAGAGATCTGTCCTGAGGGAGGATGGTTATAAGTGCAAATGTGTGTGGGAGATATCTATCATGATTGTCACCACTGATGGTTTTGGAATTCACCTCTGAACAAATGCAGAATCCTAAAATGTGGAGAGAATGTTTTAAAAAGATATGTCCTGATCCTGGCAATGACAGAGATTTACAGCTCACCTCACTGTGCTGGAGTCTGACCTGCATCTATCAAACACTATTGAACAGTTTTTAGCACCTTCAAGAAGAAGAAAATGCCTCTGGATCTGATCCAACTCTTGTAACAGGATCTGTGGCCTCTCCAACCCCCATAAAAGGCACTGCAGCTGAATCGAGAAACCCACCCATGCCAGTATCAGTTACCCTTACATAGAAGCCAAAACAATGGATGCAAAAGTCAGCTTCTCTCGTTAGGGAAGAAACTTCTACTAATGAGGGGCAAGAGGAAGAAGTGGATGAGGCAGTCTACACTGAAGCAGGGCCATCATGGAAACAGGAGGAGGAAGAAGCAGAAATAAACAATGCAGTAACCACACGATCCCTATCCCTAGGTCAGCTGTGAGATATGTGAAAAAAGTTCTTTTTTTTCAGGGACATCATGCTGAACAATAAAACTGGGGGCAGTTGGCCATGGGCAGTCACAGCCTCTGCTTGGGGACTGACAGGGCATCAGACAGTGGGTGGTGAGCAATTACATTGTGCATCACTTGTTTTGTATATTATTATTATTATTATCTTCCTTTTCTGATTTTCTATCCTATTAAACCTTCTTTAGTTCAACTATGAGTTTAACCTTTTTTCTGATCCTCTCCCCCATTCCGCGGAGGGGGAGTGAGAGACCAGTTGTGCGGTGCTCAGCTTCCTTCTGGGTTAAACCGCAAGAGTAGGTAATGGTTTTCATAAATGAAGCAAAACATAACCATAGGAACAGATAATTTTGTTCTGTTGAAAAGTCTTCCTTTTTCTAAGTTAGGACTCAATATGCACTTGGATAAAAAAAAAAAAAAAAAAAAAAGTTTTTTTTTAACGAATTCAGGGGAAGCCAAGGACAGATGAAAAATGGGCAGAACATTTGCAAACAAAACACATCACCATGTTCTGTGGACATAAAAAGCATATCTATCAGACTAGCAATTCATTCCTTCCTAAGACTATTAATGACTTGAGCTAATGAGAAATGTAGAGTTCTATATGCAGTAGTGATGTGCCTTCAGTTGTTCCTTTATGGCACTAATGAGGCATTTCTTTGCTGTTGAAGAGAAAAGATTTTAATTCTTCACTCTAAAATCATGTCTGGGATCTGTAGTTGCAGATCCCAAGCATCTGGTAGATCATTTGCTGACTTTCAGCAATGGATACTATCTGTCTTCTGGTTCAAACCATCAGAATATCACAATACTTTATTTGGGGCTCTGATAAAAATAAAACTTGGAAGGCTGTAAACTTTTATTGAGTTGTACTACAAAATAGACTAAATGATAGGCACATTTGCACAAAATCAGGACAGTCTCTAATCTTCTCCTTTAATTAATAGGTCCTTTTTTTTTGTTGCAGTTGTAAGGCATTAGTGTATTATATATTAGTGTATATATAATAACTCCTGGAGTTATTCAGTAGCTTAAAATACATTGATTTTCCCCAACATTTTTTCAGCTGTAAAAACACTGGTAGGAACAGTAGATCTAATCATTGTCTGAAAGCCCCATAAAACTATTTCAGTGCTCACTATTAAAAACCTACTGTGATGGGAAGCTACATCAAATGAATTCTTTTCTCAGCTTTTTCAGTGTTGGGTCTCGTCCTCCTTTTTCTATCCAGTTCCAATGGGGAAGTATCAGTGTCAGAGGAAATGAGAGCTGCTATGTATTGAATAGAGATAACTGAAAACTGAATAGCTGGAAATTTCATTTTGAAAAAAATATTTTGGTCTTATTTTTAAGACCTTTGTATTATTATTACTTACTCGGAAGCTCTTGGTGCTTGCTGAAATTGATCCTTTGGTAGTTATTCTTTGCTACACACAGCAATGGTGATGGTTTCCCACTTTCTGCTCACAGATCTAATGCATCCTCCCTCTTACTGAGATCTGGGATAGAAACCTGCTTCATCCGCAGTCTGAGGAAAGACATTTCTCAAATCTGACACATTCTGCCTCAAAATTCAACTGCAAAAATTGGCTTTGATATTTTTTGTCTTTAGAAAATTAAGTATAAACTCCTCTGATACTTATTTTTGTCTATTCTTGGATTGCAATTTGAGGATGAAATTGCATTAGCATTGAATGACTGTGCTCTGAAAATACTCCCAACAGATGATTTCTCTATATACATCTACATAAGTAATGTAAATCTTAATGTAAGAGTTGTTCATATGTGGGTTCATAATATATTGTAACTTAGTAACCTATTTTACAAGGCATAGGACAGCACAAACTTGATCAAATAGATAGAGCCTGAATTTCACCTCATTGAATTACACTGTGGATTATTCATTACTCTATGTAAAAATACTTTCATTTAGTTAAATGATCAAATTTTACCAAAACTTTGTCTTTAATCTATCAGAATCTTGTCACCAAAAACTGTAATTATCACTTTGGAATGTCATATCTCAATATTGACCAACCTGGTTTTCCCATACAACCACTTATTTTAGTGTTTTGTGCTTTTCCTCATTTAAAAGTTTTCTGTTGCATTAGCCCTCTGCCAGAGGCTGCTGAACACTACAACAGCTTTCATTATCAAGTGTGTCAAAAGACTCATTACTAAAGAGGCAGCAGCAGCTCACACTCACAGACTGCAATCACCATGACAATAGGCAAAACTGCCTAGATTAAGGTCACATTTCCACGGCTAACCACCCTGCTGAGAAAGATACTGCTTTGATTGTGAGTCAGTAGCTGGAGCTTGCTTTTCTGTTCAGAAAAATGCTGAATCTGGACTTGCCAGTTTTGAAATTGAGATAATTCTTGAGTGTGTGCATGCAGAAAAGGCAACATTCTGAATTTCAAATAAGAGTGTGTGTGTATATATATATACACATTTTCAACATAACTATCTCAGCACTATCTACTCTCATCTGCAGCAAAAAGCCAATTCTTAAACCTTTTTTATCTTCTCACTAACACCTGGACTGGACTTCTTTAAACTTTTAAACTTTCATTATCTTGAATTTGAAGGAATGATCTCCCATTTTGAAACAGCAGGGTACTTAGGAGGAATAAACCGACTTATAAAGAGACATTCCAGTTTCTATTAAACAAAATCCAGCTCTAATTGCTTTATTTATATTATAATCATTTTAGATTAGTATGACATGTTCTTATGTGTTTGGGATGAAAGATAGGGAAATGTTATCACTTTGCAAATATTTCCAACAAAATTTTTAGATTAAAGAGATACTCTATAGATAAAATGATGTAGTGTACAAGAGAAACACATGGATCATTACTCAAGTAGACACTTCCTAAAAGCGCATTCATGTTTGACCAATATTTTTACTTTATAGACAGTTTTAGTAATGACACGAGACATGAGACTATTGTTGCAGTCAGAATAATCCTGTGTTCAAATATTATCAAAATTATATCTTGTTCATATATGTATTCAGCTTATATGTTTTCACTACAGCTGGAAAAATTGTATTTCATGCTTCTCAAAGCATTTTGTCAAATACCTACTTGCCAAGTTACCTGTTATTTTAATGAAGACCAATTGTCACTTATGAGATTTGACTAACAAATGAGAATTTTCAATAAACTAATAAACTTAATTCAATTCAGAATGTAGATTATAACTTTGCATTCCTACTCCTTTGAAAATAGGAATCCAAATACTCAGATAATGAAACTAGGAAAATTTTAAAAAGGAAAAAAAAAGAAAAAAGAAAAAGAAAAAAAAAAGTCGTTCTCAGTTGATCTCCTTCAATAAAGACACTGTTAGTATAATTTCTCTCATACAATCATAGAATACCCTGTGTTAGAAGGGAAAGGGACTTCAAGGATCATCTAGTTCCAACCCCCCTGCCATAGGCAGGGATGCCCCCCTCTAGACCAGTTTGCTCAGGGCTTCATCTAACCTGGTCTTGAACACCTCCCGGCATGGGGCATCCACAGCCTCTCTGGGCAACCTGTTCTAGTGCCTCACCACCCTCTGAGTGAAAAACTTCCTTCAGTTCCTCCAACCTAAAACTCCCATCTTTTAGGTTAAAACTATTCCCCCTTGTCCTATCATTATCTACCCAAGTAAAGAGTCCTTCTCCATCCTTTTTATAAGACTCCTTTGAGTATTAAAATGCTGCAATGCGGTCATCCCAGAGCCTTCTCTTCTGTAGGCTGAACATCCCCAGCTCTTTCAGCCTTTCTTCATAGGAGAGGTGCTCTAGCCCCTTGATCATCTTTGTGGCCCTCCTCTGGACCCACTTTAACAGCCCCACATCCTTCCTCTGCTGGGGGCTCTAGACCAGGATGCAGTACTCCAAGTGGGGCCTCACCAGGGCTGAGTAGAGGGGGACAATCACCTCCCTCAACCTGCTGGCCACTGAATTTTTTAATGCAGCCCAGGATGCAGCTGGCCTTTTGGGCTACAAGCGTGCACTGTCAACTTACTTCTCTCTCTTTTAGGTTTTTATTAATACTTTACGTGCAACATTACAGTCTATAAAGGAGGCAAAATGACCTTTAATTCTGTTTACCTATTCAGGTGGAGTTTTTGTCGATTAAGAAGTAGTTATAGAAGGAGCAGCAGTCAAATAATTAAGAAGCAGGTGTACAATACAAAATGTCAAGCTTAAAAAAAATAATTTTGGTTTATTTTTGAATAATGGACATTTTTGCCTACCAGTTCTCATCTTTTAATTTAGCTTATAAAATGCAATACCCTGTATCTGACCCATCAGGGTGCTCTTAGTATTTCATATTTTGTACAGAAAAGTTTTGTGTCATCATCTGTTCTGTTGTCTCATTCCAATTTTTTGCTACAACCAGTCTTTCATCAAAATCATTCCAGGTATTTTGGCTTTGAACCAATTCTGTTTACCTTGTACTCCTGAAACAGCCTATATGTGATAATTATTTCCGAATTTCTGTTCCATTACCATCACTTATTCTTTTCAGCATGAGTGTATTCTCAAGACAGATGACCATATTAATTTGATTTAAATCTTTTAGTCTGGAAACTGTGATGTGGCATGGACAAATGGCTCTGTTGTTTCCATTCTTTGCTGGGCAGAACTCATGTTTACTTCTGTATTGTCCTTGGAAAAAAAAAAAAAAAAGTAAACAAACACAACGGGGGGGGGGTCGGTCTATCGCTGATGTAATAATATAGAAGAAATAACACAATAGATTAATTGCAAGTATCTCCACAAATTAAGGAAGAGTCAACATTCACAATCCTTAGGTTGAGAGGATACTACCATAAATTTATCACGTGACAACGATAACAATTACAGCCAATTCTTGGAAACTTGTTCCCAAGAAGCATATCACTGAGAAGATGAACTCAGTAAATATGCCTAAAAGAGGAACTAATTAGCAAATAAATTGCTTCCACTGAGATGAATGGGCATCAATCACACTGCAACTGGGGCAAATCCACATCCAGCAGCCATGCTCAGCTGTTAATATTTGGTTAGTGTGCTCCTGAGGTGTTCAATGAGCCGCTAGCTGTAGAGTGATGTAGAGGTAGCATGGCATTTGTCTTGCAGGGCTTTAGTATATTTAATATACTCCCATTACTTTTGTTTTGTTTTATTTTGTTTTGTTTTGTTTTTAAACTAACTGCAGTTCTGTGAATAATACTCAGTCTAATGCTGATCCAGATAAGTCAGCTATGCAAATATGATTTAGATCAAAGTACCTTCCTGTTAAATGAGCTACATCACACAACTGAGACTTTATGTTGTACTTACAGCATTATGATGACTTTGTGCCAGCTACTGCAGGATGGATGATATCTGATCAGTCAGACAATCTGTTGGCACAAAATTAATCCATCAAAATTTTTGAACAAATTTGAACCACTAATATGAATTTATAACATAGCAATGTCTTGTGTCATGTGATCATGACATTTTAATATGATATTGAAGCCTTAGAATGCACTTACTATTTTGTCAAACTGCACTCAGTACCACTCAGTAGAGTTCACCCTTGCACAGCAGTGGCAACAAGTTGTGATGGAGGGAGGAGCTGATTGACAGCACACTATGAATGAAAAGGTAAAAACCAATGTTTCTGAAATGAATCGAGATTATGTCCACTTCTGGCTCCACCTCTGTCAAGCATTATTCAACATGTGTAATTGATACAGTAGCTGAACAATAGCTTGATCGACAGTCCAGTATAAGTGTTTCCCTTGCAACTCAATAGATTCTTCAAAAACTCACTTCCGCTCCTTTTAAAATCTCATCCACCTCAATAGGAGCAGAAGCAAGCTTTGCATATTAAAAACATCCAGCTTGTTTTCCAGAGTGAAAGGGATATATGAGAATGTGTTACAAAGAGCCATCATGAACCACACGGTGGAATTAGAATAAAGAAGCATATCACATGAAATACAGCAAAATCTGCATGTGGGCAGGTAGATTTTTGGGGGGGGGGGAAGCATTTCTCTGCTGTTGAATGGTTTCTTGCTCTACATTGTCATGCAATTTTCAGGTTGAGGTGATGAAATATTTAAATTGGCAGTGAAATATTTTTTGTGCTGACACAGGGAACAAGATAAGATGTTGATTCTGTAGGCTTTAGCTAACACAATTGTATGTTAACGACCCCAGAGATAATGGAGCAATAGACTGTATGCATAGATAATGGAACGAGCAAGAACTGGCTTAAATGCTGAAGTCTGTCAAAGAAAGGAAAGGTCAGAAGTTTAGCAGCAAGGAAGACTTCTGGCCTTCATCAAAAGACCACCAGAGTACGCCGGACCACCACCCAAGGACTCCAGTACGAATGTAAATAGGGGCGGGAACCTATGTTAATGATTCTTCGGAGACTTGATGAATATGCAAGAGACTTACAGGAAATGAAACAAATATGTATATATCCCACTAAAATAAGCACACCGTCAGTAATCCTTGGTGTGTGTGCTAGGCGGAGCGATCCCCCACACAGCCGGCGCCGTAATAAAGAAGACCTGCTTAACAGCCTTGGTTACTGAGTTTTCACTGTGTCAGTGCAAAATCCCTGCTTTATTTTTATGAACGCTCTCAATGCCTACTGACTCCACCATTGCTTTACATTCACAAAAGAACGAAATCCTGTCTCTGCCAAATACTGGCACCAGCATTTGCAACTGAATAAAATGTCTGCATTCTCTGCAATTAGCTATTGTCAGATTACATTTCCTAGAGTCCTACTCCTGAATATATAAGGGTAAACCTCACTTTTTCCAACCCGTAATGAACCTCTCATCTAAAGCAAAAATCTCCAACAGAGTCCACACTTATGCTTGCACAGGATTTCTGATTTTACATTGAATGTCCCCAGTAGCCAGTTTACAATGCAAGACTAGTTCTAAACAGGCAGTTCTTTTGTTTCTTGTTGAAGTGCATCCGTAGGTTTTAGGCTGTTTTGGTTTAATTTTTTAAATAAATGGCTTATTTGTGATTGACACAAAACTACTTCCCTCTTTACGAACGTATCAAAGTTAAAGATATTCCAATGGATTTGTTTCATTCAACTTTAGGCAAAATCAGAAAGCTTTAGAGGTGTTTCTAAATAGTTACATTGTAAATGTTTTTCTTTCTACTGTAAATAAAATAAAATAAAATAAAATAAAATAAAATAAAATAAATAAAACCAGGATTTCAGAAGATTTCTAGGGTTCTTTTTCTTTCTTTCCTTCTTTGTTTTTTTCTGCAATCTTTCAACTTGTTAAATAAACATCAAGGATTACATGCAGAGGCAGCATAAATTCTGATACTGGCTATAATGCTTATGAAAAGTATCAGATGGATAGCCTGGAAAAATGATTTTTTAACCATTCGTTAGAGAAGGTGTGGACCAGACTTTGTTGATGTGGATAATACCTTGCAGCAGCCAGTTATCTTCTGGACCTGAAGAATAAACCTTGCTTTTGGGGTAGTCATTTTGTCTACTTAGTCCTTTTGCTGAGATAGTTTGTGCAAGTGGCTGGGTAGTTAGTGGTGTTGTGCTTATATAGGTATGTAAATTGTCTCCTTACAGGCTGGTCAGGAAATGCCAATCAGATGATAAATTTTGTGTTTTGATGCAGCCAGACAAGCTTTTGATTAGTACCCTTCTAAAAGAAAATGTTTGTAGTCAGCAATCACAAAAGGTTACCAACATGTGAGCTTCAAATTTTTGAAACTGAAAGAGACAGTAACTAAAATAACTGAAAATCTGAATGAGATTCATTGTGATAATTTTGGTCTCCTGGAGTCTACTGAAATATTTTAAGGAGGTACAAGCTGGAAAAGGTTGAAAACTGTTGCTCAGTCTCCACAGAAGATAATTGTCTACACTTTAGGTAACTCATAAGTTCTTTTTTATCCCCTAAAGAAGATACTTTTCATAAAATATAAGTAATCCCCTTTTTCACCTGTCATCTACACTTGACAGTTGAACTACTGTGAAAAAATCGTTTAAAAAAACATCTGTTCAAGTTCCCCCTTTACCTTCCCTCAGAATATGTGTGCAAAACATCCCAGGAGAAAATAATAATAATAATAATAAATCCCAGTATTGTCTCTGAAGTAAAAAAAAAAAAAAAAAAAAAAAAAAAAAAAGTAAA
>CM021704.1:13779396-13814177 GCA_011074415.1 Stictonetta naevosa
AAAAAAAAAAAAAAAAAAAAAAAAAAAAAAAAGTAAATACATTCCCAAATTCCTCATTTTCCCTTGTGGGAAGACACAGATCTTTCAGTGGAAGAATTTTTACATTAAGACAATAGCAATTGCCTTGCCTTTTATAGATCATTGACCACTCAAACTGCAATCAAGTAAAAGAAGATTCTCATCTTCATTCCACTGTTGGGTCTTCTCCCCCCTTCTCTTCCTGCTCCTCCCCCCCCAAAAAAAAATGTTACTTTAGAGATATCTTTGGTACAGTCAGCCAGAGCTGAATGAGACCACAAGATCTCCTGTACAACACTGAAAGTTGAACATTAAACTTCTGCCAGAAATCAAAGTCAAGACAGTATTTGAAATGTTGACTATAAAATATTAAACTGGTGTGAATTGAGTGGAATTATAGAGAAAAAGCCACCTTACCAAGATGTTTTTTGGCAGGTAGAAAGTCAAAGATGTATTGGAGGTAAATTGAAGTCAATGGGATTTGGTACACAGATCTGCAACACCTAAGGGGAAAAGGGCAACAAAAAGAAACTCATCCAATAGTTCTGTATTTTAACACAAGAATTTGTATTGTCATATGACTGTACAGGTTATTTTTCTAGAGAATATGATAGTCACTTTAAATAAGTTTCTATTTAAGAAGGAGCATAATTCTGTACTACAGGTGTAAGAGTATGTGGAAGGGAAGTTCCTGCTTTTTAAAGAGCAGCTGGTCAATGACCTTTTCCAATGTGAAAAAGGTGTAATAAGAAAAGATGGAAGCCACAAACAGGCATGCAGGAATACAAACGTGACCAAAACATGACATGGGATGAGCTGAGGAGAACAAACCTGGTCGGTACCACTAAGTGATGATGGTGTGGGGGAGTGTGTATTCCAGCAAGGATATCTAATCAGGGACATTGTGGAGTAGAAAATTAAGCCAAAAAAGTGGGAAAACAAAAATAGAATATACAAAGACACAGACCTAACAAAAGAAGTATGGAGACGATGACAAGAAACAAACCTCCTACTCACAGTAATTGATGGACTATCAAGAAACTACAGGCACCACTTCCAGGAAGATCAACCAGGACCCAGGGGGCACATGAGCATGTGTTTACTTGTGAACCCTGGGAGTGTTATGGGAGTGCCTGCACCAGTGACCTGCTGTCCCTGCCAGCCCCAGAGAAGAAGGGGATGTGGCTGTCAGTACAGGTGTAACATGGGTCTTGTGCATGCATGCTGGTGACAGCAGCATCATGTCTTTGGCAGTCTGCATGACTAGCCATATTAGTGTATTGTATGTGTGTGTGCCTCTGGGATGTGTGCTCAGCTTTCCTACTGGTTGAACCTGCAAACAGGAAAGCAGCAGCTGCATCCCTCTGACTGGGCAGAGACCCTGGGTGCTAGGATCACTGGGGATACCGGAAACAATCAGCTGTAGCCAGCAACTGATTATTAGGATAGAGTTGAGTGACTAGAGTCGACTAGAGTAGAGCGGAACGGAACTGAACAGAATGGAACAGAGTATAACAGTTCATTTGGAAGAGGCCTATAAAGGTTTCCAGCATGCATTATTGAAAATCTTACAATGTATAAATGTATAATAAATAAATAAATAAATAAATAAAAATCAACTCTCCCTGAGAAGAATGTGCTAAAGAGCATTGAAACAGATATCTGTGCAGTTGTTGCATATCTCTTATTATCGTTAGTTTTGTACATTTCAGCTAAGTGCAACATTATTTCCTTAGTGATAGTTTTAATTATCCACTTTAGCATAACCTGTTTCTCCTCATTTAAGCAGTTTTAAAATTCTTTAATTCTTTTTTTATTTCGACTAACTGTTGTGTTAGTGATTAAAAATCAAAGTCATTGGGCCTCATTTTCAAATGTCTTTAAACATAAAAAGTAAGGTGGCAAAGAGGATAAAAGATAAATGTGTTGAAACTTTGGAAATATGTTTCTTTTCACAGTGGTTACAGAGATGAATATTATCAGCACCTTTTCAAAATGAAGAAAATCTTTGCTAGACAAGGCTGTTATGTATATGTAAATACATATACACACATGCATTTAGCAGAAAATGTTGCTTTTAGAAAACTATGAATTTCAATGCATAGACTCAGCAAGATTAGCGATAAGCCACCATTTAAAAACTTATGCACAAAAAAATATATCTGTTTTTATTTTATGCATAAACTAATTAGGAACAGCAAAGTCCTATCCTCTGACAGGTTTGGAAAAACTCAGAGGTTGCTCCACAGAAGATAAATCATCTGTATTTCTTAGGTATGTAAGAAGGTTTGACTTCCTATAAAGAACTAAATAATAACAATAATATTAATAATAATAAATTGCTGACTCATCTAGCCAAGCTCATTAGAATAATAATGAATGTGGCCCAATTTTTGTCTCCTTGTATAAAAAATACATCCCTCAGAAATGGGTAAATTATTCCTAACAACGCTGTATTAATGCAAGAATCCATCAATGTCTATGGCCAGAATTAATAAATAAATGGATTAAGATGGCCATAAGGATTTGTGTTGTTGTATGTACAGATAGTTTTATAATTATAGCTACAGGTAATTTATGATATAAATCAAGTAAGTGCAGATTTATATATCACATAATAAGAATTGTGTATCAATGTTTAGCATTGCTTTTCATGTCTTGGAAATTGTAAATGTTTATATTGATTTGGGACCAAAAAAAAAGAGTGTTGATGTACCAAAGTTCCTACAGATAGATATTCTGGATATGATGCCATCTGGTGCTTCAGGAAGTACTTTAATATCCCCAGTACGATGTTTGCAGGGATGCTGTTGGGGAAGAGTGTAGGAAGAGGGAAAAAAATGTTTGTTTTATTGTCTTATCTGAGACTTTTGGCCTCTGTTACTGCTAATCCCCTCATGTGAGACAGGGTTTATTTTATAGTTTTTATCTTAAAAAACTTAAATGTTTTAAATTTAAAAATTATTTTTTCCCATTGTGACTCTGTCTGAAAGAGTTGTCCTCTAAACATTGAGATAACTGGAAATCTTTGATATTTGGTGCTTTCCGAGCCTTTGCATTTCACTGAGACAGAGGAGTCACTCTGACTTCCAGTGCCAATCAAAACAGTGACAAAATTCTGGAGTTGCCTTTGCATGGTCTTAAAAATTCTGGAGAAAAGAACACTAATGGCATGTGCTGTGTCGAAAAACTGGGGTATCTGTACGATTTAACAATAACTCAGTAATTCCCTCTTTACTCCAAACACTGAAGGAACTGAAAATTCAGTGTTTGCAAACAAATGCCTGATATATAATGTTCTGATTGTTTATATGCTTACTGTAGTTTTAATTAGACTTTAAAAATAAAATATTATTAAATGTGATTTTTTTTTCATTTTTTATTCCTTAATTACTTAAACTATAATGAATTAAATATGAATGTTGTGGCCTCATGTGAAAAGGGATTAAAACAACAAACAAACACAGAAGCACATTAGGGTATGCTTCAATTTAAAAGCCAGATATTCAATAAAAGGGCAAACTGAATTGAGTACCATTTAATATATTCATGATAAAGTCAATGAGTAGAAGAAAATCATAAGTTTTCCCAGCAGAAACTAGGTAATGTTTTGCGTTTGCTCACCATAAATAAATAAATAAATGTCTAGGATAAACTTTGGCTGAAGACACTGGTGCAAATGTAATATGAAAGAGTAACAACACACTAAAAAATAAATATGCCACTGCGACTGCAGCAGAAGAATGTGCTTCTGGTTGAAGGTAGTGTGCCTGCACAGAAGTAGCATTTTGTCCTGTCTCCTTTTGTCTCTGTCAGTGAGTGGTCTGGTGTCCAACTCTGCAGTGGCTGTGGATGCTCACAGTCTCGTTTGTTGAATCTGGGAATGTATTACCTACCTCACTGAGAGTCAAGAATAAAATTGTGTTACATTTTCCCAAAGCACTGTGTTAGAATAGGTTCACGGAGAAGCTGTTCCTAATGGTTTTCATGGCTTTTAAAAAGCAGCTCATCGTAGCTATATTTTAGTGTAAAAAATGCGATCATGACTTTCTAAGGCAGGACTCATGACCTGAAGCAAAATTTATTTTATGTGGCGGGTTGCTAGTAGAGCACCAGAGATCCAAATACACAGGTTTTGCTGCTCAACAAATACATGAAAGGATAGAAAGGTCCAAACAGATGTCTGGTGCTTGGCAAACTCAGATAGTCATGTATTTATTTCACTTAGGGCCTATGCAATCAGAACAAGAAAGATTTAGTGGACACAGTCAGAAATAACTTGTTATAACAGGGTGACTAATGTCATTACTAACATAGGATCGATGTGGATTCAACCAAAATTGCAGCAACTGTAATGAAAATCATACTTATATTTGGGAAATACCATTGAAGGGAACACTGCATATTCTGATGACAAGGGTGAAGTCCAAGCTATCAAATATATCTTTAAAATGCATGAATTAATTAAAAGTTACCCAAATTAATAGTAATCTCTTATGGATTACAAAACCATATAATAAACTATGATAAACACAACCAAGAAAATGAAAATCAAAATAAAATTATTCCTGAGGAGTGGGATGCTTAGCTGGAAAAAAATAATTAAGTAATGAATGGTTGCTTGGAAGACCAGAGGTGGTTCATAGGTAGATTAAAATTTCCAATAAAGAAAAATAGAGAAAAAGAGGAGTTAATATGGTTTCTCTTCCCTCCATAATGTCTCTTACCAACAGAGGTTTATGGTTTTGTAAATAATTTCTGCATAATGGAACTTCAGATGATGGTGTCAGCACTATAAATACATTGTTCTGTATGTGTAAAATCTAGATCTGTTTTCATATGGTGCATCAGCTGAAAAAAAAAAAATAATGAGATGGCTTTCAGTTTATTTATTTTTGGACAGAAGAAAAATATATTTCCTTAAAAAAGAAAAGCAAAGTCATAGAATGAGGTAAAATGACAAAATGATTCTGCAGACTCTATTCTGTACTCCGTGCTTGCTTTAATGAAGATATTAGCTGGAAATACCTGATCATTGGGAGGATTATGGCAATTTTTATACATGGGACATATTTTCTAAATTATTTTTCACTCTACTGATTTGAATATTTTTTGGAGCTGTAGTTATTGCTTAGTATTTGTCATGGAATTTTATATTGCAGGTAGCATTCATCTGTATTTCTTTAACATTTGCAGCTGACCTGTAAATGCTCCTTTCAGGATTTAAATTTTGTATTGCTAATATTCTTATCCTTCAGAACAGAAATAGTATAAAATTAACATGGTCTTTTTTTCTGGCTTTAGATGCATGCTGCTCACAATATTCTTAACAAATTCAGAGATTTTCACATTTCCAATGCTGTAACATTTATGACTATATGCACTAATGTCCAAAGATACAAATTATTTTTTATCACCATGTGAAAATATTATTAAATATTCCTGGTTGAACAACTTTCTTGAATTTTAATGTGAATCTTGTTCTTTTCTATTGAGACTGCAACAAATACTGTACATAATGACTCTCTGATCTGCTCTATAGCAACAAATTGTTTTCCTCCACCTGGGCCATAAAGCTTTTTTATTTCTTCCACTAATTTTATGTGGACTCAACCCTTTTAGTTCTCCTGTGCTAGAACCACAGAATCATAGATTATCCTTAGTTGGAAGGGACCCACAAGGATCACTGAGTCAGGATCACTCCTGGCTCCACACAGAACCACCCCAAAATCAAACTCTATGTCTGAGAGCATTGTCCAAATGCTTTCTTGAACTCTGTCAGGATCGGTGCCCTGGGGAGTCTGTTCCAGTGCCCGACCACCCTCGCGGTGCAGAACCTTTCCCTATCACCCAGTCTGACTCTCCCCGTCACTGCTCCATAACATCCCCTTGGGTCCTGTTGCTGTCCCCAGGGAGCAGAGCTCAGCACCTGCCCCTCCACTCCCCTCATGAGGAAGCTGTAGGACTCCATGAGGTCTCCTCTCAGGCTACTCTTCTCCAGGCTGAACAAATTGAGTGATTCCTCAATGCATCTTCTAGACCTTTCACCATCTTCATAGCCCTCCTTTGGATGCTCTCTAATGGCTTTATGTCCTTCCTATATTGTGGTGTCCGTACTGCACACAGTGCTCAAGCTGAGGCTACACCAGAGCAGAGCAGATCCCTTCCCTCAACCAGATAGCAATGCTGTGCCTGATGCACCCCAGGATAGCTGGCCCTTTTGGCTGCCAGGCCACAATGCTGGCTCAGGACTATCTTGCCATCAACCAGAACCCTTTCCTCAGGTCTGCTCTCCAGCCTCTTATCCCCCAGTCTGTACATGTACACAGGGTTGCCCTGTCCCAGATGCAGAATCTGGTAATTGCTCGTTACATTTCGTAAGGCTGGTGATTGCATAGCCCTCTAATTTGTCAAGATCCCTCTTCAAGGCATCTCTACCCTGGATGGAGTTAACCACTTCTCCCAGTTTAGCATCACCCACAAACTTACTTAGCATACACTCTAGTCCTGCATCCAAGTAATTTATGAAAAGAGAGAGCTAAGAATGCTGCCTTTTTCTCCAAGGGAGAAGGGAAATTCTATTTCAGCAGTGAAGAGTCTGATTATCTTTAAAAATCTGTGTTCTTGCATAATTGAATTGTAGCATTACTAAATAATAAAAAAAAATGTTTCAAAAAACTGCTCCCAAAGAGCGAGTACCTTCCAACAACATACACATATTGTCTGTACACAGCTCATTTGTCTGTCATGTCTTGATAAGAAAAGAAATTGTGTGTAGCATGATGCTTGCATTGGAGTGACATTGGAGACAATAATTGAGGTAATAAATGGGCAAGAGCACTGAGTTTTAAAGTTTCAAAGCACAGCCTTGAACTTGATTGACAATTCTATAAACAATGAGACCAAAGAACAGAGGACAGGAGCTGATGTGCTTACAGTAGTATGTGCTGCTTAGGAGATGTCATTTGAAAATGTGTATATTAAACATAAAGAGCAATTTAAAATGTCAGAACAAAGTTTGATGATGAGATCCTTTCTGATCTTGATCATCTCCATGTCCCTGATGACTGACCTCTTCTACAGAGATTTGGAATGCACAGATGTGGACCTGCAACTCTTATATTTTTTTCTTTTTGGACAGAGTGGAGGTGGATCAGTCTTTTCATTTCTGTTCCTCACTGGTACACAAGTGTGAATTAGAAACATTTTGATCTTTACTTTCTAGTTGACATGATGATCCCCCTTTCTTTCCACAGTCTATAAAGAAAACTTCCTGGAAAAAAAGTAATTCATAATAATCAAAATGTTTATCCTTTGGACAGGAACTAGCAGTCCTATGAAGGGAAGAGTCTCAAGGAATTTTTTTTTTATGATCAGGGGCAGGATAAGCTGAACTAATATGTTTTTATGAAAAAGTAAGTACTTACAAGAGTAATTGTAATTAACTGCTATTTTATTTTACTTGGAATGTGCTTTTCCCATTACCTCACTGCTGCCATGCACTTCAGAATAGGTTTATCAAGTTGTATGTTTGCAGTTAAATACAGATATTTCCAAAAATTAAATGTCTCTTTTAGTGGAGATGTGGAAATATGAAAAAATAGGTTTTAAATTCATATATGCAAAGCATATTCAGATTTTGTAATTTTAAATAGTGTGCTCTTCTTAGGCTATATCTATGTTCAATGCACAGGATAATCAAGAAAAGAAGCTAGCTTACAGCTATTAAGAAGGTTATCATCATGATTTATCCTTTCCATTTACTGTAGAGATGAGCCTTGTCAGAAAAAGGTTGGCCTTCAGGAATACGTTTTTAGTATATTTGCATGCATTAATTAAATTAAATCAAACAGTTGTATGAATTTGAAAGTTTCAACTATTTAAATGATGACTACGTCAAAAAGACATAGGAAATTACAGTCAAATGTGCTGTACAAACTATTAATATTTTTAGGTTAAATGCAGGCTGTTGAGCCACGTGCTTAAAAGAACTTCTAGTAATCTCTACAACATAATGGAGGCTTTTATTGGTATTCACCAAATAACAAATTGTATGGAAGAAAGGCAGTCAGAAAGTGAATACTGGCAGTTTTGTACACATCAGTGAAGTTATAGTGACCGATTCTGATACTACTTAGTTATTCTTCATAATTCATATTCTTTAATTTCTATACATCCTTGCTGAACTAAAAAATTATTGATGAAACTATAAAATTGAACAGGAAAGGAGAGAGAAAACAAATATTCAACACAACAAAACTCATGAATGTTCTATAAACTCCAGAGATGAAATAATGCAAAACATTTGCACACTGGACATCCCTAAATTACTTCATTTTTGAATCACATTTCAGAATGAGAAAATACCTAGTAGGGCATTTCTGGAGTTATGTCCTATTTAGTAATGTAAAAAAGAAGCAGAATCAGAATGACAAGTGTTTTTCACGGGCATTCTTTTGCCAGGATCCCAATTTTAGTATATTTATTTATTTGTTGTCCACTTGCACATCTTTGTTTGCTCATTAAAATGAAACAGAACTGGAAAACAACTAACAGCAGCAGTGAAAACTCTTTCATTTTTATATCGGATTTTTTAATTTATATTTTTATTTAAAATTTAGCTCAAAGAAAATAGTTTACATTTTACTGAAATCCCAATAGTAAAGATATTAGCAGATTGATCACGGGGAAAAAGAAATTGTCTAAGTATTTTCAAAATAGGAAATAAATTTTCTCATTTACAGATTCATTTTTGCTTACAACATGTATTTTCTTAATATAATTTATAAATGAGCCAAATGTACGTTTATGGATATCTACAAACTTTCATGCAGCTAAATGAAGATGGAATATTTTAAAGTTCAGTTAGTGTTAAGTTTATTGCACATAGTAGAATTGATGGTCATTCCCTAGGCAGAATTTAAAGTTTGTTAACTGCTGTGGAAAAATAATGAGTGTCACTGTAATTGCTACTATGCTGGTAAAAGTACTAATAGAAAGTGAACCTCGCCTATCTGATAAGTGAACAATAGGGAAAAAAAAAAAAAAAAAAAAAAAAAAAAAAAAAAAAAAAAAAAAAAAAGCTGTACAGAGGAAATTAGTGTTTGAAGAAAAAGCAAAAGTCCAAAGAAAAATACACAGAGAAAAAAAATGCTCAGAGCCTCATGGCATGTTAACCATATGCTTCTAAGTATACACACGTGTACCATCACAGTTTCTTAAGCCTAGAATGGTTGCTTGAACATGACAGTTTGTAACAGCTTCACTATGAGATGACCAAGTAGATAAATTTAGCAGCAGAAGGTGTCCATTTCCCTCAGGAAGCAGCTAAAAATGCTTACATTCAGTAGGTTGTCTACTTAACCGTGTTCTCAAGGACATATCAGACAGGGAAATCAGTACTTGCTGTAGTATGTTATATAAAATCTTAAAGACACATGTTGCTCATTATAAATTAGCTTTCCTTTTAAAACTGCAAGATATCACCAAGGCCAAGAGCTCTGAAGAATTTTCAAATCAATTGGATAATTGCAGTGATCCATGAGTTGTCATATTAAAGCCTAAACAAAGATTCATTTCCTCTTCCTCTGTAAAGAGACACACACCTTGGAAGGCATAATAAATTTTCAACCTTCAGGACATAAACAGCCTCTCACTAATAGGGTTTTGGAAGAAATACTCTGACAGATACACCATACCTTTGACAGACAACAGTTACTGTCTTAATTCAGGAATTACAAGTTGATGTGCCATTAGGAAATCGGTTTGTAGCTGTATGTAGTAGCCTCTGCAACACCTTTGAGAGCTGCCTGGCTGCTGATTGCCTTGTCCAGTATTTCTTTACTTTCCGGGTAAAGAGAAAAATTCATTACTTTCCTTATCTTCATACACAGGGCTCTTTCAAGATAGGAGTGGAAATGCATGGAGATGCTGTGTGAATAAGCCTAAGCACACTGTGGACAGACAGGAATCAGGTAGTTAATTACAGTAAATTAGTATTTCAGTGTCTTTTTACAAACACAGCTCATGTTAATATGTGTACAGAGGCTCAAATCTTAAAGTTGATATGCACTTAGTAACAAAATTTGAATGCAAAATTTGAAAATTTGATACAAGTTGTGGTGGTTTTACTCAGATTGGCAGCCAAGCTCCACCACAACCATTCTCTCACTGCCCTTCCTTAAAGGGAAAGGGGGAGAAAATACGATAAAAAAGGCTCAAAGGTTGAGATATGAACAGTGAGATTACTAAACAATCGTCATGATGGGCAAAACAGACTCAGCACAGGAAGATTAGAGAAATTTATCACCTATTACTAACAAGCGAGAAACAAAGAAAACTAACTAACAGAGAAAACTAACACATCCACCTGCTCCGCCGGGGGCTCCTCCATGGGCTGCAGCATGGAGATCTGCTCCATGTGGGACCCATGGGCTGCAGGGGGACAGCCTGCTCCACCAGGGGCCTCTCCACAGGCCGCAGGGGAACTGCTGCTGCCTGCCTGGAGCACCTCCTGCCCTCCTGCTGCACTGACCTTGGGGGCTGCAGGGAAGTTTCTCACTACTCACTCTCCCAGCTGCTGTGGCACAGCAGTTTTTTGTTTGTTTGTTTGCTTACTTGTTTTTTTTTTTTTTCCTTTGTTAAATCTGCTCTCAGGTGCAAACAACATCAACAATTTGGTCAGCTCTGGCCAGCAGCAGGTCCCTTTGGAGCCTGCTGAAACAGGCCCTAAGCTACCATGGGGCAGCTTCTGGACTCTTCTTATAGAAGCCACCCCTGCAGCCCCTTGCTACCAAAACCTTGCCATGTAAACCTAACCCAGTACACAAGTTAAAGGGGGGTGGGGTGGGGAGGGGGGGGTTAATTCACATTTCAAAAGAGTGTTTAGAAGTTTTATTTCAACCCAGGCCAATGTTAATCTTGGATTTCCCCTGAGCAATTTGATGCTCTGCAGAGCTACAGTTCAGATTTCAAACACCTTCCTTCAAAGGAGGTCTGCCGGGCTGGCATCATCTTCTGTAATCTTCTCTGAAATATCCTAGTTAGACATGTATTTTTTCCTGAGTGAATGCATAAGATGGGAAGCGACCTCCCATATCATCAATCCAGTTCCCTTGTTTCACAGGAATCCAGTTAATCTTTTCCTTAACAGGTGCAATGTCTGTTTACGTGTTAGGAATCAGTCCGATTTATTGCACTACAAAATCCTGTTGGAATTGTATCCCCCTTTTTATCGCAATTCTAATTAGAATGTACATATACAATGTTGAAGCAATAAGGAATTTTTGTGTGCGCATGTATGTGTACATGTATGTTTACAGATATATTCATATCAGTGTAGTATATCCAAAAGGTTTAGACAGATAATTGTGAGTGTAGGTATGATCTGTAATGACCTTTCTAAATCTTCTTGCTTTCATCCTTGGAAGGAAAGTGGGCATTGAATGTTGCTGTGATCCATCTGCTGGTCCATTAACAGCAGTAGAAATCTGTGCTACATTATGCTGAAAGACAGAGAAATCACAGGACATGAGTCATGTCCATAATGTACCAGATTGGTTGGTTAGACTGTTGTAAGGCTACAAAAATGCCTGGAGAAGAAAGAATACAGGACAGAGATAACTCTTTTGCTTGCCATTTGTGACTACTCCCCCAAAGAAATGGGTCACCCCTCTTGTGCTGACAGGCAAGCAGCTAAGATATGTTGTTCCTAATAATCTCACAGCAGCCTGTGCTCTTGCAAAGTGAGACCATCATTTCTTGTACTGCAGTGAAACCTGAAAAATAAGCACCAATTTTCCCTTTCAAAAGGTAGATTTCACTTATGCATGGTGCCATTGAAATTAATTACCTGAAAAATGGTGCATAATGTCTACAGACATGAAAATAATAAAAAGCAATTGAAGAAAGTATTTGTAAAATATTTTAAGCAAAGGTCATTAATTTATGCTGGCTGAAACCTAGAATTGCAAGTCTGAATTGCCAAAATACATGGGTAATAGGACAAATAATAAGCACTTGTAAAATAACTGTCTCCTGTTAAAAATCTTACACTTTCTGAGGTTTGGATCCCTGCTCTCGGAGGGCAGCAACCAGCAATGCTTGTTTAAAGGTTGTTGTATGTAGGTACAGCAGGTCAGTGCTGTGACCGGAGCTGCTGACAGGACAAATGTCCACCTGTGGGCTACCTGTTGTAGGAATTTTGAGGAATAAGCTTTGCAGACTCTTTGTGATCTGTGTTGCAGATTTTTTTTCAGATGCCTGATGTAATCATTTTGCTGATCAATTAATCTTTAAGTTACAGGTGAAATCACAGAAAAATATCATAGGGCAACTAGCAGATTCTGCCAGGGACCTTCAAAGAGTTCTTTGTCATGGTCAAATCCATTTCTGAATAGAATAAAATAATAATAATAAACTGGTTATTGCAAAACCTGCAGCTAGAATATTATTTAAGAAAAAAGCATAAATTAAAGGATCACACCTCTATTTCTTTTGCTACATTCAAACAAAACAGTGCTAACATAAGGAAGACCTAAGCTTGAAAACTAATTTTTCTGAAGATAAATTTATTGCTACTATGTTAGACCCATTAAATGAACAATTAACAATATTACTTCTTGTTGAAAAAGCAGATTGTATTCTGCTATATGTTGTCAGGTCTAATGGAGGCTGGTATCTACCAAGCCAATGGAAAAGAGACTTTTCTCCCCCCCCCCCCAAGAAAATTCCACAGGTGACATTGAATTTTTCTAGGTAAAATCTAATTTTAGGTGCTGAAACCTGAATGTTTTCTGGATCTTCTTAATATGAGCATATAAATATATATATATACACACACGCACTATTTGTCCTACTCCAATAATACAACTACAAAAATACTATTTATTTTCATAGAAATCAAAATTCAACTTTTACCATGGGAATATCCTAGATATCTGCTCAGGTTATTTATAAGTAATAATTGTATTATTGTATTATCTGGCTTATTATTGATTGATTTCTCTGTTGCCCTCCTATAGTCTGTGTTTACATCCCCCAGAACCTAAAACCAGTTTTTTAGTCCCAACTTCAAATCCAAAGTAGTTAGACACAGTACTCCCCGTTGATTTGAAAAAGCCTTTTATTTTTAAGAGCATTTATGCCTTTCATTTAGTACTTTCCAAAACTTAAAGTACTAGTATTGTCTAGTCTTACACAGTCACTATGTGGTATTTTCAGAGGATTTATACAGTCAATTTTAGGAAAGCAATTGTAATACCTGTGTGGTAAATTAGTTAATCATGGTGAGTTAAAAAAAGTGTGTGCATCCTCATAAACTTGATAAATGTAATAATTAATATGAAAGGCAAGTCTTTGACCACAGTGGTCCTAAAACAGTAAATATATCTTAGTATTATCATTGGATGAATCTTCAGAGGCTGATTATAGATGTTTTTGAGAAGACAAAATAGCCCCATATTTCAGGTTCTGGACTGGAACCAGGACAATCTGAGAGGTAATGGAAGACAAGCCACTTCATTGGCCTTATTTTTCTTTTGCAGAATTGGGATTCATTTTATCGCTTCATACAATGAGGTTCTGTTTATAAAGAATTCTGTATGGGAATTATGCATTATTATTCTCTGTGTATTACTGTTTATCAATAATATACTTTGAGTGTATAATAATTTATTTAGAGTGCCACAATGAAAATACAAAGAGATATTCAGAGAGATTTCTTTTGTATGCAGTTCATGTATAATAATTGCATGTAATTAGCACCAAAAAAAACTGTTAAAGTTTGAATAGACTGTTTTTATTTCCAATGTTCAGATTTGTAATTATCAAAAATAGAAGTATTTCTTGTCTTTAATTTTCTTCTCCCGAATCTTATTCTAATGCATTTTTTTCTTCTTTTTCCCTACTAACCAAAAATATGTAGTTCTAAAATAATAACACTGTTGTGAGGTGTATATTTGAAGAACAGAATTTAAAGGATCCATTCATGAAATACAATCATGTAATAATAAAATATGTACTTTTAACATTTTCATGTGGCATTCTCAGCTGTGTATCTTCATAGCTGGATTTGACTATCTGTGTATTAAGCTACTGCTTTACTATTTTGTTAATTGTTTTCTAAAGCAGAGTGATGTGATTATCCCTTTTCTTTTACCGTTCTTTTGTACATATCTTCTCTCAAAAGAAACTCCACAATTTCTGCTATTCCTTTCAGTTACTGAAGGGATAACCCATTTTCTTGAAGCTTTATGTGGCTTTAGTGATTTTTAACTTACTCAGGTCTTCTTGAGCACTGATACTCTTTCATTTGTACTGCTCAGCAGTTGGAAAATATGGTTCCATTTATTTATACCATTTCACCTCAGATTTCCCTCATGAATACTGAGAAGTGCAAAACTCATTTAATTTTTCTACTATATCCTTCTCACTTGTTATTAAGTTTCCCCCTAATCCCTTAGTGGGCTAATTATTTCAGTTTTCCATCCTTTATCTCTTTCCCTTTATATATTTAAATATATATATAAATATATACTCCCAAGGTAATAATTCCCTTCTTATTATGTTTTTACGTCACAGCATTTTTGAGACACTGACATCCATTCTGTTCTACTTCTTTTATTAGTTTTTAGGGTCATTCATTTACACAACTCAGATGCATTTTCTTCCATTATCCTTCTCTTCCTCTGGTGACTCTTCCCTTTGGGATGGCCTCTTTTATTATTATTATTATTATTACCATTATTATTATTATTATTATTATTTGGCCCAGAGCAATTACAATAAAATTAAAAGGGAGCCAATATCAGCAAGATTTTTATTTCCCCTAAATGTTGCCAACCTGCCTTCCAAACCTATGGCAGTTTTTTTCCTCTCTTTTTGTAGTCAGGAAGATATTTCAAAATGCTGAGTTACAGGAGTTCCACGGTATGTAGTCCCAGAAAAAGCCAGGTGTCAGGCATGCACATTCTGTCTTTCTGCCCAATGCCACCCTTGGGATCACCCCATACCATGAAACAACCACTTTTCACGTATTATCTTCCATCTGCTACACTTCTTGTCTGACTTCCAGGCAGTACACTTTAGGTTTCTTACAACCATGAATGTGATGTGCTCAGCATGCCACTTCTGTTTGTAATACCACATTTGGCCCAATAAAGTACTACAGTAACTATATGATGTAAATACTGTGTCTTGCTTAGATCAATAAAATCAGGAACTTTATACTAAGTGTGTTTGTTTCCAGAGAGATAAAACTCATATGATTAAAGCTTGCACGTCTCTCTTAACAAATATCTCTATACATTTGTAATTTTATGTTCATATAATTACACACATAAAACATAGATATTTTATATTTTTGTGTGTTTTCACTGGAACTAGGTCTGAATTTGGCATTTCAGAGAGCTGAAAAACATTATGAATAAATAATAGATTCCAGATAATACTATTTTTCCTTTTCTATATTTTATCATGTAAAAAAAAAATAAATAAAAATAAAAAAATAAAAACGTAGTTGGCTTAAATCTGCCTTGCTGATCTCCACTTTTAATGCTCAACTCATTCCTGTCCACATAAAAAGTATACATAGTGAGGCAAATAAATTCTGGTTTGGGGGTTTGTTTTTTAATAACTCCATTTTTCCTAAGGTTTTCAATTTTGTTGGCTGTCTAATTTCAGTTTGAAAGAAATTAGACCAGGCACCTTTTGAGACAGAGAAAAGCCTTAGAATGATTTAGTAGATTACCATTAATTAGTCTGGGTGGAATCCAATCAGTTCCTTAATCTCTAAATGACTAAGTGTTGTTTGGAGCACTACTGACATTCTCTGTATGCAGATGTGTTCAGGACTATTATACTCTTTATCTCATGTAAATTAGAACAAATAATAATCTTAGCCTCAGTTAAACAAGACTAATAAATATTCCTTAAAATACAGATTTGATTTCCCCAGTTCATTCAGTGTAGAGCCATAAAACTTTTAATATTCATGATTGTTAAAGGCACATAATTGGTATAGCAAAGGAAGAAATCCCTACAGGAAAACTCTGCTTAATATCTGCTTAATATCTGCATGATACACACATATATGATTCAAGGCTTATCCAGCACATGGAAAAAAAAAAAAAAAAAAAAGCATAGGAAAAGAGAGGTAAGATGAGAACATTATTACTTGTGCATCCTTTCATGCTCATCCAAGAGTCTAGTTTTTTCAAATTCTATAGGTAACTAATAAGCATGCTATTTATTCATTTACATTTATTGTAACACATCTGAATATTTCATCAGTTGGATTTCCAAGTCATTTTAGAAATACAAAGGTCTGTTTCCAAGCTATTCTATCTCACTAACGGGGAAAAAGGCTGAATGTCTTCTTTGCCTCAGACTTTACTAACAAGGCTGGCCTCAGGAATCTCAAGTCCCAGTGACTAGGGAGAAAGTCTGGAGCAATAAAGACATATCCTTAGTGGAAGAGGATATGGACATGGAATACTTAAGCTAACTGGACATACATAAATCCATGGGCTCTGATGGAATGAACCCAAGAATACTGAGGAAGCTGGAAGATGTCATTTTAAAGCCACTCTCAATAATCCTTGATCAATCATGGCAACTGGAAAAAGTGCCCAAAGACTGGAGGAAAGCAAAGGTCACTCCTGTCTTCAAGAAAGATATAAGAAGGAGGACACAAGGAACTACAGGCTGGTCAGCTTTACCTCGATCCCTGGGAGCGGCTCATCCTGGAAACCATTTCCAGGCAAGTGAAGGAGAAGAAAATCATCATGATAAGCCTCTATGATTTAATGACCAGTATGGTAGTTGAGGGGAAAGCAGTGGATATTGTCTGCTTGGACTTCAGGAAGGCCTTTGACATTGTCAAATTACATACTGTTTCAAAGAAAGGAAAGAGGTGAGGACTATCATTCTGATGTTAACAAAGCCAGGTGTGCATTCTTGGAAGGAATGGAGCCAGGTGTTCATTCTTGGGAGGAATGGACTCCAGACAATAAATCATATGTTAATGAAGCCAAGTACCTATTTCTGGGAGGCATGGACTTCCTATGTATCTTGCTAACTGCAACAGTTACCGCTATGGTGGGGCCTGTAAGAGTGGCATGCCTATTATTATCTTAGCTCAGAAGTGTGAGATAGAAACAAATAGACTGCTAGCTTTTGATATAAAGGAATGTTCCCTTTGTTAGGATAAATTTCTTAGCCAGACCTCTAAAATTTTAAATATTAATAATTTTACCACACATTCCCTCCTTTGTCTCCCACTTATTCCAGGTTGCAAAGTTTAAGCATTTGGATTAAATTTGTCTGCAGATTAACAAAGTGTCCACAAGGTTTGGAATGTGCTGCAGGGGTTATTTTTATATGCTGGTCAGTGTTATGGGCCAAGCATATTGAACAATCACTGCAAAACTGCTGTGTGTCCCTTGAAAAGTGTGAAATAAAACAATCTCACTATACTGGAGCCATCACCCCCCTTTACTTGTGTGTACCACGGAAGGTGACACACAAGCAAAGGAGGTTAATAGTGAGGCACTATCAGGTGGACATCATATGGAGTGCCATAAAGCATCTGCATGTAATTGGCAACCACTCAGGAGTCAAGTCCTGACAATGCTGCAAGTGCATTGTTTTGCAGCAATGAAAATCCTGAATCAGACTGAGAGACAAATAAGGACAAAATCTGGAACCTGAGGGCTGGGAAGGGCTATGGTCCTTTCAGAATGCTCAGCCAGGTCATTTCCTTGTGTGACATCATGATAAACGGTAGCATGGGCCTTATATTTAACAATAGCTAAAGAAGAGGGTAGAAGTTCTTGTAGAAGAGTTGTGTAACAGCTGTTCTTAATAGAGGAACCTGTAGAGGTAAAAAAAAAAAAAAAAAAAAAAAAAAAATGCTGCTTCCAAAGCTGACCAAAATTATATATGACACCAAAGACATTGTGTGAGTCAGTGCAGATAGCTGAGGATTCACTCTGAGCCAGAATACCACATATATATAGCAAAGTCACAGCAAAGAACTAGGAGGTGGCTTTGTCCCTAAGCAGAGATGGGTTGCCAAATGTGTACACATACAAGAGCACATTTCCATCAAAACTGGAATACATCAAAAATATGTCATCTGGGGTGAGTGTGATATGTATTCTCTTTTCTATATTTGGTTTTAGTGATCAGAAAGAGTTATGGGTGTATTTCTGAAAAGAGGTCAGGTTGATGATACTCATGAGTTATTTCCTGTATATATATTTACATTACTTATATTAATTAAGGGAGTAAAACAAGTTAGTGTCATAGTTACATATGATGATTTTTTATTGATTTTTAAAATTTTGTTCAGGACTATTTTCACATGAATATAACCATAAATTCTACGAATTTATGGTTATTGTTCTTGGACTGTTCTGTGAAATTTTGCAAACATGGAAGAGCTTTTTTGGATGGTGAGCAAGGAAATTTTAGTCCTATTCCTTGGAATAAATAGACAAATACAGCTCAGCCAGAACTCATGAGAGGAGTCTTAATAACACTAACAGCCACAAAGAACACAGCCACCCCATGATACATTCCTGCAGAAAGCCTCTACATGACTATTTCAGCTAATTATTATTTCAGCTAATAATTTTCAGCTAATTAATGGCTAGATTTTTGAAGTGATTGGTGGGAGAAGGGATCGAGTAACGTGATCTTTGAGAAAGGTCATAGTGGATGTTTAGAAATATGTATTTTTGCAGGAATTTCTAAATTGGTAGAGATAAAAAAGTAATATATTTAAATTGAAAAACATGATTTGCCTTGAAGCTGCTGGCAGGACTGTCACATGCAATTGTGTTTCCGTGAGTTTCAATACCAGCTTCATGTATGAATTTAGAAACTGGGTAATTTTCTGGAGGAATATAAAACAAATTCTACAGACATTGTGGAAAGAAGATTAACTTGGTAGATAATATAATACACAATTCTACCTGTTTAAATGACTTACCTGACATAAAAGGGAGTATTTTTTGTATGATTCTAGAGGAACAAGCACTTTCTTAAATTTCTGTTTACAAAAAATCCTGGTGGATGAAACTGGAAGTTTGCCACAGGTCAATATGCAATTTGGAAACACCAGAAGGTTGTGCATTTTAATTAACTTTCTGCTCTTTCTCTGGTACCTTTCGCCTCTGTCTCCTTTCTGCTCGTAATGATTAAAAGACAAAATTTTGCCCCAGTTCCATGCTCAGGAATGCCTCCTGATTTGTTTTCATTAACTTCTAGTATGCAAACATCTTTAATTATTTATCTGATAATTTTCACAGGAAACCCTACAGAGACATAAGCCTTGTTTGCAGGGTTGTCATGTCAGCAGGAGATAGAAAATCCAATCATCCACTGTTAAGGGAATCATTAAAACATTAATCTACCAGTAAAGGAAGTATACTTCAGTTTAGTTTAAAATTTGAGGGTCAGAGATATGTAAAATCATCTTGTACTTCTTGTATAAGATTGACAGCTTGCCACTAGGGGAGCTGGAAACTACCTCTTTTAATATTGTGGGAGAAGAACGCTACTGTGGTACCTGGATGCAATTGTCTGTGGTCAGGTTCATGCATGGGATATACATCACATATATGATTCCATTCTATAAGCAAAGCAACCTGAATCCTAGTGGTTAGTGTGGTAGTCTGCCTTTTCTATTGACCTATGAAAACAAATGTTCTCCACCCAGAAAGACACTCACTGTCTCTGTGGATGACTTTGTGCCCACCTCTGCAGAACCTGTAGGACTGGAAAAAGATATAGGGATGTTGCAGGTGCCAGCTAGCAGCTGTCTTGCTAAAAGAAGAATGTCTGGGATTAGAGCCTTCAGACATTCCATATTACATGCTTAATTAAAAGCTAGTTGAATTCAATGGGAATTTCTATTTCTGTCTATAGGCTTTGACTTCTGGACCTTGAGTTTAGTTTTGAGTTCACAGAGTCAAGTAGCTTGAGCCAATTCATGCACACTACTGATTCTTGCAGTGTGCATACTTTTCCTGTTTTGCCCTGAGCCTGAACTTTACTGTCTAGAGAGTGACTTGGTACCCTCAGGATAAGAGGCAACATATAAATCCAATCCTGGCTATGTGAACAGTCAATGAGCTTGGCGTGGATTATAGGACCAATTACGGAGTTATTAGGTGGTAACAGCAGTAAATTGAGTTGGCCCTGGGTCACGCTGCACAAAAGAGTGGCTGGAAAGCTATGCAGAGGAAAAGGGTCTGGGGGTGCTCATTGATGCTCACCTGAACATGAGCCGGCAGTGTGCCCAGGTGGCCAAGAAGGCCAACAGCACCCTGGCCTGTATCAGGAACAGTATAGCCAGCAGGACGAGGGAGGTGATCATTCCCCTTGTATTCTGCTCTGGTGAGGCAGCACCTCGAGTACTGTGTTCAGCTTTGGGCCCCTCACTACAAGAAGGACATTGAGGCCGTTGAGTGTGTCCAGAGAAGGGCTACGAAGCTGGTGAAGGGCCTGGAACACAAGTCCTGTGAGAAGTGGCTGAGGAAATGGGTTGTTTAGTCTGGAGAAGAGAAGGCTCAGGGGAGACCTTATTGCTCTCTACAACTACCTGAAAGGAAGGTGTGGGGATCCAGGGGTCAGCTTCTTCTCACAGATAACTAGTGATAGGACTAGAAGGAATGAACTCTAGTTGCACAAGGGGAGCTTCAGGTTGGAAATGAGGAGACATTTCTTCTCAAAAAGAGCAGTCAGGCTTTCGAACAGATTGCCCAGGGAGGTGGTGGTGTCACTGTCCCTGGTGGTGTTCAAGGAAAGGTTGGATATGATACTTGGGGACATGGTGTAGTGGGTGACATTGGTGGTAGGGTGATGGTTGGACCAGATGATCTTGAAGGGCTTTTCCAACCTTAATGATTGTATGGGTCTGTGATTCTATAACTAAAGCCAGGACACTAAGCTGAATATCGATACAAACAAAGGAAGTTCAACAACCCACTAAAAACCACAGAAGATTCTGGACCAAGTTTCAAATAAGTATTCAGGCTGTGCTCTTCAAGTACTTCATATACTTAATTGTAATTACAACCTGTATTTGATGCTTTATTCAAATGTTCTATTTATACAATGAAGCTTAACTTCAGATTCTTTTCAGCATTAAAAGCACAGAAAATGCATAGGGGTTCCTCAAGACTTCACTAGAATATTGGATATGAATTAGATCTGGGTCAGAAAATCAGAGTGCAGACAAAGCCAGCTGCATCTAACAGCCTGTAACTCAAATATTGGCATTTGGTCTAATTTGGAAATTAGATGCAGTGCATAGAAATAAGCCGTTTAGTGATTCTGGTTTAGGATACACCCAGGAGGAAATTGTGTTTGTTCTTTGGGAGTAAATATAATGAAAGAAAGAAAATGAAAGACAGGCTTAGACTACAAAACTAATGGCTATCTATCCCAACACCAATGATGTACTACAAATTATTTCCAAAATGGAATGAGAGGAAGGAGATTAAACTTTCTGTAGTGGGTAGTATTGACTTTTGTGTGTGTGCTATGAACCTTTATGAAAGCAACATCTGCTCCCATTTGTATGTTAATTTTGGGGGACATTTAAAATTTGGCTTCTAAAAAACATTCTCTCTACTTTTCCTCAGAGTGGGAAACTGAGAGATAAAGCAGGTGCTGTACAGGGCTATGAGAGCATCTGAATTAAATTAGAAATAAAATCATCTCAGAGGAATAACTTCAGACATTGCAGAAAGTGAGTGTCAAATGCCAGGCCAGGGCATGCTAGTAAAATTTGAAATCATATTGCCAGATTAAGTATCTTCACGTTTATTTTGTTTGTATTTTATTTTTGAGATTACTCTGTCATTTCCACTCTCCTTATAATGTTCTAAATTCCTTCACAAGGCAGCCATTTCAAAAGCAATGGAAACTTCTGATTTCCTGCATCCATACTGTTTATATACCCTAAATATGGGTCACAGTGCTCGATACTTCAAAGAGAAAATACATTAGATTTTCTCTATTCATGCTTTGTTGCTAAAAGGAAAAGACTGCAATACTTTTGCAGGACTTATTTCCATGAGTTCATAAAGATCATAACATCATAGAAAAATGTAGGTTCAAAGGCATCTCCAGTGGCCATTTGACCTTGTCCAGGTTACATTCTGAATATTTTCAAACACAGAGATTCCACGGTGCCCCCAGACAACTGAAATTTGACCACTCACATGATGAAATTTTCCCCATATCTAATAAAAATTTCCCATTTTCCAGCTTGTGTCCACTGCCTCTTTTTCTGTTGTCTTGCACCTCTAAGAACAGTCTGCCTACGTCTTCTCTACACTCTTCCATTAGGTAGTCCATAGACTGAACAAACCCAAATCTCAGCCTCTCTTTGCACATCATGGTTTCCAGACCACTAATAATCTTTGTGGACTTGGTTCAATCTGACCAACTTTCATGAACTAGGGAGCTCAGAACTGGGTGTGACACTGCAGATGCAACTGGAAGGGTTTATCTGTCTCCTTTTCTTTGTCAGGTGGACTGTGGCAGATATTTATTGATTCATGCAGGTCTAACCTGTGATCCTCACCCTCTTAACTTGATCACATTTCCACTTTTTAGCTAATGCTAACGTTTCACATGACTGTTTAAGAGCTCTGAAAACTTCATTTGTTATTTTAGCTAGAGGACAAATAGCCAAATCTACATACCTCAGGTTTTTCTGCTATTGTATAGCAGAATTGCCCCCTTGAATTCTCATTACTTCTGTGCTCACCACTCCTATACACAGGGTACCTGTCTTAAAGTGGGGATATTCCAAGATCACAAATTAAAATTGACGTTGTTCCAAGTGGAAGAAAAATGTCAAAATGTATATCAATTTTTCAAGTTGTTCCTCAATTAACAGCAACAATAATAACAATAATAATTTATTACTAATAGTAACAATAAATTATTAGTTAAGGTTAAACAAAAAAAAAAAAAAAAGAAAGAAAAGAAATTGTGGATTGATGTCTTGATAATTCCAAGCATCTTCAGGAGCTCTATTTTTAAACTGCTGAACAGTACTAATGCAAATATAGATAAAATGTGTTCCTGTCCTGTGGGAGTTATAAATATGTCTGGATTCCCTTCCCATTAGTATAAGACGATCAATCCTTTTGATTTTATAGGTCTTTATCATTATCCTCTTTATTTTTTATTTTTTTTATATATTTTTTTTAGTTTTGTTCTGTTTCATTTGTTTGTTTTCATTTTTGTTTTTGTTTGTTTTTCTTTGTTTAAACCCTTATGAATGCCAGTTAGAAGACCACATACACCATTGAATGATGTGGTCTGTAGACATGAACGACCTTGCCTTACAGTGCAAAGCACTGATTTAAGCCAATGACACAGGAAAAACCTTCAAAAGATAGTGTTACATTGTTTTTTGTCAGTGTTTACTGGGAGAATTAGGAGGGTCCAAGCAATTTTATTTGAACTTTACTGCTGCCTCTTGCTTCCACGAATTCACTCTCTGGTATTCCAAAGAGAGCTGTATTCCATACAGCTGGAGTGGGTGAGCAGCATCAATTTTACATATTTATTAATTTTAGTCTGTGTCTATAACTTCTACAGTGGTAGCAACACATTATACTGTTATGAATTGTAGTGATTTTGTTAATACTCATTTCATGGAATAATTTTTCAATTTAAGGCACTTTTCCAAATAACTTAGGGCCCTAAGAATTATTTCAGTCTGTTTCCTCCTTTTCTGAGTGTAAATCCATATCTAATTGGGTTAAACCTGTATTAACGTGATTATCCCCTCCAGAAACAAAGGTGTTTGCAGGTTGTCTTGTATAAAGAATTAGGCCTACACTGAAAAGCAAGCAACTTAATTACAAAACTCTTGTTTTATTATGGATAAATACTCTGCTAGGTAAAAGAAGTCTGAGACATTCAGATATGATCTAAAATGAAGTCTGGTACAATAGAGAGCGACTCAGTCAAATCCCAGATATCATTTCGTGCCTGCAAAAAAGAGAGCTTAGTACTGTTATCTCTTAATTTTAGGTATCCTTCAGCACTATAGTGTTCCTCATGCCCAGCAGTGACTGTGCAACTTTTAGAAAGTATTTCTTTAGATATGTTTTCCAGATTCCTTTTTTTTTTTTTTTTTTTTTTTTTTTTAACTCTAGTATTAGCCAACCTGCACTTTGTGAGCCTGGTAGCTTCTTGGTTATTCACAACTGAATTTGAAGGAAATTAACAAAGTCCCACAGCAATCTTTTCTCACCATTTAATTTTGGTCCCAGTGCCTATTTCTGAGACACATTACCGTGACCCTCTCTCATTTACTCAAGTCATGAGAACTTGATAGTCTCTTCACAATATGATGAAATGCAGTCACCAGAAAAGAAGAGGTACAGGGTTTGACATAGCTGTAATAAATGCCGTAGTCAACTGGTGTTAATCACAAAAAATTGTATCAGTTGTGGGGAGCGTTGTGTGTGGAGGCGGATGGTGGCGAGGTTGATGACATGATAGTGGGAAATTATATCAGGAATCTTATGTACTTTGATGTAGATTCATCTATTCCACCCTGACTTCCTTTAAAACTCTTGGCCAAGGCTTTCATCTTGTTTTCATCATACAGGAAACTGCTGTATTTTAATAGAAATAAAATAAAGCAATGTATGAAAATAAAGGCTTTTTTTATTTATTTTTTTTTTTGTGGACCGGTGGGAACTGCCTCAGCCCAGATCACTAGTCAGGGCAGTGGGAACACAGACTGAGGCAAGGCAAGTGCCTCAGCCCCTCAGCCCATGGGTCAGGCCCTTCTCCCTGGGGCCAGGCAGGGCAGGACAGGGTGATGCCAGGGCTGGAGACCAACATCCTACAGTGCCACTGGGATGCCTCTGGGGTGGGAGTAAAATGTCATCCTGGGCTGGAATGGGGACCTGGAGGGGGCTGGTCAGCACTGGGGTGGCCTCTGAGTGCCCTCTGGGCCCTGATAAATTCTGCGGATTTACTATAGTCCCTCTCATTTGACAGAATTTTTGCACATGCCAAGGAAGTTTTACAGTGATAGTATATTGTAAGATTCACAGCCTGGACTGGGAGTTTTTCTTAACAAGAAGTTTGTAGACTTGAAACAACAACAGCAAAAGAAGGTTGGAAAAGTCAATCTACAAAGGCTTATCCTGGCAGAAGTAAGTTTTAAAAAAGTAAATATTCTCTAAATACATAGTTCTTGAACTCCTTAGCTTTTAAAAATGGAAATACTTGGAAACCTGTCCTGGTTACAGGTCAAAAATATCTTGAAATATTGGGATTTTCTGCTAGACTGAATTGCACTCATTACAGCCCTGTTGGCTATTATGGCTATAAGACTAGATATGCATTAGAGGGAATTATTTATCTATTTTTCATAAGGCTTTTCTCAGTGAAGTCCTGCTCTGGCTGTCCATTAGATGCTTTTACAGTATCTTGTTCATTAATAATCTTATGTCAGTATGTCTCTTCTTTTTTTTTTCTCTTTATACCTGATTGTACATCAAGTGTTTTGAGCATCTTGGGTAAGGCCTCCATGGTGAGGTTAAAAGACCATTTCCATGCTTTCATTTTAACCATGGGATATTAACTGAGAGATTTTTGTTGCTGTTTTTTGCTTGTTTGTTCCCTGTTCTTGTTATTAACTAAGGACCTTAATTTTCCTAACTTCTCAAATTTGATTTTCTACATTCTGTGTGACCTCACTTGCACTGAGGCCTTGCCTGTTCTGAGTTAGTCAGGACCACTTAAACTGAAGTTTTACATTTACTAATTAAACACTTCTGGATTATGGGATCTCAGCCTGGATGAGACATCAAAGCATGACTATTAAATAAAAATGAAGTGAAAGTGCTCCCAGTTTTGTAAGCCACCCCATGCTGCCAAACTTTAAGTGTGTGCTTTCATAACACTGTTTTCCTATTTATGTGTTAGCATTCTGCATGTAATTAAATGGTAGTAGAACTACTTGGACATTTTCAGAAGTGTATATGTAATGTAACTATTTACCTTCTCAAACACTTCAGATTCACAGAAAGTGAGCATATCACAACTACTCCCATATATCATATATCCATAAATCTTGGATGGTTTGTATATGAATGTACATTAAAAATATCTAGCTTCTGGGGGTAGTCATCATCCTCACAGGGAGAGTAAGTAAACTGTTATCCCTGATAGGGTTTTAAAATGCATAGTTGTGTAAATCTAGTAGAAGCAGCTCATTTCTGCTTCTGCTTCTGCAACAGACCATTTTTGGGAAAGACCATGACTACACATGCCTACATAAAACAGTCTAAGCTCTGTTTGTGTATGGTGATATACAGGTCCTTTTTCTTGCAATGCTGTAATGATAATGGTTCACATATTTACATTTCTCTAAATGTATAGTTTCAAGAAGCACATGATTCTGTAATTCTTATCTTCCTTTTTGCCTTTAAGAATAATTGTAAACCCACAAGAAAATAAATAAATAAATAAATAAATAAATAAGAATTCAGTCTTCATGGTCAGAAATGAGAAGTCAATAATAAGAAATCTTTTGAAAAGAGAATAATCTAGAATACGCCTCAAATTCCTAGACCTGTTCTGCAATTGAATCAAAAAAGAGAGATTTCAAAAAGAAGTTATTTTAAAGAAGTTTCTGAAAACACAGGTACTGGCTTTGTTCCCCTTTTCTGGTATGTGTCATTTTTTATATAACAACTTCACAAATATTATGTAAATCCACATCATTATGAAGAATTTGATCTGCAAATATTTTAATTGACATCTCATTTATTTCTGAGACTATCTTACGGTTTATAATTTTAATTAATAGTACATGGTGCAATGTTGAAGTATTTCTAGAGAAGAAATTTTCTGAAAATTTGTTCCTTAGAACTGTTTTTTTTAATAAATAAATAAATAAAATAATTAAAAAACAAAACAAAACAAATCTCCTCCTCTTTTACCCATTACCTATGTTAATAAAAATGAATCCAGTCAGTTCTCAAAAAAAAAAAAAAAAAAAAAATGGCAGGCAAAGCTCTGAATTCTGAGTGCCAAGAACAGTGCTGAACAGTTTATGATCCATGTCTCTTTAGAAAATCAAATTTTTCAGGTTGATATAAACAGGCACTTCAGAGAAAATATGGTTTATCACCTCCATTTACATTAAAAAGAAGGCACTGAATTACAACAGGCCTGAATGGTTGATATTCTTGAATTAAACTGACAGATATAGTGTGAAGCTATTAGAACTAATATCATGCTCTGTATGTGTGTATATATATATATATAATTGTACCTTTAGGAGTATCCATTCCCTCCCTCCAAAGATACAACACACTGTATCAAGCTTAATAGTTTTTACAGAAAGACAAAAGCATTCAACACAGCAGAGGCTGTTTTGTGTTTAGCTCAGAGAACTTGTCAAGTTTTGCCATCTCTGAACAGAAGTCAATAAATATTTTCATGAAATGCTTCCTTAGACAATCATTAATTACTATGGAGGGTATGAACCCTTAGAGGAATGTGTTAAGCAACTGTTACACCCTCTACTTGCAGTAGTTGCAAGTTGGATGGCCAAATTTCAACTGGAAATGTGCAGTTCATTCACACTTCACATCATGATCATCAGTCACCTCTACACTAGTTGACTGTGGCAGACCACTGTTGTTTTTGGCTGGTGATATAGGCCACCAAGAGCTTGGAAAATTAGCAGCTCTAGTTTTTGAGGACTAATATCAAAGTACAAGCCTCTGTGAGCTCCCACTAGCTGTAGCTTTCTGTTACTAATTTTAGTGCAGATTGTGAGCTCACTGACTGGCTAAACAGTTCTACTATTATGTCTGCAGTCCGGCTGAGCTAATTTAGCATGCTGGACAAATAACATATCAAGGTTCCTTCTGACTATAATATAAAGAACAACATCATTTCTGTCATTGAGGTCAGATAATAGAAGGCATCTTTGAGATTATTTATCCTTGTTTTGACTTATCAAAGTAGCTCTTTCTGCCAAAACCCATGAAGATCAGGAATATTGCACACAGTAAATCAAGGCCTATTTGGTTACCTCTCAGTATTTTCAGCACAAACCCCCAAACATGGGAAAACCTTTTGGATTGTATGTTCTAACTCATAGTTGAGAGATCAATATTGAGAAGATGTTAATTCTTATTTTCAGACCCTGTAATATTTGCTGCTAATTTTATTCTCTTGCTCAGTGGGGAACATTCATGTACATTTTTAACATAGCATTCACTGAAACAGAAGCTGACTAATAATTAGGGAAGTCTCAAATTGTACCGAAAGTGTCTCATATACATTTTGTAGAAGCAGAATTAACAGAAAACTAGAAAATCCTGTATTTCTTGTTGCTTGTTCAGGATCAAAAGCAAGGGAATAAGACTTGGATAATTGGAATTGCTATAGCTGCTTTTGCATCAGTCTTTTGCTCCTTCTAAAAAAAAAAAAAAAAAAAAAAAAAAAGCAAGCAAACAAACAAAAAACACCTTTGGAGTGTTGTCCAGTCAATAGTGCAGACCCCTAGGATGTTGCATTTTATTTAGACTATTGGGGTTCTTTAGGGATAATGGAAAACATCGTTTAATTGTGAGATTTGTTTTATAGTGATGTGCTCTAAAATAGCAACTTATTTCATTTTAATTGAGTTATTTTGTTTGATCTGTTAAGACTCACATTTTCCAACTTTCATCTGCTACCCTGAGGGCTAGATGTGCATTTAAAACCAAAACGATGTCTGGATTTTTCTATATCAACCACAAGACTTACAATTAAAAAGTGTGAAGCAGCTTGAGACTAAGAATACAATCATAAGCATTGGTAAAACAAAGGCAGCCAAAAGAGAATGGCACACATAATGACACTGGCATATCTTTGTATTGGCTTTACATGGCAATGTTTAGTAAGTGAGAGGCTATAGGAGGGTCTCTGTGAGAAGAGACCAGGAGCTGTTCCATGCCAGACCTGGATGGTTCCAGCCAGCTACAGAACAGACTAACAGCTGGCCAAAACTGAACCCACGAGTGATGCTGATGGTATCTCTGTGATAGTATATTTAAGACAGCAAAAAATTCAGTGTAGCAACTTGTATTGGGTTTATGTGGCAAGGTTTTGGTAGTGGGGTGTTGCAGAGTGAACTCTGTGAATCTAGAAGATGCCCCATGTTAGATAAGAGCCAACTTCAGCCAGCTCCAAAACAGACCCACTGCTGCCCAGACCTGAGCCAATAAGTGATGTTGGTTGCTCCTCTGCAGCCCACTGAAGACCGTGTCAGAGCAGATATCCACTTTGCAGCCCATGGAGGAGCTCACACTGGAGCAGGTTTTCTGTCAGGAACTGCAGTACATGGGGGCCTCATGATGGAGCAAGTCATTCCTGAAGGACTGCAGCCCATGGAAAGAACCCATGCTTGAGCAGAGGAAAACTGTGAGGAGGAAGGAGCAGCAGAAATGAGGTATTATGAACTGACTGCCACCCCCATACCCCATCCTCCCCGTGCAGCTTGAGTACTGTGTGCTCACCTCTAGTACTGTGTGCAGTTTTAGGTGCCACAGTGTAAGAAAGATATAAAACTGTTAGAGAGTGTCCAAAGGAGGGCAACAAAGATGGTAAAAGTTCTAGAGGGCAAGATGTATGAAGAGCAGCTGAAATCACTTGGTTTGTTCAGCCCAGATCAGAGGAGACTGAGGGGAGGCCTCATGGTGGCCTGCAGCTCCCTCGTGGGGAGCAGAGGGACAGGCGCTGAGCTCTGGTCTCTGGGGACAGCGACAGGACCCGAGGGGACGGCATGGAGTTAGGACAGGGGAGCATCAGGCTGGAGATTAGGAAAAGGTTCTGCACTGAGAGGGTGGTTGGGCACTGGGACAGGCAACCCAGGAACATGGTCACAGCACTGAACCTGCTGGAGTTCAAGGAGCATTTTGTCAATGCTCTCAGTCACATGGTTTGATTTTTGGGTGGTCCTTTGAAGACTCATGAGTTGGACTCGATGATCGTTGTGGGTCCTTTCCAACTCAGGATATTCTATGATTATCTGATTCTATGAAGAGTGAGGAATGAATGAATGAATTTCTAGGAGTAAGAGAGGTTTTTGGAAAGTGGGTTTAATTTTGTCTCATTCTCACCATTTTATTCCATTTTTAACTGGAAGTTAATTAAATAAATCTTCCCCGAGTTAAATCTGTGAACAATCTCACTGTCTTTATCTTGACCCACAAGATTTTTCATCTTATTTTTTCCCTCTGCTCTGCTGAAAAGGAGAAGTGAGACAGCAGTTTGGGTTGATATCTGGCAGCTAGCCACAGTAAACACACCACAATCTTCCATTTTCTTTTTCTAATGAGTGACAAGATTTAACCTCACTGAAATGCCGAGCAGCTTGTTTGTATTATACATGTGACTGTAGCTCCATGTGTTATAGTATGTGCTTTTTTTTTCCTACTTTCCCATGATGATCTAGAGTCTTTCCTTGCAGCATGATGTAAGGCTGGGTAAGGCTGATGGATCATGTAAGGCTGAGTCACTTGCAAAGAGTGTGTTTGCTAGCGTTTCTTTTTGTTTGTATTGTATGGTTACCTGTGCTACATAGTTACTGTCAGCTGGATTATGTCACACATCACTTATTTTCTTTCCATGAGGAATTCAGCGTGAAAAGCCTCAGATGCTTTACAATAGAGAAAATCATTGGAAAATATAAAGGTTACATATATTTTTGCATAATACAGTGTTCTAATGCAGAAAATAAAACAATGAGAGGTGGGAAAGGGAGGAGGATAGACTGCCTTTCTTCTCAAAATGCTGCACATTTAAATGCTGCCCATTCATAATTTTTACCCATCCAATAGTGCCGCAAGATGCAAATTGTCTTGCCTATAATACAGTTTCTGTGAATTTGTGCTATAACACTTTGGTTGTTTTTCACCTGAAATTTCCTTTTCCTTCCTTTCAATGGTGTTTCTATTTATTTATCTCATTTCTTAATAGATCAAAGAAATTGTTTCAAAGATGTTTCTGTAGCACAAATTTTAAACTTCCATGCGTACTGTACATAAATCTTACAGTTCATATAATGATCTCCAGCAGTCTGTAGTATGGAGACAATGACCAATTAACTATATTTTTTTTTTTAGCAGAGATGTCTATTCAGTATCTTCTTGGGCAATTTTTTAAAGTTAATTTAATAAACTACGTCTTCTAAGACTGAAAAGACTGGTACCTTTGAATGAACCCACCTAGCTCACCCATGGTTGGATTGACCACTTAGAAAAAAGTCAGCCTTCTAAACATATTTTTGCCTGTGAGCTCCTGGTTATTTCTTTAACTCTATTTATTTATGCATTTATTTATTTATGTTTACAGAGTAATTTGAGTCAATGTCTATATGACCTACATGAACAGTGTATCTGCTTGTATTTCACCCATACACAGTTCTTTTCCAAATAGATACTCTTAACAGCTGTCTCCATTCTCAGAGCAATAAATGAGACAATGTTTTTTTCTGCAGTATTAAGCAAAGCATTTAAATTAAAGAAGGCTGCTGAGAAATCAATCTGTATGTTGTCTGATGCTTTTTGCTAGCTTTCCCTTACCGATTGATGCTTCCAGTTCTCCTGTAAAGTTAATGAATGACACTCTCTAGCATCCTTAAAAAGTGATCTATACCTTCATCTAAGGATAGTGACATTTATTACTTTTAATTAGTTTAATTGCTCTCTCAAAGTTTATTTTTTCCAAGTTTTTCCAAGTTTCCAAGTTTTTTTTCTTTCTAGTAAAATAAAAATGAAAAAGGAGAACTAACTTTGCATTTAATTATGTCAATAACATGATTTTCTTGGATATTCTCCTTCCCCTTTGCTTAATTACTTTTGAGAAAGTAATAAATTGTCACAGCTTTCAGTTCAGTTCCTAGATTTAAAATAAATACATTTCATTGGATGAAATTAGATTCGAGATCTGTTATCATCTCGATGAGTTCCAGTTACTGTCTAGAAATCAAAATGTAAATATTTTACAAGGAAAACAGCTCAATACTCAGTGTTAATGGTGATAAGTGAGGTCTGTGATATTGCTACAGTTGGACACATTCCACTCATGATTCATACCATATCTATCCACTCCCATCACAATCATAATATTATCCAGAGTACTACTCCAGTACGTACTTGCAGGAAACAATCCTTTTTGCTTCTTGCAGTTATGGCTGAGTTCAGACTGAGAGAGTTACTTCAACCAAAAAAAAAAAAAGCCTTTGTCCATCAGAACAGCTAAACATAGAATGTTTTGGGTTGGAAGGGACCCTAAAGATCATTTAGTTCCAAGTCCCCTGATATGGGCAGGGACACCTCCCACTGCACCAGGTTGCTCAGGGCCCCATCCAACCTGGCTTTGAACGCTTCCAGACATGGAGCACCCACAACTTCTCTGGGCAGACTGTTACAGTGCCTCACCAACCCCTGTGTAAATAATTGTTCCCTTATATCAAAGTAAACCTACCCTCTTTTAGTTTAAATTTATCACTCCTTGTCCTATCACTACACTCCCTGACAAAGAGTCTCTCTCCAGCTTTCTTTTAAGAACCCTTTAGGTAATGGAAGCACCCTATGAGGTCTCCCCAATGTCTTCTCTTCTCCAGGCTGAACAACCTCAATTCCCTCAGCCTGTCTTCATAGGAGAGATGCTCCAGCCCCTCAATCATCTTTGTGGCCCTCCTCTGGACTCATTCTAATACTTCCATGCTCTTCTTGTGCTGGGGTCTCAGAGCTGAATACAGTGCCCGAGGTGGGGTCTGACAAGAGCAGAGCAGAGGGGGACAATCCCCTCCCATGCCCTGCTGGCCATGCTGCTTTTGGTGAGGTCCAGTATGTGGTTGGCTTTCTGGGATGCAAGCACACATTGCCAGCTTATGTCGAGTTTCTCTTCAACCAGTGCCCCCAGGTCCTTCACCTCAGGGCTGCTCTCAATCCATTCTCTGCCCAGTCTGTATTTATGCTTGGGATTTCCCCAACCCAGGTTCAGGACCTTGCACTTGGCCTTGTTCAACTGCTTGAATTTCGCACAGGCCCACCTGTCAAGCCTGTCCAGGCCCCATCTCTTCCCTCCACTGTGTTGACCACACCGCACAACTTGGTGTCATTGGCAAACTTGCTGACAGTACGCTCAATCCCACTGTTCATGTCACCAACAAAGATGTTAAGCTGTGCTGGTCCCAGCACTCTCCCCTGAGGAACATCACTCATTACTGATCTCCACCTGGGCATTGAGCCATTGACTGCAACTCTTTCAGTGCGACCATCCAGCCAATTCCTTACCCAACAAGTGGTCCATCCATCAAATCCATGCCTCTTCAACTTGACCCTGATCTTAATTTTCTTGATTTTCTCCTTCAGTGGGTGCTTCTTCATTCTCCCATTCAGCCCTGAAGAGGCCAAAGTCTGTTCTTTACATAGAGGGTGATGCCCCTCTTTGTCTCCCCGTCTGTCCTTCCTAAAGAGCCAATATCCTTCCATATTAACACTACAGCCATGGGAGCCATCCCACCACATCTCTGTAATGTCAATGAAGTCACAGCCTAGCAGGCATGCGTACATCTCTAAATCCTCTTGCTTATTGTCCATGCTGCATACATTAGCATAGAGATATCGGACAACAGACAAGGACATTGTTATAATTCTTGTTTATCCACATACTAAAACAATGAAATATCTTTCATTTTAAACACAGTCAGACTTATAGCTATGCATATCATAACCAAATAGAGTCTGTAATACACATTAGGGTGTGTTTTTCCTTTCCAGAACCTTTTTGCTTGTAAATACCCCAGATGGTCATCTAAAGATGGAACATACATTTCAACATCAACTGGAAGTTCATTGTTCAATGCTTAAAAGCCATCCTTGTGAGCTGTTTCCCAGAAGCAAGAGACACTGAGATTTTTCTCTAGGATGGGAAATTACATGAAATTACAGTATAAGCTGTGTGAGGATATTTAACTGAGTCCTGTACTTTTATGGTTGTCTCAGGACAATGTTTCCAAAGAGCCATTTTGTCACTACCTTTTGTTTCAAAAGCTCCTTTTGCTAGGTGTACCAGCCACATGCAGGAGGAAACTCTGTTGCTGCAAGCTATTTATGTTTTTGTTTGTTTGTTTAACTATTTGCAGGATAAAATTATATGAAATATGTTACTTTCCTGTGTAATGAATACCTTTCCCCATCATCCCCCCTCCTTGTGTGCTGGGGAAAAAATATTAATTGTCCAACATAAGCAGAGTAAAAATCTGAATAACATGAAAGATTATTTTGACCTTTTCAATATTCGTAATTTTGTCTGAATGATCATACCTTTTCTGCTTAAAAACTGGTGAATATGACTTGTAGTATACTGTATCATTATTTGTAATAAATAAATAAATAAATATTAAATATTTTATGAACACTACAATACTGAGCTGTATTGGTATAAGGCCAGTGTTTCAGATTTTACTCACAGCTTCTACTGTTTTGTGTTAATTTGCATATTTTTTCTGGCTTTGAAGCCAGACTATGTCAAGGTCTGACCATTTTGCCCTGTCTGGTAAGAGTCTTGGGCAGGCAGAGAGAAAGAGAGAAAGAGAGAAAGAAAGAGAGAAAGAAAGAGAGAAAGAGAGAGAAAGAGAAAGAGAGAGAAAGAGAAAGAGAGAAAGAGAGAAAAAGAAAGAAAGAAAGAAAGAAAGA
>CM021704.1:13820759-13970461 GCA_011074415.1 Stictonetta naevosa
CTTCCTTCCTTCCTTCCTTCCTTCCTTCCTTCCTTCCTTCCTTCCTTTCTCCCTTCCTTCCTTCCTTCCTTCCTTCCTTTGAATGGCATCAGCCACTCCTCTGAGCTTTGTTTGATCAGCGAACTTGCTGAGGGTGCACTCCATTTCCTGGATACTAAGCCTTTGTTGCAGCTAGCTAGTTAGTCAAAGCTTAAAAAAGCACTAATGTGAATGTACCATAACTGATTAACTATGAGAAATATTAAATTAGATATGTATAGTCAATATCCTGTGTGGATATTCCTTACATGAAGTATTTACAAAATGTATATAAATTCCCAGAAGCTTCAATATGAAGCAGAATTAAAGTGTGTGCTTAAGTTTTTAAGAGCATACTTAATTGTTTCACTAGATACTGCCAAAATGATATTGACATTTCCATAGATACCTAATTCACCTATAGAAGAACATCTCTCTATTCACTGTGGGCAAGCAAGCTGAAAGAAAGTTAATCTATGAAAATAACACAACTGTTCAGAGAAAAAGGACATATGAAAGAAAAAGGATGAGAACTGGTGGTACAAGACACAGCCAGCATCATGGATTTACAGAGACAGATTATATTAAGCAGGCCTGGCTGGTTTTTGATGAAATTACCAAAGTGATAGATCAAAGCAATGCTGCACATATAGTGCTATAGGATAGCAAGTGCAATGATTAACAGAGAATTTTAATTGAAAACAAAGTCTAAATTGCATGGGTAGATCTCATCCATGACATTGAAAGGAACATGAACACCTCCAAAGAAGAAAGGTGAAAACCCCCCACAGCCATAGCTGGGAAAAAAGTACTGAACATAGTGTTGGTTCAAATCTTACCAAATTATGTTATTTGAGGACTATCACAGCAGAAACATATCACTTACTGAGATTTCTGCATTCATCTCTAAGGCATTATAAGACTTAAGCAGTTCACTGAACACAATTTATAATGAGTCTAAATGGCTGGACCAATTGACCAAGGCCAACTCTATGAGGTTCAGCAAGGCCAAGTGCCATGTCCTGTACCTGGAGCACAACAACCCCAATGCAATGATACAGGCTGGGGGAAGAGTGGCTGGAAAGCTGCCCATTGGAAAGGGACCTAAGGATATGGGTCGATAGCTGGCTGAATGTGAGCCAGTGGTGTGCTCTGGTGGCCAAGAAGGCCAACAGCATCCGGGCTTGGACCAGAAATAGTGTGGCCACCAAGAGGAGGGAAGTGATTGTCCCTCTGTAGTCAGCTCTGGTGAAGCCACACCTTGAATAGTGTGTTCAGTTTTGGGACCCTCACTAGAAAAAGGACATGGAGATACTGGAGTGTGTCCAAAGCAAGGCAATGGAGCTGGCAAGGTCTGGAGAACAAATCTTATCGGGAGTCGTTGAGGAAGCTTTAGCTGTTTAGCCTAAAGAAAAAGAGGCTCCGGGGAGACTATATCATTCTCTAGAATTACCTTAATGAAGAGTATAGTGAGATGGGGATCAGTCTCTTCTCTCATGCAGCAAGTGACAAGACAAGAGGAAATGGCCTTAAGTTGTGCCAGGGGAGGTTTAGGTTGGATATTAGGAAAAATTTCTTCACTGACAGATTTTTGAAGTATTGCAACAGACTGTCCACGGGGGACTTTGAGTCATCATGCCTGGAGGTCTTCAAAAACATGTACAGGTAGTGCTTAGTGACATGGTTTAATGCTGAACATGGAAATGATAGTTTAAAGGTTGGACTGTCTTTTCCAATGAAAATTACTCTATGATTCTGAGTCTTAGAGTACATGATAAGTTATTCAGAAGGCTGAAAAATGTATTTTTAATGTGTTTAATTTTTATTTGCTTTGAAAGAACTGCAGTGGGAAAAAAAAAAAAAGGCAAAAAAGCTGGTATAATGCAAAACAAATATATAAATAAATAACATCAGTGACAACAAAACAACCCTTTTTTCCCATCTTTTTAGCTTTCTAAATACATAAACAATAAGCCTTATGTAGAGCTAAATAGTTTCTCTATATATCTGTAAGAAATCATAGAATCATGGAATCATAGATTCATAGAAGGTCTCGGGTTGGAAGGGACCTTAAATATCACCGAGTTCCAACACCCCTGACATAGGCAGGGACACCACCCACTAGATCAGGTTGCTCAGGGCCTAATCCAACCTGGTCTTGAACACCTCCAGGGATGGGGCATCCACAGCCTCTCTGGGCAACCTGTGCCAGTGTCTCACCACCCTCCGAGTGAAGAATTTCCTCCTAACCTCTAATCTAAATCTCCCCTCTTTCAGTTTAAAACCATTCTCCCTTGTCCTGTCATTTTCTGACTGAACAAAGAGTTGTTCTCCATCTTTTTTATAAGTTCCCTTTGAGTACTGAAAGGTCACAGTGAGGTCTCCCCGGAGCCTTCACTTCTCCAGGCCGAACAGCCCCAGCTCTCTCAGCCTTTCTTCCTAAGAGAGGTACTCCAGCCCCTTGAGCATCTTTGTGGCCTTCATCTGGACAATGTTAACAGACCCACATCCTTCCTGTGCTGGGGGCCCCAGACCTGGATGCAGGACTCCAGGTGGGGCCTCACAAGGGCATAATAGAGGACAACCACATCCCTCAGCCTGCTGGTCACACCTCTCTTGATGCAGCCCAGGACATGGCCTTCCAGGCTGCAGGCACGCACTGCTGGCTCATGTTGAACTTTCCATCCACCAGAACCCCCAAGTCCTTCTCTGCAGGGCTGCTCTCAGTGAGTTCTTCTCATAGCCTGTGCTCGTGTCTGGGATTGCCCTCACCCAGGTGCAGCACCTTGCACTTGGACTTGTTGAACCTCATTAGTTTCACATGGGCCTACTTCTCAAGCTTGTCTAGGCACTGCACCACTCAGCTTGTTGTCATCTGCAAACTTGCTGAGGATGAACTTGATCTCACTGTCTGTATCATTCGTTAAGATATTAATCAAGACAGACCCGTGAGGGACACCACTTGTCACCAGCCTCCACATGGACATGGAACCATTGACCACCACTCTCTGGGTGTAGCCTTCAAGCCAATTTCTTATGCCTATCTCTTTCCAATTTGGAGACCAGGATGTCATGTGGGACCGTGTCATCAGACATACATCTCATAACAAATCATGAACTTACAGATTTAATTGTTTGGGGCCTGTAAATAGCATTTTTTTTTTTTTCCCTGTGAGTTTAATGTGACTCAAATTGGTACTGCTATTTGAGAAATCCATCTCAGAAATAGAAGGAACCAGGGCACAATGCAAACATTTGGGGGCTAACTTTTTCTGTTTTTGTCTCCCACCCACTGTTTGGAACAGGCAGAATACTTAAGGAACAAGTGAATATACATTTGAAGAGATGTTTTTAGAATAAAGCCACATAATACCATAAAACATAGCAAATCTGCCACACAAAGTGAAAAAAAAAAAACAAGGCTCTGTAGGCATTTGACTTGTACAAAATAGACTTGTAGCCATTGTTTGATTAGACAAACAAACAAAAAAAAGATATTATTGGAGTGAAAATTTAAATTTAAATAACATCATCTCCTAGCTTTTTTCTTTATGTTAGATCCACCTCTCCACTGACCTGTTATAACGCAACATTGCTCCTCTAAACATAACGTTTCCTTATATGCAGCACTTCGAAGTAGAGATTACAGTGCAATGAAAGCCTGGCATTCACTGCTGTCTATGGTTTTCTTGTTAAGCAGATAGCAAAGTACTTCCTTTATTGCAGGGTCAGTAGGTTCAAGTCTTGTCACTTTTGAGAGAGATCTTCCATATAGCTTCCAGTCTATAGCTTTGAGTTCATGATATAGAAATGACATTTAGAAATTAAGCTGAATGTATGTCCCTATTTCTTCTTAATCTGTTAAATTTTTTAGTGACTCAGTGTGAGGAGGGCTCCTCAGTGAAAAGTCTTTTCAGTATGTGCAGTGTACAGTATAGTATGTGCATGTGTACTGTATCACCAGTAATTTAAAGGTCTGGTGTTTTGGTCTATCAAATACAGATCTTGTGATATGCTTTGAAAGCTTGCTAGGCATTGATCCCTAAGCTAATTTTATTTAAATTGCCTTACTGCGGTACATATCATTTTATTTAGCTTTTTCAGACAAGAATCTCTTTTACTTGTAGCATAAATATTACTGAGACTTTCACCTGTAACCTTTTTGTACTTTCTCATCTTGGCAGTTTTAATAAACTTAACATATAGAGAAGACTACATTTCCTTTTATCAAGGAAATAACATATATTATTTCCTAATGTATGTTGTTCCTTTATTTTTCTTGCTCTTAGATGACTACGTTTTTTCAGTCTTTGTTATTTGAATATGGATAAGCAAACTTTGCATGAGATTTTATTTATTTATTTATTTATTTATTTATTTATTTACTGCCAAAAAGAAGAACTGCAGCAGGAAGTGGTGTGTGAGTCACGGGAAATGGTCAGGATAGGAGAACGCTTCAGTCCCATCAGAATGGAGTCCTGGAGAAATTCATTAGTCCCATTACATTAACTTAGCAGCTGGATAACCCCTTAAGCTGGATAACCCCTTATGTATAGATTTAATACTAAACTTCATTGAAAATTCTGCTGCAAATAAATGTTTTATACATGTGTACATTTTGTACCTGTTGCCCCATACTCCTTGAAAAAACAAATAGGAGATCATCAATAAGCAATATGGTATTTACCAGTTCAAATCAAACTGCTGTTGGGATAGCCTGAAGCTCACTAAATTTCTTCTGTTTCTCTTGTGAAATGATACAGAAATTTCAGATTATATTTTAGTGGGCAGGCTTCTTTGCTGAAGTATTAAATTGAAATCAATGCCAATTAGAAAGGAGAAAGGATGTAAAAGCACACAAGATTTTGAAATGACCATGTTGGAGTGGGAGAAGAAGTTTGGCCTGGTATTCTCTTGGATCTGCAAAAGTCTTTTGCAAAGTTATTACGCTCATATGAAACATAGATTGTGAAGTGCTGAGATATTAATAGTGTGGGCTATAATAGTTAGCATGGGGAAGTTTGCACTATCACAGCTTGTGATATAATGGGAGAAATTTTTTATCCTTGAAATTGTAAGTTGTAATGAGATATGATGCATCTTACGTCCCTACTAGGAGGGAAAAAAAAAAAAAAAAAAGTCAATAAATAGATGTTACACCTTTCACTGGCACTAAAAGCTCATTTAAAAAAATTTTGAAAAATTCATTTTGAGAAAAGATTAAAGATCAACTCAAGCATTTTTGCAGAGGCTAAGGCAGTACACTCTGGAATAGTCTTACCTTACACAGGCAGTCATTTAGCAAGGAAATGAAATATATTGGGATCAACAGAGCTCCAGCAAGCAGACAGAACCACAAAATTATGTTGTTGAAAGGCCAGCTAAAGTGGGAACTGGTACATTACCTGTTACAATCATTTTCATCTTTTGCTGTTATTAAAAAGTTCACTACAAGAATAAAACATTAGTCTTTAAAGCCTATTTAGAAGTTAACTTTTTAAAATTTGCTTTCCTTTGGACTTTTATTGTTATTTTTTAAAATTATACAAATAATGAATGACTACACTAAATACATACATTTTTAAGTATATCTCCTGGCAGGTACTTTATATTTCTACTGTCTTTTTTTTTTTTTTTTTTGGTTGTTGTTGTTGTTGTACATCTCATGCAATATTAGATATTAGTGGTTAGATCACTTTGCCTACAAGAATTTTACTCTACATATATATGCTTGAGACTATACGTCTTATTTACGTATGAGAAACCTGCCTTGTAAAAGCTGAAGAAAACACTGGGGTGTCAAAAAATAATCATCCAGTTCATTTAAACATGCCAATGTTTCTGTTTAGGAGGAGCCAATCTCACAAAAGATGGTTCATTATTATTTTTCCTATTCCTTTCATGTAGAAGTACTGGGAGGAAAACGGATATTTCCCTGTGAAAACTGCAGCCATGTGGAAACCATATTTTCAGCTGAAATGTATCTTGGTTCCTAGGAGCTGAAGTCATTTGGGTTATCTGATTAACAGCTAATCCCATTAAACAGAAGGACATGGCAAGGATCAGAGGAAAAAGGACAGGAAGCATAAGTAGAGCTCAAGCAACTGACTGGGTCCGTCAGAGAGCTATCCAAGATGAAGGACTTTCCTGTAGTCCTAAAGTGAGATGAACTCAAGGAAAGAAATATTCTCCACAGAACAGCATACAAAATAAAGACTTACAACCTACAGAGGCATAAGACATATAGGATGCTAAGGAAGAGTAGTTGGCGATAGTGAAAAGTTTGTTCTTGAAGGCATTCAGAGGCTTGTTGAGATGTATAAAATATTTCATATAGGAAGCTTAAAGGAAGGCCCAGAAGCAGGAAGACAGGGATCATAATCGATAGGGGAGGGCAAATGTGGAAAAACAAAGGGAAAAAATGGATAAAGGGATCAGTCATTCATAAGCAAGTGCTGCTTGACTGAGCCCTGTGCCTGATCACCACAGTCAATTAAATATTCTCATTATATCCTATTTCCAACTGTCTTCTGCATGTGCATGCTCCCTGTTCTGGACCTTTGGGTCTGAATGCCAGCAGACTCTATGTGGGATGAGGCGATGAGCAGGGAAGTCTCAAGGTGGTCACAAGACAGAAGGACTGCAGGAGTAATGAAGCTGCTCATCTCATCATTGAAGGCTACCAGGTTGTTTAAGCACAATATCCACTTCATAAATTCATGCTGACTACTTTCCTTCTCCTTCATATGTTTAAAAATGGTTTCCAGGATTATTTGCTGTATCACCTTCCTGGGATTTGAAGTGATGCTGATCAGTCTGTAGTTGCCTGGATTCTCCTTTTGAAGATAGGAGTGACTTTTTTTTTTTTTTTTTTTTTTTTTCAAGTCCTCCTTCTCTAATTGCTGTAACCTTTTAATGGATTTATGAAAATTAAATGTAGACAATTGTTAATAGCACCCAGATAGAACTGCAGAAACTTAGAAACCTTTTTCATTGTTAAACATTTTAAAGTTATCCAAATCTAACAAACTCACTAATTTAGGGTGAACTAATTAAGTTCTACCCAGCAGGAAATTGTTAGACACCAGGTCCTTCCACTTACAGATGTCAATGGTCTTTCGTTTTGTTCCTTTCACCCTTTGTAAAGAGTGATGTTTTCATAATTATTCCATTATTCTTTTCTGTTTTGAGTGATGAACCCAAATAAGAAATAAGGACTTAGTTCAATTACCTGAGCAATTGCTGGCAGAGGATGAAGTCAAGATTATAAAATCCTATCGTTCCTAATGGAAGGGAAGAGTAACCTCTTAAATGCCATTGTTGGAATTTTTAGTGTGATACACAAAGACTGTTCTAACAATAACAGCTTAGTAAATGAAAGCAATAAATGAACAGATTCAGGGCTAAGCCTTCTGAAAATAATAAAATATATCAAATAGCACTGTTTAAAAATATTAAAAAAGAAATGCATACTGTGGTGAAACGGTAGCCACTGTTACATGTAACTTCTATTCTTAAGTTTGGGGAAGATCCATATAGCTGGTTTTGCTGAAGGATATAGTGCCTGGTCATACTATAACTCAGCCCTGGCCCAGCCCAAGTTGTTTTTGTCCTCTCTCAATTAAGAATGACTCTGGAGCTTCTCTTGGATCTTCAAAGAGCTTTGTCCAGTTTCTTAAGACAACAGGTTGTGTCTGATGGTTCTCAGCCACATTAAGATTTTGTTGTGTAGCCCATGGGCTCAGGCAAATTGTCCACTATGAAGACAACATTAAATAATTATAAAGCACTTCTGTAGAAAAAGTTATCTAAATTTTTCATAGTCCTTGAAATGCTGAATTGCAACATATATCTATTTTAAAATATTGCATTCTTAAGATTAGCAGTACTGTCTGTGCACACACTAACACATTTTGCCCAAGGTGAATATATCTTTTTTTTTTTTTTTTTTTTTACACCTATCACCACTGCTATGAATAGCTGTGAATAATTTGTTCTATCTTGCAAAATTATTTTCTAATGATGGCTGTCTGTTAGCAAGTATGCAAAACAGAAGCTGTAGCATATGTCCTGATAAATGAAATAGGCTGTCAGAGATGGCTAGAAGAGCTAGCCCAAGGTATTTGTTGAGGTATCTATCCCATGCCAGAAGTGGCTGAGGCACTTTAGGAAAAAATGTTTTCAGAAAGAGAGAACATAATTTATCCTTAGTAATGAAGTTGCCTCTAAGTGAGAGGAAAGGAATGGATTCTGCTTCATGACTCAGGCAGATATTCAGTTTTCTTCATAAGCACTTTTTCTCCCTCTGTGAGTCCTGACTGCTTTGGTAGATGATCCAATAGTAACAGTATGTAGCAGTTGTTCCACCCAACTCCTGCCTGCTAATCTGCTGCTGAAGAGGCAGCTGTGCCTTGCACTGGCTTGTGCAGCAGCTAATTCCAGGGGTGGGAAGCATCGCAGTAGCGTGTAATTGCTAACACAACAATAGAGTTATTCTTTTCCATTAGCACTTGCAGCTTCATGCTCCCTTTCTAATCCCTTTGTTGCACCAGCCTGTCTCTTTGTCACTGTCCCTGCAATTATAAAAGTTATTGATATTGTTATGCTAGTGCAGGAGATAAGCTAGACTGCCACACAGAGAAATTCCAAAATGTAGGTGAAACATGATGATCTAATGCAAGGGAAAAATAAAATACATGCAGAGAATAAAACAAATATAGTCAGTCAGATATAGTCAGTATAATGAATGTGATCAGCCCAACACTGTAAAAATACAACCAGCCTGTAAATAGTTGTTAAGTATATTGATTAAATAAGCCTTTAATGTACATTATTTCAGCTTGTCAAATTCCTAATGATATAAATCCATCATGTTTCTCCCTCTCCAAGCTCACTGGGACAACTAGGAATTTATAGAGTAATTAAAATGCATCTCACTACACTTAACCTTTTTTTTTTTTTCTAAATATATATAAGGCACTGATATTTATCGCATAATTTCCTTAATCCCTTTTTCAGCAGATATTGTCCATTAAGTATCAGGTATTCTTTCTTATTCCATTAAACATGTTTTAGGATTAGAAAAGACTATCTGGAGGAAAAAGAATTGATCATAAATGTGGACCTGATTTACAGATAGAAGGATGCTTTTGAATTCATGTTACTGTGTTTGACAGCTTCTAGCTTCCCTGGGCATTAGTAATAGAAAGCCATTGACAAGAGACATTCAACAGCAGAACAGTAAGCCGGCCAATAAAGTAGATATAATTGCACTAAATCTTTATTTATTTATCTATCTATCTATTTATTTATTTATTTATTTATTTGTTTGTTTGTTTGTTTGTTTGTTTGTTTATTTATTTATTTTTCAGATCAAGAATCTTTCCTGAGGATGGGCTTTCAGCTCCTGAAGATGGGGAACAGGAACCCTCTGAGGTCCCCAAGTATACTGAGCATGTGTGCTTTAGATGAAAGGTGTTCTGTAGAAAACGAACTGCAGTTATGCTGTTACAGATCATTTTGTAATGTGCAGATATGCAGGGCTCTTATTAAGGCTTTCCTTGCCAGCTTAGATTTTAAATCTTTAAAATATGCTTGCTGGTATGTCATTAGTTATCTGTTTATTTATTACAGAGTAGGAGGATGATGTCTCTGAATAGCATGCTGAATTTAGAATTATTATCTGAGAAAACAATACCTGTCTTACAAAGTTCATAATAGGCAGAATGTGAGCCATGTTTGCAGTTAACAGTTCTGCATTTAAAAATAACCTTTTGTTTGTGTGTCAGCTCCCTTGTTTCCACATTATCCTTCCAGAGACAAAAGAACAAATGTCATCCTGTAAACAATGGGGGAGTACAAAACCCAAATAACTTGGCAGTCAGTGCTTTGGCATAAATAATGAGGTTTTCAAGTTACTACAACTCAGAAATTCAAGGGCATGTCAAAAGGAAACAGCATGTTTTCCATTAATCTTACAGACACTTATTTATTACACTTTCTTTTAAAGGAGGCTAATATTTCAAATAATGAAACTTAATGAGAGAGTCATTCCTCTGCTCAGTCATAAAATATGTTAATATAAACATAAAATATGTTAATGTGATCAACAAGTTTCTAACACATCATTGGCTGGGGAACATGGGGACCGAAGTGGAGAAAGAAAAAGAATTTCAAGAGCAAGTTTCTGTAGGGAATAATTTATCCATATGTCTATTTGGCTTGTGACATAATCCATCGTTAGGGAAGTCGGGTATGTTATGTTGTACCTACAGTAGAGACACATTTTACTAGAAGCAGGAGACAGAAGAAATACTATAGGCCAACAAAGTCTGGTTATTACTTTTCATTCTGGAGTTCACTGTTCTCTTCAGACACTCTGAGGACACATATTTTCTTGGGTATATTATAAATGCCCTGTCCAGATCAGTAGGATTGTAATACTGTTAAAGCTTCCCATAGAAGGGTGAAACAAATGCTTTCAGTGAACACTTGACAAATCATGACTTTGCTGGAAGAATCCTCTACAGTTTGGAGAACATCTTCAAAGCCCAGCAACTACTTATGCTCAGCTTTAATTCACCTTCGTAACACAGCTGCAAACATGTTATGTGCCTTGAAATACATGGTCTGGTAATCTAACTACAGTTGATATTGTTATGGTTAAAATATCTGTTTTGCAGCTTATGGTTAAGCCATGTGTAGAGGTAACCTGAGATGTATTTCTTATTAGACTACTTTTGAAATTGTTTAATCATACTGCAGGACACAAATACCTGATGTTTAGAGATTTATTAACTGCTTATAGCAAAAACTAAACATTGAAACTGAAATATTAAACGGGAGACTTTTATCAATCATTTAAATTTCTGGATCACATATTTGTGAAAACATTAAACTTTTCATACTTTCATATATTTAAAACCCATTGAGTGAATTCTGAGTGTCTACATATTGTAATGGTTTGTTTTTACTAGGTGCATACTGTTTGTCGCAGTCCTGGAAGAAGAAAATGCATGTAAAGCAAGGTAGCTGACACAGAATAATGAGACCTCAGACTAGAAAAAACACATTCTCCCCTTTCCTTCTCTGTTTCTTTCCTCTCCCTTCCTCCTTCTCATAGTTGTCACTTAAACTATTGTTTACAATCAGGTATTATATTTCATCACATTTGACCAAACATTCAAATAAAGCAGAATTGGTTGGACTTGGTACTTGGGGGACATGGTTTAGTGGTGACATTGGTGGTAGGGTGATGATTGGACCAGATGACCCTGGAGGTCTTTTCCAACCCTAATGATTCTATGATACTATGAATTCAAGATGTTTTGTGAAATTGTAGAGGTTCTCCAATACGTATTAAGATTTTGTGCTGATACAGAGGAATGCTGCTTTTTCATTATTATTTTTCTTTTAATTCCAACACCTCCATGATTCCTTTACATGCTGTTTTATCTTAATTTATCCTGTCATGTCTATCATTTCATGGAGTGATACTCTATCAAATACATTAATAAGATTGCAAACTTATCAAAAAAGCTCACCATGCACAGCTGGAAAGGGAAAGTAAAATTTATCAGGGAAAGTTAGAGCAGTCATTATAGAATAAAAGTCATATTAAACAGTTTTCCTCATTGTGTAAAATAAAACTATAAAAGAGGATAAAACAGCATAGGATTCATCTGATATCTTAGTACGACTTTGTTGTGAAAAAACAATAATTGTAAGTAATGCAGATTCACAGAATGGTCAAAGTTGAAAAAGACACCTGGACGTCATTTTGTCCAACCCCATGCCCAGGAACATGTCTTTTTTCATGGCTTTTGAAGATCTCCAAGGAGGGAGAATCTACCACTTCTCTGAGCAACCTGTTCTATTGCTCAGTCACCTGAAAAGTTGTCTCTTATGTTGCATGTCTCTTTGGTACTAGGGAGCCCAGAACTGGGAACAGTATTCCTGGTGTGACCTTACCAATGCTGAGTAGAAAGGAAGGATCACATCCATTGACATGCTAACAACAGTCATCCTAATGCAGCCCAGGATACATGAAGAGATCATTCTTTTTTTTTTTCTTTTTTTATTTGATTTGTTTGGTTTGGGTTGTTGTTTTTGTTTGTTTGTTTGTTTTGTTTTCCTTTTTTTCTTTCTCCAAACCACAACATGGATGACTGGTATAGAACTGTACAAATGAGAAACAAGAATCCTATTTACATTTCCTGTTGTGTAATGGGAATATATGTAATCAAATCTGAATTTGGCACAAGATTCATTTACCTCATCAATGGAAGTAACAATATATGCCTTATGCTAATAAAGAACAGAGAAGTTGAAAAAAACAGTGACCAATTCTACAGTGTAAATACCATCCCATGAATGAATATTATAATGACCCCTATTATAAGGGTCAGAAATATGTACTCTGCAGGAATCTTTCATGAGTAAACCTGTGATGTTCTCAATGGAGAGCTAGAAATGTGTTTTCAGACCCTTACAAATGTCCGGAGAATTTTCCTGTTCACACCTTCACTTTTTACAAAATCCTAAAAAAGTCGCTCCTAGCTTGCATATGAACTTATACCAAAATGTTTCAAGCAATTCCATACACCCTTAATTTTAAGTATGAACTGAGCTGAGTTAGTTAACTCAGGGGAATGGTTCAAATGCTTTGCTCATTTGCAGATTTGACTATTTGGTATATTGACTCAGTCTCATTTATGACTGAATTTTTTAATGGTGCACATTTCAGTGACACTTCCAGAAATGGAAATATTATCTCCATTTTATGACATCTTTTCTTGTTCAGCCATGTGTTGCCTCAGAATATCTTTCCCCCTCAGCAAAATAAATAGTAAAATAATTTTAATTATTTGGTAAATAAAGGAGACCCTAAAAATAAAATTAAAATAAATAAATACCATCCTTTTACATCTATATGATTTTATTTAGTTAAAAAAACACAGTTTTGGTTAAAAAAAATAAATATATCTCTCATTTGGATACAGGATATAAGGAGATGTAGCCAACCAAATATTAAGGCCATAAAAATGGAAGTGACAAAATAATGGTCTTTTTTTGCTCTCCATCTTCCCTCTTCAAAATAAATAATCTCAGGCAACAGAACAAGGAGATGGACATAGAATACATTTCAGATTGAAATTAGAGATAAAGAAAATGTTTGCTTCCAAAAATATTCTCACATGAACAGTAGTGAAAAAATGGGCTTTCAAGATGACATTAACTGAAATATTTAACTTATTGTCATCACACTTCCTTACTGTGCATGAACAATTTGGTGTTCATTAAATTAGTAATATTTTTTGATCTTTCAGATAATGTTGACTAATCTTTCCATGAACTGTAGAAGCCATAAGTCTTGCTAGATGTAATAAACACACTATCCAAAGCAAGAACCTTGAATTTACTTTGTCTTTAGACTGTTGTTATCCCAACAATCTTGCAGTTATACTTTTTTGTTCTTGTTGTTGAATTTGGCATAACTAGAAGTTAATGTACTAGTGAAGATCATCTCTCACACACAAAAAGGCAGCCATCACTGGGGGAGAATGTGCCATCCAGCATTTGTGGCTTAAGGTATATTGGGCTTACATGAGAAGGTTTTGGTAGCGGGGGGCTTCAGGAGTGGCCTCTGTGAGCAGGGCCCAGCAGCTGCCCCATGTCATACCAGAGCCAGCTCCAGCTGTCTCCAAAGGGACCCGCTGCTGGCCAGAGCTGAGCCAGGGAGAGATGCAACAGCAGCTGGGAGAGAGGAGTGAGAAAATGTAGAGAAAAACAACCCTGCAGCCACCAAGGTCCCATGGGGGACCCGTGTTGGAGCAGTTTGCTCCTAATGGATGGACCCCATGGTACAGAGCCATGTGGTAGCAGTTCTTGAAGAGCTGCCGCCTGTGGGCGGGCAGACCTGCAGAATCAGTTCGGGAAGGATGGCATCCCATGGGAGGGACCCCACGTGGAGCAGGGGCAGAAGGTGACCGTGAAGGAGTGGTCGAGACGAAGCATAAAGGAATGACCACAGACCCCATTCCCCATTACCCTGTGCCATTCAGGGGGAGGAGGTGGAAGATGGGGGAAGTTATTTTTAGGTCATTTTTCTTTCTTTGTTTCTCACTGCTCTAGTTTGTTAGTAATTGAATCATAGAATCATAGAATATTCTGAGTTGGAAGGGACCCATAAGGATCATCGAGTACAACTCCTGGCACCACACAGGTCTACCCAAAAATTCAGACCATATGACTAAGGGCATAGTCCAAATGCTTCTTCAACTCCAACAGTATTGGTGCAGTGACGACTTCCCTGGGGAGCCTGTTCCAGTGTGCGACAACCCTCTCAGTGAATAAACTCTTCTTGATGTCTAGAATAAACCTTCCCTGCCTCAGCTTCACACCATTCCCACAGGTGACTAAAGAGAATAGATCGGCACCTGCTCCTCCGCTCCCCCTCGTGACAAAGCGGTAGACCGCGATGAGGTCTCCCCTCAGCCTCCTCTTTTCCAGGTTCAACAAACCATGTGACCTCAGCTGCTATTTGTATGTCTTCCCCTCTAGGCCCTTCACCATCTTCGTAGCCCTTCTCTGGACACTCTCCAATAGTTTTACATCCTTTTTGTACTGTGGTGCCCAGAACTGCACACAATACTCGAGGTGAGGCCACACCAGCGCAGAGTAGAGTGGGACAATCACCTTCCTTGACTGACTAGCAATGCCATGCTTGATCCACCCCAGGATATGGTTGGCCTTCCTGGCTGCCAGGCCACACTGCTGTCTCATTTTCAACTTGCTGTCAACCAAAACCCCCAGATCCCTCTCTGTGGGGCTGTTCTCCAGCATCTCGTCACCCAGTCTGTACATATAGCCAGGGTTGCTCCTTCCCAGGTGCAGGACCCGACACTTACTCTTCTTAAACTTCATACAGTTGGTGATTGCCCAGCTCTCCAGTTTGTCTGAATTTCTCGGCAAGGGCTTTCCAACCTCAACAGATTCAATAAGTACTCCAAGTTTAGTATTATCAGCAAATTTACTCAAAACACCTTCTAGCCCTACATCCAAATCGTTTATGAAAACATTGAAAAGACCTGGCCCTCAAATGGAGCCGTGGAGGACTCACTGGTGACTGGCTGCCAGCCTGATGTAAGCCCATTTACCATAAGCCTTTGAGTCCTACCTGTCAGCTAATTGTTCACTCATCGTATGATTTTTTAATCTAGCTGTATGCTGGACATTTTGTCCAGTAGGATCCTATGGGAAACCGTGTCAAAATCTTTACTGAAATCCAAAAGGATTACATCAGCTGGTTTCCCTTGGTCAACTAGATGGTGATCTTATCATAAAAGGAAATCAAGTTAGTCAAACAGGACTTACCCCTTGTGAACCCATGTTGGCTGGGACCAATGACTGTATTGCCCCCCAGGTGCACTTCAGTAACTCTCAGAATAATCTTTTCCATAATTTTATAAGGCACTGACATGAGACTGACAGGCTTGTACTTACAGAATCACAGAACTGAAGGGGTTAGAAGGGACCTCGAGAGATCATCGGGTCCAACCCCCCTGCCAAAGCAGGTTCCTTAGAGCAGGTTGCCCAGGTAGACGTCCAGACGGGTCTTGAATATCTCCAGAGAAGGAGACTCCACAAGCTCCCTGGGCAGCCTGTTCCAGTGCTCCATCGCCCTCACTGTGAAGAAGTTCTTACGCATGTTGGTGCAGAACTTCCTGTGCACTTCCTGTGCACTTCCTGTGAACTTCCTTTCTTACCAGGGTCTTCTTTCTTGCCCTTCTTGAAAATTGGTACAACAATTTATGAGCTTCCAGTCTACTGGGACCTCTCCAGATTCCCAAGACCGTTGAAAAATAATTGAGAGAGGTCCCGCAATGACATCAGCCAGCTTTCTGAGCACCCTGGAATGAATCTTTGTGGAGAGGCCTGCACTGCTCGGGGGGAGGATATAGGAGAGGATGGATCGGGGGACGGTGGTTTTACTTTGCTTTTTATTTCTCACTTGTCTAGTCTGTTATTAATTGGCAACAAATTAAATTAATCTTCCCCAAGCTGAGTCTGTTTTGCTTGTGGTGATAATTGGTCAGTGATCTCCCTGTTCATATCTCAACCCACAAGCTTTTATTTTTATTTTTTTCATTTTTTTTTCTCTTCTTGTACTTCTGAATTGAGGGAGTGAGAGATCAGCATGGTGGTGTTTAGCTGCCTACTGGTGTGAAACTACAACAAAGTGGTAGAGCATAGTCAAGTGAAGAGTAACTTCCCAGCTGGAAAGTGCTAGAGAGAAAAATAAGCAAAATAGGAAAATAAGTGAACATGAAAAAAATATCTTTCATACTCATCTGAGTCTCCAATTTTTGTGTAGCAAGCCATGAATTATCCATTATTCTATTATACACAATGCCCTTTGTAATATACTGGACACTAAATAATTACAGAATTTTAAAAGATGTGCATAAGTTAATAACTGGACCATGTTCAGTTTTTCAGTTAGTCTTGAACCATGGTACAAATATGCCAAAAGTTAAAACTTTAAAGAAGCAGCTAGAAGTAATCTAAACTCACTTCATAGTTTATCTTTCTGCACACACACACATACACACAAAGATTAATAATAAGATCTAAAAAGTTGACAAATTTTAAATATTGTGCCCTGATAAAACAGTGTCATCAGTGGATCATTAAACCTGGAAAGGCAGATGTTAACGTGTCTGTGAATGGAGACTTTACTCAATGTACTAGCATTTGGAAGGAGAATAGAGCAGTTTTCCAGCATCTTGTGGCTATAGTGTTCCTCAGAAGCACAAAAATATTTTATGGTTTGTTGTTGTTTGTTTGTTTGTTTTTTTTTTGGTTGTTGTTGTTTTTTTTTCATCCTTTCAGCTATTTTTGTGGACTAGATTCAGTTAGACTATGTGCCAGAGAGGGAGATTGTAAGGGAGTGAACTCTGGGAAAGGAAAGCTTAGAAAGCCAGATGTGTTTCACAGAGCTACTAGAGATTCAGTATCACTTTGGCTGACTTAGAAAGGTGCCTGGAGCTTTGGAGGAGAGAATAGAGAAGGTGGATAAACAATACTTTGAAAGGTTTTGATGCTTTTTGAAGTCTGCCCTCAAGGACAGGATAATACCATGCAGCAACGGACTGTCTGCTAACTGGCTGGAAAGCAGTTTTGTAGAGTCTTGACAGTCCCAGAGGACAAGTTGAGCATAAGTTGCCAGAGTTGCCAGTGTACTTGTAGCAAAGACCAACAGCTTCCTGGGCTGTTAACAAGAGCATAGCGAGCAGGTCCAGAGAAGGGATCCATGCCTGTATATGACATTTGTGAGACTGAGTGTGGAGTGTTGGGTCCAGTTTTGGGCTCCCTATATGACAAAGACATTCACAAACTAGCGCAAATTTAGTGGTTGTCCAGCAAGGTGATGAAGTGACCGGAAAACATGATGTACCATGAGAACCTGAAAGAAACAGTCTTCAGAGAGATGGTCTCATTGCTAAGACTAATTGCTTATTTAATGAATTAATTTCACTACGGTGCTAATTGTGGTTTTCATCTCCACCTTGAGTGCTTATAGACATTGTGGAGCTAGAGTCTTATCAGAGATTCTCTCTCTCTCACACACACACTCTCTACAGCCATGGCTGATCACAGACAGATCAACAGACACCAGAGCAGACTACCTTTGCAGGCACTTACATCAATTAAGACTGCAATAATAGTCCAATCTTGTTTCTAATGACCCTTGCTTAATAGAAATATATTTCTCACAGCTCACTAGCATGTACACACACACACACAAAGTAGTAAAAGTAGTAAAAATGGAGTTTCATAAAAAGATAGGTCAGAGTGCTGTGATCAGGTGAAGGCATCAGCAACAAACAAGCATCCTGCTCACACATCACCAGCTCTTTATTCTCACACCCCATCTCCCCTTGCTTATCCCTCCTTGGTCCACCTTGATGAAGTTTGCTTTCAGAAGTTCTATTTTTTCCATCCTCTCCTATGTCAGTAAACTCAAAATGTCTTATCTAAATCAAGAGAAAGGTAAACATGGTGGTGTTTTGTTTTTCTTTCTTTCAAATCATCCCCCTATCCTTTTTTTTTTTTTTTTTTTTTTTTTTTTTTCCTAACTAGAGCATTTTCTGGTTCATGCTGTTGATGCTCCCTCAAAAGGAAAGATACCAACACAACTGAGAAGGGTTGTACTAGTTATTCCACCATCTGCAGCAACCTTTCATCTCTCAGATAATAAAGACTATGGGAGGGAAGAGAACAAGAAATGGGACTGAACTATTTCTTCTTCCTGAGCTCAGAAAATTCAAAGAGAGACATTCTAGAAAGTAGTGGGAAACACTCATCAGATGGTTCTCAAAATTCTCTGTGAGAAATTAGGATATGTTAAAGATGTTAGGAGAATGGTGCCCCACAAATGCACTTTGAGCACCTGAACTAAAATCCCCTTCTGGGAAGCATTTTTTTTTGTTCACATTTTAAGCCTAAAAAGACTAAGCTCCCTCCTCCATACACTATTCTTGCAATAATAAAGTATTCTGAGCAGAGCAGCAAAGCATACATACACTGTGTATTTAAAAAATGTCTTCCATTGGTCTGCTAAAAACAAGTTTAAGACTGTTCATTTATGAAAGCTGTGAGACCTTTTTTCATGATGTGTTAATTTGTAACAATCTGTTAAGTTGCACCACCGGCTCCATTGTGTGCTTAGGCACAAATTGCTGAGAGAAAATGTTTTTTATGCATTTCATTTCCATGTATTCAGTTGCAGTATATTTAAAATTCTGTGAATTGTGATGTAGATGTAAATAAGTTTCCCCCTTGTATATAAGTAAGCACTTTGTGGTATTTTTCCATGCTGATTGAAAGTAAATGGATAGCAACATTACGGTGCTGTGAAACGTAATTTGTGCCTGGCTTCTTGGATCATCAATTTCAAAATATATCAGAAAATATTGTTATAGAATAAACAGTACAACTCAGTTTGAGTCTTTCTTGCTCTCCCGGGAGCTGAAAGTACTGCAAAGTGCCCTGGAATTCATTCAGTTGCCTCCCTTTAGAGGAGCTAATAAACTGAGGTTCTTTCTCCCCGTCTCTGGGATTAGGCTAAATCCAATTGCATCTTTCAAAACAAATACAGCTGCTGGTTAAACATCCTTTCTGATGTATGAAAAAAAAAAAAAAAAAAAAAAAAAAGTAGGAGAGTGGAATTCTTCATGTCTTATCAAATCCTGTTAAAACACAGGTGCCTTCAAGGTCTCTAATCTTATATTCTTACACATATAGAAAAATCCCATAAAAGCCAGAAGCCAATTTCTGACACATAATGTGGACCCCGCCCCCTCCCCCTTTCTAATAGAATCAGTGTGAAGGTCATTTTAATCACTAAATGAAGAGCAACAAAAATGATAATTCAATTGATCTCTTTGTCATCTCTAAGTATTTGCATTACCGACTTTCTTTTCAGATTAAGTTAAATCAAGATCACCCCTGGTTAATCTTGTTGACATACAGTCCTCTTCTAATCATATTTAATGAAAATTGCATGGATATCAAAATCATTTATAAGAAACAGGAGAAAAAAATGAGCCTATCTCACCAAGGACAAAGCATGACTTATCTAGAATGCATTGACTACATCACATATAAAAATCACAATCTTATTTTTTAAATTTATTTTGGCTTTGCAGGGGACATAATGAACGAAATCAGGGAGGTGCACAAAATTGACTGCAGATGTCACATAAATTTACAAGAAGGACAAGAAGGAGGACTGGGGGAAGCACAAGCCTCTCAGCTTCACCTTAATCTCTGGGAAGGCTATGGAGTGCATCCTCCTCAAGTCTCCTCTTCTTCAAGTGTTTCCAGACACGTGCCAAACTGTTCTAGACTGGGAAGAGCCAGCATGGATATTAAAAGGGCAAACCAAGCATGATTGACCTGACTGCTTTCTGTGGTGAATCAAGTGGACATGTAGACAAAGAAAAAGCAGTGGATGATTTTTACATTGGTTTTAGCAAGGTGTATGACAGAGTCCCCACCAAATCAGTGGAAAATGGACTGGAAAATTGAACTCAATGGGTGGTGATTCATGATACAAAGTCCAGCCAGTGGCAGCCCTCAGGTATCATCAGTACAGATGATCTTTATTAGTGATGATAGGACAAAGCACTCTCTCTCACAGCAAGTTTGTAGGCAATGTCACACTCAGGTATGTCCAGATATTCTGCAGGCACCTCAGGAACATCAAGAGACCTCAACAGGACTGAGAAATGGGTGAAGAGAACCCTCGTAACCCAGGGTAAATGCCTCAAGTTTAGATAACCTCATGCATTAGTACGGGCCCCTGGGCAAATTGCTGGAAAACAGTTTTGCAGAAAAAGCCTTGAGAATCCTAATGCACTATGAGGTCACCATGTGTCTGAAGTATGCCCTTGCAGTAGCAAGTCAAGCACTCTTTTGGTTGTATTAAGAGCTGTGTAGCCAATAGGTCAAGGGGAGGGACTCTTCCTCTCCATTTGACCCTTGTAAGACTGTCTGAAGTACTGTGTCCACTTTTGGCTATGCAGTATAAGACAGATTTGGGCATACTAGAGCAAAGCCATTAATACTTAGGGGGCTGGCCAAAGTGATATAAAGAGATAGGCTGAGAGAAATTGGTCTCTTCAGTCTGAAGAAGTGAAGATTTGGGGGAGACTTTAGTGCTGTCTATAGCTACCTGATGGCAGGGTGTATAGTAGATAGAGGCTCTTCTCATGTGCAGAGCAATAAGAAAAAATGTCAACAGAAACAAGCTGGAACATGGGAAATTGTGATTAGATCTAAGGAAAAATGTTTGCCGTGTGGTTTGCCTAACACTTGGCACAGTTTTATCAGATATGTTTTGGAATTTCCAGACTTGAAGATAGCCAAAACTCAACTGGAAAAGGCCCTGAATAGCCTGCTGTAACTGTACCTGTTTTAACTGACAGATTGGACTACATGACCTCTGAAGATCCCCTCCAACCTATAATATTACTCTATGTCTCCATTGTATGGCAGCATACTTGTGAAGTGTTACGTTTTTATCCTGGATAGAGGAGAAAAGAAAGAAGAGGAGGGAAACTTGTTATAAGTCACATGCGCTTGGGTTAACAGTTCTTTGACATTACCTTTCAATCATTAGCCAGAGGCCATTATTTCTGCTTGTCTGAGTACCCTTGATGTGTATAAGAAAAAAAGGATAAAGTGTCTAAAATGTGTTTCCAACAAGAAAATTTGATGATAGAATGTCTCCTCAAACTGTCCTTGTCCTGTTTTCTCTTTCATATGAAGTTCCTAAATTCCCTTGTTTTCTGTTTTAAAACAGCTATAACTTTCCAGTATTCATTCAAATTAAATGGATGAATTATCTGTTGTTAAATAGTACCTTGTGAAACTAATGCAAGATGGTAAAAAGGAGGAAGATTTTATCTTTTCTCCTTTCTTATATGATTCAAAGCAGTGTAGGAACACTTGCATAACAACGGTAGCAAAGTCATACTTAGATGAGAGAGGGCAAAGGCGCTGGAACAGAGAAGAAAAACTCACTAACTGCATCTATATCCAAAACAACAGCTGTAAAAAAGTTTTCAAAGGAAAGGTAAATTCACAAATATTTTGTAAACTTTCTCTAAGATTAATTTCAAACCTTGAAAGTGTCTAACTTTGATATTCTGCCAACTTCAATCTGTCTTTTACTTTTCTAAGCAACTGCCTGTACTGGAATCATATTCTCCATCCTTTGAAAATATTAACCCTATTTGCAGAATAAAAAAGGAAAATCTAAAGTTAAAAGCTCTTCTCAATCTGCACAAACACCTTGAAAGCTGTTGACTTGTTTGGATTAAAGTATATGTCTACAGCATGTTAAAATTACACATCTGGCTTTTTTAATGAGAATGTTTCAGGACAGCTGAAACATTCACGTTTCAAATGACAGCTTCTGTCTTTGCTTAATGGGAAGTTGATGGTAAATTAATCTCTTTAAACCTGACAGAGAAAGTAAGTTAGCAGAAGTTTTTACACCTGTATTTTACTGTGTTGTCTGAATGTGTGTGGAAGAGCCTGTGTAGCAAGTGCTCTCATTTTGTTTTATGTCAGTTAATTTTTCTAAGATTAAGCATCTATTTACTGATGACTGTAAGTATTCCAATATTTTACCTCTATGCATAAAACGATTGGCCCCAGTGCTGAGGGAGGATAGGAAGCTTCGCAGGAGCATTATGTTCCTTTTACTAAACATACGTATATATATAATAAAGTGGTTTCTCATGGCTCCAAGTGGGGTTCTGTTATCCCCATGGCCAGACAGTTTTTTACACCGAGTTCATTGACACAGAGCTATTATGGACACATGTTTACTGTAGTCAAGTCTGTTAAGTCAAATACAGGGTTTAATAAAAGTTCACAAGAAATTCATGCCATTTCCCACTGTAGCATAACCACCATCCCACTCCAAGAAACAGTAACAAGACTAATGTGACAAGTTCCAGTATTTTAAATACAATTTAAGCTTAAATTAAAACTCAGTCCCTTATATTTTCATTATTGATTTCATAATCTTATTTATTAAATTCACTGAGAAATAAGGTAGTGGTTTCTATGGGTATTCCCATGAAGATGATCAGAGTTAATTATGCAATTATACACTGATCAGAGTTAATTATACAAGTGAATAAAAAATTAATAATGCCATTCCAAAACTTCTAAATCTCAAAATTGTTTTGAACTTATTGCAAATACTTACATTTCAACAAAGATGAGCATAAAAAAGAGGCTGTCACACTGTTTCTTCTGGTATATTTTCAAGTGATTTTGTCTAGTCTTGTATTTTTGTTTGCAAGCACAGACTTGTAGGATAAGCATAAGCAGTATTAACACATGCTTAATGTATTTTTGAAAGCATGTAAGTACTAAATTCCAGGTGCCTTCATCACTTCCAAACTCATCTATCAATCATAATTTTTTTTCTCTGTACTTTCTTCCTATACAACTATGAAGTGCTTTCCTGCCAAGAAGAATGCAAAAGGGGTTGGAGTGGGTTCGCAAGTGTATAGCCGTTCTTTAAATTATACTGATATCTGTGCTTAAACACTTTGCAGTTCCATTTTTGAAAGTATTATGACAGAAAAATGCTCCCACCTTTATTTCTCTTCTATACACAGCTAAGTCTCTCAGACAAAATGCTTTCAGAAACTGTATGTATCAATTATTTTATCCTTGATGGGAAGAATAGCTAGCAATAACTTATCTGATAAAATAGCAGAGAATGCCATTAAAGAATAACACTAAAATGTGATATAATTTTGTATCTGGAAAACAATAACTAAAATAAATATTAAGGGAATGTATTCTTTTTTTATTTCTATGCCAGCAAATAAGAAGTTTTCACCACCACTGGCAAGATCATTTTTGTATTTTTCAAGGTAGTAGAAGAAAAACTGAAGCTGTAGAAATAGAGATCAAAATCACAAATTTCACAGTTTTTGATATTTTACAAATTGACTTATTTTTAATTTTGCATTAAAATTTTGTCAAATGTTTCAGTTATCAAAAATGTCTGAATCCTTTTATAACACAACGAAAAAAAAAAAAAAAAAAAAAAAGGATTGCATTTAAAATGTATTGCTAAAAATACCAACTGTAGATAAAACCATTTGTTCACATATATTGGTAAGTCTATTTTTATCTTGTGTCTTCTGTGTAACCTAACACTTCTTTTTATCTGTGTAGCCAAGTTTTTTATAGTTGCCATAAGGAACATATGACAAAGTGCTTTGGGAATTGGAGAAAGAAGCCATCCAGAAGACAGTCTTTGTCTATCAACAGTACAGAAGTGTTTGCAGTATAGTAGGTAGAAATGTGTAAACACAGCTGAGATAGCTGGAAGAGATTTCACATTGTGCTTCTATATCTGTAGAATAAATCTGGCATTATGAGTTTGGCATACCTTGTGCTCTTTTACATCTGCAGCTCTAAGGTTAGAAACCACACAATTACAGAATGATTGCTTTTCTGCTAGGGAGAGAGTGGGAGACTTCAGAAATTACCAAGAAGGTTGAAGGAAGGAAAGGGAAGTGGGAGAGGGGAGGAAAAGTTGTTACATTTCCATTTTGCTTTAATATAAAATTCTGCTGGAGTATATAAATTGGCAAATACTTGTACTTCTTTATTAGTACAAATGCTTGTTGTCTGATTTAATATATTAGGACACCAATAAATCTGGTATACCTAGTCTCTGCTTAGATTGATGTAAACAGCAGGAATACACTACCTCACTCCTGTATACTGTAATTAAATGGCTTTTCAAAGTTATTTATGTATGACTGCATGGGAAAAAAATAACAAAAACAAGAAAAGAATCAATTTTTTTTGTTGTTGTTGTTTTTTTCCTTCTTTTTTTCTCAGTTATTTGCAAAGGAAGCTAAGGATGGAATACTACAATCTTTTCCAGAAATGTTGTTTTGAATGTAAAAGAACTGTTTCTTTAAATAGCCCATGGATATATCTTTACTGTAATAATAAATAATTATTTTTCATTCTGTACTTCCTAAGTATATGAATATATATTTTATGTATGTGTAAACTATGAAAAGAAATAGCTACCATAAATGAAATGCATATGTAGGATCCAGGTGTCAATAAATATATATATTTTTACTCACTCTGAATTTACTTATTACTGTAACCTAATAAACGGTGATATATTAACATTGATGCAGATTTTCATATGACACTCCATTTACCATTTCCACACCTTACCATTACTTCAAAATGTGCAAATGACTTCAAACACCTATGAAGATTATTCTACCTGTAGTACAATGTCAAAATTTTCTTAAATGTACCTGTCCCTTGAGACCTGAGCTAAGTCCCTCAGAAGATCTGCCACTTTACAGAAAACATTCTGGATTAACGTTCATTGTTTGATAATGATTAACTCATCAAACAACTAATGTATTATCAAATTCCTTACAACTTCAGGTTTTCTTAACACTCAGTATTTTCTAGATTTCAGAAGTACTTTATAAATAATGTCTCATAAAAAATTTTAAACTAAATTTCATATTCCCTTTCCCTGTTATATAGACCTGCAAGCACCTAATTAACTTCTGAAATGAGTTAGGAGTTAGGACTCTTTGAAAAATGTAATTCCAGTTTATATCAGGATTAGCAACATCTTTATTGCAAATATCTCAGTTCTTGACCAAATGTAATCTGAATATTTAAGTTATTAAAGCAGGGTTCTCTCTTGCTCCACTTTAGACACAGCTAAAATCTTACAAAAATAGGGAGATGTGTATTTTATCCACTATTTAAACAGGATAGAATGTCATAATTTTAGTTCTACTTGGAAACATAGCCACATATTTTGTAAAACTGCCATACACTTTTGTGTGCTTAATGATGGCCTAAACCCTAAATTTTTCCTTATGGTCATTATCAGCAAAGTGATAAATTGTATTTCTATTTATTTACCTTCCTCTCTATTAATTTATCAGAAGTTTAGCGAATCTGAAGTGTGGTTTGTGGCCGTACTTTAGGTCTCCTTGTGCACAACTTGAAATTAATTTTTCCCAGAATACATTAGAGCATTACAAAATACACTATAAGGTCAACAATGAAGCTAGTTTTGCACACAGTTTAAGTAATTTCCTCCAGTCAATCAAATCCTTGCATACTTGAAAGGGTGAAAGGGTAAAACTGTTCCTGAGCTTCCAAACACTAATGAAGTTAGTTAGTTTTACCATTTTGTTGCAAATAAACATAAAGTTAGGTCCCATTAGAAATATGTATATGACATATTTCACCTGAATACATTTACCATTTCCCCTTCTTTCCACCACAGTGATGTGAATTACTTGCTTTGTTACAAAATTAGGCATTGGTTAGGCATTGGAACTGGTTGCCCAGGGAGGTGGTGGAGTCACCATCCCTGGGGTTGTTTAAGGAAAGGTTGGATGTGGTGCTTAGGGACATGGTTTAGTGGGTGATATTGGTGGTAGGGGAACTGTTGGACCAGATGATCTTGGACGTCTTTTCTAATTTTAACAATTGTATAATTCTATGAAAATATATTATCCGAATATTGTTCCTCATAAGAAGAAAGTGGTTTATAGATTAGAAGGAAATATAAACACCCACAAAACCTGATAAAAACTGACAAGTTTTCATGCTAAAAATATGCTAGGTATGTTAAACATGGCTTTCCTTTGTCTGGAGTAATTGCCTAAAATGACTTGAAAATTAAACTGATATTCACATTTTAAAGAAAAGGTAAAGCATTGAAGGAGCTTCCAGGATGGAGTGTAGCTGCACTACCTAAGCATTCCCTAGGCCTACAGCCTTGGATGTTATTGTACTGGGGGAACCTGGTGTGCTGGCTCTAAGGAACAGCATGGAGCGTAGAGTGGAGTGGAAACACCGTGGTTAGGCTCTGTGACAAGAGGGAGACCTGATGGTTCTTGTGCACACCAAGACTGATAAGCTGCACGTTTGCTACCCCAAATACTTGTCATGCTTTTGACAAAATACTAAACTCTAGCAAACTTTGCTCATTATATCATTATAATACCAAAACACACCTCCATCCCAAAAGCTACCTGCTTCCAAGGTAAGATCATCTCTCACTGAGCGTGAGCTCTGACTTTCTCAGAGCCTATACCTTTAAACAAAAGTGAGAAAACTTTTCAGCAACTGTAAACAAGATATGCATGTCTAGAGTCACTCAAGCTCCACCTAAAGATAGAAAATAATATAAATTGGCTTAAGAGAGAGGGAATGTGAGGGAAGATACCATTGCGACTTCTGGGATCAGTTGATGGGCTGAGTCTCTCCCCAAATTGGGATGCCTCTGGGTAAGATTTTAATACTTGGTTATACCAGGTGTCTCTGCAGAAACTGAGAAATATCTAGAGTCCTTGTGCCTTTTAGTACATTAATAGCCAGGTTGTGTTACTCATATTTTTGGCATGCTGGTGTGCCTTACGGACAGTGAATTTATCGCCAGCAATCCAAAGAACCTGTATACCTGTTGCTTTAATAAATTGCACTAGATTGCATTGAACCTAGCCGTGACAGTTTCCATTGAATGCGACCAAACTCTTTAAGTGTGGCCATGGTAGTTCATGGAATGCAATTAGAGTGAGTGTGTGCTATGTTTTTTATGAATCCGTAATCGTGATAGTTCAGTACCCTGAACACGACTGGACTTATAATGGATAATTGGCTACACTCTTTAGCACAACACTGTGTTAATGAAAGCTCTGCCATTAAGGGGTATTAACAGGACAGACATTTAAACTGTTCCTGTAATCAACTGCTCAGCTGGTAGATGATGACAATCTTATCCAATTAGAAAAGTGGCAAGTGCATAATAATTGTATTTTCCAGAGGGAAAAATAAATAATAAAAAAAGTCAATAAATTTCAGATAAGTATGCACAGTTCACTCACTAGTGATTTAATACAGAGCAGAAAAGATTGACAATATATGTGGTGGATAAATACATGCAAAACAACAACAACAAAAAAAAGAATAACAAGAATTAATTCTTTTGATTTAATAAGGCACTATTTGACAAACATATACAAAATGTTGAAATTACAAAACCTTCATTCATATGGCTGAGCTTGTTTTGATATAAGGCATGGACAAAGAACTTCATAAATATATACTAATTATGTCCAGTGAATTGCTATATGCCACTGTGAGGTCCTTTTTTATGTTCTGAAAGATCAATTAGATATGTTTATTGAACAAATTCTATTAAGAAACTGACATGCATTGGTGAGTGACTAAGAATTTGTGGAAACAAAAATATCTGTTGTGAAAAAGCTGTTATAGTAAGATCACTAACTCATGTTGGGGCATGTATTTTATGAGCTCTTAATGCATGAGTAAAACTGTTTCTGCTTTTGTTTCTTTGCTATTTTTTGTTGTTAGTTATCTAATAGATATTCTTCTCTGTTTGCAGCTTTCTAGTTATTGCTGATCCTTGATGCCTCATGAGCAAAACTGGTATTTCTGGACTGGTAAAACTAGACAAGAGGCAATGACCTTAAGGTGTGCCAGATGGATATTGGCAAAAATTTCTTCACTGAAAAGTTTGTGAAGTACTGGATCAGCCTGCCCAGGGAAGTAGTTGAGACACCATCCCTTCAGATCTTCAAAGAACATGTAGATATAGAGCTTAGTGACATGGTTTAGTGGTGGACTTGTCAGTGCAAGGTTAAAGGTTGGAGTAGATGATCTTAGAGATCTTTTCCAACCTAAAGTACTCTAGGATTCTAGGATTCTGTTGAGACTGGTGAAACCAGGAATTCTCTTCCCACCATTGATTTTTTTTTTTAATGAAATATTCTAGGTAGCATAAGGCGGAAGGAAGGAAGGAAGGAAGGAAGGAAGGAAGGAAGGAAGGAAGGAAGGAAGGAAGGAAGGAAGGAAGGAAGGAAGGAAGGAAGGGAGGGAGGGAGGAAAGAAGGAAGGGAGGGAGGGAGGGAGGGAGGGAGGGAGGGAGGGAGGGAGGGGTTTTGTTTATTTGCCAAGTAGCTTATTTTCCTTTCAACATGATTCCAGTAAATATTGTATCAGGAAATGTGGGAGAATATTCACCAGAACATAGAAGAAAAAAACAAAAACAACAACAAAAAAACCTTCTGCATTGCACACCAACTTAAATAGCAATAAATTTTGACCAAATAAATAATAAAGTGAAATAAGAAACTCTCCCTTAGCTAATTGCACAGTCACGACAGTAAAGACAGATGACAATCTACTATGACTAAAATTCACTCATTGACTCAAGAATTCACCCCCGTTCAAAGTTTGAAGGAAACTTCCAGAACCAGCAGTTTCATGACATTTCCTTTCCTTTCCTTTCCTTTCCTTTCCTTTCCTTTCCTTTCCTTTTTTCCCTTCCCTTCCCTTCCTTTCCTTCTTTCCTTTCTTTTTTTTCTTTTTCTTTTTTTTTAAATTTTAAATTTATTTATTTCTTTAAATATATATAAGGGAGACAAAGAATAATCCATTTGGGTAGTGTGATACTGTTCACAGTCATACTCTTTTTTAGAGAGATTTACTGCTAGTGCTTTATTTCACCAATAAAAAATAAATACATTTTAGTTGGGCATTCTCTTAATTGCCTTTAGAAACAGCTTATAAGTAAACAAACAAATACACAAACTTTTCCTACAGCTCTATTACACATATTTGAACGAGCCTCTCAGCTCTTGACAATAGATAAAAATCCGCTTTTGTGTTCTATGCCCCCAAAACAGTTTTCTCATAAACTTTGAACTTTTGCCTTAAAACTTCTGAAGCTAAGCAAGAGTTACAAGCTTTTTCAGAAAAGCAGAAGAAATATAGTATAATGACTTTGCAGTTTCCAGTCTCAGCTAAACTAACCCTTGAAAAATGTTTAATTGAAATGAATAAAGCAGATTGTGAAGAACACTAACATTCAACATAGTGCTAATTAGACTGTGATAATCAAAGTGGCCATCAAGCCAGAAGGTTGACCCTAATGAGATTAAAATAATAGTAAAAAAGCATTTATCTATCTACCTATAGATATTTTACTTTGAAAACTGAGAGCTCTTCCAACAGCTGGTCTGTCTCATTCACAGCACTTAGTTTCTACAGTAATAACATTCTCATTACAACAGTGGTTCACCAGACTTTAAATAAGTGCTTTTACTGAAAATATAAGGATTAATCCTTTTTCGCTATTACTTTCAATCTTTCTTCTTAAAGAGTCACCCATATATGACATTTATAAATGTGTGTACCCTATGTATTAATTCAAACTAAGCCCTGTATTGAAGAATGCTAAGGCCCTTGAATTAAGCTATTTAATTCCCTTCCTTATCTAATTGCTGAGACTATTATTTAATGTCTCTTGTTTTTTCTCTATTAATCTGTTTGCTTTAGTAAATTGCATTCCATTTTTCAACTCAGAAATAGTACAAATGAGAAGGAAAGCAAAGGCTTTAAACAAAGGAGTAATACATATATTTGAAAGAACAAGTAAAAGGTGTCTGAGGAAACATCAAAATTATAGGGTACCTGTCACAAATGGCCATCTGTAAATTAGGAAAAAGGTGGAAAGGGTCAGTGGGGTGAGATGACTACTAATAAAGAACTGTCATAAGAGCCCTAAGCTGCACTTGTAGCTCCAGAGAGTGTTGGATCCTATTGCCCTTGGCAATATTGCCCTTGGGCAGCTCTGGCCAGGGTTGAAAGTTGCTGGGTTCAATCTTACTGGTGGACTGGAGATGACAGAGGTGAACTGCTGAAGCCAGGAAGACAAAATACCGTGCTTAGGATTTTAATTTTAAGCACAATTGCCACCATCCTTTTCATATCTTGTAACTAATAGGTATGAGCAGGCACAGCTACAGGGAAAGCTCTAAAAAGCTTCTCTCTCCCTCAGTGTTATCTGCTTGGGTCATTCAGTTTGTAAATTATTGCTTGCATTTAACATGCAGTGCAATTTATTTTCTTTTTTCCTTCTCATAAAGACAAGTAGAGCAGAAAGGTTACATGGAATAAAAATATGGTTCCTGCTCATTCAGTAGCTTTCAGGTGTAGCTCTCATGCTGTTGATAACATGCCCATCCCAGCAAATACATCTGGTTGCTGACAGAGGAATTGCTGAAACCCAGCAACGCTTCAGATAGGGCAGGTAGCTCTTCCAAAAGAGGGATAAGGTGTCATGCCTGTAAATAGCTTAAATATGATGTGTTGCCTTATGTTGTGGTTTGGACTCCATACCAGTCCAAGAAGACTATGAAAGTGCAGCAGAAGAGGTTTATTCCCATGACAAAAAAAAAACCTCATATGTTTGTTTGTTTTTCAAATTTTCCTATAATGGTGATAGTTGTTATAAATTAAAAATATTTTTTTTATAAAAAGCAATTTAGCCAAAAAACACCCAAACAAAAAATTAAATAAGTTAATCCTTACTTTACTATAATACCAATGGCTTTAATGTAGTCTGTAAAGACTGATTTCAGGATTTCTTTAAGTTTGTACACAAAGAACACATTTGTGTTTGAAGTTCACATTGTTCCCAGCATGACTAAAATATTCTGTGATATGTAAATAAAATAATTGCATAATTTCTGAAAATTAGTTCTCTTCTCCTGACTGAGCTATGCTGTTGGAATGAGACTTGCATTATTTTCTGTATTCACAGCATGCCTTTGTACTGATGACTGGATACATAGATGTTTCAACAAAGTTCTTCCTATCAGCTCAGAAAGTACCTTATATTTTTCTCATTACATCAGTCAGTGCAGGCATGTAGTATGAAGGGCAACAGGAATTACAATGATCCCTGCTTTGAATGCTGATAGATACGTGTGCTTTGGTGGTATCTGACCTTCACAGGATAAATCCACACTGCTCATGGTTTGTGCTGAAATACTACAGAAAATGTCCTTTTAGTGTTATAATTGTCATTCTAGTTACATAAAAAAGTGGGTAAAAATATTCAAAATAAGTATAGTCTTGATTTCAGATCCTTTTCATAAATCAACTACCCAATAAGTTTTTAATTGATATGCATCAATCTGTCATTTTTAAATGGATAGACACACTTTCTATAAACAAATAGTAGTCCATACATTATTCACAAGATCTCTATCACATCCATTTTCTCTGTTGCATGTCACACAAAACTTACTTGTGTATATTTTCTTAACACTGAGCTGACAATTTTACCTGTAGAACTTTAGGGAACACAGAAAGGAATGAACAAATAAGTCTTTTGTTTCCTTCTACCTATTGCTGAATTTTTCTTATATTAGTTAGTGCTGTGCTCTGGAGTTAAGTATCCTTCCATGTGCTTCCACAACATATAGGCCACAGCATCAAAGACAAAATCACACAAGGGCCCTTCACCAGTTAGAGATAAGAGGTAGTTTTTTTGGATGCTTCTCTGGTTTTCTTACCATATTGGTGTTGGAAAGACTGGACCACTGACTCAGTTTGCCCCAGGTGTGTGCAGTCTGGCAGGTTTCTGCATGAGAGTATCACAAGGGAAGTCTTGGTTTGCCATTTACTCTCAGGGCAAGCACAGGGAAAAAAGATTCCACAAAGTGCCCGCTGTGATTTTAACCATCACAGATCATAATACTATTGAAATTCTCAAAAATAGCCTTGCGGTTCCTCCCAAGAGAGAGTTTTGTTTTCCTGATGAAAGAACAGAACCTGCTAAAATCATATTAACACACATTTCCATCAGGGATGCTTTCTAATGTAAACGTGTGGCATTTTTCCTGCCACCAAAAAGACTATCTTTGGGAACCTAGTGTGGCCATTTTTGTCCTCCCCATCTGATTCTGCTATGATGACCTATTAGTGCTCCCATATACACCTGATATTAAAATCCAGTCTCTTCATGTGGTCCATAATTTGATGTGCCATGTGATTCAAACACTCAAATATGGCATCTACAAACAAGTTCCTGTATTTTCATGGTGATATTGCATATAACCATGGAAAATATAACAGCTAAAATTGAAAGTTTACAGCAATTCATCAGTAACTGCGGAGCTATCCAAAAAGCAGGTGTCTGCCAAGTATTCAATATCTTGTAACAAATGGCAATTTTGAATATTTTTCTTTTCAGACATATTCATAAGCCATTGATTAGAGGTGGCCAAATACCTCCACTTCCTCTGGCGACAGCTACTGGGACTAACGTGCTACCATGTTAGTTTTAAGGTTTATAAAGAGGAGTGTTTCTGTGCAGATGCTAAGTGGTAATATATTGAAAGGGATATACAGTGACTCACCTTTGCATTGTCATCACCCACTTCCACATGGACTGTCCAACAAATCACCATGATCATCTCATTCCTGATTCCATAATATGCAAGTCTTTCTCAGAATTTTCACATCTTGTAGACAATAATAACAGAGTTCTTCTGCAGATCAAAAAATCCTCTTAAAATTAGTTGTGTGCCACACAAAGAATTATTTTTTCTCCTTAAGCATTGTGCTGTCTACTCTAAAATATTCAGGCCTTGGGACAAAATTTTGCTTTTCAGTAGCATTAGAAATAGAGAAATCAATCATCATCAGAGTATGAATGATGCAGGAACGGTGGCACGGTGCAATCTCTACTTTCTTGGTCTCTCTCCAAGCATTCCAGTACATTCAAAACTTTCTGTTTGCATAAGTCTCAGTAGACCTAGGCTTTACTTTAAAGAAGTAAGCTGTTTGCCTCTTGATCACATTTTGATCTCCATATTCATCAGAGATAACAAACTTATCTTGTAGTCATAAATAATCTTTTACATGCAGAAAACTACATTCACATGTGAAAGATTTTTAGGATCTCAACTCACTGAGATCTTAAAAGTAATTCAAACCTTTTTTTTTTTTTTTAACCTTCTATACAGAAGCAGTAAAGCTTTTGCTGTAGGCAATGTAATTACAGAAAAGTCTGGCACACTTTATGCTAAACTGTACAATTTGCCAATTTGCTTGCAAATTGAAAACTGTATGAAATAAAGTTAGAAACTGGTTGAATATCTGAGAAGTAGAGCTACACTGTTTCTTTAAATTCAGTTAACTCATTGAAGAAATACTCAACTATTGACTGAATTTATTGGAGTGACAGAGAAGGGCTTTGTTACTGTTGAATTCAGTTAAGTGAATGCACAATGAGATTCTTCAAATTAGTGGAAAGTCTTTGGACAGCTAATATCTCAAAAAGCCTATTATCTGTATTGACTACAACACTACAGAATGTTATAAAATTAATTATATTCTTCATAGCTTAAAAAATGATTCCCTCATTCAGAAATATAATTACCTAATGTTGAGGTTTTTTAGCCAGAAGGTTTTTTTTTGTTGTTGGTGGCGGTTTTTTGTTTGGTTGGTATAGCAGTGTATAATAACTTAGTTCTCCAGGCTTCATTTCCTTTGCCTCCTTCCTCTCCTTGTAAATGTTGTTTCATATTTTAGGTAACTTTTTCTTTTCCTTTCTTTTCCTTTCTTTTCTTTTCTTTTCTTCGTTTCTTTTCTTTTCTTTTCTTTTCTTTTCTTTTCTTTTCTTTTCTTTTCTTTTCTTCGTTTCTTTTCTTTTCTTTTTTAAATACCAACATTTTATTCCAGGTATTTGATGCCATTATATACAATGATTGACAGGTTGAGTCAATGACAGATTGACTCTAAATTAGCATCCTGGTAATAAAACAAGAAACCACCAAATGATTGCTCTGTAATATAGTAGGATAGTATGAATAGTGTCTTCCTCAAAATTTGAAAGCAGGACAAATTTTTATTCAGGAACAAAAAATAAGATTAATCTCCTAAAAAGGTAATTCAAAAAGACTCAATTAGTAAAATTAAAACCCTGGAGATCTTTATCATGTTTTTCCAAGAAAACACTTTCCAATGATTTTTGTTTCAATTTTTTTTTTTCAAGAAACACAAATATTGTTCCCATACACACAGCCAAATTAAAAACAGTGGGCTTGTCCTGATAGGAACCATAATTTCTATTTGCAACCACAGTACATAGGTAGAGAAATAATTGTTAAACATCAAGTATATTGTACAGCATCCATCTTTTGTGGACAAGATAGTTATCCAAATTACAGCAATCTTACCAATCTGGTTTATGCATTTGTAATTCCTCATCCAGGTATAAATCTTTGAAGTAACAGAGATTGAGAAATGCTGAACAAAGACAAAGAATGTGTTTTGTTACTGTTATTTTTCCTGTAGACACTATTCTATCTCCTTGATGGTATCAGAGATCATCATTCTCATTAGCTATTAATCTGACGTGTATTGACATTGTGTGAGTGTAAAAGATGCTATTTATTTTCTGTTGCCTTACAGCTCATACAGAAAAGAAATACTGTGATTCCTCAAGACTTAAGAAGGAAGTAGCAAGAAAGGAAAATTATAAAGTATGATAATTCAAGTGCAAGGAGATCAGATCCTAGTACTCAAGACTGTTTGGGCTCTAAAGCTACTTTTTTTTTTTTCCTTTTATTTATTTACTTCCAGATTTAGCTTAAAATTGGAATTTGGATGACTGGATTGAAGATAGTTTATTAGACATGGTGCTACTTTATTCCAAAACATTTTTAAATAAAATACATCTCTAAAAATTGCTTAGTCAGTAAAACAAATGAGTGGAACATTTCACTGGCTTTGCAGTCCCCTAATTGTGTAAGCAATTATCTAAAATAAATCTGTAAAATGAAAAAAAAATAAAAAAAAAAAGTTTGGTTATTACACAGACTCAATATGTCAAAACAAATAAGAAATTTTTCTCAGAATAGGATTTTTTACCATAAAATCCTTTAAATCCATCATGACAACATATATTGGTGTAATGTTAAATATGTCGATGATTACTTTCACAACCATAGTATCCAAATGTGTCTAATATATAAAACAATGCTTTAATACAAGAACTATTACACCTGTAGAACACTTTATCTGAGTATTTGTGAAATTCTATTTCATTTTCAGGAATATCTCAATTTCTTTTATCAGTGTTATTGAGAAAACGAGCTCTTTATCCATTTAGCATACCCATACAGTAAAAAATATAGCATATTGCTTAGAACAAGTGATGAATTTTGACAATTGTGAATTTGCATAAGAAATTTTGCTTGATCTTTATTTCACATTCTTGATTTACTACTTGAAATAGGCTGACCATTTGAAGATATGATTTTTTTAACTGTGCATTCAAAGATTGAAAAAAAAAAAAAAAAAGATAATGACAGCATACAAAATCTGAAGCCTGTTATAGTTTGAAACAATGTGAAGGATGAGTTGCCAGGAGTTGGACTCGATGATCCTTGTGGGTCCCTTCCAACTCAGGATATTCTATGATTCTATGAATTTAGTCATGGCACCAAGATGTCAGAGTTTAAGAAGAGTTTGAACACTCTTAGTTACAAGGTCTGAATTTTTGGGTAGACCTGTGTGGTGCCAGGAATTAGACTTGATGATTCTTGTGGTTCCCTTCCAACTCAGGATATTCTATGATTCTATGATTCTTTGAGGTGCTATATTTACATGTGTAAGTTAAGACTTATTAAGCACTGTGAGTCAAAAAAAAAAAAAAAAAAAAAAAAAAAAGACATAGGTTTCCAAACTGAGGGATAGTTTCAAAATTATGGGTATTGGAACTGACTTAAAACGGGTAACAGAAACATTTTAAAAAACTCAAAGTTTCTGCAGGAGTTTCTAAATGAAATCACAGACTATGTATGGACTATTTCTATTTTATGATGGCTATATAGTTTTATCATCCTCAAATGGTGTTGCTAACTTAGTCAATGGGATTTTTAAATAACGTTGTGTACAAAGTGAGGAAAAAAGGCTATACAAAAGGCTATTTTTGATAAATATGTGAAAGAGCTAAATGGAAATTGCAGCACACTAAAGATTTCGGCTTGCACAGTTCCATTTTATTTCACTTTCATGCAGTGCAAGTCTGAGATACAATACCAAATTTTAGATTGTATAGAGGGTAAATAAATATTTGGAGAACTTACTCTCTGTTCTATATTGTTAAATGATAATATGTAATATTTGTATATATGTCATATTATGTATATATGTAGTATATAGTAATTGTTTAATTTACTGAGATATCAAACCATGGATTCACCTGTCAAATAGAGAAGATCACAATTCAGATGGTATTAGACTTATTTTTCCTGTTGTTGACCCTAGAAAATAGGAATTTCCTCCTCATATGTGCTGGTTGTTGTCTGATTAGATCCCCTGGTTAGAAAAGTAGTTCAGGCTCAGTTTCCAAAGCTCCCTATGCTGAATGACAGCCCATTGAGGTTAGTGCAATGAGCCTACTAGCTATGCTGGTGTTTCAATAGTCTTTAAGGGAATCCTAACAATTTTTAAAACAATCTGCAATACAAAAAAAAAGGTGGCAGAATTTCCTCACTGAAAACGTTGCAGATGGAGAAGACATTGCCCATGTGTGTCTAAGTCCCTGGGTGTTTCACTTCAACTTGTCTTCTCCTGTTCCATCATTTGTCTGAATTGTGTACGTAGACTGTAAGATTTTCAATTTAACAGTGCTTTTTTTCAAAATACACTACTCTTTCTCTTATATTAGAAGCTCCTGATACTGATTGAACTTATAAATGACATCACTTTTGCAATTAATAACGAAAATAATTATTGCTATATATATTACATAATAAATAGTAATGTATAAATAATATATATAACATTATAGTTCTATTAAGAACTAGTAAGTAAATTGAAATTTTCTGCTTTTGTGTTGTATGATGGTAGTATATATACATGTAAGAGTTAGTGGTCAAAAGGAAAAAAAACAAGGTTGAAAGTATAGGGAACTTACTTTTCATCAGCTACAACGTGCTGAGGTGTCAGAGCTGTGCCAGCAATGAAAGAATTTGTGTAATGAAAATTTTCCCCAGGTATCCCAGAATGTCACTTGTGATTTCCACTGAATATTACCCATCAGTTAGCAGAAATTTGCTTTTTAATTGGCCTGTATTGCACCTGCCATATTCTGGCTCCCCAGTCTCTGAAGCATTGGCAAAAGAGGGAAGGTGGATATCTGGAGGGATTTAATCTTAATATATTACAGAAAGGGCATGCACAGCAACAATTAATGTTTAAAAGACAAAAATTATGTGCACTAGCACGAACTGATGAGGAAGAGGCACTGGGACCTGGGGAGTAACTAATGAACAAGATTAATTAGTTGCAGCAGAAAGATCTAAAGCTCTGGTGAACTCAGAGGAAAGCTTTAATTTTGTTGACTTTTGTGGGTCCTGGGAACAGCCCAAGGAGGCCAGAAGTAGTAAATCTAGCAGAAAGGCTACATTTAGCTAGTTTTATTTAACTAGCTACTACCAGGGCCTGACTCTCCTCAGGCCTGGTATGCTGTGGAGTGTACAGACATCCAGTAAGAGGTATTTTCTACTTTGAGAGGCTTGAATTGACCGAAGAAAAACAAAGATGAAGAGGAAACTGTGACAGAAGAACAGGGACATGTCAAACTGCTGGAGCTCAGAAAGAGGCTTCCAGGAGTCCAGGTTGTGGTTTAAGCCAGCAGGCAGCTCCACACATCTGTTCACTCACTGCCCCCAGTGGGATGGGGGAGAGAATTCGGAAAAGGTAAAACTCATGGCTTGAGATAAAGACAGTTTAATAAGACAGAAAATGTAGGGATAATAATAATAATAATTATATACAAAAGAAGTGATGCACAATGCAATTGCTCGCCACTTGCTGACTGATGCTCAGCTAGTCCCTAAGCAGCAGCCATGCCACAGGCCAACTGCCCCCATATTAATTTCTCAGCATGAAGCCATATGATATGAAATATCCCTGTGTCCAGTCTGGGTAAGTTGTCCTGGTTCTGTCCCCTCACAGCCTGTTGTGCACCCCTAACCTGCCGCTGGGTAGGTGGTGTAGGTGGGTAGCTGGCAGGGTGGAGTGAGAAGCTGAAAGTCCTTGACTTACTGTAAGCACTGCTCTGCAACAACTAAAACATCAGTGTGCTATCAGCATTATTTTTCTCTTAAATCCAAAACATGGCATCATAGCAGCAACTGTGAAGAAGCTGAACAAAACCAAAACCAGGACACAGCTGCAGGTTACTGTTCCAGATGCAGGATGCTGCAGGTCACTGTTTCCCATATCAGAAAGGGCATAATGCAGCTGACTCCACATTCATGGGTGCTACCTGTCATGCTGGTTTTCTGCAAGGTCAACCAATGTCAAGGCAAGCAGGTTGGTACTTTGATGTCTTGTAGCAGCAGGATGGATGAGAGTAGAGAAGGTGACAGTGGCCCTGGACCTGGGGAGAGGTGAATATGTATCAAATATTTCCCAAATAAGCAATACAGCCTCAGAGGACAATTTTGCACACTGGTTGCACTGATTGTTTCTTACATCTACAAGTGACATTGCAATGTCCTAACAAGGGAACTACTAATAAAAGTGAGTTTGTTCCGTAAGTGATGAAGTTACTAACATCTTGCTTCTGCCTTATAGATGGACAGATGAAGGCAGAACACACTGCTTCCTCTGCAGTCCAAAGAAAGATAACATTGTACAAGAAGATGTTCTGAAGGCTGGAAAATACTCCCACTGTTAATTATTATTTATTACTTATAGGATGACTGGTAATTGCTAAAGATATAATTAAACAGATATATTATCATACCAAAATACTGTTAAAACTTATATCAGGGGACATGGTATGTAATGTGGTTGCTCTTGCTCCTCTACTCCAGCTGAACATTGCTGTTCCATCCAGCATTATCTAAACAAAGTATTTTAGTTAAATCTTGCCTTATTCATTGGATTCAGTAAAACAGTTTTCCTATAGATCTCAAGTAAAGCTCATTATTACATTCAGGTTCTTCATCCTCAATTTAATCTATATTTATATGAATGAGAGGTGGGCCTGTGCAAGCCTCATGAGTTTCAACAAGGCCAAGTTAAAGGTCCTGCATCTGCTCCAGAGCAATCCTAAGTGCACGTACAGGCTGGGCGGAGAATGGATTGAGAGCAGCCCTGAGTAGAAGGGCTGGACGGTGCTGGTAGATGAGAAGGTCGACACAAGCCAGCAAAACTTACTTCTTCCCCATTTTTCTGTTGGCCTCCTTCACTGATCTCAGTATTTGAATTTATTTATTTATTTATTTATTTATTTCCCATAAGAAAGTGTCAAATTCATTTGGATTTCTTCAGAGCAATAAAAATTAAACTTCAAGTGTGGAAGTTCATTAGAATCTGCTCAGGCCATATGTCAGTTTTATTTGTACGTTCAAACTACTTCTTTTTCTCCCTCTGCTTCAGAACAGTTGAATTCTGTTTGCTCAAATTACTGTATAACTCTATGAGAATATATGTTGGGAAGCTTTGCTTCCAAACTGTGCAGCTTTCTGGCAGCACTGCTGGCTAAAAGAACATACAACTTGGCTGAAAACCACTCCCAGATGTTAGGGCTCCAGAGAGACATGTCATGCAGATGTTACCATCATCACAGATACTAAACTGTATCTCATTTTAATAAAACTACAGGAATGCAGAAGATCCAGAAATGGCAAAGCTTATCAGAGTTGGGTTTCTAAGGTCACTCTCAATCCAAATTAAATAACTATTTTTCTTTGAAATTAAAATTGAAAAAAAAAAAAATGAATTCTGGGAAATGTGGGCATTGTTCTTAGAAGACACATACTATTTAAAGCTACTTCAAACTTGTGGAAAAAAAAATATTTCCACCTCTTTTGTTGAGGATTTTTCTAAAACTTACTGTATCTCTTTACAGTGGAGTTTCACAACCAGCTTAAGTTGATAGATTCTGTGCTGCTGTGCATGGGCAGCTTCTCTTCTTCCCCAGCACATCACTTGGCTGTGTCCTCTTGCTTGTTTCCCTTGGGTTGTTAAAACATCCATGCAGATGTATAGTGCATTGCATGAGTTGGCTGAAAGCATATTTTCCCACCAGGGTTAAATTTCAATCAAGTCAATGAATGGATCTGCCTCCCCGGAGGCAAATAAATATGAGATGGCAGTGGGGAGAAATGGCTGTGGGCAGAGGGGAGGTGGGATTGCCCCCAGATTTCATGTGATCCTACACTCTTTTACACTGATCATGCTTTTATCACTTCTTTTTCCTTCTCCTCCTCCTCTCCATGATGTCTGTTACCCCAGCATGTAGCCTTTCATTGAGTTTATTTTTATTTTTATTTATTCATATTTTTATTTATTTATTGGTTTATTTGCTGAACAAATAAAACTATCCAGCAAACTTATCAAAATAAAGATATTCATATAGTAGCTGTATAAGCATGTATACTTGAAATTTTATCTTTGCAGTTCTGTGTTGTAATATCTGTGATATATTACTGTTCTTTATAACAGTATTACTGTTCTTTATATTACTGTTCATTATAACAGATTGTCTATTATAGAGGTAAAATTTAATAAGGGCATGTACATTAATATTATGGCATAATTTCCTGACTGCCAGACAGCAGATATTTTGACTCTTAAACTATGTTTGATATGTTAATATATGATATGAGTACCAAATGGGGCTCTATTAACATCACTTACTTAAACATTTTCCAATTTTCCTGTTAAGTCAGAGTGGGGTAAAAAAGGTACTTGGTTCAGAATGAAAAAATTAGGAGCTGTTTAATACACTGTCATAGCAGCACAGTTGTTACAGTCAGTAGCTATATACGTGAAAATCAAGCAGGAGAACAGATTTTGTTAATGCTCTAAGTACTAGCAGAGATGAGTCCACACACAGCAACTTTCTACTTAACAGAAAAAATAATAATAATAATTGTCCTCGTGCACTTGTTCCGCTGCCAGAGTAATCATTTAGAAATGGATGGGCTCTATGAGGCAACTACTACACCTTGCCTCTTGAATTGACATTTCCAAGGTTATCTGCACATTTCCTTTTTATGTAACATGTACAACATGCTGTCTAGAGGAACTGTAAAAGGTTTTGGAAAACTGGGAACCAGTGCAGTTGCATACATCAACAGCCCTAGCGGCAAAGTCCACCTCTGTGAGACACCTTCATTTTGACTAGGGAAAAATTGTTTTTCTTTTTCATCTGGTTGCAGGTATTTTGCTTTTATATCACTTTTAAACTGTTTTGGTTAGGAGTTCTTGTTTTGTGTTGATAAAACACAGATATGATGAATCTATGAGCCTGTATTGCTCTATAGGGTTTGAGGTAATGCCAACAAGCAAATACAAATATAAATAAAAATATAAACTATTCACATGTAAGTGTAAATATAACTATGTTTATATAAACATAGAAAATCACAGCGTTTTTTTGTTGTTGTTGTTGTTGTTTTTCTTACATGTCCAGATTAGGGCAGGTTCTTCATTGCTTATAGATCTACAGGCTAACCAGCTAAATGGCAGTATTATCTACTCTCTAATCCAACAGAGAGCGAGGAGTACTGCAAAGCCCAAAAGGACAAAAAGGAAACTTTTAAATAAGTTTTTGCTATGCCTGATTACTAGGTGAATTGGTGGCTGTATGTAATCTCTATCTTTGTATTACTCATTGTATGTATTAACAGCCAAAATAAACAAGTAAGATATAATTAAGATACAGCCCAATCTGGATACAGTCTCTCCTCAGAAGCATTCAAATCTAGGAACTGAGCATGTGACCAATGGTAACACGGAACTACATGAAACTAGAGATTTGCTTTTGTTGATCAAATGTGACATTTCAACTAATTACAATTGTTCTACTTTGGGTGCAAAAACTGGTAATGTCAGAAACAGATCACAAGATGCTGTTAAAAATCCAAAAAGGCAGATGAATTTGCCTTCTATCCATAGTAAATATTAAAGTAATTATTAAATAATAATTTCCCTTTTTTCTCTGTGAAATGTTTGGAGATACCCTGAAAATAACTAAGCAAAACAAAATTCTGTTCATGTTTTATTTATAGTAACAATATAGCATGCTATATCTTCCGGTGTCACTCAAACTTACATCACTAAAATCAGTGAGAAAGATTTTTTTTTTTTTTTTTTTTAATCTGAAGATCTCATCCTGGTTTAGCTGCAGTATTAGGATACACTCTTCAACCACAAATACATTCCAGGTATTTAAGACCAATGAGGGCATGAGCACTTGCAAAGGGCAGCTAAATCTGGTGTTTATTTTAGGAATACTTCAGGGATTTTTTCAGCTCAGAGTCCTCAGCTGTTCTGTCGTAGGCAATAAAGCAACCACAGAGGACTTTGAATAATTCTGCCCTGTAGGTTGCACATGATTTATGAACAGAGGGTTTAATTCTGCAAAACAGTTAAGACCAAGAATGTTAATTCAGTAATGTTAAGGTGATGGGGTGGGTGGAAGGTGTCAATGAAATAAAATGCAAGGAATAAACAGTTCTGAATTATATGTATTGAGGAATTGCTGTGAATCCAAAGATATACAATTGCAGATCTGAATGCTGTGCTTCAGCAAGGGAAGGAAAGATGCAACAAACAGCAGGGAAAAAAAAAAAAAAAAAGGAAAGAAAAGCAAACAACAACAACAAAAAAAAACACAACTGGCAAATAGATCAATTCTTCATGATGCTAGGACTAGGAAGATTAAAATAGCTGATACAATAGTAATTTTGAGAGTCATGCACACTACAACTTATCCTATTCCTTTCAATTCCTATGACCTCCTTCCTCTTCACATATTACCTCCTTCATAAGGAAAGGAGGTGTGAGGACTTCATAAGGACAAAATCGATCATTAATACTCAGACTTTCAGATGATGAAGTTAACTGAGTGCATAAGGCTCACAACCATTCCTCTTTTTCTAGTTTTCAATAACTCTAAATAGTCTCTAATTTGTAGAGAGATGGAATTGATGGATGGACTATTTGGTGGATAAGGATTGTCTGGCTGGCAATATCCAGAGAGTTGCAGCCAATGGCTCAGAAGTCCAGGTGGAGATCAGTGGTGTCTCTCAGGAGGTCTGCACTGGGACCAGTAATGTTTGCTATCTTTATTAATGACATAGACAGGAGGATTAATTGCACCCTCATTAAGTTTGAGGATGACTTTAAGCTGAGTTGTGCAGTTGAAAAGGGATGCCATCCAGTGTGACTTGGACAGGCTTGAGAACTAGGCTCACATGAACCTCGTTAAGTTCAACAAAGTCAAGTGCAAAGTCCTACATCTGAGCTGGGCCAATCCAAAAAGGCATACAGGCTGGGCTGAGAGCATCCCTGAGAAAAAGACCTGGTTGTGCTGGTTGACAAGAAGCTAAACATGAGCCAGCAATGTGCGTTTGCAGCCCAGAAAGCCAAACATACCCTGGGCTGCATCAAAAGCTGAACGGCCAGCAAGGCAAGAGAGGGGATTGTCCCCCTCTCCTCTGCTCTTGTCAGACCCCACCAGGAGTACTGCACTCACCTCTGGGGCCCCAAGCACAGGAGGGACATGGATAAATTACAGTGAGTCCAGAGGAGGGCCATGAGGATGGTCAAGGGCCTGGAGCATGTCTCGTATTAAGAGAGACTGAGGGAGTTGAGGTTGTTCAACCTGAAGAAGACTCTGGGAAGACCTTACAGAAGCTTTCCAGTACCGACAGGGGGGCTATAAAAGCAATAGAGAGGGACTCTTTGTCAGGGAGTCCAGTGATATGACAAGGAGTAATGGTTTTAAATTAAAGAGGGGAGATTTAGATAAGATGTAAGAAAGCACTTATTTACCCAGAGGGTGGTGAGGCACTGGCATGAAGGGAATGAAGACATGCACTCCAAGATAGTCGAGGAATGGAGACCCTTTATTGTTTCAGTGCCAGATCTTACATACCTTTCTGAGCCAGCCACACATGCTGCACGAGCCTCGCACGCATGGTTACAGGCTTCAGATTGGTGCATTCCTTTCGATCATGGGTAGGTCGTGTGACTCCTTATAGGCTCCTCCCAGCCTAGAAACTTCTTTAGCGTGCTTACCACTCTATGCCCTTCTTAACCCTCAGTGCACCATCGGATCAATCAATTCTAGTTTATCACCAAACAGGTCACCCATAACTGGCACAGGTTGCCCACAGAAGCTGTGGATGCCCCATGCCTGGAAGTGTTGAAGGCCAGGTTGGATGAGGCTTTGAGCAACCTGATGTAGCGGGAGTTTGTAGGAGTGTGGCCATGGGGGTCGACAAGCCCCATGTCTGGTGATAACATCAGGTTCTTAATGATGAGGCCATGAGGAATGTAAAGTGTTTAGAAGGAACAAGGAAGTGATTCAGGAGATGTCTTGCTGACTCAGATGCTTGTTCTCCAGTCGTTAAGAAATGGAAGTTGCTTGGTGTTTGCTGTTGCCAGGCAAAGTTGTTGACAAATGAATAGTTCGTGGAAGAGTACTGCTGTAGAGCTAGTGGTACAAGAAGGGAGCCTGTCCTCAGTAAAGTTAGTTGAAGTTAGGTCCTCAACAGTGGGGTTGAAATTATGTCATCAATAAAGTAGTTTAAGTTATTGTCATCAATAAAGTGGTAGCAGCGATCCTAAAAGAACCCTGGTGTCTGTGTAGTCATTTTGCCACAGCAGTTAATACCTTCACCTCCTTCTTGTGCTGAGGGCTCGAGAGATGAACAGAAAGCTCCAGGTGGAGTCTGATGAGAGCAGAGCAGAGGGGGGCAATCCCTTCCCGTGACCTGCTGGCCATGCTGCTTTTAAGGTAGACCAGTATACGGTTGACACTGTGCCGATGGGCCTTGTGGGGCCTGAGCCCCCATGGTGCCCACTCCCAGGAGCGCAGTGCTGTCAGGAGGCAGCAGCTGCCCTGGGTTCTTCTGTCTTTGTCTCTGTGAGAGGACAGAGAGATGCCCAAGGAGCAGGAGGTGAAGGCCCGCTACCAGCCCGACAAATGACTGCTGAGTGTATAGGAGCTGGCATAGCACCGAAAGCACCAGGCGGTGCAGCACGGCAGCAGGGCACAAGGCCTGGCCCTGAGCACCTGTGGCCCAGGCCGAGGTCCTCCTGCCCTGGGGGTTTCCCTGGGGCAGAGCTGAGGCCTGGGATGGCTGCGGCTCGCGTAGGCTGGGCAGCTCGATGCCACAAAGACCTGGTGCTGAGGTGGAGCCAGATGTGCTGGTACCACAAGGGATCATGGTGGCAGTGCAGCCACCGACATCCCACACCTCCTCCCCACAAGTGCGACCCACCCAGCCACAGGCAGGACCACTGTGCAACTCAATCCCATCCTCGTCCATCTATGGGGTTAGGCTGCCACTGCTCCCCTGCCCAGACAGGTTGCAGGCCTCTGGAGAGAGCCCAAGGGCAACAGGGCCTAATGCCTTCCTGAGCCCTGGGAGCTGCTGGGAAGCAGGAATCACGTGCTGGAGGGGGCAGGTGGGCAGGTGCTGGAGGTGGGCAGGTGGGAAAGGACCACGGTAACATGACCTTTCTCCTTGGCTTCCCTTGCAGAAGACAGGCCGGAGCTGAGGCAGGCACTGCCCCGCAGTAGTGCCACCAGTTAAAGGAGAGAGCCTCTGCCAGCTTTGCCATCTCTCCCAAGGCAGGAAGCAATACCAACGGCTGCACCCCATCATTCTGTGGGATCTGCAAACGTCCCTGGAGATTTGCTGCCAGAGATTCTGCTGGAGAAGCAGTCAGCAGCACCCAGAGCACATCTCTTGCCCTCTCAGAGCCAACAGATGCTGAGCCAGCAGCTTCTGCGCAGGCTGCAGGTCCTGCCAGTGAGGGGGACAAGGAGCCTTTGCCCATATCAGCACCCAGAGATGCTAATTTGCCTTCTCCCCTTCCTGCTGCCGTGCCTGACTCCTCCACAAATGCCCAGGGAATACCATCGATATTGTGAGGCCCAGTCAAGATCAACTGGGATGCAGATGGGCAGTGACATGGGGCGGCATCGGGCTGCAAGGCCACTGTGACAGGAGGGTGTCCCCAGGGTGGCGGTGTGTCTTGTGGGGCCTGAGCCCCCGTGGTGCCCACTCCCAGCAGTGCAGCACCACCAGGAGGCAGCAGTTACTCCAGATGCCTCTTTCTTTGTGACAGGACAGAGAGAGATGCCGAAGGAGCAAGAGGGGAAGGCCGGCTCCCAGCCTGACGAATGGCTGCCGAGTGTGCTAGAATGCCGCCAGGTGTGGGACAGGGAGGGAGGGAGAGGGCCAACACAGCAGCGAGAGCGCCAGGCAGTGGGGAACGGCAGCAGGACACGAGGCCTGGCCGTGAGCGCCCACGGCCCAGGCCCAGGTTCTCCTGCCCTTGGGGTTTCCCTGGGGCAGAGCTGAGGCCTGGGACAGCCGCAGCCCGCGTAGGCCGGGCAGCTCTGTGCCGCAAAGACATGTCTCTGAGGGACTTGGCACAGGAGGAGCAAAGAGATCCTCCTACCAAGGACCTGTCAGGAGGGAGGCAGCAAAAGGAAGACAGGCACCTCGAGACTTCACCAGGACTGAGACTCCCCCAGCAGGGGCCTGCCTCTCCCCACAAGACAAATGGAGATGCTACTGGAGAGGCATTCAGCAGCACACAGAGCGCTTCTCTTGGCCTGTCAGGGCCAACAGATGCTGAGCCAGCAGCTTCTGCGCGCTCTGCAATTGCAAGCTCTACTCTGCAACAACTAAAACTATCTGTGTGTTATCATGACTAGTTTCATATAAAATCCAAAATCACAAATGGAGCGTTTGTTGAGCCTTAGCGAAAAAAAATTAACTCTTGAGACTTTCATGTTTCTCCATAATTCAGTGAAACCATAGAAGCATATCATGGGGTAAGAATTCTAATACAATTAAGGCAAGCATCTGTCATGAATATCAAGGTAAAAGCATTTATATTTTTAACAGTTAGCTGGGAAATGAAACTTTAGCTTTGCCTTTATAGCATTGTCTTCCACACTGAAAAAATTCTTTTTTTTTTTTTTTTTTTTTTTTTTCATCACAGTTGTCGTATGATATGACACCTGCTATGGGAAGAAATAAAGAGGAAAAACAAAACAAAACAAAACAAACAAAGCAATAAAGAGTGATTGCCATAGATTAAGAAACAACTCAGTGGTTGGTCTCTGCATCAGTCCTCAGGAGATGTACCTGTTTCCTTACTTCAGCTAGTGCAAACCTAGGTGTGTAGCTGTTTTATAGCTTTCCTATGAAATAAGTGTCTTCATGTGCATACCGTCTCCTCACATGCTCCTTTCTCTATTTTATCCTCTGCCCTTTTCTGCATTCTTTACTTATATTGCCTTCTTAATATTCCAAAATGTATAGAACTAGTCTTTGTATGTAAATAGGATTACATGTTTTCTAACAGCTCAAACAGTTGCTGCTGCCCTAAGACATCTGTTCCTTCCCTTACCAATCAATTCCAAGGTCATTCTTCAAATTCAATTCAGTAATCAGTCTGAAACTCAGCCACTATGGAGTAGAATGAAAATCCCCTGCCAAGTGTTTTGTTTTGTTTTGTTTTGTTTTTGTTTTTTGTTTTTTCGTAAGTGACCCATACTCAGCAGTTCCTCATGTGTATTTGCCTTCCAGAGATCTTTACTTCAGAAAACAATAATCTTTCAATCAAATTAGAAATAAATATCTGAATCACTAATCACCTGCTGCTAAGTCCCCTGTATTCTAATTTTCAGAATATGTGGACGATTAGCAGTACAATAAAATCTCCTTTCCTAGATTTCAGCCATTCCCTGTAGCTGCTCATTGTCTTGATCATATTTTTGCAGTGTATAATCAAAACCTCATCCCTTGGGTTGCACCACACCAATGGAGCCTGGAATTGTCAACTGAGTAGGAAGCTCAGGTCCAAACTGGTCTCTGAAATGCAGTGCTTTTACCCCTAGCACTAAAAATAACACTTCTTGCTAATAGATGTGAAAAGCTCTGGTTCAATAATTTAGACCAGATACCAGACCTTAGGAAGATAGAGCAGTACACTAGATGAAAAATAAAAATGAGTGTCCAAAGGAACAAAAGAATAGGTCTGGAGTAGTCAGGAAGAAAAAAAAAAAAAAAAAAAAAAAAAAAGTGACGCTGAGGTCAGGAAAACTGAGAGGAATATGCATATATTGAGGATATAAGACAAACTGTAGACAACTTACAAGTCAATAGTTAGAAGGGTACTGCATCATGCTAATGAGTTGGGGGTGGCTGGAAATGTACTTATTACCAGCCTGCCTCATTAATTTTGAAGTTTCTGCCTATCTGGCAGCACATTTTCTGGAAGATTGGCTCAGCTGGAAGTAGAAAATCAGGCAGAGATTCATGACAATTAAGTAGAAAAAGGGACAATATCAGACTTTGTTTGTTTGTTTCTTTTTTTAATGCCTTCAGCGGACTTCAGAGGGAGAGACAGAGAAGATGCTGGACAGAAGAGTCAGTCCGTTTATGAGGAAGTTTACAGCACAGTGATGGTAGCTTACAACGCCGTAGCCAAGCTAACTTTAAGCCATCTTGGTCAGGTAGAGCCTATGGAGGAAATATTATAGCTCCATGAGAGCCTGGATGCTCAGCAAAACACTGGGGGTTATTCCCCACACCAGTACTGTCCTGAGTCCCCATGGTCTCATGTCCACAATGGTGACAGTTACTGTGTTAAAGCAGGTGACATCCCTCATTCTTACCTGGTTATGAGCTGAACAAACATTGCAGACAGGAACGCTACAGGGGTGAAAGTGATGGAATATAGGTGCAGCCCCAAAGTGTCTTAGCAGTTCCTGCCTGTTGCTCCCTACTTTTGTGGTCATGTTGTAACTAGAAGTTAGAGGAATGTCTGTTTCTGTCTTTGGGAAAACAAGGGAGAAACAGGGAAGACATTTTCAGCTCCCTGATAGATTCTTCACTTTGCTGCATGAAAAAAAATCACTTGCAAAACAGAACTCCCAGCTTGTGCTTAAGCTGAAATAAAACATTTCTTACTCCAGCTGTTCTAAGGATTCAGAAGTATTCACTATAAGCTCTCTACTAGCCACTTACTATGCAGATTGCTGGTGGATTGCAATTTTGGAACCATTTGTTCAGGGGACTGAAAACAAATCAGGGTACTAAAATATCTGAGTTTTATTGTTATGTTTTATTATTTATATAGCTGTATATCTTAATTTATATGATTTTTTATTATTTGACTTTCTTGCTAGTAACACAATGGTTTCTGTTGGTTGGTTGGTTTGTTTGTTTTTTTATGTCTGAGATTAAATTTCATGACAGTCCTTCGTTTTGGCCAAAAAGGACAAACAACTTCGGGGTACTTGATTTTTGGATCATCTAATGATCTCCAGGAGCTCCAAGACCTATTTTAAGAAAACTCTAGGCAATTTCCCTACAATAAATAAATATTAAATTTATTCTTTAAAGTAAGTTATACTGAACTCCTCAAGGAATGGAAGTCAGCCCAAATTATTTTTTTTTGGACAGCAAAATATCTCTGCACTCAATTTTAAAACCATGGTCCTCTAATAATATCTGAGCATAGCATTCAGCCTTTCTTTATTAGTGCAGGGAACTGTGCAGCAGAAAAAGCAATTGCGAACCGAATGCAGGCTGAATGCAGGCTGTGCCGATGCTATCTCCAAATCCTGCCTTTCTCCTTCTCAGCCATAGGTCTGGACTGAATGAAGATAGCCCATGCTTTTGTGATTCAGATCACCAGTTGCACAATTGCAGAAATTAGCTTTAATTTTTCACAACCAGTACACCCCCTATGAGGTTTCTCACTGGTTCAATACATTTTGGTATTGTCAGTTTTCTACAGGACTTAATTCTGGGTGTATTTTGCAAGATGTTGGCAGTGGGTAACTGAGGGGGTGGCTCTGTGTGAGAAAATCAGGGGCTACCCCATGCCAGACTCAGATACTTCCAGCCAGCTCCAACAGCCCCACCTCAGCGAAGAGTGAGCCCATCAGCAACAGCTGGCAGTGCCTGAGGGAAAGCACATATATGAAATGCCAAAATGCTGCATAGCAGTGAGGAGTGAGAAAAAAAGTGTGAGAGAAACAGTCAGAGTAGAAGTTCCCTTGCAGGTCATGGAGAGGATCATGGTGCAACAGGTATTCCTGGCTGGAGCAGTAGTCTGTGGAGGAACCATGCTGGAGCAGGGGAAAAGTGAGAAGAGGAAGAAATGTCAGACAGGAGCTGTTATGGGCTGGTCACAGCCCCCATTTCCCATCCCTCTGCACTACTTGTTGAGGAGGAAGAGATGGCAAAGCTGGGACTGAGGAGTGAATCTATGCATGGGAAGAAGGGGTGGAGGGCACAAGGTGTTTTAATTTGTCTTTGTTTCTTACTGTCCTCACTGTTTTAATTGGAAATGAATGAAATTATTTTTTCCTGAGATGGGTCTGTTGTCCCCATGATAGTAATTGGTGAATGATATCCCTGTCTTTCCTGTGACCCATGAACTTTTTCATCTTATTTTCTCCCCACACCCTGTTGAGGATGGGGAGTGAGAGAGTAGCTGGGTGGAGGTGTAGCATCTGATCAAGGTTAAACTATCGTGAATGCCATCTGAAGTATGGCTTTATTTGCCTGCTCTTTCAGGCTACCTGTGGTATGAAGATACTGTAATACTTGGAATCATAGAAACACAGAATATCCTGAGTTTTAAGGGAACTACAAGGATCATTGAGTCCAACTCCTGGCTCCACACAGGACCACCCAAAAATAAGACCCTGCATCTGAGAGCATTATCCAAATGCTCCTTGAACTCCAGTAGTCTCAGTGCCATGACCACTGCCCTGGGGAGCCTGCTCCAGTGCCCAACCACCCTCTTGGTGCAGAACCTTTTCCTAACACCCAGCCTGACCCTCCCCTGTCCCAGCTACATGCTGTTCCCTCCGGTCCTGTCGCTGTCCCCAGAGAGCAGAGCTCAGTGCCTGCCCCTCCGCTCCCCTCGTGAGGGAGCTGCAGGCCGCTACGAGGCCTCCCCTCAGCCTGCTCTGCTCTAGGCTGAACAAACCAAGGGACCTCAACTTCTCCTCATATGTCTTCCCCTCTAGACCCTTCACCATCTTCATAGGCCTTCCCTTGGACACTCTCTTATGGTTTTAAGTCCTTTTTATATTGTGATGCCCCAAACTGCACACAGTACTCAAGGTGAGGCTGCATCAGCACAGAGTAGAGCAGGACAGTAACTTCCCTCAACCAACTAGCAATGTTGTGCTTGGTGCACCCCAGGATACAGCTGGACCTTTTGGATGCCAGGGCACAATACTGACTCATAATCAGCTTGCCATTGACCAGAACCCCCAGATCCCTTTCCTCAGGTCTGCTCTCTAGCCTCTTGTCCCCCTGTCTCTACATATACCCAGGGTTGCTTCATCCCAGGTACAGAATCTGAAACTTGCTCTTGTTGAATGTTGTATGTTGGCGATTATCCAGCCCTCTAATTTGTCAAGGTATCTCTGCAAGGCCTATTCACCCTCAAAGGAGTCAACAGCTCCTCCTAATCTACTATAATCTGCAAATTTGCTTAGTATGCATTCAAGTCGTATATCCAAATCATTTATAAAAATATTGAAGAGAACTGTCCCTAAAATGGAGCCCTGGGGAACCTCACATCTGACCATCCACCATCCTGGTGTAACCCCATTTATATAACCAATTGAGCCTGAGCCATCAGCCAACTGTTCACCCATTGCATTATGTGTTTGTCCAGCTGCTAGACATATTGTCACCTCTGTGCCTAGCAAGGTCCTCCAAGAAACTCTGCTAAGGCACATGGAAAATGAAGAAGTAATTGGTGACACCAACATGACAAATCTGGTGGCCTTCTACAACAAGGTTACAGCATTTTTGGATAGGGGAAGAGCAATTGACATCACCGCCTTGGAATTGTGCAAAGCATTTGATACTGTCCTGAACAACATCCTTGTCTCTAAAGTGGTGAGGCAAAGATTTCACGGATGGAACACTTGGTGGGTAAGGAATTGTCTGTATGGTCACACTCAAATAGTTGCAATGGCTCACTGTCCAGATGATCAGTGATGAGGGATGTTCCTCAGGAGGTCAGTATTGGGACCAGTGCTGTTTAACATCCTTGTCAGTGACATGGACAGTGGGATTGAGTGCACCCTCAGCACATTTGCCAATGACACCAAGCTGTGTGGTGAGGTTGACACACTGGAGAAAAGGGATGCCATCCAGAGGGATCTTAACAGGTTTGAGAGGCGGGCCTGTGTAAACCTTACGAGCTTCAACAAGACCAAATTCAAGGTCCTGCACCTGGGTCAGGGTGGTCCCAAACATGAATGGGCAGAGAGCTCCTTGGTGAGAAGGACCTGGGGGTGTTGATTGACAAGAAGCTCAACATGAGGCGGCAATGTGTGATTGCAGCCCAGAAATTCAACTGTATGCCGGGCTGCACCAAAAGAAGCATGGCCAGCAAGGCATGGGAGGGGATTCTCCCCCTCTACTCTGCGCTCATCAGACCCACCTGGAGCACTGTGTTCAGGTCTGGGGCCCTCAGCACTAGAAGGATATGGAAGTATTAGAACAACTCCAGAGAAGGACCGCAAGAATGATCAAGGAGCTAGAGCTCCTCTTCTATGAAGACAAGCTGAGAGAGTTGGGGTTGTTCAGCCTGGAGAAGAGAAGGCTCCAGTGAGACATTATAGTGGCCCTCCAGTACTTAAAGGGAACCTACGCGAAAGCTGGGGAGGGACATTTTGTTGGGGAGTCTAGGGATAGGACAAGTACTAATGGCTTTAAAATAAAAGAGGGTAGATTTAGATTATATGTAAGGAAGAAATTCTTTACTATGATGGTGCTGGGGCACTGGCACAGGTTGCCCAGAGAAGCCATGGATGCTCCATCCCTGGAAGTGTTCAAGGCTAGGCTGGATGGAGTTTTGTTAACTTGGTCTAGTGGGAGGTGTCTCTGCCCATGGCAGGGTAGATGGAATTATATGCTCTTTAAGGACCCTTCTAACCCAAACCACTCTATCATTCTGTGATTCATTCTAAAGATACTGAGAGAAACTACTTAAAAAAAATGTTTTAATGTCTGTCAAATAGGGAGTTTTACAGGACCTATCAATGGTCTAACTCATAATAACTTTGTCAAGGGGTGTGCTTTCAAAGTACTCTTACTTCCAGGAGGTTTAAGTATCTAATATACATAAAGGTTTCATGAATAGCTTTGGAAAACATGCTTCCATTAAAAAATAAGCCTGAAAGTCACATGTTTATTTATTCAATATTTAACATATAGCTGTCGTTACCCACTGTGAAGAATTCATACAGTGTTTACTGTCCCGTTTTATTTTGAGCAGACTTATAATTATGGGCAGCCCAGACCAGTTTTGGTCCTCATTCATGGAGTGAGCTGAATTTGTTCACCTACTTTTTCTATAGCCTTTTTGTCAAAGCTGAGACAGTTTTATTTTTCGTATTGGTTGTGTTCATTTGAATATCCACACATATTTTGAGGCAGATTTTCACTGTGAATTCTGAATACGATTGCTACTTGAAGGAGGCTGGAAGTACTTCTCTAGCTTCCCTGCTGGGTGTTAATATTTGATACACTCCAGAGGAACAGCAGGTGGCATGCTACTTGCTTTTATTTAAAGAAGTGCTGTCTGAGCAAGTTGATAGCTGATCTGTCATTTAAACTGATGATGAATTGTGAAAGTAACTTAGACTATGTAATTATCACTTACATTAGGAGTAGAAATTAGTTGCATATTTTGGTCTCACAGCAATATACTTGTGACAAATACACAAGCAATTTGCCATCGGTTTGCATGTCCTGCAGTTCTGTTACATCCTGAAGAATAAAGCAGTCCCTGGCAGTTTCCCTAGTGTCGGTTTGGAAGTGCATCTCTCTCACCAAATTCAGAGTTTTATCTCCAGTAACTCACTTTGTAGTCACAGAAATATGCAAGTTCATTTTATGTGTTAGTGCATGAGACCACAAGTGCAACCTGGAAGATTAGTCTTTCACTGGCAATGTGCAACTAACCCTTTGAACATCCAAACTGCAATACTAAGTGGCCAAAATTGGGTCCCAGACATGAGCAATACCACATTTTCACTGATGGGCTTATGAAGGAAATTTCCTAAGTTCCTGTACAGCAGTATAAGTCTTCTGAACCTGTCTGCTCTCATAATTCCATTTGCGGGTTGATCATAAACTGGTCAAAGTTTTGTAAATGATGCTTGTTATCCTGAAAATCTTACTGCTGCCATTTACATCCAGTATTGGAGAGCTATCTGGTGCATCCCTTTAAAAATGCTTCATCTCTGCCACTCCCTCATGGTCCTTCTCTGCCCCTGCTCCAAGTGGGGTCCCTCCCACGGGATGTCGTCCTTCCCAAACTGAGCCTGCAGGGGCTTCCCACAAGCAGCAGCTCTTCAAGAACTGCTCCCACACGGCTCCACACCACGGGGTCCATCCCCCAGGAGCAAACTGCTCCAGCACGGGTCCCCCACAGGTGGCAGCTCCTCCCAGGCCCCCTGTTCCTGCATGGGCTCCTCTCCACGGGCTGCAGCTCCAGCCCAGGGCCTGCTCCTGTGGGGGCTCTCCATGGACTGAACATCAGATCCACCTGCTCCACCATGGAGATCTGCTCCAATGTGGAACACCACAGACTGCAGGGGGTCAGTTTGCTGCACCACGGTCCTCTCCATGGGCTGCAGGGGAACTTCTGCTCTGGTGCATGAAACACCTCCTTCCACTCCTTCATTGACCTTGGTGTCTGCAGGGCTGTTCCTCTCACATTTTCTCACTCCTCTCCCCTATCTGCTGTTGCTCAGCATTTTTTCCTTTTCTTCAATGTGCTCTCTGAGGGGCACAATAAGCATCGCTTGTTGGCTCAGCTTTGGACAGTGGCAGGCTCTTCTTTGGAGCTGTCTAGAACTGGCTCGTCCCTGCTACGGAGCAGCTTCTGGACCCTTCTCACAGAGGCCACCCCCGCAGCTGCCTCACTACAAAAACCTTACCATCTACACCTAAAACACTCGTCAAATTCAAAGATTCTGAGGGTTCTATCTTCATCTTGAAGAGATGAGCTGATTTTGATCTTAACGCTTAAAGGAGCAGGCACTGAATGCCCAAGTCATATAGCGCATTCACTGGAGCTTATAAAGCAAATGTCAATTGACCAATGAGTTGTAAACAACAGTCTGTGCTATTAAATATGTTGCAACTGAATATATGAAGGTTTTTATATATGTGTATCTGTATATAACTATTTATATCAGTGATGTGGAGAGTACTTTGATGGTAAAGCTGACAAAATCATGCTAGTTTTAAACTTGAAGACACATATTTGCTAAATTTTCTAACAGCATACTTCAAGGTAGTGGTTAGATCTTAGACATTATGTAACATATCAATACATATCCAAAACTGTTTTTAACTGTTTTTTAATGCTTGTATCGTAATGATTAAGTGCATGACATATCACAGAGCAGAAGCTACACAGTAGGAATGGTCAAGACAAGAGCTCTCCCAGAAGGGCAGTTTCATCAGCTGCTCATGATGGCTTTCTTGGGTTTTGGTTTTGACAGTCATCCTTGTCTATTGGTCAGGCTGTCCTGCCTCTTGGCATTTTGGTGATCACATTTCTCACATACTACATTAAGTCCTCGCATACTGTGTCTGTCTGTACTATCACAACATTATCAAATACTTCCATACTGATGTTCCTTACACTGTTTTAAATGCTTATATGGGGTTGAATGGAAACCAGTATTAATTCTATACTGATTAGTACACTTATAATTTACAGATCTTTCACGCATCTGCTTTGGCTACAGAGTTATACTCTAGTCTGGGCTTGCTTAGATACTCAGCAGTGGTGTCTGTCTAAAATTGGCCCTTGTAACACTGGTTCAGTGACCATCACTACAGTGATCATTAGAGCACTCACCCAGGGAGATCGCCCAGTCTTCAGCCTGATGAAAACTAGAAATTGCTTCACTGAACTCTTTCAGACCTGATGAGTGTATTAGTTATTTAAAGTAGAAACACATCAGCTGAAATGTCCTACAGCTTTACCAATGCAGCAGTAGCTTGATAATAAGGGCATTCACCGAGGATTTGGGAGACCTGAGTTCAGGTCTTAGCTTTTAATAAATTGAATGAGCCTTTGAGCTTACACCTCATTTTTCTTGATACTGCTGTAAATGGTACATGTGTGGGTATTTTTTCCTATGGCATCTTCTTAATAAGTTTCACTGAAAATGCTTCATTTTTTTATATGATCTTTGCACAGGGATTGCTTGTGGGGCATTGCTGAAATAGAATCAATTATAAATGTTTATTTTGGTGTATTCCCACAGCTCTTACAACCCCCAATTATAAACTCAGGTGACCCTGTTGTGCTAGCTATCATACAAATATAGGTAGACAGGACCTGGTGTGAGGACCTTATTACAAGCAATATAAATAGCATATATATTTTAAAAGACAAAGAAGGAAAGACTCTAAAAATTGGGTAAAGATCAAGTGGTTTTGCTTTATTGCTCTTTATTGCCTTTGAGATAAAAGTAGGTTTTCTTAAGAAGAGTAAATTCTGTTCATCTATCACTCACATCCATTTTGTTTCCCTGTAAATTGGCTGCTACTGTACTTATAATCAGCTTAGGGTGATTATTCTAGAAAGATGACCAGTAGGTGATCAGGACTTTCAGGATCCAATTCTGTATTTACTTCCTGATATTTCCAGTTTTCTTATTTATTTTTTTATTTATTTTTAAAGTTTTATGATACTTGGTACTGTTATAAAGTAGAACCTTGGAATTCAATAGTTCTGTAAGCATTATAATGTTCTTTAATTAAAAATATCTGAACAGAGCAACCTGATAGTAACTTTCACCATTTCACAGTTGCAAAATAAATAAGCCCCAGTCATATTTCAAGTTTCAAAGGCAAGTGGCAAAATGATAAATGTGATGCTTAATTAAGTACTATACTTCTGCAGGCTAGCCTGGGATTTTGTGAGGACTTACGTGTTATGTACTGTGGTGTTGCCAGAGCTTTGGAAGAAAAATGTTGCTCCCGTGGTTAAACCAGGTATTCACTCAATGGTACTGGAAATCTGATTCACTTGAAGATGGCTGAAAAATCCTATTCCAAGTTTACATCATTTGGTTAAGTGATTCACACAGTATCAATTGATGCTAATTAAGTTCTGCTTGCATTAGGATTACATAGACATTCAGGCTTTGTCTTAAGTGCAGTTAAAGGCTTCCTTTCAAATACTTTAGACCCTGTGATGTTCATTTTATTAGGCAAAGAAGATGGCTGACATAGCCTGAGCAGTCCAATGTAGTCAGGTGGGATTAGATCCTGAAACTGTTGGGACTTCTTCATCTACAGGCTCAAGAAAGCAGGATAAGAAAGCACAGCTAAGGTGACAGAAGGTGGCAGGGGATTTTTCTGAGACTAATGTATGGGCCTCACAAAAGCCTGATTTCTCAAGGGCACAAATGAAAGTAGCAGAATTATTTCTGCCTGAACTTTGATTAATACAGTGCCTATGAAAAGAAACATGATAGCTGGCAGTGTACTCCTTGGAGACAAGCATTTTTTGTAAAGTTGAAAATTTGCAAGAGATGCCTGTAGAATACGTTACAAGTCAGGGGGCTGAGGAATAGCTATCCATAAATATACAACCCTACTTAAAAAATGATTTTCAAAAGCAGTATTTTACATTTTCTCTGAATATTATACAGTCTTACCCTAAGGAATCAATTTTATCATCTATTACTTTATTTTAATATATGGCTTTGCCAGGATGTGAATTGCATATATAATTTACTTATGTATAATTGAACAGTTTCCCAGGTCTGGGACTCATCCTAACATAGTTGTCCCTTGTCAGCTTCATTTGACAAAGAGAAAGGGTAGCATTTTTACCTCCGCTTTATTTTTCAGAACTAATTTATGTCACATCTCTTTGATTCCAGCTGTTAAAATTAAAAAAAAGGGGAGGGGGGACAACACTCAAGGGGGCGGGGGCCCCCCCACGACACTAATTCTTTTTTCCCTAGTTGAAGCAAAATTCCTCAGAGAGGATAAATTAGGAGAACAGGCTGAAATCAGTAGAGTTGAGTGATTTGGTTGAGTTCATGAGTTCATGCCTTCTGAGTAAGCTTTCAGACAAAAAACTGGGACACCTCCTCTTTTGTCTGCTGCATGGCAGGCACCAATATACCAGGGACTCAGAGCTGCAAGTGGAGACACAGGATGTGGTTTGCATGTCTGTGTCTATTCTAGAGGGAGAGGGATGGATAACGAGCCTCCTGATGGACTGTCATTTCCTAATCTCAGATGGGTGTCTTGCAAATAAATCTATGTTAGAAACAACAATTAGCAGGAGGATTAAAAACAAACAAACAAAAACAACAACAACAAAAACCACACTTTCCCCTGATGTAGTTTCTTTTATGAGACTACAGATGGCTCGAGTTACTCAAAAAAGACATATAGACGTTTGCCTGCAGCGAATTCTTTGTTTCTGTGTAGCATAGAAATGGTAATACTTTGCCTAGACTATCTTGTATTATATCCAAAGATAATTAATTCTCCTGTAAGGACCATGATGCACTAGAAAGCCTTTGTCGCCATGACCAACTTTACCTGCACTTCTCACTCTGCCTGTGAGCCCAGGAGCCCCATTTCATCTCAGCCTGCTTCTTGGTCTTGCTACAGCCATGCCAATGAGGTGGTTCTCCTCTCCTCTGTTCTATCTTCTGGATGGACCACTCACGGGAGCTGAGACACCCAGTCAATGGGACTATGTTGTCTTTCTCACTCGTAATTATTGGAGCAATCCTCCATGAGCAGGATTTACAGTCTGTGTCAAAGAGCTGTGCACGGGGATTTTCATTAGGAAATCTGATGTCTTTCATTACATTCATTCCATTTGTATTTTTCTGTTGAAGGAAAGAAAATCATCTTATGTCAGTAGTGTGTTTTGTGGTTTTTGGTTTTGTTTTTTTTTTTTTTTCAAGGCATTCTCACAGAATCCTTTTATGTTTTTTTTTTTTTTTTTTCTATTTCCCCCTCCCTATTCATCTGAGTGTACCAATTTTAACATACAAACAAACAAAAATGAATAGACATACATAACAAAAGTGCAAGATCTACAAGACAGGATACAGGACTGAGAATTATAGTAGTAGTTTGAGAGTAATTCTCAGTGTATTTTTCCTTGTGAACAGGCTGTCTTTACAGCCTAAGAGCTCTGGAAATTATTATTATTTGTTGTTGTTGGTGGTGGTGCTTTATTTTTTCTTGTTGTTGTTCAGTTTTATTTTTTCTTACAAAAAAAAAAAAAAAAAGTGATTCTGGTCCAAAGACCACTGAAATCAGTGAGAGTCATTTCAGAGACTGTAATACTTTCTCAGACCCTCTGTGTCTTTTAACTTGTGGTCTTCACAAACTGCAGCTTTGGCTACAAGGAGCTTTTTTTTGGCTTGGGCTCCAGAGTAACTCCTGGGAGCTGAGCTCGTCTCAGCACTGTTCACTTGGCTTTAACTAGTGCAAGTCTCTTCAGAGCTGGCAGGAGAGCTATGATAGGAGAGCTAAGGGAGATCTTCCCTGTTGACTTGCAGGTGATACTACAGAAAAAAAGGAACACAAGCTACAGACCATAAAACACAGTCTTTTAAAAAGACAACAGAAAAATAATTTCTAGTGAAATATTTTGTTTGTCTCAACTTACTTTTTTGAGGGAGAAATTTTACTTTAGAAGGATTAGGCAAGGAAAGCCTCACTGCAGTTCAGAATTAAGAGCTTTTATCCAGAAGTGCAGTTAAAGCAATATATAAGGCAACCCCAGGCAGGGGCTTACTTGCTAGACTGCTATGAAGAAAGAAAATTCCATCCTAGACAGACCCACTCTGCTACCTCACCTTGAACAGCTTGTGTAGGTGTACTTAGAAAATTATTGAGTTGATTAATGGTGTTCTTAGAAAAAAAGGATTTAGAATGGGAAGCAGAGAGGAAAGGAAGGAAGGGAGGAAGGAAGGAAGGGAGGAAGGAAGGAAGGAAGGAAGGAAGGAAGGAAGGTAGGAAGGAAGGAAGGAAGGAAGGAAGGAAGGAAGGAAGGAAGGAAGGAAGGAAGGAAGGAAGGAAAGAAAGAAGGAAGGAAGGAAAGAAAGAAAGAAAGAAAGAAAGAAAGAAAGAAAGAAAGAAAAAGAAAGAAAGAAAGAAAGAAAGAAAGAAAGAAAGAAAGAAAGAAAGAAAGAAAGAAAGAAAGAAAGAAAGAAAGAAAGAAAGAAAGAGAAAGAAAGAAAAAGAAAAAGAAAGAAAGAAGGAAAAGATGTTGGACTAGTGGTGGCAAAGAAGTCCCTAGCCATCACCAGATATGCCGTTTCAGACTGTGGAAGGAGAACAAGGAGAACCTGAATATCCTTATTCCAACATTCTGATTGTCCTCTGCAATAACTGGCAAAAGGGCCACTTTTGCAGGTAACATCACCACCAAACAGATCTCCTCTGTGTATTTGTGCAATGGGAGAATCAGGTAAGGGCTTTCAGACATGAACTGAATTTGTTTTTAACCTTTTGTGCTTGACTGTGAGCCAATCTTAACTTTTTCTTACATTAAAGAGCTTAACTTCACAGCTCTAATGTCCTTTTAATGTGGGGTATATGAATGAATAATACGTGACCATATTCTTTCTGCCTATGACTATCATTCCTTTTTCTTTTTGAAAACCTCTTAATTGTACCTTAAAGAAGGACCATATTTCCTGAAGTTTGGAAAGGCCTTAAGGTCCTAGGTAGGTAAGAAAAAATGTCACTTCACTTAATGCATTAGATGACTTTAAATAATGAACCTCAAATATCCCAAATTTATTTAAGAAATACAGTCCTCTTTCAAGATTAGACATGAATACTATCTGCAGCTAATACCACATGTATTCTCTAAAGAAGTTTTGTGTTCAGGGAAGCATTTTTTTCTTCTAGGCAGTGGTTTCTCCTGTGGTACCTTTAGGAATTCATCCATGCTTTTCCCTGTTTTCTTTTGGCATAATTAAAAGTAAATTTCAATTTTTCATGCTTGACTATGAGGACAGCTATTTTTCCCAGATCTTCCAGGAGTGGAGAATGAGAAATCCCTTTCCAGTACAGTGCTTTCCTTTTACACTAAAGGCATCTTGAAAAAATAATCTAAAAATTCTTATTTTTGTGTGCAAAGACAAAAAGATCCATCTTGAACACTGTATTCCTTTGGAATTATCTTGGGGGTGAGGTGGAAAATATACTTTTTTGTTTGTTTGTTTTGTTATTTTTTTTTCTTATCCCCTTTCCCTCTACTTTTCTCCTCTTCCTCTCTGACTACGTTTCCTCCAAATCTATTGACAGTACAGAACAAAAGTATTCATGGCTCAAGAAGTTTCTATCCTACCAGTCAGAGTATTCTTGCTTGCCAGAAGGTCAGCATTCCAGAAGAGAATTCTTAAAGAATCTGAAATTTAATATTTCATGCTTACTCTGTTTTAAAATTCTAAGAGCTATCTTTAAAATTATTCTTTTAGCCTAAAATCAGCTTGTATTTTCAGAAAAAAAGTATGAATCTAAAGTTCACTGCACAATGCCTCCCATTTTAATAACTTAAACTCATGAAAAAAGTGTCCCAATAATTCAGACAATTAACCCTGATACATTTACAACCCTGGTTTTCCCTGAGGAACTTTGAATCTTTTTTTATATCTTTAACTGGGGAACTAGCCGCCTAGTAAAGTGTATGTACATTCCCATTAGAACAGCTATTTCTTACGTTAGAAATATAGTAACCATTAAACCCTTAAAATGTAATCATTAACATTTAGCACACTATGCCTGATGCATTTAAAAAATTATGTGCAGCTGATCTCTCTGACTCACTTAGGGAAATATCAAATGATTTCAATGTAGCTTTGTTTTATATGTTAATTTTAGGTGATATTGCTGAGTTCTTAGTAATTTACTTCAGTAAGTTCTCTTATTTCTAGGTGTTTATAAGTTGAAAATTATAAAATGTAATTATATACAATGCTTTAGAAAGCTAAATCTGAAATAATGCCTTGGTTTTTCATCCTGACTTTCAAAAAGTTTAAGTGACAGGTTGTGAAATAAATTCACTATCATTAAAATATCTTTATTAAACTAATAACAACTGTACAGTATCACAGAATCACATAATCACAGAACTGTAGGGGTTGGAAGGGACCTTGAAAGATCATCGGGTCCAAACCCCCTGCAAAGCAGGTTCCTCAGAGCAGGCTGCCCAGGTAGGTGTCCAGATAGGCCTTGAATATCTCTAGAGAAGGAGACTCCACAACCTCCCTGGGCAGCCTGTTCCAGTGCTCCATCACTCTCACCGTGAAGAAGTTCTTTCGCATGTTGGTGCGGAACTTCCTGTGTTCTATCTTGCCTATATGACATGTAGTCTGATGAATAACTATTCTTTGTAGATACTACACACTAAACCTTAATATCTAATGATCAGTGTGATGCCAAGATTTCATTTTAGAAGAATCTCCTTCTGGTTTTGAACCATGAGAAATTACTGACAAATATATCCCAAATGTTATCCTTCTCTAACCAGGATGTACTTGACTTCTCCATATATACATTAAAGCTTTGATTTTGTAGCTTATTGGAATATTCACTGGTACTTTCTGAAGTTTTGCAGTTTGAACCGGACCTATGTGGAAATTTTCAGATTTAATAGCACAACAATTTGAAATTCTCAAAAAAAAAAAAAAAAAGAAAAAAACTTTCTCGTTTGCAGAGACTTTGTACATATATGTATATTTCCTATTTGTTTATATTTCTAAAAGGTCAAATATAGAAAAGATCTGTACTGAAAAGACATTTCAGCCATTTTTGAAACTGTATTCCAATGGCTCAGATTTAGAATTCTATTTTCATAATGTTTTCATAATATGTTATATTTTCTATTTTCATTGTTCATAAAAAAATATCAGGTCTCCCATGTTTTACTCTGCATTATATTACTACCTTAAATTTGGAGGAAGGCAATTTTGGTTTTTTTACTCAACTAGCACAGTACTTCTGTATCATAATTGGAGATACTAAATTTAGTGTTTCATATATTATGTGTGTAAGAATCTCTACAATTTTATTGGGGAAGCTATTTTTTTGAAGGAAATTCTCTTATGAGTGTAACTAAATGAATCCTCTCTGCTGTCTCTGGCTCAGGAAAAAACCTTTACAGTTGGGCTCTCTGCCAAGAGCTGTGGGAACAGATCCTTTACTGTATCTTCTTCACTTGATTCATCTAGATATAATTCTGTGAATGCTTGCTGGTTTGGGGATGATTTGTCACCCAATTAAATCTTAAACTAATTGAACCTAAACTTTTTCTAGAATTTTGTAAAAAGTTCTTCCTTTATCATATGGCTTTTGCTGTTCTTCAATCCAGCTGAAACTAGAAATTGGTAGAAGTCATAGGAAAAAAAGTAATCTCTATGGAAACTTCCAAACTCTATTGAGGATAGTAGGATAAAGTTTAGACAATAACTTATATTTTATTCTGAGCTTGTTTCTAAGTCAGGATAAATTAAAATCATAATAGGGCAATTGCCCCTAAGGATAAATGTTAAATTCCAAATAGAGGTGAAAACTTCTGAAGTGGACTCAATTGAATGTAGAATATCTTTGGCTGAAACCTCACAGGGCAAGAAGGAATGGAAAAAACAAGCTGCACTGGGGATAACAATTGTAAAACACTAGCTGACTGGATCAAAATGGAGAAGTATCGCCTCTTGCTGGGTTTTAAAAGTTGGTAGGGATGTAAGAACTGTTTATTTTCACTGTTAAATTGAGTGTCTAAACAGCACAGGATTGTAGATTTTACACCACTCTTACTATCTCATTTTTAATATATTGTCTTCACCTCCTCTTTTTTATCACATGTCTCCATTTATATATTGTTCACTAATCCAGAGGTCTGTTAGTTTGGGGAAAGCTTTTCATTTTTTCGCCAAGTATGCCTGGGCCTGTCCTTACAACTGGAAACCATTATGATCAATGGGACATACACAGTCTTCTTGACATCACTGTTTACTTCTTTTGAGTTGAATTTAACCTGCAACCCAAATTTCTTTTATTCACCTGTGTTTCAAACTTATTTTCTTCCCCAGTCCTATCCCTTCCTTCTATTCCCCTCAACACTATAGATGTTTCAGAGCAGGGCTAGGTCTATCCCTCTACTGGAAACCAGAGATGATGTGATATGTAAGCAAAGGGAATAAGAACAAGAAAAGTGTGGAGTAATCCCCCCTCCCAGTTTCTGGTAATAACTATATGATTTAGGAATAGCCATGAACATATTCCATTTATCAGTTAATAGACAGCAATAGAATTTGATTTTTTTTTTTTCCACAATTCTTTATAATTTATGAATATTTATAAATGTATTTTGGCTTTCAGCAATGTATTTCACAACAACAACACGATATGAAAACATAATTTTTAAAGCTATAGCACATTCAAAACCATTGATTTCACTTGGTTTTTGTTGTGAGAAAATGCATGTGCTATGTCTCTGCACTATATATGCTTTTGCACATTTTGCCATAGCCACTCAAGTAATTTATTTTCTATGCAAAAACATGTTTTTCTGTTCAGTTTTTCTTCTAGAGAACTGAAGATGCAGAGCATTTTGCATTGAAAACTGAAAGAAAGACTGTTCTTAGCCATGCCAACTAGATTGTTCAGAACTCCCTATCCTGTTAGTTAGCAGAGACAACTTCCCTGTGTGGTTTGTGAAAATCATTTTTAGACCTAGAATGTTTTTGTTTTTTTTTTTTCAAGATGCTTAACCCAGGACATTGAATTCCACTCTGAGTGTCTGGTAACTCAGGATGTGCTTGCAGCAATGAAATCCATTCGGAAATCTAACTGTTTCTGCCTCAAAAAAAATATGTACTGAGGCAACATGATTGAAAGGACTAATCATACACATGCTTTGCAAGGCATATTCTTAAGGTACAAAATCTGAGATACGGTAATATGCCACAATGGACATGGACTATAATTATTTTTAATACAAAAAAAAAAAAAAACACATATGTTTTGTTCATCTTTTCTGTCTCAGGCACATGATTCCTCAAAGAACTAGAAATTAAAATGTAATCTGTGCATAGCTGAATGGGCTCCCTAATCTATAAGCAGATGCCAGGTACTCAGAGTAGAGTACATGGTGTGGAAAACCAGTTTTATGATGCTGTAACTCTGGTAGTCATGTATAGGCTGAAAGAATTGGTGTTTTCAAGTGTGTTAAAAGCAAAAAGATGAAGTCCTTCAGTTGTTGTTCCACTAAAGGGAAGACTTAGTCTTCTGTAACATGTTAAGCACCTACCAGTACCAATCCTTCATGGTGTGGTGGTGTTACAAACGATTGGCAGCTGAGGATCACCACGATGCACCATCACTCTCCCTCCTCAAAAGTACAGGAAGAGAAAAGATGTTTAGAAGATCATGTACTGAGAGAAGGAGATGGAGATCACTCACCAATAACTGCCATACAGTTATTAACTGGCAAAACAAATTCAGCATGGGGCAATTAATGTATCTTATTGCCTATTAATAACAGTTGAGAGCAGTGAGAACTAAAGCAAACTAAAAACACCTTACCCCATCCACACTCTTTTATGTCCTCCCCCATAATTGGGTGTTGTGGCCAGCCCATAATGCTTTGTCTCTGCTGTTCCTTCTTCCTCACTCTCTTCCCCTTCTCCAATGTCCTTTCCAAAGTGATCCTGTGTGGGCTTCCCACAGGCAGCAGCTCTTCAAGAACTGCTCCCAAGCACTGCTCCCACATGGCTCTGTACCCTGGGTCCATCCCCCAGGAGCAAACTGCTCCAGCACGGGTCCCCCACAGGCGGCAGCTCCCCCCCAGGCCCCCTGCTCCTGCATGGGCTCCTCTCCACGGGCTGCAGCTCCGGCCCGGGGCCTGCTCCTGTGGGGGCTCTCCATGGGCTGCAGCCTCCTCCAGGCCACATCCGCCTGCTCCACCGCGGGCTCCTCCGCGGGCTGCAGTGTGGAGATCTGCTCCATGTGGGACCCATGGGCTGCAGGGGGACAGCCTGCTCCACCAGGGACCTCTCCACAGGCTGCAGGGGAACTGCTGCTGTGTGCCTGGAGCACCTCCTGCCCTCCTGCTGCATTGACCTTGGGGGCTGCAGGGCTGCTTCTCACCCCTCTCCTCTCTCTCCCGGCTGCTGCTGCCCAGCAGTTGTTTTTTTGTTTGTTTGTTTGTTTGTTTTCTTCCTTCCCTCCCCCCATTTTCTTGACTGCTCTTTCAGAGGCCCAAGCTAGCTGTCTCAGCTCTGGCCATTAGTGGATCCCTTTTGGACTTGGCTGGAGCTGGCTCTGATCTGACCTGGGGCAGCTTCTGGGCTCTGTCCACAGAGGACAACCCTGCAACACACCCACAACCAAAACTTTGCCACACAAACCCAGTACATACGTTTTTTTCAATCTTGGACAATATGCATAGTTTGTAATGCCTAACTGGCGCCTATGTATTTATAATCTGAATCTACTGTATGTCAGCACATTTTTTTGCATGTCAGGCAGAGAGTCTTTTTTAATCTCACAACTGATAAGCATTTAAAACTACCTGACTTGCCTGTAGCTATTGACTGAGACATTAATCCAATTGGATATGACAAATTGTAGTGAAGCCAAGCACTATTGAGACTGGCTTTATTATACTCTGGTTCAATTATTTTTGCTGATTTTGTATAATTTCAGTGTGTTAACTGTCCTGGGCCTGGGCCTTTATTTGCATCAAACATTTTCCTTTTTTGTTTGTTTGTTTGTTTTGTTTGTTTGTTTGTTTTTTCCTGGCATGGCCCATCTGCAAAAGGAAATGTTACAGTATTTCTGTATAAGGAATGTTATGTTGCTGGTAGAGATATTTGAACACAGGGATAAGCTGGATAGGAGAAAAAAAAAATCAAATGAAGAAGTAAAGAAATTATGGAAACAGTTCCTGTAAATTATTATTTTAAATAAACACTATGTAGCTAACAAAACTGTATCTTTCTGACTATAAAAGATTATAAAAAGCTTCTAAGAAAGTTCAAGTCTTTCTGAAAGCAGAATAACTGAGTACAGGTTACATATAAATAACCTGCAATCCTGAATTAGGACAACCAGTCATGAACTCTCAAGGAATTAGCCACTCTTTGCTTTTCAAAGGTTCCTCTTTATTTAATTCATTTTTAACAAAAGTATTTAATTTGGTCCTTCCTGTGTTAAAAACATAGTAAGTATTACTTTATATAGAGAGAACTTGCCTGCTTCTGAAGTTGTCCTATGTGTTATCAACTGGGTGTCACAGTCCATTGTTTTAAGGAACCATAATTCACATATTATTCTTTTCGTCCTTTACCAAGACAGCTTTTGTGTTGGTAGGCAGATGTACAACACACGGATATTCACCTCAGGAATTGCTCTGTCACTGCTTCCTGGCCTTGCTGCACAAAGATGAATCCTAATTTCAATTCAATTTCAATTTCTATTCTCTTACCAAGAAGGGAAACAACTGCCATTTCTGAAGATGCCAATCTCAGTCTGCTGTACCAGAAGAGTTCAGTTTTCTGAAATGAACAATTTCTCAGCAGTCATATTTGAAAAAGACAGAAAAGAATGTACCATGAGCTCAATTTTTTCATATACAGCAAAAGAAGGCTTCCTCAGTGCTTTCATTTAAACAGCAAATATTCAAAAGCAGACACTGTACAAAGGGAAAAATGTAAACCATGAAGCTATAGGAGAAATGTATGGGGAAAAGCATGGTTTAGATCACTGAAGACTGTGGTACAGTAAGTGAACCTAAATGTTGCACTGTTTCTTGCTCACTGGATAAATATTTAAGTTTAAACTCAAGGGAAACTTATTCTTAAGGGGGAGAAGAAGCAAACTACAAAAGGCTTTTGACAATGTAAAATGCATGCTTTCCCAAGCTAGCTGATCATAAAGAATACTGCCTTTTAACATGCCTGTGCAAGCTTTAAAAATGACTCAATAGATTGTAGAATTCAGCACATTTTCTTCCCAATTATTTCTGAAGAGATTCTGACAAATGTTTTCTAAGGGAGGAATGGCAGACTGTCTATTTTATTTTAGTTTTATGAGACTTTTATTTTTATCCTGTCATGAGAAGCAAATGGCAGAGCTATGATTAGGGTAAGCCATGTAAGAGGACTCAATCTGCACAATTTATGGTACAGCGTGCTTTAATCTGTCAAGGAATGTGTGTTATATCGCCTTTCAATAGAGGACAGAGCTCTGGCTCTATATGTTAATAAATTCTATCCAGACAGTATTAAAAGATGCTAAAAATTGCTGGAAGTACTTGCAGCAGAAACTGTCTGTAAGTTTGAATCCTTGGAAGACTCTTCTGTGCATTTCTTGCATTCATGGATTTCTTTAACAAAAAACAAAGCCCCCAGCAACCCTGTTCTCCAAAAATCTCTTGGCATGCAAATAAAATTGTAGCTACCATTATATTCTTTAGTAATTAGGATTCTAAAATTTACCAGCCTCGTAATTTTGTTTTGTTTAGTTTTGGTTTGGTTTATTTTATTTTATTTTATTTTACCCTGAATTTAAATCTAACAGCATGTTGTTTTTTTCTTAGTTCCTGACTCTGGACATCCAGAGCTACTTCCCAATATTCTGGGGACTAGAGATTGAAAGACACCTTACAGACTCTATTTTATGGGCTATTGTGGCTGTGTAATTTTCTGTGATTGGAGATATCAGAGGCTATAGCTATCAGTTACTGAAGAGGAAATGAAAAAGTGGGTATTGGTGTCTTCTTTTGAAAAACTGTTTCACTGCTGGAACCAAGATTTCATATTTTGATATTACTTTTATACATGGAAAGAGTTGCTTTTTAGAACAAGTTCATGTAGCATCACATTAATGTTAAATTAGTGGTACAATACAGTGTTAAGAGCAGTAGAATCATAGTGTAATAAATAGTCAGATATGTCTGATTAGATGCTAAATTGGTTTTCCCAGTGGTGAATATTTATGTGCTGTAAAAACCCTGAAGTTGTGATAAATTTTCTTTAGCCATCCAAAACACAATCTAGTGTTGATTATAGACATGCTGTACATATTCAGTAAATCTGAAATTCTGCACTGATATAGTGTATTTCCCCCATCTTTTTATGTTCTTATTGGATTATTGCTGCTATCCAAAGTACCAATGATCTGTTTTCAGCTCTTACACTTTATGATGGATAGATTTTGTTTACTTAGTAGATAAATGTGATGGGAAAATTAGATCCAGTATTTGGACTGATAGACAGCAAGCTCTGTAAGCTGAACAACAAGATTCTTGGAATGCCATGGAAAATAATTGAGGGCCCCTAAAAACAAAACTTTCCACGTTTTTCTAGTAAAAAGAACTGTTGTTTTTGCAGTGAGAGTTGCCAGAAAATAAAGTCCCAAGTGTGAACTTTGAATGTCAAATTTCAAAGGAGAAAAAACAGCTTCCCCCTGTTTAGAGTTAAGAAAATGAAACGTATGGTCTTTTTCATTGGTTTCAATTTGTTCTTCAAGAAAAGCCAAAATAATTGTTTTAAGCAGTGGAATAGAAAAAAAAAAAAAAAAAAAAAATAGAAAGAACAACACATGATAGTATGATGGCTGTCTAGTCAAAACTCACATTTCGACTTGTGTAAGGCTCTATGACAACTGTTCATTATAAGCACAGTACAAAACAATAATAGGCAGAATCTAAGGTGAAATTATTATCTCACATTCACTACAACATCAAAGCTATAAGTTTGCAATATGAAACGTTCAAACCACTTATGCTGGGTCATCTTGAGGGTCCAAAGAAAACAGCAACACTATACCCAAAAAGGATTGAGAAGCACTGTTTTTCCTAAAAGCACAAGATCACCTTTCAGGACCTGTGAAAAGTTAATAAATTAAATATTCTTCATATCCTAGATGCATTTTTAGAGGTTTTCATGATCTGTGGGACAATGGCCTTTCAGTGTATTTGTCAAAATAGCTAATATACATTCTGAGGATCATCTGCATTCATCATCGAGGCTGGTTTCTTGGTTTCAAGTGACTTCTATTATTCTTCACTTCCAGATTTTTTGTATATAGGCAAGTGCTAATAACTGCATCCTATTGCTTTTGTTGCTAGCTAATAGCAGTGTCAAATATGAGTGAATGGCTCTCTTGTAACAGGAGAGATGCAAACACATTTTTCTTCCTTCTAGGCTTCTGCAGAATAGGAACTACCTATGAGAGGCAGATTCACTACACTACTATAAATGTGTCCTAGCTATATTCTACCATTCGGTTGTGCAGAAGACTGGGCAAAGATTAGAGAAGACTGGTTTGCTGCTGGTTGTTGATGTTCCCAAACATGATCATTTCCAAGGATCTAGAATGCAAATTGGCTTTTTAACCTTAAAAACAAGGTTCTTCAGACACTTCTTAAACACAGCTGTGGCTTATAGCCTCTTCTTTCTTTATACTGCTGATACAAACTTTGAGCAGAACAAATGCAAGGTCTTGTTTGGAGCTATGATGACATCCATTCTTTTATTTATTTATTTATTTTTATTTTTCCTCTCCAGAATTATAAATAGGTAGTGTCAGCACCCATTTAAGTTTATAAGTAAAAATTACATAATCTTTTATTTCTTCCTTTTCCTAAAAAGGAATAAACCAAAATAAAACTTTAAAACCTACCAAAGAAAGTTGGTAAAGTTGTTATTTGTGTGAAAAGGTCTTGTGGTGGCATTAGATCACTGCTTATTTAAAAGCTCACCAGAGTAATTCTGTAAAATACCTGACTATTAAGATTCTTTTTAAAAACCTACCAATCAAGGTCAGCAACATTAGAAGGTGGATAACATTTGTAATTAAATTAGTGTATGTGATACAGTCCTGGTCATTTACGAATATAAGATAAGATACTGCAAGAAAGAGATAATCTCTTATTAGACCCATTTTTAACCTGTGGAAGGAGCAGACAAAGCTGTGGACTAAGACTGCTAATACAAAAGCAGGCATGTCCTAGTTAAGCTGTAGGTCAGATAGCTTCTGGAATCATCAGTTTGATATAAAATGGTTAATCTAAAATCTATAAAGTTGGGAGAAAAAAACATAAAAGCATTGCTTTTGATTTGCTGTTGACCTAATGGAAAGCAGCCTCTGAAACCTACATCATCCAAACCATCCATTCCACAGAAACACAAACATACCTCACAACTAAAATTCTACAATTTCATCCCAATTTATTGCTGAGATATTGCCTTTTCAGTGCTTGACCTATAAAGTTAGATGTCAAGCACTCAATTATTTTTTCACATCAGAAAGTTCTCCCAAGAATTGATTGAATTCTTCTGGAATGATTTTTTGCTGAGACACACTAGACTCTCTTCTAAGGCATTCCAGGTTGTATAGCTTTAACACTATTACAGGCTCCCTCTCTCCGCAATGCATCTTGTTGTAAAACAGGTTATCCTTCAAAACTGTGACCTTACAAAGAAACATTCCAGTATTAAAAGTAATCTCAGTATTTTATTGTAATGTTTCCAGAAAGCTTTTGGACTTTTTTTTTTTCCTTTTTTTTTTTTTTTTTTTTTTTTTTTGTCTGACAATTTAATAGAGAATAACTTTATGCAGATTATTATTATTATTATTATTTATGACAACCTATGAAAGTATTAAGGGTATTCTTGGTAGCTGTAGTAAGAACTTGTGATTCACTATAAAAAGTTACAGCTTTTGCAGAAATCTGAAAAACCCAATTGGTATCATCACTACTGTATCATAGAAGATTCCACAAAGAGTAACTAAAACATTAAGAAATACAGATCAAAACCCCCTGAAGCTCATTTACTGTCAGTATTCAAACCACTTCAATAACCTGACACACATTTCTGGTAATGAGCAAGCAGTAAGTTTACAGGCAACAGTCATTAAAATGTGGAGCCTGATTCTCATTTGTATGAAACTCCAGGTATATTTTTGCACTTAACAGTTCTTAAGGCACTCTATCACAGCTGATCATGTAAAACAAATGAGAAAAAATGAACAGAAAAGATGCAAAAATGCACCTTCAAATATGTAATAGCAGAGGGACAAGTTTAAAACTGGTAAAGGAAGCAATGTACTTAATTCCCAGAGAAATCTGCCTGGATGGAGGCAATTCCATTGGAGTACCACAGTCCCTCTGCTTCCCTCTGCTGCTGACTCTTGACCCTTCCCAAAGGAAAATGTATAATAACTTCAAATTATAAGTCTGTACCTTGTGGCACTTTCAGCCAGACTGTAAAAAGCAATTAAAATATAATATACAGTAGGAATATAAACTCTCCTGATTCAGATCTTAACTAAATCTCCAATTAGATGTTACAAAACCAGTTTCCCTGAAGGTGAGTTATCCAATAATTGCCTTATTGCAGTTGTCAATGAATTCTCCCTTCTCTGCCAGAAGTCTTAGCAGTGGGTTGGATTCTTTTTTCTTTTTTCTTACTTTTTTTTTTTTTAATTATTATTATTTCAAAAGCTTATTAGAAAAAAATATATCTGAGTTTTATTTTGTTTTGTTTTGTTTCCTGGACAACCACCAAGAACTCCAGTGGCATACTGATCTTTTTAGTTCCATGAAAAAAGTACTGAAGATAGGCAGATCAATGCAGGTAGTTAATTTTGTTGAGGCAACAGATAGAGGGCAATAGAATGATCAGGAAAGCTATGTGTTTGGTGGAAAGGACTGCAGATGGTAACAGATGACCTTTAAATCAGAAATTTCCTTTATTTCCTTTGGAATAACTACCAGAAATGACTTTTTGCCAGAGATGACCTATTGCCCTATCTTATTTGAATCACTATCTAATTTAGGTCAGGCAAATTGTTGTCACTTTATCACCATGATACTCAGACAACTGAGAGTGCCAAATGATGTAGGCAGAAGTTAAGAAATTCACTGGATATATCAAAATGTTCTTTCACATATAACATGAAAAACTCACCAAACATGGTATTCATTTCATCACTTGTGAGCCAAATTCATCATATGAAAGAACTAGGAATTGAACCTGAGACTGACAACTTGTGGTGTTTCCCTGTCCATTTTTACTGTAATGCCAGCAATAACATTACTTTTCTTGGAATTAGTGTAATCAAAAAGTAATTGGCTTGTCTTTAAGTCTTCCTTACCTTTTCATGCCTTTTTTTTTTTTTTCTTTTTTATGATAAAAGCTTGCATTAATAATTTCATTTAGTGGTTTGTTCTATTTTTATTTTTGTTTTCCAACCAACTTGACACTGTTAAGGAGAATTCTTAAAAAAAAAATAAAATCCTGAATTATTAAGTTTCAAACATTTCTCTACACACTTAGTGTTACATCTCAAACAAACTACTTTGCAATATTTCCTTTTCATAAGCAAAACTATTTTTTTTCTCAGGTCAGATTAGATTATTATTTTTTTTTTTTTATGGCTGAGTGTCATTGAATTTCATCTTCTCATGTGGGAGTTAGTGAAGTTTTATGTAATGCTTGTAAAAAGCTGGCAAATAGAAGTTTATAAATAGTTGAAGTATTGTGTAAAAGTGTAAGGTGACATATCTAGACCTAAACCTTCCTTGGCACAACTTAAGCTCATTTCCTCATCTTAGTACTTGGTACGTGGGAGAAGAGACTGATTCCCACCCCAATAAAACCTCCTTTGGGGTGATTGTGGAGAGTGAAGAAGTCTCCTCTGAGCCTCCTCTTCTCCAGACTAAACAACCCCAGCTCCCTCAGACACTCCTCATAAGACTTCTTCTCCAGACCCTTCACCAGCTCAATTGCCCTGCTCTGGACACACTCCAGCACCTCCATGTCCTTCTTGTAGTGAGGAGCCCAAAACTGAACACAGTACTTGAGGTGCAGCCTAACCAGAGCCCAGTAAAGAGGGGCAACCACTTCCCTGGTCCTGCTGGCTACACCACTTCTGATCAAAGCCAGGATGCTGTTGGCCTTTTTGGCTACCTGAGCACACCTGAGCTCACATTCAACTGGCTATCGACCAATATCCCCAGGTCCCTTTTTGACTAAAAATGGTTTAATAAAACTAGCTGAGATAGAACTTAATATGATCTTATTTTTGATTCAGTGCACATGATTCCAATTTACATTGAAGATTTTAAAGCCGTTTACTGGAGCCAGAAGAAGATGAGATTCTAATTAGCATTCTTGACTAGAGTCTGGTATTGATCATAGTGCAAGTGTATGTTTGCACTTGCTCCAACATTCAGGTAATTATAAGAAGCCTCCTATATTCTTCTTAGGTGTTCAGCTTCTGTGCCATGGTGCATTTGAAAAATGAATATTTTCAAGAATATTGTGTGCAGAGGAAAATAACACAATATTTTTTCTTCTGCAACTATTTCTTCCACTTCGATTGTAATTTGCTTAATTCTTTATCAAATCCATGCAGATGTTAAAGAATGTATGTTTTTGGTGATGCTGGCGTACTCTAAGGAAAGAGGTTCTAAGACAGCATGAGCAGTAATCTTTGCTTTACAGAAATAAAATATGTCACGTGAATGAATTCTTAGAAGCACTGCAGTAATGTATTACCAATGACCTGGGAAAATTACAGGTGTAATGTAGTATATATGATCTAAGATAAGTTAGGAAACATTAATTACAGGCATTGATGCAGCAAATTAGTTTATACACTTTGCTAGCTTAGAACAAAGAGTAATTGTTCTCTATGTGCGTTGCAAAGATCTAAGTTTGAAATGTACTTATTATTTCATGAAAATATGAATAATATATTTGAGGAAAAAATTACCTAAATTTTGTGGTATGCAGTATTTATTTTCTAGTTATAACAATATGCCATTTTATTTTTTTCCTCCTAGTGTTTTTATTTACTTATTTGTTTGTTAGTGTTCTTAAAATATAGCAGCACACATACAAACATGGTAATGAGATGTACTCCTTCCTGTCTACCCTTTGTCTGATCTGTATGTACACACATAAGAGGAGGCACTCTCTCTTATCAGTACTGTCTCATACGAAGCATTTAGAAATTTTAAATATATCTTCTGTCTTTAAATCAGTCTTATGTCAAAAAAAAAAAAAAGGAAAAAAAAAAAAACTTATGCACACATCAGTGCTTTTCTTGGTGTTACTTGCTTTAGCTGGCAATGACATGATTACTTTATTAAACCTTTGCCCTATTCAAACAAAAATCACAATGCTGTTATTCTTTTCTTAAGTCATAAGAAATTTAGGAATATCTATTCATGTGCTACATAATAATTATGAGACTGGTAAAGATCAGAAATGATGTGCTGTATTTCAATAGATAAGTAAGTCATAAAATGAAATAAAGTGAAATAATAAAATAAAATAAAATAAAATAAAATAAAATAAAATAAAATAAATGGTATGAGGTTTATACAAAGATATTTGATTATAGAATTTCGTAAAATCCTACCCAAATCTTTGTTTTTTGTATTTTTTTTCTTAAAACAACTTTTGATTTAACCCATTCAAACTGGATTTTTTTTTCCCTTTTTATTTCCCCATTCATCATACATCTAATTAAATGTACTGCAGTCTGACTTGTGAATATCCCTGCTTAGCCTCTGCACTTTTTCTTTTAACAATGACCATGACAGACAAAATATCATGCATTAATTCCAGTGTAATGTGCTATCATTGTAATGCCCACCATATATTTTAAATTCCTTCAACGGATGCATGAACTCATTATCCATCTTTCTTTTCATTTACAGCATATGTGGCTTGGGTATTGCTCTATTAATCATGAAAACCCAAAAGCCTGTCTTGATTTAAGAACCCTGAACTCTCCATTAAACTAATGTCTATCTGTCAGTCATAACATTAATGATATGATTAATACACGCAAACTATGTTAAAGTAAAATTAAAGGTTCTGATTGCCAATGAGAGGAAATGTATGCAGAAGATTTCTTCTTGGTTATTGTCTCATGGAAGATTCTCTGAGTACTTCAAATACTTTTCTGCTGTCCATCATTGAAGAAAAGAAAGTCACTACAAGGCCAAACCTGATCAATAGAATGGCATTCTTATAACAGGTGGTTTATCACGAAGATGTCTCTATGTAATTGGAGCTACACTTAGAAAGACTGTTTATAATATGACTTCAGTGCAAAACCTAATTCATTTTTTAAAGTAAAAAATAATCATCTGTCAAATATACACAGGCTTATACTTGTACACTCATACTCACATATATGCACAGCATAATATTCCAGCATGTTTCAGTGGAAACAGTACCTTTAGCTGTAGATTCCTTTCAATCTCAGAGAAGTTGGTATGTTGGCAAACGCTATGCCCGAGTTATTTCTGGAGTTGACCTGAACCTACTAACTAATCAGAAGATGCACTGTTAACCTATGCTAGTTTTCATGTCATGTAGTCAGAAGTGTTGATATTTTAAAATATTTTATTGGATTGCATTTTGAGCCTTGTAACTTATTATATTTAAATTATTGCACTTCTTTTCTTCAGGCTAAAAAGAAAAAATACTGTTACCTCTGTTGCTCACACTATATTAGTCCACTCTCAGACAAGCAATTGACTTTACTGTTCAAATATTCCAGGGGATACTTGCTTGTCTCTACACATAGGGTTCAGACTTAAAAGATGGAAATATATTCTTAAGAATTTTATGGGTTTACTGGTTAGAACAGTCTAATATATACTTTTGCACTTAGGCCTTAGGACTCTCAATATTTTGTCACCTGCCTCCCAGATGACTACTTAAGCTATTTTTTAATATGAGGTGGTCATCATTCTCCTTCTTCCCTTTGCGAAGGGGATGATTGTGGCTACAGCTTATGTAGCAAGAAGTGGAATAGTAGTTCTTTCAAATGTTCAAAATTGTTCCCTTTTGATATGAAAGAAATGGGTAGAGCATTTCAGAGATGCTTTACTTTTTTGATTCAGTGGATATTCTCCTCTGAGTTTGATACAAATCCACAGGTCTCCTGAATTGCTCTTTTCAATGAAGGAAAAAAAAAAAAGAAAAAAAAAAAAAAAAAAAAGAAAGAAAAGGTCACCTATAGCTTCCCGTGGGTTGCATATCAAGAAAATCTTTTTATCCAAAAACAGTAATAACTTTAAATAGCAGAAACCTTAATTTCACTGGGACTTTCTTCTGAAATCTGTGAGTTTTCTGACCTCCGCTTTGGGTAATCCAATACCTTATGTGGAAATCTTTGAAGAGGAGGTTATTTTGGCTGCATTCCAGCTGCCTTCACAACTAGACTCACCCCAGTATGGTGAACAAGCCTGGCCTCAGGAATAGGAGAGGGTCCAAGATGTCCAGGGAAGAACAGACCCACTACAGGTCATTTGATGTCTGGAAGACACCTGTGTGGATGCGCATGTCTGTAGCTATACAGACGCCATATATTCTTTTAATACACTTTTAAGGGTGAAGGTGGGAATGAAAGGTACCACATCTGTACCGTCTCAGGTGTAAGAGAGCTGTGTCCAAACTGTAGAGGCTCAAGTGGTTTTACCAAGTAAAGGCACAATTTTAAGATGAGATTGAATGGAATGCTAGCATGCCTTCAGTTGCTTTATTTTTTTCATTATGCAAAGCCAGTGCTTAAAGAACAGCAGATATTCAGAAATGAATTCTATAATCATGATATATAAAATTATTTGCAACTTAATGGCAAAGGAATAAAGTTTTTAACTAAAACAGAAAGCCTGGTAATATTTTACTTTGGAGGCAACTGACTAGAGGGAGTGTGTGTTAGTATAATCAATTATTGTACTTTTGGTTTCTTAAAATAAATACCAGTTGTCTATTAGTTGATTAGATTTGAGGAAAAAAAGCAAAACAAAACAAAAAAAAACAATATATTTAGCTGTTGTTGTTTTTACCTGTTTTAAATCTATTTGCTTAATCTTCAGCTGATCTGCTATTTATTCAGGCATCTTATTCTGGAATTGTGCAGGAAACTGTATTTTCTAATGCATAGTTATAGGATGTATGAATGGAGCTCTAAACATGAAGAAATAAGATTAAACTTTTGCTGAATTTGGGTTATATAAGTAGCTGCCATGCTGATTAAGTACCCAAGAGAAAGAATCAGTTTCCATCCTAAAAGGGTTTACAAATCTTGTGATCCAAGTAGAAGTCCTTATGAACAGTTTTTCCTTGCAGTGTATCTAAAGATCAACAAACCTGGGTTTTGCAGAAACAATGGGAAAAATTGCACTTCATTTTAAAAATCTTCTCTTTCCTCCCTCCAGTACTGTAACCGGAGGCAAATGATATTTCAAACACTGGAGATACTGAGAGAGGAAGCGGTTGGATGGGAGGTGGTGGTGGCTATCAGCAGCAGTGCTCCATGGAGGAAAATGATTTAATAATAAACCTTCTAAGTATTTTGGTATATTGTGATAATGCAAGTAGCAGCTATTACCCAAAAGTCTTGGTCTTTTGGATTTAAGTTTGCAGGAGAAAATAAATTCATGATTTGTTGTCATATTTAAGTGTTATATTGCAAAAATGTAAGTCTCTTCTCTGTAGTAGTAGTAAGTTGGTTAGTCTTATCAGGTCCCTTCAAAACCTCTAATCCTTTTCCCTTAACATGTAAACCCATCACATTGGCTTTCAAAAACCCTTTTTCAAAAACAAAAACAATTTTTAAATTTTCTCTCTTCTTCCATCATGCATTACTTCCATAGCCCTCAGATGTGTACTGGCATTGGTGTCAAGATGTTGTCATGGGTAATTGCAGGGGGGCCTCTAAAAGAGGAGATCAGGGGCTGCCCCATGCCAGACACAGCAGGTTCCAGCTGGTCCCAGCCCTCCAGCTGAGTTGAGCTCCTCAGCAAATATGGTGGGACTATTCTGAGAGCTTGTTAGTGAATAGCAAAGTGGTAGGGAGGAGCTGTTATGGTCTGATTACAGCCCCCATTCCCATCCTCCTGCACTGCTTGTTGAGGAGGAGAACATGGCGGAGCTGGGACTGAGTCGCACAACCTAGTAGCATAAGGATTTTTTAATCTCTTCAGTACCTAGGAGCAGTTTCCATTTTCAACAGATTGTAGTTTCTATTAAATCCCTAAAAAAGCAGCTCATCACCCAGCAACTGTCAACGTAATATTTACAGCCAGATTTTCAGAAGAGTACGGTATTCAGTGTAGTGACTTATTATTAACATAAACACTTACTAACATAGTCACTTTGCATCTTAAATGAGAACTGGTGTAATACTTGCAATAATTTTATTTGCCAATAGCAGTAGGGCAGTGGCAGAGATGTTCATACTATAGGGAACTCACATTTATGACAGAGGACATTACAGTGATATAATCTTCCTTGTAAGTGAAATACTACTTCAAGTTACTCCTTCTCATTCTATAGGTTGTTAAGGAAACTTCACATTGATGCAGCATCATGAAAATCAATGGTTTTGAAACAGGAATATGGAGCCTCAAATTTTTGTGAGAGATCAAGCTTCAGCTGTTGTGTGAGCTGCAGGTCAGGTCTTTGCTGCTTTACATAAGCTCGTCATTTGTTAAGAACATTTGGGTATTAATTTGTGTATTAATTGTGAGATGAGTATGTTGGTTGGAATAGCTGCGATTTTCCCCTGGGCAGCTGAACAACTCTCTCTGCTTGGTGACTCCTGCCATCCTGAAAGGAGAAAGAAGATAAAATCTTTCCCTTGTTATAAGGCCTCCATTTGTTTCGTTATTCCTCTCTAAAGAACAACATAACTGTTATCAATCCTAGGTTATAAGATTGCAATACATATTATGGTTTAAAATTGCATTTATTACTGTCCATAACAATATTCCAGATGTCCAGCTGCATAGCATTGAAAAAACATAAGCATTCTCAGGAAAATGCATGAAAGTGAAAAATATATTTTGCCATGGACCTTTCTATGGAAACGAGCATCTGGTAAAGCCTCCTAGAGTACAAAATCTGCTGTTTGAAAGGCAAAAATTGCCCAAAACAACCCCCTTGGATCCCAGTACCACCAAAAGTAGAGAAGATCTATTCAAGGCTCAAACTTCTTCCCTTGATGTTCACCAAGATAACCCAAACTGTTACCTGTAAAACAAATGCTTCTCAACTGTGGAGTCAATTGACACTCTGTGAAATAAACAATAGAAAATCTCAGAAGAAGGTTAAATAAGGGAAATAATGATGTTTTAAAAAGTCTCTGGAACTTCAGTTTATGAGCTTTTCGATGAATCAAAATGGCATGCAGGGGAAGCTACCCTTATTCTCATTAAACAAATTCAGTCATATATATACACATTTATGTATATACATAAAAGTTTCCTTTATATTAAAAATAATTAAAACATTCCAGCTTGAAAGCATGGAGAAAATGCAGAATTGTTACCTTGGATTTTCTGAATCTAAAATGCTCTCTTTTTTCTTTTCTTTCCCTAGTCCGGATGAACAGAAAAACTCCACTGCTATCTCAGTAAGTTGTTCTGAAACAGCAGGCTGCAGCTCAGCTCTCCTGTCAATCATCAGAGATCAGTAAAAGTAATACAGCAACACAAGGAGAGGCAGAATATATTGTGCTGCTCATCTTGAATATGATATATATATATATTTCTGTACAAACATGACTGCAAATTCTGGAAAATTCTATAAAGAAAATGAGTCAGATAAATGTTGTAAGCCCAAATTCTTCCTCCTCCAACAGTACTGATAAGTTCATATTAATAAAATGAGGTTCCATTGAATTTTTCATTTTTTAGACATGATTTATGAGGAAATTATCATTATCTGTCATTCCAAATGTTTCTGGTGGGCACAATAATCATGTCTGTCAATTATTTTACTGGTGTCTTTTGGAAATGTGTACTGTGTATATATTTTCTGATATTTTGAAGATGACAGCATTCTTAGTGACAGTGTCCTTAGGAGTAACTACATAAACAACCATTAAATATATGGAAAAATACATATCTGATAAAAAATTTTACTTGAGTAGTAACAAGTGAGTTGCAAATTTTATGTCCTACATAGTATTATAACAAAAGAGAGAAACTACCAAATAATTATTTGCAGGATGCTATAGAGAAAAAGAAAGAAAGAAAGAAAGAAAAAAAAAAAGCAACATTTGAATACAAAAACAGCAGATTGGTATTTTGTGTTGTTTCTATACTAATAATTTTTTGAGTCTTAAGACTCAAGTGTTTTTGGTGGTGGTGGTGGTGTTTTTTCACTTAAACTGTTTACTCAAGGATTTCAAAGAAAACGACTGCATTTAGGTTAGAAAATCTCCTAGGCTCCTTTAAAGGTCACCACTTTGATTTTCAGTCTGGAAAAGACAAGGTCTCCAAGTCTCTTCTTGGAGTAAGGAAGTGCCAAATATAACTGGAGTTGGAAGTGCTTAGTCTCTCACCAGAGAACTTCATCACATTCAGGGTAGAGTCTTAAGTCCAATCCAAAGGCCACTAAAGTTAATTGAATGATGTGATCCCTACTGTTTTCAGTGGGAATTGAATTAGGTGTGAGGACATCTAAAATGGTGTGATGGCATTTAGCCATGCCACTCTCATTATTTATAATAGGAACTGAACTGTTATAACCTTGTCTAACACAGAGCACTTGCCCTTTTTCATATTACGACTGACTTTGCAATGAAGGGATTTACATACTTCTTCATTGCATAAACCTCAGTTCTGATTGGCATTCCAATATTGAAAAAGAAGTGATAGACCATTTGCAAACATCCCCTTTAGTTTAATGAAATATTTAAGGAAAAATTCCAAGTCTGAATATGCTCATCATACTGTCTTGACTGTTTATTTGCTTGCTTATTCTGATTGAATAAAAAGGTTTTCTTGGAGACATCTCCTTTTTTTTACCACTGGGGTGTAGGATTGTGTTATCATAAAGTTTTCGATTTGGCATGTTTAATATAGGCTTCTGTTGTAGGACTGTGGACACTTTCAGAGCAGTACTCATGGTACATATGTGCTTGTGCTGATTGTGTTCGTGATTAGAATCTAAATTAGAGAGCAGTATACATATCTGTCTTTTTCATTCCTGAACATGCATGCATTTGTGCCCAAACATATATATGTAAAACTAGCCTGATTAAAAAAACAACCAACCACACAAAAAAAAAAAAAAAAAAAAAAAGCTTTTATGTAGGGACAGATTTTGTCATACTTTTTTTTTTTCTTTTTTTTTTTCTTTTTTTTTTCCACCATAACAGTATTGATAGAATAATTTCTGGTTAAATAGTTTCTTGCTTTCACCCAGAATAATTCTAAAGCAAGTGAATATTTTTTTTTTCTTCTCAAGTCTGGACGATGAAGATGATGGAGGCCCAGAGGGGAAGACGTATGAGGAGCAGCTGAGGTCACTTGGCCTGTTCAGCCTGGAGAAGGCTGAGGGGAGACCACATAGCAGTCTACAACGTCCTCGCGAGGGGGAGTGGAGGGGCAGGCGCCGATCTATTCTCCTTAATCACCAGTGATAGGACCCATGGGGATGGTGTCAAGCTGAGGCAGGGGAGGTTTAGGCTGAATATCAGGAAGAGGTTCTTCACCAAGAGGGTGGTTGCATACTTGAACAGGCTCCCCAGTGAAGTAGTCACTGCACCAAGCCTGTATGAGTTTAAGAAGTGTTTGGACTGTGCACTTAGTCACATGGTCTAAAATTTTGGGTAGACCTGTGTGGTGCCAGGAGTTGGACTTGATGATCCTTATGGGGCCCTTCCAACTCAGGATATTCTATGATTCTATGAAAATTAGACACCTGCTATAACAAGCTTAATTTCTGAAGAAGCTTTACAGAAGTTATCATCTACCTAAGTATGAGCACCATTGGAAATACCAATATCATTTACATGTATTAGATTTCTGTGCACCTTAAAGTGTTATCATAATGAAAAACAAATGCAGGTTTTTTTTGGAATTGCTTCCCAGGTGATCAAACAGACACAAAAATAAGAAAACAACAACAGTTCTATATAACATACATACAGTGATAAAATCCAATCTAAACATTTTGAATCTAAAACTACTATATGTGATGGAATAAGTACTAGTTGATCATAATAAAAACAGCATTTTCAAAAATCTGTATAGAACAAGCTGGTGCCTTGAGTCCAACTCAGTAACACTCCTTTAAACTAAAGGTAAAAACACAGCATGTGTTTCCATGTGTTGTATCAGTAGACAGTTTTTACACCATAATATAACCTGAAGCTAAACACTGGTTAATCATGTCATCTGGACATATTGTTGTGTCATTGTAGACAATACTTCATTTTATAAAAGTTATAATAAACAAACAAAAACAAAACCCAGTAACTGATGGAAATACTTTTTTGGTATTTGATTCACAATATTCTTTGTGAGGCTGAAGGTTTCTTCATCAAAAATCTGAACATTTCTGCATAAAGATGACATTTTTAATGTGATACGTCATCGTAAACTTCATTTTTCTGTAGCAGAAGGAACTTCTTTGGTCTTGGTGGTTTCACAGTGCTAGCTAGCTAAGCTCCACCATGATGCACTCTCACTCTCCCTCCTCAAAAGGACAGGGAGAGAAAATATGATAAAAAGCTCCTGGATGGGGAAATCACTAACCAATTATCACAAGCAAACAGTCTCAAGGTAAATGAGATTAATATAATTTATTGCCTAGTAATAACAGACTAGAGAAGTGAGCAATTAAAGCAAACTAAAACCAGCTTCCTGCTCATCCACCCTGTTCTACCTCCTCCCCCACAGACAATATGGGAGAACAACTGCAGTCAGTCCCTAATGCTTCGTCTCTGCCACTCCTTCTCAGTCACTCTCTGCCCCTGCTCCACATGGGGTCCCTCCCACAGGATGCCATCCTTCCTGAACTGAGCCTGCAGGGGCTGCCCACAGGCAGCAGCTCTTCAAGAACTGCTCCAACATGGGTCCGTACCACGGGGTCCATCCCCCAGGAGCAAACTGCTCCAGCACGGGTCCCCCACGGGCGGCAGCTCCCCCCAGGCCCCCTGCTCCTGTGTGGGCTCCTCTCCACGGGCTGCAGCTCCGGCCCGGGGCCTGCTCCTGCGGGGGCTCTCCATGGGCCGCAGCCTCCTCCAGGCCACATCCGCCTGCTCCACCGGTGGCTCCTCCACGGGCTGCAGCGTGGAGATCTGCTCCATGTGGGACCCATGGGCTGCAGGGGGACAGCCTGCTCCACCAGGGGCCTCTCCACAGGCCGCAATGGAACTGCTGCTGCTTGCCTGGAGCACCTCCTGCCCTCCTGCTGCATTGACCTTGGGGGCTGCAGGGCTGCTTCTCACACCTTTCCTCACATTTCCTCTCCCAGATGCTGTAGCACAGCATTTTTATTCCCTCTTTCTTCAATCTGCTCTCGCAGAGGCCCAACTACCGTCGCTTGCTGGCTCAGCTCTGGCCAGCAGCACCTTTGGAGCTGGCTCTGATCTGACCTGGGGCAGCTGCCGGACTCTGCTCACAAAGGACACCCCTGCAGCCCTTTGCTGCCAAAACCTTGCCATTTAAGCCAAATGCAGTCACTTTCATTTAAAATGGATGAGTTTAAATGATGTGTAAGTTTTAATGTTTTGTCCTTGACAAGGTCTTAATGACTTCTCACCCTTCATTGCCTAGGAAGCTTAGGACTGTGAGAGACCTAGGGAAATTTAACAAAACTTTTTTCTTCCTTCTCACTTACCTGCTGTACTTATTAAAACATCTCTGTGGGAGCCCAGAATCATTCTCTTCTCGTGTTAAATGGACATATACTGAAGAAGAGACTGTTTAGAGTGACATAAACTATCCTTTGTATATTTTGATATGCAATTATCAACTGCTAACTTCATAAATTCCAGAAGCATGATCTCTTTGCACCTGAAAGTGCCTTTAATAAACATTAATTGAAGTTTTTGAGGAATTAAGCAAACTGTATATTAAATTACATCTATATCCATTTTTGTACAACTCAATCTCATCTAATTGCTTAGATGTTTTCATGACCAAATGACACTCAGTGGCAATAGATTATAACTCTTTAGAGAGCTATTTACATACATAGAGTCTCCATTCCCATTGTCTGATCTCTTAATTCACCATTCAGTCAATTATGCTTTACTGTTTCAAAAAGTCTAAGCTTTGTACAAAGTTAAATGTTTATTCTTTTATATATCAGAAATTATATTTCAATATATATATAGTATTCTCATTTCATTCTTAAAAGTACATGAGACGTTCTTCACAAAACAAGATGAAATATTTCATCTATTAATAGTTTGTAATTACTTTGGAAACAAAACCATAAAATCAATGCAGACAGTAAGAAGAACATAAACTAGTGCATATGCTAACTGAAATTAGCAGGGCTAAGAGGGAATTTGAAGAGGAAATAGACAAAGACTTGAAAGCCATCACTGAAATGAAATGAATTGTTTAGCAGGCCTATTAGAGCAAAAGAGCAACATTACAAAAATGAGGTTCATGGGAGAGTAAAGCTACAGTTAAGAGACCACTGACAACTATAATAAATCTGCAGAGACACAGGTCATAATTTGAGGGTTCCTTTCACTTAGGTTTTAATCTGAGCAGCATCTGTATGGATAAGTGAGCACTTATTGAATGCTTGTCACTCAGAAGAGATTGAGGCTGTAAACCATAATATTGGTATAACTGATGATGAGATCATTTTATTTAATAACTAAATTTTGGCTTAGAGGAGTGATTGTCACCAATAAGATTGTGTCTCAGATTTTATGTTTTTCACTGAAGTTGAGATATTCTTACCCATGCCTATATTTTATTTCTGGTTCTTATAATTCCACCTAACTAATCTGCTTTTCAAACCTGCCTCAGGTATAAAATACGTAGTCCAAACTCATTTTTTGAGGGTTTTCCTGGTGAAAGGGTTTGGGGAAAACTACTTCAAGTAGGTGCATTGGTACTGAGCTGTTGGGTTTTACAGACATAACTCACAGAAGTGACTGAATCCTCTCCATCATCATGATAATAAAATTCATAAATAACACATCTGTATCAGACTTTGAGAGAGCATTTTTTTTTTTTAAGGCAGGGAAAAATCAGTTGCAACACAGTTATTCTTTACATTGTTTGACTCTCTTGGACCTAAAAAACAGTGATGAAGATTTCACAGACTTCCGTATATGTGTTCCAGTATTTCAGTCTTCACTATTAGAAAGTTTTCCCCATGATCCAACCTCTGCATCTCTTGCTGCTTTTAAAGAGCCCCTGACCTATAACACTGTGAATTCCTTTTTTTTTTTTTTTTTTTTTTCCCCAGTTGTCTTTTATCTATTCGAGGACTGGTATCATTTTATTATATATCCCCTCAGTCTTCTGAGTTCTAGACTAGTGAATCTTCTGTCCTTTGGCCCTTCCTTCCTTTGGTCCTGACAGATCTTCATATCCATAGCAGCAAAAAATATATGACTTTCAAACTATCACTTTGGACCATAAATTTCACTGACTGTCATAGATTAAAGTTTCTAATTTAGTCAGTGCTTTTGACACCTGACTATAAAAAGGCCTTCTTGGTTCTTAAGCCGTCGATTCAACCTGTGACACTTATTGCTCATTGATTCATAGAGCCCATTAAGAGGATTTTACAGAAATGTTTTCATGAGACATGGGAGAGAAATATCCAGTTGATGATTTATAAAGGACCACTGTAAATAAACGGTAATGAAACCTCCAATATGAGCTTTTAAAAAAAGACGTAATTATGATTTTTACTATTGCTAATAAGTAACAGTATGAGTTAGAACCCTAAATCTTAAACTTCTTGGACAATATCAGTCTTTGCAAATTTATATTTAAGTCCACTGGTTTTCGAACTGTGGTCCAGAGATCCATAGTGATAAGATATACTTATTATTTATACATGTTTTGTGTATATGTATTGTATATTTTAAGGTCTTTGACATGGTCCTACATGATATCTTGATTTCTAAATTGGAGAGATATGGATTTGAAGTGTGGACTATTTAGTGGATAAGAAATTGTCTGGATGGCCACAGCCAGAGTTGTGGCCAATGGCTCTATGTCCAGGTGGAGGCCAATGATGAGTGGTGACCCTCAGGGGTCTGTCCTGGGACTGGTACTATTTAATGTCTTTATCAGCAAAATACACAGTGGGATTGAGTGCACCCTCAACAAATTTGAAGATAACACCAAGCTAAGTGGTGCAGTTAATACAACAGAAGGAAGGGATGCCATCCAAAGGGGCCTGGACAAGCTTGAGAAGTGAGCTTGGTGTTGCATCTTAGACTCCAAATGTATTTGTCATTACTACTGCATTACGATCCAAAGACAAACCATGATAAGACATCATTTTTCTTTTAAATTTGTCAGACATTGATCTACATGTATTATTTGGTTCTCTTTGCTTTCCATCTTAAATTACTGTACTGTGATACAAGACTTGATGGTGTGGTTTAATGAACCTAATAACTGCTGTGATCACTGCGTGTACTCTTGAAAATTGTGCAACACATATATCACAGCCTATTTCCATCAAAGTTAACAAATAGCGTTTAGATGTGGATTTAGTGAATCAGCAAAATGGTTTCAAAAATTTTTCAAATCTACTTGTATTCATAAAAGGACTCAGAAATGAGTTTCTGCCTCTGATGCTGAATGGTATCCAGAAGAGGAGAATTTTACTAGTTCAGTTTCTGACTGTGTTCCATATTTACTAATTCCCCATTCTTACTATGATTTATGGATAATAAATACAGAATTTCCCTTAACACCTAAAGATTACTGTGCAGAAATACACAATATGAACACTATTAGCAGCTAAGCTTCCTTCCCCAGGGACCACTGAGCAGAAAATTGTAAATGAGTTACACCCCTCATTGCTGTCAGCACTTGAAAAGGTTGGGCGAGAACGGGGTAAGATCATTTTCACAGCAGAGACACCTCCTAGCACACCGGTAACTAGTTTCACTGTTCTTGTGTCACATTCATAAATCACCTCTGGCAGAGTGTGTTAGTCCTTTTTGATGATCTTGACCTCACTGCTTGAGTCATGATTGGATTCCTGCAGATATTGTCCCCTAAAATGAACTCAGAGTATCTGAATTTCAGTTTTCAGACTTGCTCTTTGAAAAATCTCCATATTTCAATGTATTTTAAACATTTGGGGGACAATTCCTCTTCATTGTGAGAGTAGTATAAGTAGCATTCCTACGTGTTAAGCTCTCCTCGAATCACTGGATGCAAAAGATACGGGGGAACTTTGCTTTTACACAATAAACCTAAGACCAGTGCTTGCTCTGAGCAGAAACCCAGTGTGAAATCCATCTTAAGTTGTGTGATTTACAGTCCCTTTCACATAACTCAAAGATGATGTTAGCTCAGCTAGGCGGCAGGTGCACAGATGTAGGCTAAAGGACAGGGGAAAACTACAGACAGAAGTAATTTGTCTGAGTAACATCTTCTCAGAGAATTAAAAGGTAGAGTTATGCTACTTAACTGAAAGCAGCCACCTGCGAAGTTAGATGACTCTTTCATATTACATATAAATGCATAATGGAGTGTTATCTAGCTATTATTAGAAGACTAGTTGCCAAAGGCAGCAAGCTCGGAGTCATTTCCTTCACAGTGCCTGCAAAGAGCAGCTCTCGTAATCCCCAGACTAGAAGCCCTGCAATGATTATGCCACTACATAAACACAAACTGCAGTGCTGGAAATGCTCTGTCCACAGCTGAACTTTTCCTTGTAAAATTACATATATATTTAGGCATTAAAAACAACAACAACAACAACAGCAAAGTTATAAATCTACTTCCACCTTACAGGAAGCTTGACTGGGTGACAGAGAACAGTAAATAACAGCACGCGTGCAGCTGACTATGAGGTGGCAGTACAGGTTCCCCTGACATGCACGCAATGACCTGACAGGATCCCTGCCACCCATCTTCCCAGAGAAACCCCACGTCCCCCAAGCATCTTCAGGACATTTTCACTGCAAGTGCCAGCATTTGTGCTGTTGTGATTTGTGTTGGGCTGGCACGGCCAGCCCCCTCCCACCTTTCCTCTTCACTCATCGGATCAGGAAGACCCTTGCATGACATGCATTTTTGGGGGTGTACTGGGTCTGGCTGGGATGTTACCTTTCCCTGCAGCAGCCCATACAATGCTGCACTCTGCACTTGTAGCTAGAACAGCAGTGGTATCACACCGGTGTTGTGTCTGCTGCTGAGCAGTGCTGGCACAGCATCAGGACTTTCTCTAACCCTCCTAGGGCTGGGCAAAAAAGTGAGATAAAAACATCACCAGGGCAGCTGACCTAAACCAACCAAAGGGATATTCCATACCAAATGATGTCACACTCAGCAATAAAAGGTGGAAAAAGGAAGAAGAGGGGAGGGGTGGGCTCTCGTTGCGAAAACGTCTGTCCTCCTCCCGACCACCGGCTACATGTGTTGAGGCCCTGCTTCAAGAACGTGATCAAGCATCGCTCATTTGTGGGAATAGAGAGTAATTTCTTTCCTCTGCACTTCCACATAGCCTTTACTTGTTTTGTTTTGTTATTCCCTTTCCTCCTCCCTCTTCCCCTTTCCCTTTTTTCCCTTTAGTTAAATTGTTTAATTAATAATAATATTTCCTTAATAATATTTTTTTCTCTTTAATTAAATTATCCTTATCTCAACCCGTGAGTTGTTCTTTCCTTTACTTCTTCCCCTCCTCATCTGAGGAGGGGGAGTGAGAGAGCAGTTGTGGTGTTCAGCTGCCTAGCATGGTAAAACCACCACAGGGGTCATCATTTTGATTTGGCCACCATTTTTTGGCAGGGAGCTGCCGTATTTTTAGGCTTGATACTATAATGTCATTGGTAGATGGCCATTTCTCTACAACATCATATATGTTGAGGAATGCCCACATGTTCTGTGGCATCCTGGTGCTCAGCTACCTGTTTTCTTTGGGCCAGGAAGGACTCAGATAAACAAACACTTACATTTAGGTACAATGTATACACATATAGAAATATATATATGTGTACAAATGCATATTTTATTTGTATATTATAGAAACATAGAATAGCTCGGGTTGGAAGGAACCTTAAAGATCATCTAACTCCAACCACCCTGCCATATGCAGGGATGCCTCTTCTACATCAGGTTGCCCAAAGCCCCATCCAGCATGGCCTTGTACACTTCCAGGGATGGAACATCCACAATGTCTCTGGGCAACTTCTTCCAGTGCCTCACTACCTTTATAGTGAAGAATTCCCTCCTAATGTCTAGTCTAAATCTATCATCTTATAGTTAAAGACCATTCCCCCTTGTCCTTTCATTATCTACCTGAGTGAAGAGTCTTTCTCCATCCTTTTTATAAGACCCCTTTAAGTATTGAAGGGCTGCAATGAGGTCACCCTGCAGCATTCTCTTTTGTAGACTGAACAGCCTCAGCTATCCGAGCCTTTCTATATAAAGAAAGCATATAGACATTTTGTACATATATATAGTGTGATATATGTGCAGTTATAAATCAGAGATCTCAAATGGATAGAACATTTCTTAGTAAGAGCTAAAGTAATGAAAAAAATAATATCTAAGTGTGCATAGGATGTAATAAAAAGTAAAATACTGGATCAGGTTCTCCCACTTGAAAAGGATGCAGAGCAAGGTACTTGGGCAGGCTTGAGATCTGGGCCTGTGCGAACCTCAAGTTCAAATGCAAGGTCCTGCATCTGCTCCAGGGCAATCCTAAGCACCCATACAGGCTGGGCAGAAAATGGATTGAGAGCAGACCTGAGGAGAAGGATGTGGGGGAGCTGGTGGATGAGAAGCTTGATACAAGCCAGCAATGTACTTTTTCAGCCCCGAAAGCCAAGCACATGCTGGGCTGCACCAAAAGCAGTGCAGGCAGCAGGGCACGGGAGGGGATTGTCCCCCTCTGCTCTGTTCTCATCAGACCCCACCTGGAGCCCTGCATTCAGCTCTAGGACAGTCAACAGAAGAAAGACATATTAGAATGACTCCAGAGAAGGACCAAGAGGATCATCAGAAGGCTGGAGCACCTCTCCTATGAAGACAGGCTGAGGGATTTGGGGTTGTTCATCCTGGAAAAGTGAAGGCTTCAGGGAGACCTTATAGTGGCCTTCCAGTATCTAAAGGGGGCTACAGGAAAGATGGGGAGGGACTCTTTGTCAGAGTGTAGTGAGAGGACAAGGGGGAATGGTTTTAAACTGAAAAAGGGTAGATTTAGGTAAGATATTTGGAAGAAATTATTTACTCAGAGGTTGGTGAGGCAGTGGAACAGTTTGCCCAGAGAAGCTGTGGATACCCCATCCCTGGAAGTGTTCAAGGCCAGGTTGGATGAGGCTTTGGGGTTGTAGGGGAGGTGTCCCTGCCCATGGCAAGGGAGTTGGAGGCTGGAATTAGATACCTTTAAGGTCCCTTCCAATCCAAACCAGTCTATGAATCTGTGATTTTATGAACAAGCTCTGATATGTCTGGGGTCATGGGGAAATTCAAGGTGTGCCAGAAGGGTGGGTGACATGTGAACAAGTTGGAATATGCTCAAGTGTCACAGACCCCTCCTCCCACCTAGGGAGCCCTGGTACAAATCCTGTCATTTGGAAAGATGAACTCAATCTTATAAACTGGATTGAGAGTCCCCTGACCTGGGCCCACCCCAACAGGATGACCAAGGGTGATAGAGCTCCAATTCACCATCGCTGTGGGGATCTCACAGCTACCTATAAGGCTACGGAGGGTCTAGCACTAATACATTTCCTTCTCCTTAGGTTGATGACCATATCAAATGTTTAAAAAAACTGGCTGTTGTGACTTGTCTATATTCAAAGCTGACAAAGAAAGGAGAATGGGCATAGAAGTGACAGCAGTGTCCAAGGAAAAAAGAAAAAAAGGTCCAATAAGTCTAACTGGCAACCAATACTCCTTATACCATGGTAATAGAATTTCTCTGAATTCTCTTACAGGCCTCCTTTCAGGTCTTGTCTGTCTGTAGTACCTGTACTACCTAACAGTGTTTCAAACCTGTGCCATCTTACTACAGTCAGTCATCATTATTTGACATGTAAGAACAGGCCAAGCTGCAGGACACAAAGGGCTCCAGAAACAATTACAAAGAAGGTTCTGGTCTTCAGTTCACCTTGAACTCTTTGTGCTCATTCCTCTGAGCAGATAATTGTTGCTGGAAAAGTAAGTAGTCAGTAATTTGATCAGCCTGGTGGACAGTAACTGTTGGGATACTGGTGGGCTCCATTTTAGGGCCAATTCTCTTTAATGTTTTCGTAAATGACTTGGATACAGGATTTGAATGCATACTAAGTAAGTTTGCAGATGATGCAAAATTCCAAGGAGTGGTTGACTCTGTTGAGAGTAAGAGGCCTTGCAGAGAGATCTTGACAAATTGGAGGGCCAGATAATCGCCAACCATATATCATTCAACAAGAGCAAATTTTGGATTCTGCACCTGGGATGGAGCAACCCTGGATAGACCAAGGGATGAGAGGATGGAGAGCAGGCCAGGGAAAGGAATGTGGGGGTTCTGGTCAGTGTCAAGCTGATTATGAGTCAGCAGTGTGCCCTGGCAGCCAGGAGGGCCAGCTGTACCCTGGGGTGCATTAAGCATGACATTGCTAGCTGGTCGAGGGAAGTGATTGTCCTGCTATACTCTGCGCTGGTTCTGCCTCACCTCGAGTACTGTGTGTAGTTCTGGGCACCACATTATCAGAAAGATATAAAACTATTAGAGAGTGTCCATTAGAGAGGAGGGCTACAAAGATGATGAAGGCTGTTCTGCACAGCCCTTTTGTACTCAGTGTGACAAGGAGAAAAGTGAAGAGAAATTGCATGTTGATGGAGTAAGATAGTACTTCTGAGAATCTGGCCACTGACCCTCTCATGTTGGAGATTGCCCTAGAAACACCAAATAAAATCTGGGACCCTGAGCTCAACCAATGTATTATCTTGTATGAACTGCAGCACTTCAAACATCACACATATGCTCACATGCTCATCTACTGTTAAAAAAAGAAAAAAAAAAAAAAGCAAACACCAAAACAAACAAACAAAAAAAAATAAAAAAACCCACCAATTTTGTTTACAGAGGAGTTGTGGAATCACCCACACACCTCTCACTTTTTATGTAATTTAATTGCTTGCAGCTTACTGAAAGGGAGGCAGCGCAGAGTCAGGAAACTGTAACTATAGAGTTCTTTTTTTTTTTTTTTTTTTTTTTTTTTCTGAAGGCTGCTATCAGTCTACTGCTGATTGCCTTCCATACCTGGTATTGCAGTGACCAAGCTGTACCTGTCACACAGAGCTGTACCTGTAGGAAGCCACATATGCTTTCTAGCCATGAACACATACCTTTTGCATAGCAAAAGTATCAGTGGAATGTTCATTCAAGAGGATCAACCTCTACTTATCCTTTTCTACAGAAAAAAAAATGTATAATTATATTGCTAATATTTTAATGGCTCTGAAGCTGAAATTATTTGTCTACAATGAAGTTAGAAAATCATTTATACAGAAAGAGTTATTCTGGGCCATGTAAACCTAGAAGCATATCTGAACTAGCTCAGTATTTTGGATTTTCATGATGTATTTGGATAAATTTTTAATTCAGCTGAATATAGTTATTTTCAAACTCCTGGGCAGGAATGAGTCTCTGGAGCCCCAAGCTACATTTATTACATGTTATTTAAGGGACTTCTTTGATTCTACACGCTATCAAAAAAAAAGAGGAAATTATTCATGGATAGGCAGTGCCATTCCCTCTCTAGAGTCTTCTGGTCAAATTAATATAATCAATATAACACAAACCATCAAGCCATCAAGCACTTCTTCATATTTATGTCACTTGTATAGCATTTACTTATACAGCTAAATACAAGAACTGGAATGTGGCTGCACTGTACTCTGTAGTCACATCTACAAAACTGGAAAAGGATTTTAAAGAAACCCTGCAACTTATTGGCTTCATATTTCCTATTTGTGAACCCTGTATCTGCATACCACATACAGATTAGAAATATAACAGGCATAAGACATATATATGAATAGTAGGGAAGGGTCTGTGGTAATATGGCAAGCAGCTGAGCCCTGCATTTAGACAATGCAGTGAGTTAGGCTAGTTTGCTTTAAACTCCATCTATCAGCTCCAAATGTCAAAACCCTTTGTTGGTATCTGTGATAAAGATATTGACCTCCTGTTGTCTTTCCTGCCGTGCCTCCCTGACAGTATGTAGGAGGACCAGAATAAACTTTTTAGGATTAATGATAGCAAACCACTGAATTTAATCCAATACCATAAAAGTGGTGCTATATATGCAGGGACCCAACACACTGAGCTCAAGCAATCATATGCCAGAAAACAATCTGTTGAACAGAAGTAATTAATGCAAAAGTTAGCTTATTAGACAATTAGAAGATGATCATACTGATTTCACACAAGGAAGAGTTACTGTTATGCTAGCATACCTCCTTTGGAAGGCTGAATCAATTCATGTTTTTCAAACTAACAGTTAAGTGTTGTAATCTATTTAAACATTGAAATCTTCAAAAACTATCTAATTAACAACCTTCCTAACAACCTTCACCATATTTGATGGAGTTAGTTTCCTGTGATTTAGCCAAAAGAAAAAGTGTTTTGACATTAGATTCTTAAAACCTTAAGACTCAGAGTATAGTTTGACATGTGAAAAGCAATTACAGTGTGATTCATTAATCTTGTACTGAACAGTGGATGGCTTGCAGCTGGGAGGAATTGAAAATAGAGGGAAGAAATTAGCATGCTTTATGGGTTATCATGGTATGCAATATCACTATCATGCTTTGCTAATGATTTTAATTTTCATTTTAAACAAGTCTGGAACTTTTCAGAACCAGTAGTAGCATAGGTAACACCTACTTCAGTTGACACAAATTTTCTTATTACAAAATGTTCTTTTTCTTGCTTTTATGGAGTTTAAATTTTTATTTTAATATAATTTGCTTATGTATTATCAAGAAAAGATTATACGGAATAAACAAAGTACCTTGAGAAAATTTCATCTACTAGAGTACTGATTTACTTTCTCTTTCTGGTTTTAGATAGTATTTGTAAGAAAAAAAAAAAAAAAAAAAAAAGTAACTAAGCAAAAACAAGTCATGAAAATTTAACAAGATGAAGTAATGTTTCACTAATGATGTCAAAAAAATGTACTAGGAATGGAAGCATTCTTGTTTGTTTGTTTGTTTTGAGTTCTCTAATAATTAATTTGTTTTGAAGGCAAATATTACTATGGTGAATTCTACATTTTATCAGATAAACCTAAGCTTCAAAATGATGCTTTGTCATTAGCATCATCAAAATATACAGCCAGTGGGAAAATAAACATGGACTAGTGGCTAACATTCATAAGAAGAATGGTTTAAAATATCAAAGTTCTCTACCAGTGTGTAGTTTTTGTCTTCTGATAACTTTTTTTCACCTGAGAAGCATCCCACCATTTCTCTCTGACTGAGCCCAACTCAGTCAGGAGTAGGTGCAGTTTTATTCTAAGGTGACTCTCCAGTGCCTCAGCAGTCATTAGCTGAGTCATGCTCATGTGACAACCATCAGATCACATTAGCAGATCTTACCAGTGAACTTTTTTTCAGACTTGCAAGAACATCCTGAAATCAACCTGAATGTAGTTTATTTTGCTATCATTATACTAAGTGCTTTTCTTGTGCAAGAATTCTTTTCAAGGGTACACTGGTACCCTTTATATCTGGTACAAGATTTCAAGGGTACACAGTATAAATCAAGGGTACACTGTATAATCTGTGGGACTGTGCAAAACAGTTGAAGTAGGCTCACAATCTGACCAATTAATCTCGTAGCAATTTTTTTAGGCAGAAACAAAGAATAATCAGTGGTCATTGCGATCAGTGTTTTATTGTGTATACTAATGAGATCAAAGGGAAAGTGAAACTATCACAGAACTAAACGGAACAATGAAAAGTAAATTAATGGTCTAAAATCCTCATTTGTGAAATTGCATGTAGCTAATGTAACTAACTACAACTACTGTTTAACTGGGGTAAATACAAGAATTAAAGGAAATAAGAGCAGAGAGTAGAATAAAGCACATTCTTTAAGGATGTGTTCAGAAAAGCAAGAGTATTTTTGTTCTATATTTGCACACTACTGTCACCCTATGGACAAGGTCATAAAACATCTCCTAGGAAAAACAGCTCAGAATAACAACAATAACAGTAGTGGAACCAATAAATTTCAGTGCATTCATAATATATTAAAAACAAACAAACAACAGAAAGCAGGATTCCAAAACATGGAAAGAGTTTGAGGGTTAATCGGATTACAGATTGGAGTGATAAGATTAGTGACTATGTCTTCTGAACAGTGTCACTCTCTATCAAAAACAGTATCAGACAGAACTCATTCCCAAGCACCAATTCTGAGCCAAATTCAATTGTAATTGCAGTCAGAGGGAATACTCATACAGCAAGAGAGACAATATGAATAAAAGAATGATAATCCAGATGTAAAGTATTGGAAAAAATAGCTACTTATTAGACACTCAGCTTTTTGAATGAGTCATAGCATTGTTATTGGTAGCAGACAGATAAAAGTTTTTGCTCTTGTTAGGCTTTAACTGGATTTGACTTTCATTTCAGACTACATACAGTGCTTCTGTGGTTAGCAATTGTTGTTCAGAAGTATATCCCAGTGGGTTGTACAGTGCCACTACAAGTAATATTGCTTACAAGGAATACGTAAAACAGAAATGATGTGAAACTACTTCCAGGATTCACACCCGAGTTGGGATAGGTATGTAAATTCTACAAGGATGTCTTGTGTCATTAGAAAATACAGATAAATAAAAAACCAAACAAACAAACAAACAAAAAACCTGCTTTGAGATAACAGAAATGAGGAGCTCATAGTACTGCAGAGTGAATAGTCATATTAAATGTCTTTGGTCTATTCAGTAGCCTGTACCACTTCTGAGGTTACAAAAAGCAATATCTAAGTTTAAGACAAGAAAAGTTTAAGAAGATCCCACTTATCAGAAATTTTAATTTACTAAAACCCAAGATTTGCTAAAGACCAAGAAAGCTTACTTGGCTTACTTGTTGAAGCAAAACACCCCTGGAAAAAAAAATAATATATATATATATATATATAATATATATATATTTCATTTCTCTGTAGGTTTCAGTCTCTTCAGTTTGCTGTCATCGTAGCTCCATGATCTTCTATGTCCTTTTATTGTAGTAAAAGAAAAATAAAAACCCTTGGCCCCCGCCGCCCCCCCCCAAAAATATACTGCTTACATTGACATGAGAAAAGATCTTGCAGGACTTTTACATGGTCATAGTATTTACAAATGATATTTGCTCATCTCAGTCCCATTCCTTGATTACTGTGGGAAAAATGGAAAAAAAAAATGTACTGCACAGAAATTGCAAGGAATTGTTGATGCATTTGATATTTCCTCAACATAGAAAGCTGATTAATTTGATGTTGCTGTTCATTTCATTTTTTCATTTTGTTGTTTGTTGATAAATTTGAGTTACCAATCTATATTATATGCCTCGGGCTCCTTAGCAGTCTAATTAAGAAACCCACCGCAATTAAAAACTTAACTGGTTTATCTCTTTTGTTTCTAGATGGAATTTTTTGAACTTGAGGAGTCCTCAGAATAAATAAAAGCAGCTACGCAATCTATTGCTTTATAGATATACCTTTATAATACCTCTTGTAATCATGACCTGCACTGGAATACAGCTGCTTCTCTATGTTATTTCTCTTCTCTCTCTCTCTTTTTTTTTTTTTTTTTTTTTTTTTTTTAAGAGGTATCAGAAATTTGGTGAAAATTGGCCAACCATTGATTGGCCAGATTAAAAACTGATCATCTCCTCAGGGTGGGAAAAAAATAAAAATCTTTCCTCATCAGAAATATGAAAGTTTTTTTTTTCAAGTATTTAGGAATTTTAGGTCATTTAGAGACCAAAAATCCAATTGAATATAATCCAATTGAAATCAAGAGGAAGTAGATTCCCTAGAAAGTTTTAAATCTGTCTCTGCAAGGATAATCTTCATCCTGTAGGATATATTCAAACAAAACTTTGCTTCCCTTGTTTCCCTGATTTTCTTCCCTTTTATCTTCCAAGTTGTCTTTAGACACTGTGGACCAGGATGGCAAAATAGTTTTGTGTTTGCCCCTCAAAAGGCATTTTATCCTTTCTCTTCATTTTCTGCATGTCTAGACCTTGCAGTGAGTTTCCACCAGCAGTTTCTTGCAGGTCCCAAAGGCTTCGTGCTTTCTTTAAATATAATGCCTGCTGGAAGCTTGGCATGACTTTGTGACCTAAGCTGCTTTAACAAAGGTCATCATACCACAGAATATGGAGAATTACATCTTTCTCTAAGTTAAAAACACATGAAATTTGTAGATCACCTAAGAAATATTTTCCAACAACCTGAAAGATGGTGAAGTGAGCAATTCATACTTCATCTTCAGGCCTTCCATGCTGTCTAATACCCAGAAAAAAGCCAAGAACAAAATAATTAGCTTCATGAAATATGAAATGTCTCCTTTTTTCTGAGCAGTTCAAGAACTGCTGAGTGTTAATTATTTTTTAAGATGCCTTTCCAAAAGCATTTAATGAAGGAAAGATGAAAGCTAGTATTTGAATGTTGCTTTTTTTTTCTTTTTCTGTTTTAAAATATAGATTCATTTTCTTTTTACCTCTAGCTTATGTCCATATATCATTTTGCCTTACTGCTCTAAAATGGGAATAGTGGCATGCAGGTCTGAAAAGTGGTCTCATTATTTTTACCTTACTATCACACAATTCAAGGTACATTGTATCAAATACTCTATATAAAAAAAAGCAAATTAAAATTGTATTGCAGTAAAGCTACTAAAAGAATTCATTGCCCTTCACAGAGCTTACAACTAAATATGTGATGGGAATAGACAATTAAATACAAAGAAAAAGTATTCATGTGCTGGTTGTAAATAACTGTTGAATGTGTAGTTATGCATACTTCATTTGGTATGCTTAATTACAAATAATATCAGTGATTCATATATGTTCAAGGCTGCCTCAGTGTGTATAAGATGATTTAACTGGGAGAATGTTACACTTTTCTGTGTGATGGAATGGAATAATACTTTCTTCTAGGCACATTCTTCAGAAAAAAGATAGGTTGGCTATGCAATAACTTCCTACACAGCCTCTATTTTTTGACACTATCTTTATGTTTTCATATCTCTTATAAAAGAACTCAATAACTGAAGTGGGAGTAAGGCTCACATTGTGAACTTTTCTGGAGGTAGTTCTGCTGTAGTGTGCCCTCTAAAATGACTTACACGAATCACTTGGTACATTGAGAGAATTCAAAAGATTTTAGATACAATACTCCATTGATTCTGTTGCTGGGAAAATTGAAATTTTACAGTGCTATTGCTATGTGCGAAAAAAAATATATATAAGTAAATAAGTTCATTCTTCTAAAGTCAAATTCACTTTTGCATTGAAAAGCATAATTTTCTATTTTAATATTACTATGCTTTATGCTATAATTTTTAGAAAATATCTAATGACCTGATGCTGTGAAATAAACCTCAGCTTCTGCTGAATGTTATTTTCTGAGGTAGCCTTTCCAAAAGAGGTGAAAAATGCATTTTTTTCCCCCACAACATAACACTAAACCCTGCAGTATTTCTAGTTCTCCTGTAGCTGAAGTGGGTGCAATTTGAAGCTTCAGGAGTTGCAAAGGAGAGACAGATAAAATATCCAATAGGTCTGATCCATAAGGAAATCTAATTCTGTCTTCACAGTATCTGTGCTTCTCCCCAGAGCTGCTTTCCCACACACAAGGGCTCTGAGCCTTCCTATTTCATGACTAAAAAGTACTGTCTCTGATTAAAAATAATAGTGCAATATCTCTGGGAAAAAAAATAAATCGACCTTCAGTGTGTTCATTTTCAACTCTTGTTGCACTCCTGGAATACAAGTGAATGGTAGTAGACTACTGATGTTTATTTTGTGTAGTCTTTTTCTCTCAGTGTTGGGGAGCTTCAACTATTTTTAAACTTTTTTTTTTTTTTAATTTTTTTTTTAGAGAGTGTAATCCTCTAAAGGATTCCTAGACGCACTATCTCAGATTTCCCAGATTTTTATTATTGTTTCTTCTTGCATTTCAGCATGGATTTGAAATTTCATAACCCAGATTTTAACTTCTGTTTAATCATGGGATGAATCAGTCTGAACATACTAATTAATTATCTAGCTGTGCCATCATTGTTTGGTACCACATCTTTTCCAGCTTTGAATATAGTCAACTATATTCAAAGTTGTGAATACTGAAAACTTGTGAGTTTTTCAGAGTATCTACACATGATATCTGGTGAAGCACATTTAAGCCATATTCTAAGGTAAATAAGATGAATTCAGAGACACACTTTGATTTGCTGCATTAATTTATAACATAACCTGTAACATAATCTGTATTTATAACTTCAATATAGGCTTTTTTTTTAAAAAAAAAAAAAAGGAACATTTTTTATGTAATAAATGATCTCTACTTTTGTTTCAACTTTGTGTTTTAAGCTTCTCAGAAAAGAAAACTTTTTATTTATTTCTTTTCTTTACAAGAAACAATTTTGAAGCAGAAAACCTTCCACTGGTGCTACCAATGGAACATTTATGATCTTCCTAAGAAATTTTTCAGTAAGACATCATGGTGTTCTCAAAGAGGAATATGCTCAGAGTGAAACAACTATGGGTTTTATTACTGAAATTAATATTCAAGTGTGATAATATTAGGGAATTTACTGGTTACAGTGTGTTTGTTGTTGTTTTGTTAAATATTTGATCTACTCAAAATAATTGAATACAGCAAAACAAAAACATTCCTTTCACCACAGAATTCAAATATCCATTGTAAATAAATGTTTCTGCAGGTTTAAAAACTACTTCCTTGAGTGATACACTAAATTCTTACGGTATCCTACTGACATCATTTTCATCATTTTTTTCTGTGCCAAAAGGTGATAAGAAGTCAGTAAGAATTTTCAGGGGGCAGGAGGGGCAGAAGGAGGAGAAGGGGACAGAAGGGGTTTAATCTCCTTTAATTAAAGATTTGGTTTTTGATTTCTAGAAGGCATATGTTGCAGCCATTGCTGACTTGGTGTTTAATGTCCCCATGAATATCAAGAATGTTTCTTAACAATCTGCTTATGCATATTAACACTTTATGCCTTTTTTATGCAAAAAATCAACCCACAGAAAATACCTTCTCCACTCCAAATTTGCTTTGAGTACTTTAAAATTATTTTTAAATTAAATTTTCCAAAATGGCCTACTATACTACTGAATAGTAACTGGAAGGATAAAAAATGAATATCTGTTGCTGCCTGAAGGGGCAGAGCAAGGGTGTTGGTTTTTGTTTGGTTGGTTGGTTCATTGGTTGTTTGGTTGTTTTTTTGTTGTTTTGTTTGTTTGTTTTGTTTTGTTTTGTTTTGTTTTGTTTTGTTTCATACTTTGACAATATCTTCATATACTTTCAGATATATGGCTTTCAACTGAAATTCATTCTGGAGGATTCTTTTTTTTACAATAACTTGTATGACTTTTTACTCTAGTGTTATTCTCAAAGATTTCTGTAAGAAAGTATCTAGGCAAGAAAGTGCTTAGGCATTAGCAGCATAATATATTATCTTTGCAATTATTATTAATAATAATGATATTTTAAATAACTAGATATTCTCTTTTCAGTCAGTATAATATAATCTTTTTCTGAGGAGGAGAAATTAACAAAGTTGTACTTTAACCAACAATCAAAAAAAAAAAAAAAAAAGCCACTTCCTGAATTTAGGGATTTAGGGATTAAAAAACAACAACAACAACAAAACTCATTTTTAAACCTCAGAGCAGTTCTGTTAGTCTACTCAGGCTGCACATTTTATCACATATGGCTTACAGTAAGGACCTACAATTCAGAAGGGCCAGATGTAACACTGTCACTTTTCTAGAGGTTACTACTGAAGATGATTTCACTGCAGCACTAATTATCTTTAGGAGGCGAAACTCCTTTTTTAGTAAACTAACTTACTTCCAGAGAATAGAAACCTGTTTGTATTTCATGATCAGTTACTGACTGAGATAATGGAGATCCTTATCAAGTGGCTAAAGTCTTCACTCAAAGCCACCTTGGTTTGCTTGAGAAAAGAAAAATATAACTTGTAGCTTCTCCATATACTCTTCGCTCTGAGATGAAATTTCTCTGATGTGAAACCCAGGTCATTAGGCAAGTGCTCAGAGTTCATACTCAGGAAGAAATAAAGGCAGTCATTTTTGGAGCTCTCTCTGAAGGTAGAGATACCTACCTACTCATTTTTTCAGTTGTGACTAAAAATCAGACACAGTGCTGAGCTTCATAATAAATGGGATGAATAATGGTATAAATTTTATTATAATAATGTTATAAAAATATGTCTGCAATAGGATGGCTATGGTCAGTACAAGCCTTTCTATATCAGAACTACCCAAGAGATATAAGAGATACTTAGAGATATGAATCAGAGGTCTGCTTGGCACACAGAGATGAAATAATATGGGGTGACTGACAAAGTTATCATCTCTATCTGTCTGTAGTACCAGCAGTGCATGGACAGCTATGATGCTCATGAATCAAATGCTGAACATTGATGTTTTACGACACAGCAGCAATTTAAAGTAAACCGTTAGTTTTGCCAGCCTATAACCTTTCTGCTTGTCAGTCAGATTCCTCAAACTGATTAGGAGCACAGGAAATTCCTGTGTGAAGCAAGATTGAAAAGATTGAGACTCCTTGCTTGATAAGGAGTAGCATCAGTGACAAATGAAAGAGAGTAAGTCATAAGTATACACAGTAGTGAAGACTTAAGGACATAAGCACAAATGTTACCCCTTCTGACAATAGAAAAAACAAGTGTGGTATGATAACATGGAAGGGTAGCTATCCCAGGGAGAGGGAAGGAAACACCCTGCCTTGCAAAAGAATACACAGAAGAGGACACAGGAAGCAGTAGAATTTGTTGATCCTCAGCACTTTGGGGAAAAAAAAAAAAAAAAAAAAAAAAAAAGGATTGGAAATAAATATAGAAAATAACAAGAATAACCTGAGTGATTAAGTTAATAAAGTTAACAATTTTAAAAGTACTGTAAAGTGATAGTCTTGGAAGAACAAAGCAACCAAAAACCAAACAAACAAACAGAGCCACCTTGAAGCAAGCAATTTAATTTGGTTTCTCTAATAACAGTATGAAGAAAAAAAGCATAAATAGAACAAAGTTGTTCTTAGGATATCAACTAAGTAAGCAGAAAGTAGCTGGAAAAGTAGCTAGATGCCAAAGGCAAACATAAATAAAATGGAAAAATAAAGATTATATCCCAAGTTAATTCCATTTTGTACAGCTTCAAAGACCGCTCCATAGAAGCTCAGGAAGGCTCACGCTTAATACTAGACTTTAAGTCATCTTATTACTGACTCATGTAGGGGCAAAGGTGACCTCAATTCCATTGAAGATGTTACTTGCATCAGGAGTTCTCTCTGGATGGGTAGTAAATTCACCATCCTGTTGTACTTGCTGTATGAATAGTTTTTCCATTGAGGGGACAGCAGGAAATCAAAAATATCTCCATAAGTAAGAGAGCTGGTAGACAGTTTCTTTCCTGCCTGGAGTACAGGAGGAACCAGAATTTAACTCTTTGTAACTACTTCAGTGGAGCCCCTGCAAAGATTGTGATTTGTTTCCTGGAAGTTTGTAAATTATGGCTGCTACCAATTTGTCACATTAAATTTTAATGAGTCCATGTTAATGGTTCATTCTCCACCAATCTGTTACCAGCTTGTGGCATCCAATTTACAGACTATGTTACTTACATCCTCCATCAATGTGTTGCATTACTGCCTGTGCAGTTTACGTGGCCCAAAGGAATACACTTTATATGCAAAACCAAGAATGTATTGTTAGCTTAATTAAAGTTGTAACAGTCTAATAAAATATTTTTAGTTCAGTTACAATGAAGCTAACACTGAAAGTTCACATTATATATAGTTAAATCTGATGCATACATTTTTCTTCTACCTCTTTCTCTGATGCTATGCTCTTTGTAGTGCCCCTTTGTCTCCTGAGATGGATGATTTCAGCCAGGGAAAGGAGAAAGCCATCCTTAGTATGGTACCACTTTGTACCACCCTTCCACACACACCTCCAAAAAACATAAAAGCCATATAGTAAACCATAAGTTGAAATAATGCCAACTTATTGTTTCTCAGAAGGTGCTGAGAAAACTGACTTTTAACTCTACTTCAGCTTTCAAGCCTTATATACTTTAAGGTTTTCATGAAAAAAAAATATCTTTTATTTGCTTTGAGGTGCATGGTCACCATGGGATATACAAATGTGAATTGAAATGCTAATCTGTGAATGATGAATAATTATTACAAAAACATTTATCTTGGATATCTGCAAAAACAGGGAAGAAGGAAATAGGGATAATGGAAAGAAAAATATTCATATATAGGGAGCCTTTTGAATTTTTCACCCTTTCTTTGTCTTCAAGTATAAACTATTAGCTTTACATTTGGGTTTAGAGCTTGTGCCTTGCCATTAAGTGCCAAGGAAACTTTTTCTTTTGGCCTTCTTGGCCTGCTTAAACACTTTCATGATGTGAAAAGATTTCTTTATTACAATACTTTGCTTTATGGCAATAAGATCATTACATTTTGATGTAGCTGCAGTAAAATTAAAGGATATGATGAAGTGTGGAAAATACTACCAAAGCGGCATAAAATGATCATAAAAGCCTGTCTTGATAGACAATTTACTGGAAACTTGGGGGTGAGAAAATCAATGGAAAATATGCTTCCCCTTTTGCTTATATGATTTAATTTCTCAAAACTTGATTGTACTTGTAACACCATGAAACCCCATGCATTTTACTCTATTGCTTTTTTGCAGTCTCTCACAAAGCAAATACAAATCTGGAAAATTCTTGAGTTCACTTCATTCTAGATGAACTATGAAAATCTGAGGTTTCATCTTACAGGTGATATTTTTGAGTTTTCATTACATGGATCTCACTATTTGAGAATGACATATTCACAAATTTGACCTATCCTTCCTAAATTCCATCTAAGGTAATTGCAATTAAAAGGACTAGTTCTGAAAATCCTGTACCTATGACACCTGGGGAAAAAAAATAGTAATAATAAAAAATCAAATTAAGCTTCACAGAAATATATTTTTTTTCATTTAGTTTTATTCTTACTTATCTGAAGATTACCCACCCAAATATCTGCAATTTACATAATGAGATCTGACCTTGCTTGTGGTGATGGCAGTTGTGAAATCTGTTGAATCATCTGTAATTTTGTGCTTTTCACTGTCATATTAATAAGGATAAATTCTTACACAACTTTGTAGCTTTGCATCTACTCCAAGTAAAGAACAAGAAATACAGAGTAGAAGAGAATACAAATGCTGAGCAGAGAAAACAAGAGGAAAGGAAGAAAATATATCTCCCTGCTTGACCTTTTTTGTATTCAGTTTGGAAACTGTAACATGTTGTTCTAAATGGTTCTTTCTTTCTGAGAACCCCAAAAAGCTTAATAATATAGATCACAGAACCACAGGATCACAGAATTGCAGGGATTGGAAGGGACCTTGAGAGATCATCGGGTCCAACCCCCCAGCCAAAAGAGGTTCTTTAGAGCAGACTGCCCAGGTAGCTGCCCAGAGGGGCCTTGAATATCTCCAGAGAAGGAGACTCCACAACTTCCCTGGGCAGCCTGTTCCAGTGCTCCATCACCCTCACCATGAAGAAGTTCTTTCGCGTGTTGGTGCGGAACTTCCTGTACTCCATCTTGTGGCCATTACTCCTTGTCCTCTCCCCACAAACCACTGAAAAGAAGTTGGCCAAATCCCTCTGTCTCCCACACCTCAGGCATTTATAAGCATTGATAAGATCCCCAAATCATAGATAGATGATAGGAGGAGGTATTACTTATCTCTAACATTATAAGAAGCTTTCTAGCCAGAAAAGCATAAAAATGAACTTTAAAAAGTTACACTTCATAAAAATGTCAGATCACAAACAACTAGAACAACTTCAGAACAACATTTTGTTTGTAAAATTCACTAGTTCCATGGACACTGTGTATGTGTATATTTAAATGATGTCAGATAAAATTCAAGTCTACATGGTTGACAGCAAAGTTACTTGTGAGTGTTATGATTACTTGTTTGTATCTGGGGAAACAAAAAACCAAAGATTCACAACACAAGAAATTCAGATTAGCTACAATGTCCTTCAGGTACAGATGTACTGGTTCTTTACTCATTTGTTTTTTTGGTTTCTTGGTTGATGTCATTATGCCATTATAATTCATTGGAGATTTAACTTGTTTCATAGCATATTTTTTTAAATTTATTTTTTTAGAACATAATATGGCCAGAAGGGAATAATATTAATCATATATGCTAAGAACTGGCATCGGTCTCACTTTATTTCTTTGTTTGACATTTAGAGAACACTTTCCTGAAAGACTTGAATCAGATTTTGATTTAAAAAGAATATACATATATATATTTCTATCCATAGTATCATAAAATAGAACAAGAAGCAAAACCTATTGAGTTTCTAGTAGAGATCTGCGATTCTGCCACCATGTTTATTGATTCCCTTATATTTCTTCCTCATTTGCTCTTGTCTCATGTAATTTCTTGAGATAATTCTGGGAACATTTCTGTTCTGTCTCACACAGAGTAATCACCGTATGGTGTGCTCAACTGACATCTCTATCTAAGTGATTTAAGTGATTGTCCATTAAAGATTTGCAGCCTTATGAGACATTTCCCAATCATGACAGTCAATCATTTAGGAGGTCAGTTCAACCTTTCCTGCATTTACTTTTCAGTAAATTAACATTTCACCAAAAAAAAATAAAATAATAATAATAAAGTACTGCTGTCAGAACTAAGCTAAGTTATTTAAAATGCTGGTGATGATTGAAAATGCTGCATACCAATATAAAACTAAATTCCCAGGAAAATATATTTTCACATCCCTCTACCCCAAATCAGTATTGTTTTATTTTCATTGGCACCATTTTTGTAATAATGAAAAGGTAGGACACTGTGATTTGACTATTTGAAGTGGTCATGATCTTTCTTCCAATTGCATCAATAGAAATTAATATTTTGAGATTTGAAAAATGAAATCTATTTCTACTATTCCAAAAATTAAGCTTAATTTAATTTGATCTCCCTATTCTTCCTTTCTGTATAGATGGACTGAAATCCAAGGAGTCCCATGTTTCAGCATTTCTTATTCCATAGTGCTCATGGCACTCTGATATGGGTCAGCTGGAGGAAGTTCCTAACTCTGAGCTCCATATATGAAAATGTTCTGGGCATATGTAGTTAAAAAAAAAAAAACTACTTACGAACACTTTTTTGGGTGTTAGTATACATTTCCTGGGATTTTGGTCAAATTGGAAATTAGAAATACTCCCTCTAAGAAAAAATAAGAAATATTCAACTTCTCCTATAATCTCTGGAGTTAGATTCTTCAACTTTTCTAAAATTTCATAGTTGCTACAATTTTATTGTTTGGAAATGACATGCATTTAAGTGCTCTAATTAATTCCTGCTCTTTTCCTGTCTGTCTCACTCTCATCCAACTTTGAGGGAGTCCTGTAAGTCAGGGGATCCTCTATGTATATATATATATGTATGTATGTATATGTGTATATATACATACATAGAGGTTCCCCTGATTTTATATATATATATATATATATGTGGGAAAAGGGACACAACCATATTCTTTTAATTGTTGCAGTAGATTAAGGGACACCGCCATACTCTTTTAATAGTTACAATAGATTAAGGGCTGGAACCAGACTTGGATGTATTTCCAAGCCAGGCTTTGTTGTGTTGTACATCTTCCTAGTGACAGCTCTGCTGAACATAAAATAGTAGCAATCTCCAACAGATGTTCCACTAATCAATATTTAAAGAAGAAGTATGATGAAAGCAAATTAATCTTATATAGAGAATGACATCCCTTCTGTGGTATGGCACTTGACGCCCAAGAATTTGTACTGCTGTCACCCAGTTGTTCTTAGAAGAGAAAAAATGAAATGAGGCTACTGGATAGTTCCTGCTGAGGTGTTAAAGTTGTGATACTGAAAAGGTGAATGAGTGTAAAAGAGGATTTCAGTTGATATTGCAAGCAAAATGAACCCTAACATACCAAAGAGCTTTTGTGTGAGTGGGTGGGATGCGTGGCATCATCTTATAACCCCCAAATCTTTAAAGCGTTCTTTAAAGGTCTTTCTGAAATACTTTTAGCTTCATCTAGTAATAAAGAATCTTTCCTTGTAGTTGATTCTTCCTTCAAACTCTCCCAGTGAGCAAGCTTCTTTCAAATGAACAGGCAGAGTGCTGTTAAGTACTTAGATAGAATCCCTTTGCATAACCTACTATCTACTCCAGAATTCCTTCCAACTGCAGCCTTCAAATTCACTTTACAGCATAACCTGCTTTTCTTCATGCCTTTACTAAAGATTATCCCTCAGAAGGTCCAGCAGTACATAACAAATCAATCACTGCTGCCCTTTTGACTCATTAGACTCAATTTCGTTCATTACAACTATAAAGCTTGTAGGAGTTAATTGAAAAGCAAAACAGCAAGGAGCTAATGGAGCAAAAGGAACATTCTGCATGGGCAATATTATTTGTACCTGAACTATTTTGGAGAGTTTGTTTAACATTGTAACAAATAGTTTCATTAGACCACATCAGTTTCATTAACTGTCTCTTTTTCTGGATATGTCTTCGACATGACAGAGGGAAAATAAGAGTGAATATGAGTGAAAAATGTCAAATATGTAACTGTGTGTAGATGATTCCATTGTCAGAATGGGAAAGGATTTCAGTGAGCAGGTTCAGAAGAAGACAGCTTGGTTTAAATGCCTTTTCTGCTGTTTACATGTATTTCCTTCTGCTTCTAAAATAGAATATAGCTAATGCGGTATGAATAAGGCAGTTATATCATTTGTTTTCTCTTGTTTCTGCATCTCCATTGAAAAAAATAGAGATACTGACCATTATGTTTTGCAAAATCTTTTGCAATCCAGGATTTGTACTTTGTGGGCCCCTTTCAGCTTGGGATATTCCATGATTCTATGAACTATTATTTATATACATATATGCATATGTATATATGTATATGATGGTGTGCACTTGTATTACGATTATAAATGAGCATATGTCTGTAGATTGATGTTCTACACATAATATGTTTTCAATTTACTTTCTTACATTATTTAATTATGATAGTGATATGATATGACAGTCTACTGAATTCACAAGGTCCAGTGTGAGTTCATACTTAAGTAATTACTAAGAAATTCTGTGAAGGTGTTATCTGAGTAACTCCAAAATTATGCAACATTTTATTAATACTGCAATTTCAATTCACTGATTTCTACTAGAGAAATGTATTTAAAATCAGTCAGTGTATGTAGTAGTTTTGAATTTATTTCCATAGTGAAATAAATCTTTTTTTTTTTTTTTTTTTTTTTTTTTTTTTTTAAACATAGCATTATCCTTCTACTTTGAGATGATGGTTGTTATTCAGGGTATTAATTTAAGACAATTTTAAAAAGCTTTCTTCTCAGCATGTTTTTTTTAAATCTGCTTTGAATTGGAAGTTTTCTTATTTCATTCTGTGACAAACTATTCAAGGAGCTGCAAATTGTAATGCTTTATCCTGTATTGTTCACATCTTTTTCAATAGATTTCAATACTTTCCCAATGTGCAGGAAACTAGACTGACATATGTTACGTGCTAGTACTTACAGTGAAAAGTTCTCTGAAAAGACAGTTTCTACTGTATTCCAGTATCACTGGATGATATTTCAAATGCATGCGTGTTGTAAATTCTGACATTATAAGAAACAACTGTAGCACACAAATTCTGTTCCAGTTTTCCAGTTTGGAGAAAACAAACAAACAAACAAACAAAAACAATTCCCTACTTCCTATGCTGTTTATCTAAAAGTTTGATCCAAACTAAGCTACCTTTCAGAATAGTTTTGATACCATATGGATTTCTTTTTACTCTCATTTATTTGCCTTCAAGACTACTGAAAAAGTTCCATCTTAATTTGATCTAACATTCATACACTTTATGGCTCATTATTCAATATTCCTCTCAAATTTTGTTGTGTTCTCTGCCATGCTGAATTGCAATTGGGCTGGCTAGTTCTACTTCCTGTTTGCATTGTCTGTTCTTGATGAGATAAATTTCTTACAAACCTCTAGAAAACCAATGTATCAGCACTTCAGGATCTTCTAAGCTCTTTAGAGATTTCCTCTAGATGGGCAAAAATCTCCCATGCTGCAAAGAAAGAACAGAAACAAGTTCATTATCCTTAATATTTCATTGAATCCACTGTGAGGTTAATATTTCTTTGGACAGGTATTGAAAGATCTTTCAAATCAAATGTTTTTTATATCTTTTAAGCAGCATCAGGTTGAAAGACCAATTTGAGGGTAGAAACAGTAAACCAAAATAAATTACAACAGTAACATCACCACAGCCATCTATCTATTTTTTCTTACTTAGCCCAGATAGGAACATAGACCTGCATCAACTTTACTGCCTTAACTGAAGGCAAGTTGATTTATCCCTTGGAACACAGGTAAAATCATTGCATTGGCACTGGCTTTTAAATGCACCTGGTGATTTTCACCACAGAAGGAACCAACATGTTTCTGTTATAAACCTTGTTATGATGATATACAGCTCCTTTATTAGTATCTCATTTCATTGCTTCATCTATCAGGGACTGTTACATACCCTAATATTTGTCTCCCTGAATATTGCTTGATGGAAGGGTGCTTACTTTTTCATGACCCCAGACTGGATTAAAATACAACTTGTTCTTTCCATAGGTGCATTTCAAACAGAAGTGTTTTGGAGAAGCTTTACTTTTCCCTGATAGAGAGTGTCACTGTTTTAAAATAGTTAATTACATCTTTCTTGGCACATGGAGTATAATTGCTCTGGATGTTATTTTTGTCTCCTTTCTTAGAGGGTCTGATAAATATACTGAAAGTCTCAACACCACAACATGTGCATCCCAGCATATCCAGAATTACTTTACCTCAGTGACTGCCTTTCACAAGTATCTCTGATATGTGAGGTTACTACAAGTAATTGTAATGGCTGCATTTCTTTATCTGTCAATAGTTGTAGTCACTGATAACAAACAACATAATTCTTTCCTGTTCTTAGTTCATTTCCTTTAATGGTCTTAAGATCAATTTTCTATGTAACTTACACTGAAATCATCCTGCAAGTTAACTGGAGGCTCTGTTTTCATTCCTATGTCAAATGCTTTTAAAACAAAACCAAAACCAAACCAAACCAACCAAACAAACAAACAAAAAAACCACTCTGATCTTGTTCCCAGGCTTTTGATATTTTTTATGGCTAAAATACCTGGATATCCACTATAATCTTCTACATAATGTTGCTAGATCATTTCATGATTGGTGTGCAGAACTTTGTTTTGTTTGCTTATTTGTTTTTGTCCTATACATGATCCTTTATATACTGACTGAGAAGGGAAAAATCAAGCAAGAAATGTGAAAGTTAATAGTTGACAAACTGTGAGATGAAATACAAATAAGGTTTATTTGTCTTTGGAACAGCTCTCTTAAAAAATAAAAATGGTCATGAGAGTCAGATGTTAGTTGAAGCGCAGGCAGGTATACTCCCATTTTTTATATTTAAATACTTTTTCAAGGATGACCATTATCCTTGGGCATATACTTCCCTTTAAGGCTTAACGATTGGAGTGGGATGCAACATAGAAAGCCATAGGATGGTTAAGCACACACTCATCTCATAAAAGACTGCTCTCCAATTATTTTTTTTTTTAAAGGTAAAATTCAGTTGAATTTTAAAGCTCATTAGTGGTCACTTAGCAAACTGAAGAATGTCTGACACTAGCATATTTCCTAAAAGAAGTTTTTAATATTTTCATACTTATTTGTAGATATTTTTGACACAGATATGCAACCCTTTTACAAGTGATCTGTTACTATATTTCACAAATAGGAAAATGGAAGGTTTTGAGACAGCAACTGGATGGTTGAAGGTGCATCATCACATTCAGACCAGTCAGTGGATGGAAAATATGATCAAAATAATTTGTGCAACATAACCATTTATTTTCTTCTTGCATAGCTTCCACATCAAGAAAATCCAGCAACCTGCTAAAAAGAATAGAGTTCCAAAAACATTTTTCTTTAAGCTACAGTGGTACTCAGATTCGTGCTAGATAGGACCGTCTGTACTATACTGTCTAGCTCTGAACTATAATATGTCAGTTTTGGAGCAACAAGATATGCAACAAGCACATGAACAGTACTTGCATTAAAATATGTAATGTATGTATTTGGAAAAAATGCTGACTGTTAGGTGTTATTAACATATGTATATTTATTATCCATTTGAATTAATTAATATTCATCTTAAGTATTAGCATTGTATTTTTAAATTGTTTTTATGAACATTGTGTTCAGTAAGATTTATAAAGGGAGTACATATAAAGATGTACATAGATTTTGTGGAAGTGTGGTTCTAAATGACCAAATAATGCTAATTAATACTAGCAGACTGAATGGAGAGAATATTGTTGTTACTGATGCAGAGATTATCTAGGGCTTCAGAGAAAGCACGGTGGGGAAACAACTTGCCACACAGTTCTGATAATAAGGCATGTGATGAAGGCTACTGATGGAACAATAACTGTTGAATTTGCTGGAGGGAGCTTATATGATGTAAAGCTTTTGAGAAGACAAAAGAAAGGATGATAAGACTACCTGAGGCCTGTAGGATATTGAAAAAGGCAAAGAAAGACAGCCCTGTTGGTCATTTTTTTTTTTTTTTTAATATATATTTAGAATTTTGGTATGTGATGATGTATTAGAAAATACAGTCTAATAGGAAAAATAAAGTACTGAACAAAAGAAAACCAAATCCCATGTTTTGTGATGTGCTTTGTTTGTGAACTACAGGGCTCCACCTGGATAAGGCAGTATTTATGAGACCTGAAGCCAGGTCTAGCAACAAATCTGGATTTTATTACTTTCTTTTTTTTAATATTGAATCATTCTCATTACTTCTGCAACCTATTTTATGTACTTTTGTTTAATATAAGAATTTCCTTGTGATGTGTAACAGTCATGTGGGTATATATCTTCTTGTAATGTATGTGGATCTTTTCATGTGTGTTTTAATAAATTTTATTTAATATGTAAGGACCATTACTTCTCTGATAAAAATCAAGTGGTCCCAACAAAGCCAGAGCCCACCCTCTTTAATATCTTTATGGATTATTTGGATGAGGGAATTGAGTGCACCCTAAGTAATTTTGCAGACAACACCAAGTTGGGGGGGAAGTGTTGATCTCCTGAAGGGTAGGAAGGCCCTGCAGAGGGACCTGGACAGGATGGGTCAATGGACAGAGGCCAATGGGATGAGGTTCACATGGCCAAGTGCTGGGTCCTGCACTTTGGCCACGACAACCCCATGCAGTGCTACAGGTTGGGGCAGAGTCTCTGCAAAGCTGTGTAGAGGAATAGGACCTAGAGGTGCTGGTTGATGCTTGCCTGAACATGAGCCAGCAGTGTGCCCAGGTGGCCAAGAAGACCAATAACATCCTGGCTTGGATCAGGAATAGTGCAGCCAGTAGGACGAGGGAGGTGATCGTCCCCCTCTACTCTGCTCTGGTGAGGCTGCACCTCAAGTACGGTGTTCAGCTTTGGGCCCCTCACTCTAAGAAGGACACCGAGGCCCTGGAGCATGTCCAGAGAAGGGCTATGAAGATGGTGAAGGGCCTGGAATACAAGTCCTGTGAGGAGCAGCTGAGGGAACTCAGATTGTTTAGTCTGGAGAAGAGGAGGCTCAGGGGAGATCTTATTGCTCTGTGTAACTACCTGAAAGGAAGGTGTGGGGAGATGGGGGTAAGGCTCTTCTCACAGGTAACTAGTGATAGGACTAGAAGGAATGGCCTCAAGTTGTGCCAGGGGAGGTTTAGATTAGAAATGAGGAGATATTTCTTCTAAAAAAGAGCAGTCAGACATTGGGTTGGGTTGCCCAGGGAGGTGGTGGAGTCACTGTCTCTGGGGATGTTCAAGGAAAGGTTGGACGTGATGCTTAGGGACATGGTTTACTGGGTTACATTGGTGGTAGGGGTATGGCTAGACCAAATGATCCTGAAGGTTTTTTCCAACTTTAATATGATTCTGTGATTCTATGAATATAGGAATTACATGGATGTGAGAGCAGCTACAATACTGTTTAGTTCAATAGGTAAGTTATATCAAAAATTTATTTCCTGATAAGCACACATCCATATATACATTTACTCATATTTGGTTTTATGTGCATTTTTATGTATGTTTTACTACTTATAGATATGCATGTATATATGTATTACTTATATACATTTTTCCTGAAATGTTATATATGATTTCTTTACAAACTGTGAGCCAGCAAGGAGTAAGAAAAGGCGCTTTGAAGCAATTTATCAGGCTTACTTCTGTAGGAACTGAGTTTGTTGAATCCAGATAATGATTCATTTTTTCTAAAATTAGAAGTTAGTTCTGCCATCCAAGCATTCTAAATCTAATAATTAGTAACTACTGCTCCCTGAAGTGGATTTAAGTGTATTGTCTGAATAACTTCTGGAAAATTTTAGACTTTTTTGTTTAGAAAATAAGTGAAATGAAAAACATCCATACTTAATTCAGTAGAAGAATATTATGAAACAATGCAACAGCAGTTAGATTGCTAATGTGCCTGATCATAGGAAAGGTTATAATGTAGATGAATTAACACAGTGTCATTTTGTCAAACCTAATATGAATCAAGAAAAAAGAGGATAGGTACTATAACTGTAAAATTAAGTCTATTTTAAAGCATTGATTAATATAGATATTTGGCCCTTCCGCAAAATTCTATCTTTTAAATACTCCACAAAGTGATATGTCAAGGTAATCTAGTAGAATGTGAACAGAAATACCTAGGCACAGTCTTAATATCGTGTGCAAAGCAGAGGTGGCCTTTGCATAATTTCCTTTATAGAATATGCCTTTATATTAGATTTCAAAGCATTTCTAACATACCATAAAGAAATATGAGCAGCTATTATCATTCAAAGTATGGTGAATTTGCATGCATCTTCTGATCATTTTGGAAGAGGAGAGGCACCTCTCTAGCAGCTCTGTAGATGTTGCTGAAGTTGCAAAAAGAAAAAATTCTGATTATCCTTTACCTGGAGTTTGATCAGTGATAACTTTCTAGTTGGTGTTGGATATGAACTGAATCATTCACTAAAGGTAAGAAATTACATCTTCTGGCTCATACTATGGGGAAAAAAAATCTCAAAGGCAAAGGCAAGTAATGACTTGGTGCGTCCTAAGCTTGGGTGCTGCATAGAAATCAAAGTTGAGGTCATCCACGGTGCGACGTGCAGAAAACACAGAGGCACTAAAAATCTGTGCACCTTCCTGTGGGACTACATGAGGAACTATAAATCACTAGTCACTAATTCCAAGATTTATACAATAATGCAATTTACAAAAGTAGATATTTAAAACAAACAAACAAATAAAACAAAACAGAAAAGCAAGCCCAACCAATCATACAAACAAACAAACAAACAAACAAACAAAAAAGGAAAGATAAGAGATATTGTAGAGTTAAGTTATAAAGCTGAGCTTGATAATTTGAACAATTACCAGAGCTTCTAAAGAGCTTCTTAAGTTATGTAGGCAGATGAGTTTGCCCTGATGACTTGAGGTTTAGCTAAGTGAGCAGATCCTGCAAAATGACTGGACATGACATGAAAAATTGCTGGACATAGCAAGTAACAAAGTGAGGTGGTGCAAGAGGTACGGACAGTGCCACAAGGGATGCCTTTATTGCAAAGACAGTTGAAGAGGGTTCAGTGAGACACCAGGCTCCACAGATAATTGTAGAGGAACAATGGGGAGTATTACAGGATGTAATCTTGGAAGGCCAACAGTGCCCAGGTTACCTTTTGGTAGCACTAGCTAAGGCCACAATCACCTTGGTAACCATATCTGAAATACCAAGTCTGGGTGCAAGATATTGCAAAACTGGGACTAATGGACAAAAAATAATTAGGGGCAGGATGCTGATTTGGGTGGAAATTACAGTGGAAAAAAGGCAAGGGTCAAAGCTGAAGAACAACAAACATGGGAAAATGGGGAGAGGGATATGAAAGGGACTGGATGTCAGCAGCAGCTGTGCCCAGTGAGCTAGGAGGGGAGAAACACCTGGGTATGAGTGTGCCTTGGACAGGGCTGGAATCCCAGTGTCCACTAAGTTTGGAATCTCCCCAAATACACACTTTCTGTATGTGTAGCAATTTGTCAAAGCAAGGAAGCTCAATATAATAAAAATAGAGAGTTTGTGTTTGATGACAGACTGAGATAGACCTGAAAATTTTGTTTCCAAAATGTGTATCAATAATAATAATAAGTATAATATATAATAAATAATAAGAAATTAATAATAATTATTATTATTCATGCAGTTAATAAGATATAATAAGACAAAGTATACGGTAATGAGTGAATGAAAGACTGGGTGAGTAGGCAGTAAGGAGGCAGACAGACACTGCAAAATGAATATGGTCAGTCGTGTTTGTAGGTGCCCAGTAGCAGTATTTCAAGGAATACATAACAAGGCTTTCAATAAGAGCATTCATGTCAGACACTAAAAGCTACTACCAAACTGCAAGACAAATTCATGAACATATAGCTAGAAGACAAATGGAAGACAATGATGCAGAAGTCTTGCAGGGGCACTTAATATGTTCATCCAACATGTCAGTACAACAGAAATAGCCACTTGTCACGTCACATGAAATAGGAAAAATAAGTTTTACTTTTTAAATACTTGATACCTATTCTATATCATCACAGAGGATTTTATGAAAAGTTTAGTCACTGTCTGATGTTCGGATAAAATACTAGTGGAGGTGTTCACAAAAGTTACTTTTTTGTCCTGTAAGATTAGACATCCTCTCTTGCTTAAGGCACAAGCTAATGCCTTCTGGGAGATTCTACCTCCCCACATGCATCTAAATAAAATTAGTAGAAGGTTGTCAGGTAGAACAGCTCTGTTGAGTACTACCTACCCTGACTCTTTTCCCCTTCAAATCATGGTGACCATCTCCAAACTGTCACCATGCTGTTTCTCTTGAAAAAAATTGGTCAGTGTCTGGACAGTGATGTGAGTGCTTGAGACAGTGACATGACCTAGATACTCTAGGCATGCATCTTACCACTAGCTTCAGAGGACACCCAGGAAGAGTAGTTGTGGTTTCTGTAAGTTAATTATCCTATTCACAGCCTTTGTAATATAAGGTGAAATTGTCACTAGCTTTCTGTGCTTTGACAGAAAAGAGGGAATGAGCCCTGCTTTTCATCTCAAGGTCAACCTGTTGATTATATAATATCCAGATTTCAGTGCAAATAAGAAATGAACAAGGATAGGATCCTGACTTTCCCTTCCAGGTATATGAGAAGAGCATGGAATGAATGGTATGTCATTTCGTCACCCCCATTCATCAAGTTCAGGCATGTCATAACTGGGGGGGAGAATTTACAGTATTATCATGATCTGCTTGTATAGAGGGAAGACAGGGGAGGCTCAGCCACTGCTTCTACAGTCTACTCCTGAGACAGGCATTGCTACAAGTTGGTTGTATGCCAGGGCTTTTGGAAAAGCTCCAAGTCTGCCAAATATAAATGATAAAACAAGTCTGTTACATTGGTAATTCTGATGAGGAGAGAACTTCAGATATGAAATGTTGAATCAGGAAGTACTTTACCCTCTTCAGCTGAAGAACAGGCTGATGATGCAGAAGGCTTGAACCATCTATGGAATGAGAGAACAAAGGCCTAAGGGTTATGTTGAAATGTTAAATTGACCTCAGTGATTTATTGTGGCCTTTACTGAGAACTAAAGACATGATAAATCATTTTGATACTGAAACCAAGGTGACAATTAAAATATATTTTAAAATATATGTGCCATGGAAAATGTAGTCAGTAACAAGAATAAAGTAAAAATATAGATTTAAGAAAGAAGACTAAAATACACTGATTGGAAATGTCAACTAGATGAGACATAGAATCACAGAATCACAGAATATCCCAGGTTAGAAGGGAGCAACAAAGGTCATCATATCCAACTCCTGGCTCCACACAGGACCAACCAAAAACCAGACACTGTGTCTGAGAGCATTGTCCATGCATTGTCCAGCATGGTCTTGAACTGCAGCAACTTAGTGTCATGACTACTGGAACTGGGTTGCCTGCCCAGTGCCCGACCACCTCTGGGTGCAGAATCTTTCCCTAACACCCAGCCTGACCCTCCCCTGTCCCAGCTCCATGCCGTCCCCTCGGGTCCTGTCGCTGTCCCCAGAGAGCAGAGCTCAGCGCCTGCCCCTCCACTCCCTGTGAGGGAGCTGCAGGCCGCTATGAGGCCTCCCCTCAGCCTGCTCTGCTCTAGGCTGGACAAATGGTCTTCATCTAATAGAATCAAACAAGTATAAGAAATGTATGATCCAGAATGGCCTAAACAGTTTCCAGGCTAAACACCACATAGGCATTTTTTCATTGGTAATGGAAGCTAAGCTTTTGGTTACTCTGATGCAATTTTTGTATTTTTGAGCTTTCCAGAATTTATTTTAGGGAAGAATGTATATGTTTTTGTTTATTTGTTTGTTTTTGACTGGATGGAAATAGCAAATATTTCATGCCTTTATGAGAAATGATCAAAAGCAGAATGACAGACAATGCCACCGTGTCCTGCATTTTCTCAGTAACAAGATCCCAGCCACTGAAATGTCCAGACTGAATGACGTTGGACAAAACACAGAGATGTGTGTGTTTGTGTGCATGTGCATCCAAATAAAACCATCCCCTGGCTGCTAAGATTTCCTCTGATTAATGTCCAGTCACATCTATGCCAATTCATTTCTGATTTACAGGGCTTAATGTTGTGCTTATATCACTGCTTGAAAACATCCAGAATTGATACTGTCAAGGAGCTCTGGCTGAGGAGAATATTATACAAAGTGAGCAACAGTGGAAAGCATCAGGAGCAGCAAAGGCTGCAAGTGGAGAATACACCTCTCTCTCTGAAAAGGCCATCAGATAAGTAACTGCTCCAAGAACAATGAGCTGTCAGAAAGGCGTTGTGGTCTTGCAATAATTACCAATCTTTGTCCATACAGACAACTGAGAGTTGTGATAACTAATCCTCTCGGTTTTCAGATGTACAGCTGTGTACTCTAACCTCCTGCCTAAGGCTCTCTATGTGTGAGAAATTTTCCATGACCCTCTGTGGGACTTTCTCTCTTTCCATTGAGCAACAGTTTGTGGCCACAAGGTACAGATGAGGAAACAGTAACAGATGTGATGGAGGATCTGGTCTGCCATGTGACAAGAGCACTACTTTCATGAAGGTTTTGGATCTGCTTTCAAGCAAACACATCTACAAAGAATCATTAATTTTAATTGTAGATATCCCAGTAACACGTCTATGAAACCCAAAGTCTGTGTAAGATTTTGTGTGTAAAATTTCTGGTGCAAGGGAAATAGATTCTGTTTCTAGGGATATTTTTGTTCAGTTTTGTAAAGAAGGTTTGTTCTTCTAGAACACACACAAAGAAAAATAGAATAAGTTATGTATTTTGTGGGAGTTTGGTCTGAGTAACGAATTCAGGATTTTGGAATAAAAGTGATAAGGATTAATATCTCATAAAATGGTCTTTTTTACACTGCACTCCATTCCCCACCAACACCCCTTAGTGCTCCAATCCATTTGGTAATGGGGAAATAAATGTTATTTAATCTTTATCACTTCATTGTTGCTGAAGTACCTTAGAATGCTGTTTATTACAGAGATCATATTTTAGAAAAATATTAAATTCATGATGAATAAATAATTCTGAGGCCATCCCCTAAATAAGCTTTCCTTTCCTGAGAATGATTGATGCCAGCTCTCTTCATAAACCTGGAAGCCCAGGGAGGAATAAATGGTGGTACATTCCTTTTGTGAGCCTTTGACTTTCAACCCTTAATGATAAAGACATTTATGACATCACAACAAAATTCTCAGAGGCAAACATAAAGCAGTGGCAATTCTCCCCCTCCGTTGACAAGACCGTTTGCTGTGGCCCAGTCTGAGCCAAAACTGACTTCAGGAGATGAAAACTGTCAATAATAAAGAAGTTTCTCCTGAAAGCTGATAGACAGCAGCCTTCTCCTTAATTTGACAGTCGACAGCAAATCTGTCCTGAGTGCTCGTTGTTTGCCTTGCCTTAACCCTACCTGCCAAGCCACGAAGAGGCACAAAACTGGGGCATTCCTCATCCCCAGCAGAAGACTGAGGCAATTTTATGTCTAGGTGATATCTCAAACCTACTCTTGAGCCCTGGAAATGTGAAGAGATGCTAAGTTGGGGCAGCCTTCTTTCCACAAAGAATGAGTCAACTTCTGTCTAAAGTGACACCTTCCAAGCTCTTATCTCATAATCACAGCATAGCACTCCTGTAAAGCTGTTTCTGCATTTTCAACTACAATACCAAACCTAAATTTAACCTATGCTTGACCCAGAAACAAGCTTACCTGCTGTTGTTTTAGTCTTTGTCAGCACCAGCTAACTTTTCTCTAATTGTCCTTCCTGTAGAACCTGAACAAATACATTTGATTTGTGATGATTCTTTTGTCTCATTGTATCCATAATTTTAAGTGTAGCTGTGAACATCACAGCTGTGAACTGATGATGAATCCCCTTCACACAGCCCATCTCCATAAGCAAAATGCTCTTCTTTGGATGAACTGCATTCTGACTTTTTAACTGACCCTTCAAATGCAACAATATGCGTCAGGGGATAAAGATAATTTGAATTTCCTTAAGTAAATCTGATTCAGGGCTACCATCCTTCAGTGTAAAATTTTATCCATCCTCAGAGTCAGATGACACTGACCCAAAAGCTGTAGCCCTTTGAACATACTACTGAAGTTTTACCTCTTAAATATTTCGTTATACTACCTGACATAACTAACCTCAAACCCAACCCTAATCTGATGTCTACCCAGAACACAGATATGGGAGAGACATTTCCTTCTCTTAAATTATTTATTCAGTTTCAGGTCCACAGCCTTCAAATTATCAACATACTGAAGTAAACTTGGTCCTTGATCCTTTACTTTTCTTGACCCTGACTTATATCTTTGCAGTAATTCAAAATAGATTTGATCCAGAGAAAACACTTTTTTTTCAACTATGATCTTAATTGACCCCAGGTACTGACATCACCAGTCCCCTTCCTGTAAGCAACCCCAAGAACAGAGAGCAAGAAATTATCCACTTGCATCTTATTTTTTTCTAATCCTGATCTGAATCCAAACCCTTATCTAAACCTGCCACAGTAAAATTAGTGATTTCAAAGTTCCCACTGCTAAAAGAAAATGCTTTTAAATAGCATCAGGTTTTAATTCTCTATCAAAGTAATTTTCTGTGGCTCTCTATTGTGTACTAATGAGCAGCAGAAAGACAGCTGTGTTTTAGCTTTGATAGCTGCAAGCACTCATCTATTTTTGGGGAAGGTAGATTTTGTAATAACCTAATTAAGCAGAAAGATTATTGGCTATGTTTAATGGTATAGTTTTCCTTTTCTCTTACTACTTCTTTTTTATTTTTGGCAAGTTTCAGTTTATACTCCAGAACATCATAAATTTCACATAAACACAGTGTAAAACATTTCTGAATTGCCATAAACAATCCTTAAGGATGTTAAAGCCATATTCTATTTCCTGTACTGAATCTGTTTTGTCTCCAGTGTCATAATAATCTGTCTCACTCATATGCACAGTGGCACTGCTAATTGTTCTTAATTGAGACTAGTAGTATCTAATATGCTACAGTGGTTTTCTGCTGAATTTTGATCGTGTGCTTACTGATAAGGGAATCTAGACTCAGGCATTAGACCTGCTTATTGCTATTCGGACAGTCACAAACATTGCAACATGAGAGACCTCCTCCCTTTATAGGCAATATTTCCAGACTCACATAATTGTCAACAGTTATCTAAAGATTTTAATATTCCCTTCCTTCTCTCTGACTGCTGAAATGCAATCCCTGTGAATATAACGATGAAGAGGCAAATTAGTTTCTTTATGTGGAACCTAGTTTTCCTCAACATTTGTGCTGGGTATTAAGAAATAGAGGGATAATAAAAATATTTCTTCCAAGGAAAGTTATCTTAACAGAGTTTTACATCCTCCATATTTCCCAGGTGGGCATATAAAGGAAGGAAAAGATGGCATCAGAGATTTGATAGTTTCCACTACCACACGTAAAAGCATGATACAAACACAAGTAATTTCAGCCAAGTATGATTTATATTGATGTACCCAGGCTATGATGGGGGCAAACACCTATTGCCTTCAGTAGTTTTTAGATGAGATTTAAATATTAACATAATTTCCTTTGATGTTGACTCATCTTCTCCCCTTTCTTCTTCTATTTGCTGGCTACCCAATATGCATTTTAGTCATGATAACTCTTCAGCAACTATCACATTTCTCTTTTTTTTTGTGAGCCTGCATCTCAGAAACCTGAGCTTTCTTCAGCTACAAGGCAGAATTTCTTTGGCATGGGTTCAACTGGTCAGACGTGTGAAGAACTGTGACTCCCTGACACTGCTGGGTTGGTGGATGGCTCCAGTACAAATCCAGTTACACCAGCATCAGACAGCATATTTCACTTTTAAAGTATTGATATTCTGTATGAGTACTAAGTTTTATTATTAGTGCTGAGTCCACCACAGGAGCACTTTTCAGGTGTGAAATACTGTCTGATGTCTCCAATCAGGTATTGCTTGTGTAACACAGCCTTGTTTTCAAATGTAATCTTACTTTTTAACTTTACACCATCTTTTCACTGTACATGAGCATGCCTAACAGTGAGGATTAGGGTGAAAATTTTGTAGCATTAGCTTCTGATCGCCTTGACAGTGATAGGATTGCTGCAGGCATATGAGATCATGATGTGTGATGGCTGCAAGGAGATGCATCAAGATTTATTCTTAGTAGCATCTATGATAACTCGGGAAGCACCAGAGAGGCAAAATACATTAAAATGTGCTTTTATATGGTATATCAGCAAAACAAAAATTAAACCCAACAGTTTATCCAACTTTTCTCTTCCTATGCAACCTCTCAACTGAGAGTGTTTGCTGGTTCCCAGCTGCAAACAGTAATTGGTGAAATTTTCCAACTTTAAAGATGATTTACAAATTAATTCATAGCATAGGTCACCAGTGGGATGAGCATTTGGGCTGGCCTAAGTACAGTATCAATTCCTCTGGCATTAAATAACCTTTCTTTTTCTGACTGACATTAATGGCCTTGCAGGTAGCAGCATGTAGTTCTTTCTGTCATTTACTTTCTGAGAAAGATCTCATAGTGTTCCCAGTTGTTACAACTCAGTTTAAAATTCTGCTCCATTCAGGGTAAAGGCATATATATCATCAAGTCAAAGCCCCATTAGAGAATCAGATGGTAGAACACCAATGCCAAAATTATATGGCTTTGCCTAATTGCTCATTTGTATTCCACCTTAGTGATGCAGGTTACATTTTCTGTAGGAGGGTGAGTAGAAAACCAGAGACTGGGGGAGAGAAGTCTTTTGAATCTGTAAAGGGCAGGAAAATAATTTATCTTACAGGCATGGCTCTGGGTGCAATGTAAAATCAAGCAGCTGGAGGCATTTTGGCAGATGGAAATGGCATATGAGAATTAGAATATAGTATATAGTACAAGATAAAAGAGGAATAACCTTCTTTTAAAAAAAAATGAAGGTTATGTTCCCCTCTCTCTCCCCCTGCCTGCACCCCTCCCCCCCACCCCGATTTCATTATCAAACCTTAATTTTAGAAGTAATAAAGGACTAAAAAATTAAGATTTGACAATGTTGAATGGTGTCTCATATGACTTGTTTTGTTGTTGTTGTTGTTGTTGTTGTTGTTTTTTCCTGTGAAAGCTATTTTGGCTTTGAACCTCTTTGCTATTGTTAGCATTTATATCATTAGCATTTAAAATCAGAATTTTAACTTTGTCTAAATGAAAAGGCTTGATCATTTTGTTTTTTCCCTGTGGAGAAATGTATTCTTTTCATGCTTAGATCAAATGTGAAGGAAAAAAAATTACAAAACTTACAATATTTTGTGAGGCCATTTACAAAATAGGATTTTCTCCACTGTATAATCCTTATAAGAATTTATCATTTCATATTTCTGAATTCAGAAATAAATACTAAAAACAGTGAAGGAAAAGATATTATAAAAGATACATGCAAGCGTGTTTTCCAAAGGGCATAAAGCAGAACGTTTTTTATTGAAGAATTTTATGGTGTTGATATCCATTTCAAAATGCATGCCTTCAGTGAAGGAACGTGTAACAGCTTTCAGTGCTCTAAAACTCATTCTTTTTCTTATTTGCATTTCCTCTGTTTTTGTAAGATTACACTAATTATGATGATATTCTTGCCTTCTATTGCAAAGAAACATTAAAATCTGTGCGGTAATTAATATTGCTTTTTCAAATAATTTTATCTGTATAAGTCAAGAAAAATATATAGGACACTGAATTATAAAACAGAGATAACAGGTAAAGCATTGCTCTGCCAGTAGTGTACGGCGAGGTTTACATGTCAAAGCTCAATGTGAGCCAGCAGCGTGCGCTTGCAGCCCAGAAGGGCAACTGTGTCCTAGGCTGCACCAACAGAGGTGTGACCAGCAGGTCGAGGGAGGTGACTGTCCCCCTTTGCTCTGCCCTTGTGAGGCCCAACCTGGAGTCCTGCATCCAGGTCTGGGGCCCCCAGCACAAGAAGGATGTGGGGCTGTTAGACCGGCTCCAGAGGAGGCCATGAGTATGCTCAGAGGCTGGAGCTCCTGTCAGGAAGAAAGGCTGAAGGGGAGAAGACTCTGGGGAGACCTCACTGCATCTTTTCAGTACTTAAAGGAGACTTATAAAAAAGATGGAGAGTGACTTTTTGCTTGGGCAGATGACAATAGGACAAGGGGTAATGGCTTTAAACTAAAAGAGGGCAGACTTGGATTAGAGGCTAGGAGGAAATTCTTCACTCAGAGGGTGGTGAGGCACTGGCACAGCTGCCCATAGAAGGTGTGGATGCCCCATCCCTGGAGGTGTTCAAGACCAGGTTAGATGAGGCCCTGAGCAATCTGATCTAGTGGGTGGTGTCCCTGCCTATGGCAGGGGGGTTAGAACTATATGATCTTTGAGATCCCTTCCAACCCAAGTCATTCTATGATTCCGTCACTCTGAAGAGCACAAAATGAAAATGTCGATTGAGATAGTGACAAAAGACCATCTTTCTTTTCCTTTTGTATTTTTTTTAGTATACTATATAAGCTAATATATTTATACCCTTTATTTAGACCTCTGTGAGGATAAGAGAAAATGCCAAATGCCAGATCTTCTGATCAAGAAAACATGTCTTATGGTCATTGTGGCTACCATCCCACACCATTTCTCCTCCCATGAGGACACAGACTGGAGGAGTGATGTTTTACATGCCATGGCCATTCATCAGTGTTTCCCTGTACCTCCTGCACCTTCAGACACCTCTGTGTTCACAGAGCTGTGACACCCCACAATTCGACCATTCAGCCTGGTCTTTAAATGGCTGCCAGCTTTCTTGCAAAATGCCCTTTACTCTGAGCTTTACCTATGTCCTTTTTTTTTGGCTAAGACAGAGTTAATTTTCCTCCTAGTAGCTTGTAGGGTGCTATGTTTTGGATTAGGATGAAAAGAGTGTTGATAACACACTGGTGTTTTAATTGCTGCAGAGCTGTGCTTACACTAAGCCAAGGACTTTTCAGCTCCTCGCTCTGTCCTGCCAGCGGGCAGGCTGGGGGTGCAGCAGGAGTTAGGAGGGGACAGACCCAGGACAGCTGACCCCAACTGGCCCAAGGGGTATTCCACACCTTATGGGGTCATGCTGAACAATTATATGGGGGGGGGCGGGCAGGTGTGGGGACCGGCTGTTCGGGGATAGGCTGGGCATCGGTCAGCGGGTGGTGAGCAGTTGCACTGTGCATCACTTGTTTGTACACATTATTAGTAGTAGTACTGTTATCATTATTATTATCATTTACCTTTCTTTTCTATCCTAATAAACTCTCTCTGTCTCAACCCACAGGCTTTCATTTTATTTATTTATTTTTGATTCTCTCCCCCATCCCAGACAGGGGGGGAGAGGGGGGAGAGGGCGAGCAAATGGCTGTGTGGTGCTGAGCTGCCAGCCGGATTAAACCACTATACCTGACTATTCACCATGTACAATTGTTTGGATACAAATATATATGGTCACTTTGATACATCACTTCAAATAACATTTGAAGTAAAAATCTCTAGGGTTTCCTGTCAGAAGAAAAAGAACAAAAGTAATAAAAACACAAAGCCAAAACTGTTTTAATAACAATTTTACTTCTATTCAGCTACCGTGGTTAAATAGTATAATAACATTGTAAATCTTGTAACAAAAATATAACCTTATTTTTAAACCTAAGATTACCCTCTGTCTCAAACCTCTTGAAGAGAAAAATGTTATTCTATTAGCTTGATGCTAGCAGAAGATGATTTGTCACAAAGCCAGAGCCATACTGAATCCTGTTTTACCTTCTTTGGATGCAATAACACATATTTTAAAGTCACTGTGAAGAAGAATATTTCTTGAGATATGATGGCATGACCGCATAAATCCTACAGTACTTGGAGATCCTGGCACTGCAATAATTAGACATACCAAATCTATAGCAAGTACAGATACCCAGACTGCACTAATTAGAAATCCCATCCAGCCCTAAGAACAGCCACCGTATTTTTAAGAATAACAGGTCTGGAAAGCAGCATACCATGACAAGGACTGAACTGCACTGCCTTCCCACACAAATCAGAGAATCATAGAATAGTTTGGTTTGGCAGGAAACTTAAGGATGATCTACTTTCACCTTCCCTGCCATGTGCAGGGACATCTCCCACATCAGGTTGCCCAAAGCCCCATCCAGCCTGGCCTTGTACACTTCCAGGGATGGGGCATCCACAACTTCTCCGAGCAGACTGTGACATTGCCTCAGCACCCTCTGAATAAAGAATTGCTTCCTTACATCTAATCTAAATCTATTCTCTTTTAGTTGAAAGCTGTTACTCCTTGTCTTATCACTATGCTCCCTGATAGTAAGTCCGTCTCAAACTTTCTTGTAGGCCCCCTTCAGGTACTGGAAGGCTGCAGTAAGGTCTCCATGGAGCCTTCTCTTCTCCAGGCTGAACAACCTCAACTCCCTCAGCCTGTCTTTGTAGGAGAGGTGCTGCAGCCTCTGGATCATCTCTGTGGCCCTCCTCTGGAGTCATTCTAATACTTCCATGTCCTTCTTCTGCTGAGGGCCCCAGGGATTAACACAGGTGCTCCAGGTAGGGTCTGATGAGAGCAGAGCAGAGGGGGACAATCCCTGCCCATGCCCTGCTGGCTACGCTGCTTTTGAGGTAGATCAGTATACAGCTGGCTTTTGAGGGCTGAAAAGCACCTTGCCAGCTCATGTCAAGCTTCTTGTCCACCAGCACCCAAGGTCCTTCTCCTCAGGGCTGCTCTCTATCCATTCTCCACACAGCATGTATTTATGCTTGGGCTTGCTCTGTCCCAGGTGCAGGACCTTGCACTTGGCCTTGTTGCACTAGATGAAGTTCGCACAGGCCTATCTCTCAGGACTGTCCAGGTTCCTCCGGATGGCATCCCTTCCCTCCAGCATGTCGGCTGCATCACAGAGCTTGGTCACCAAGACTCACCATACAGTTTGGTTGAGTCACCATCCTTGGAAGTCTTCAAGAACCAAGTAGATTTAGAACTTAGTAGCATGGTTAGTGATGGACTTATCAGTAGTAGGTTAAAGGTTGGACTAGATGATCTCGAGGTCTTTTCCAACATGAATCTTTCTACGATTCTGTGATCTTTCCAGGCACAGAGATGAGGCTGGCTGGCTTGTAGTTCCCCAGGTCTACCTTTTTTTCCTTTATAAAAATGGGGGTTATGTTTCCTCACTTCCAGTCAGAGGAATCTTCATTGAACTGCCACGACTTCTCAAATGTGATGAACAGTGGTTTAGCAACTACACCCATCAGTTCTGTCAGGACCTCTGGATCTCATCAGGTCCAATGTACTTGTGCACCTTTAAATTTCTATATAAAAAATCAGATGACAACAAATAAAGTTCACCTCCAAGAACAATTGCATGGCATACCTTGAATTGTTTCCACTAGCAGGTTAGCTCCATCCTCATTCATGGTGGTGGTTCTAAGACCAGACACACCAGAATCATCAGCAGCACGGTTAAAATGCACATTCCTTTACCTGTATTTAATCTCTTTTCCGTTTTGAGTAGGGTAGATTTCCCTTTTCCTCCAGCCAAGAGGGTTATGTGTTTAGGACTATTTAATTTTGAATGAGGTATAAAATAAGGTTTTGGTTAAAGATTTAAAGTAATCGAGTAACTACTGTACTCATTTAAAAACTGATACAGGAACTCAAATCCTACTAAAATTCATTGTAGGTATTTCTGGAAGAGCTAGCCTTTCAAAAGTTAATATATGCAGACACCCCAAAAGCATTTTGTGGATCTTCTTTAAAGCAAATGTTCAGCTGGACAAAAGGAGTTTGAGACAAAGTTGGTCAGTCCCTTAAAGGATGCTAATTCTCCATTATTTCAGGGAGTTTGGTAGAGTTTTAACAACATTCAGTGACTAGTCTCTCCCTCTTCCCCCCCCCCCCCCCCAATTGCATCATATTAATTTCCTATTATTTTTGTTAAGGAAATAATTTTTAAAAGATCATCCTAGTTTGAAAAGTTTGTGGAAGAGAGTATATAACAGGATAAAGAAATAAAAAACAGAGCTAGTGGTACGTAAGCAGCCTTTGGTGTTGTCATCACCAAACAAGCTTCAGAAGAGAGGGAATAGTCTGACCCCCAACCTCTGTCAGACTGGTGTGCTGGGATTTTTTTTTATTATTATTTATTTATTTTTAATTTGCTTGCATTACACAGTGCATGCATGGCAGGCTTTTCAGGTCTTTTTTGTAGGTCATTCAGGAATTTTGTCCAACAAATGCCTCCTGCTTTGATCTTTCCTACTCTCCTATGGCTAATTGCAGCCCTAGATATGGTCTCCTGTCCTGTGGGTATCTTTCTACTTGTCCTCATGTTGAGTGCCTAGAACATATTTGGTTTCCCAAATAGTAAAGGTAAGTGTACTTAGAAAAGAAGTGTGATTAGACACCTCTGCTGAAACTTTGTTGTTCTGCCTCATCATAACCTCTGTCAATTTATATCCTTAAAAGAAGCGCTTATTTCTATGCATGCCAAAGGCTAGGAAAATCATCCCCATACTCAAATCATTTGGGATTCAGGATGCACAATGGTCACATTGATCTTATTTTTTCTCATAGAACTCATTTTTGTTGAGTTCATCTCATGTTCATCTCGTTTCATACTTTGAAATAAAACATCTGGCTAAATACCTAAAGTCTTACTCCAAAAGATCTATCTTGTGGCAGAACTTCTAATGTGCCTAATGTTATTTTCAGTCTCTAACTGTTGTTTTCCCCTTTTATCATATTGGATGTAGAACAAAATAAGAAAATGAAGCTTTCACAGTATATACTGTTTTTCTGTAGTGGCTCTGACACATCAATATGACTTAAATTATCACAGGATCACAGAAACATAGAATCATCTAGGTTGGAAGAGACCTTCAAGATCACCTAGTCCAGCCTATGACCTAACACTAACAAGTCCTCTACTAAACCATATCACTAAGCTCCACATCTGAACATCTTTTAAAGACCTCCAGGGATGGTGACTCAACCACTTCCCTGGGCAGCCCATTCCAATGCCTAACAACCCTTTCCGTAAAGAAGTTCTTCCTAATATCCAGCCTAAACCTCCCCTAGTGTAACTTCAGCCCACTCCCCCTCATCCTATCACTGGGCACATGGGAGAATAGATCAACCTCCACCTCGTTATGGCCTCCTTTAAGGTACCTGTAGAGTGCGACAAGGTTGCCCTTGAGCCTTCTCTTCTTCAGGCTGAACAATCCCAGCTCCCTCAGCTGCTCCTCAAAAGTTGTCACCAGATCAGATTTTGAGTGTGCTCCCACTTCTAAGTTTGTGTCTCACAATCGGTTAGCATTCTTTCAGCTCAGTTCAACTTCTACTTTAACAATCACAGTGAATTCAAAGTTTCTAATCATGCCTCAGAGACATTAAGAGCATTTTAGCATAAAAGATCACTCTTGGTTTCCTCTCGGCATTATAATGTAAAAATAACACTTACAGAAGCTTTGTTTTGCCATCCTAAGCTCTCTGCTCATGCTCTGTCTGTTCTTTGGTCCATGACTGGGTACTTTTCTCAACATAGCACACTACTATGAAAACAACATGTCTTGTATTGACAGTCCTTTCCCTAGACAGCCTTGGTATTACTTATATTCTGGTTGGTGAATGAGAAATATTTCAACTCTTCTATTCCAAATGGAGTCCAGCATTGTTCTGACATAACAAATATTGGTTATGAAAAATACCTTCAGTAATATTTTCAGGACAACACACCAAAAAAAACCAACCTCCAAACCCATGTATCATTTTTGACAATTGTTAAATTCTGTGACAATAGAATGTTCTGCACACTTGCTAAGGAGCACCAGGGCACAAGGGTGAGGAGGGGACCCCAGTTCATTTCACAGATTAAGAGGGCTCCCTGAAATAAGGGGCAAGAGATACATTTGGGCGTGCAGGGGAAAAGCATTTGGGGATTGCATAATACACTATGGGATGTTTAGTGGAAGAACTAAGGGCTGGGAACATGTTGTATATTTGTAAAGTATTGCCTTATGGAAGCATGATGCAATGGGAAGAAGGGGAGAAAAAAAAAGAAGACAAAATAAAGAGTGGGTTGGTTTGTTTGCTTTTGAAGAGCTAAGGTTTTCTCAGATAATGAACACTTTCAATATCTTTGCATCTGTGTAGGCAACTGTGCCAAGACACTGCAGTCTGTTGCTAGAATCAAGATCATATCTCTCAGCTTGCCAAGCTGTAAATGTGAGAAACACCACACAACACAAGAACACAGAGAAAGGAAAATAAAATATTGTAAATCCACAAATTCAAGAAGGATGGGGAAAGGGAGGAACTGGATTTGCATGTTTTGAACACAGGTTAGTGTTCTCTGACCCTATGTTTTATGATTCAGCTATACTGGTGCAAATATTTCACAGTAATAAAAGGGAACAAATGACAGTTCAGGGGAGACAGAAATAAATTTGTATCAGAAATAAGGAAGTATTGAGAGATATAGCTGAGATATACCCAAGCATGGATATATATAGTAAAACCTCTGACAGAATGCTTGCATTCGATATGTACACCGGTATTAAAACAGCTGTCAATGTGAGAGCCTTGGTAGCAATGGTGCTATTTATTGTTGATAACAGTGTGGGGAAATGTAGCTTTTGTCCATACCAAATTGCTGCTTTTACAAAGCAAAATAATCCTAGATATTTTTATTAACAAAATACAACTTGGAGACTATATTCACACATACGTGCATGCACACGCACACACAGAATGGTATCAGTAAACAGTCTTGTGGAATTTAAAGGAGGGTCATCCAGCAGCACTGTAAAACAAAATAAATAAATGAATAAATAACTTTCTCTATGAGTTTTTGAAGTAGTTTAACAGAGTGCTGTATCAGGACTGAAATTTTTGAAAGCTTAGGAGAAACTACTAAAATTATTTTCTCCTGCCTATAATTTATAACCTACAGATTTATACATATACACTGAATATAAGTCTTTCCCAGCTGAAATAAATTAAGGTGATGTTTTGTCTCTCAGGCAACTGAGGTTAAATCAGATTACTCCATCCAAAATTCAGTACCCAAACTGCATAATTTCATAGTATTTTTTTCAGCAATTGTAACCTGTTTGACTTCCTCACCCTTTCATAGAAATTGCAGAAGTAACAATGACTTCTGACTTCTAGACTTTTGTTGGCATTTCTCATCTTCACTTAGCGTTTAATATATATATATACGTCTTTTATACACCTTATTTTTTTAATTTTTATTTTTGCAGTTTGACCTTAGTGTTCAATCCCAGCTGCAGTGATAACAAACAAACAAACAAACAAACAAACAAACAAAAAAGACATTTCAGACCAAGGTTGAAGCAACGTTAAAAAGTTTTATTTTTTCAGACATTTCCATAAGTTCTACTCATAGTGGACATGACCAAGTACACAATTAAAATGAATTTGAACTTTTCTGTTGAATTAGAGACCTATAGAGTAGGCTTTTTAAATAATACCCATTAATGACAAGTAACTCAAAAAGTTTTAAGGAAATTAGTTATTTATGATTATTTATATTTAATACTCTTGAAAATTTTCTGAAAAATATCAGAGCATGGCAAAACAAAACAAAAAACAAAGATATCTTCCATAAATATGTGTGCACACTTCAACCAAGAAGGAAAGGAAAAACAAGCATTTAAGACAGTTTTGGCTGGGTCAGACTTAATTTACAGTGTAGAGATACACACAAGACAAATGTTTTGGACTTTCAGAAAACAAAAATAAATCAAAAGTTAATTTTTCTGGATATCTAATGAAAATAGTCATGATAACACAGAGATGGTTTTAGTTGTTGCAGAGCAGAGCTTGCACAGAGCCAAGGACATTTTTGCTCCTGAGGTTGCCCTGCCAGCGAGGAGCCTGGGGGTGCATGAGAAGCTGGGAGACGACACAGCTGCAACATCGGACTCCAACGGAGCAAGGGGACAGGACATGCCATAGGAGGTGTGGGATGGCAGTGGCTGCGCTGCCACCAGCGTCCCCTGCCATGCCGGTACACCTGGCCCCACCTCAGCACCAGATCCTTGTGGCACAGCGCTGTCCAGCACAAGCAGACCGCCGCTGTCCCAGGCCTCAGCTCTGCCCCAGGGAAACCCCCAGAGCAAAAGGACCTCGGTCTGGGCCACGGGCGCTCCGGGCCGGGCCTTGTGCCCTGCTGCCGTGACCCACTGCCTGGCGGTCTCGGTGCTGTGCCAGCTCCTACACACTCGGCAGCCCTTCATCGGGCTGGGAGCAGGCCTTCACCTCCTGCTCCTTGGGCATCTCTCTGTCCTCTCACAGAGACAAAGAAACAGGCACCCGGGGCAGCTGCTGCCTCCTGAGGCGCTGTGCTCCTGGGAGTGGGCACTGCACCACGGGGCTCGGGCCCCACAAGGCACACCGTCACCATGGGGACACCCCCGTCACAGTGGCCTTGTGGCCTGACACCGTCCCATGTCACAGAGCGCTGGTGCTCCCTTCCCACAAAGCCCTGGGACTCCCTTCTGAAAGGGACAGAGACCCTGACTTGCCGTCTGGACCCAACCCACAGGGAAGTCTGCTGCTTCCCTGGGGCTCAGGCGAGACATTGCTAGAAAAGTCACTCGCCTGATACAGCCCTCTGACTACTACCCGTTACTGGTTTTTCAGGCTGGTAATGACGAGGTAGCAAGGAGAAGTGATAAAGCGGGACTTTAGGGCTTGAGGCGCCTGGTCAAAGGATCAGGGGCAAACGTTGTGTTTGCATCTGTCCTTCTGGTCACTGGGATCAATGTCGACAGGCAGACTCAGCTCAGCAACACATGGTTCTGAGACTGTTGCCACCAGAAGAACTTTGGGTTTCTTTATCGCAGGAATGTCGACGTGGTATCACACCTGCTGGCACCAGATGGGATGCACCACCTCTCTCAAGGGGATAAAGATTTTTGCCCAGGAGTTAGCAGGGATGATCGATAGGGCTTTAAACTAGAGTTGAAGGGGGAAAGTGATAAAACCAGGCTGGTTTAACGGTGATAAGCTATGTGATGGCATGCCTGAATCAGAGAGACTGGGTGCTAGTGAGGTCCTTTGGTCTGCTCCACGAGGTGCTGCATACAATGAGGTGCATTTGAAGTGCTTCTACACTAATGCATGCAGCGTGAGGAATAAACTAGAGGAGCTAGATGTCTTGGCCCAGTCCCAGAGCTAGGATATCATCAGCATAAAGCAAAACTTGGTGGGATGAGTCCTGTGACTGGTGTATTGCAATAGACGGTTACAGGCTGTTCAGGAGGGACAGGCAGGGCGGGCGAGGTAGGGGGGTGATGCAGTATGTAAAGGAGGGGCTGGGCTGTGTGGAGCTTGCAGTTGGTGATGGCAAAGTTGAGAGCCTCTGGGTAAGGATTAAGGGACAAACAAAGTGGATGTCGTTGTGGGAGTCTATTACAGACCACCCGGCCAATATGAATGAATTCAATGAAATCAATGAATTATTCTTTTGAGGAACTACGAGATACCTCAAGATCAACTGCTCTTGTCCTTATGGGGGACTTCAACTTCCCAGATGTTAACCGGGAATATCACACAGCCAATGCAAGCAGGTCCAGGAGATTCTTAAAGCATATAGTCATGATCATCTTAAGTCATGATAACTTCTTAGTGCAGGTGCTAAGGGAGCCAACTAGGAAAGGTGCCCTCCTAGATCTGTTGCTTGAGAACAGAGAGGGTCTTGTGGGGAACGTGGCAATTAGCGGCTGTCTTGGTCATAGTGACCATGAAGTGGTTGAGTTTAAAATTTTTGGTGACAGGAGGAAAACTGCCAATGAAACTTCAACCCTGGATATGGGGAGAGCAGACTTCAGGTTGCTCAGGGAACTAGTTAGCAAGGCCCCTTGGGAAACTGCTTTTGAAGGCATTGGCGTCCATCAGTGTTGGTCAGTCTTTAGGCACTGTCTCCTAAAAGCACAGGATCAGACAAATCCTAAATATTGGAAGTCAAGCAGGCAGAGCAGAAGGCCGTCTTGGTTGACCAGGGATCTTCTGCTGAAGCTTAGGGACAAAAAGAAAGTGTATGGCTGGTGGAAGCACAGTCAGGTAAAATGGAAGGACTACAGGGATGCTGTTCGTCTTTGTAGGGAGGAAATTTGTGCGGCCAAAGCCCAATTAGAGTTGAAGCTGGCCAGGTCTGTAGGAGACAATAAAAAGGGCTTTTTTAAATATGTGAACAGAAAAAGGAGGACCAGAGAAAATATAGGTCTGCTATTTGATGGGGGTGGTCACATCACAAACAAGGACATAGACAAAGCAGAGCCTCTGTCTTCAACGCCAATGACGGGCTTCGGGACCCAGGGTGCCCTGAGATGGAGGACCATGGTGGTGGGAATGATAAACTCCCAACTGACCCTGAATGTGTGCAGGATGTTGTTCTCCACCTGAATCCATACAAGTCCATGGGTCCAGATGGGATTCATCCCAGGGTGCTCAGAAAGCTGGCTGATGTCATTGCAGGACCTCTCTCAATTATTTTTCAGCGGTCTTGGGAATCTGGAGAGGTCCCAGTAGACTGGAAGCTGGTAAATGTCGTACCAATTTTCAAGAAGGGCAAGAAAGAAAACCCTGGTAACTACAGGCCTGTCAGTCTCACATCAGTGCCTGATAAAATTATGGAGAAGATTATCTTGGGAGCTACTGAAGTGTAGCTGGGGGACAATGCAGTCAGTCACTGGTCCCAGCCAACATGGGTTCACAAGGGGTAAGTCCTGTTTGACTAACTTGATTTTCTTTTATGACAAGATCACCATCTAGTTGACCAAAGGAAGCCAGCTGATGTAATCCTTTTGGATTTCAGTAAAGCTTTCAACAGTTTCCCATAGGATCCTATTGGACAAAATGTCCAGCATACAGCTAGATAAAAACATCATATAATGGGTGAACAATTGGCTGACAGGTAGGACTCAGAGGCTTATGGTAAATGGGCTTACATCAGGCTGGCGGCTAGTCACTAGTGGGGTCCTCCATGGCTCTATTTGAGGGCCAGGTCTTTTCAATGTTTTCATAAACAATTGGGATGTAGGACTAGAAGGTGTTTTGAGTAAATTTGCTGATAATACTAAACTTGGAGGAGTTGTTGACTCTGTTGAGGGTGGAAAGGCCCTGTGCAGAAAGATCTGGATAGATTGGAGAGCTGGGCTGTCACCAACCACATGAAGTTTAACAAGAGCAAGTGCCAGGTCCTGCACCTGGGAAGGGGCAACCCAGGCTATACATACAGACTGGGCAACGAGACGCTGGAGAACAGCCCCACAGAGAGGGATCTGGGGGTTTTGGTTGATAGCAAGTTGAAAATGAGCCAGCAGTGTGGCCTGGCAGCCAGGAGGACCAACCATATCCTGGGGTGGATCAAGCACAGCATTGCTAGTCAGTCAAGGGAAGTGATTGTCCCTCTCTACTCTGCGCTGGTGCAGCCTCACCTCGAGTACTGTGTGCAGTTCTGGGCACCACAGTACAAAAAGGATGTGAAACTACTGGAGAGTGTCCAGAGAAGAGCTACAAAGATGGTGAAGGGCCTAGAGGGGAAGACATACAAATAGCAGCTGAGGTCACATGGTTTGTTGAACCTGGAAAAGAGGAGGCTGAGGGGAGACCTCATCGCGGTCTACCACTTCGTCATGAGGGGGAATGGAAGGGGAGGCGCCGATCTACCCTCTTTAGTGACCAGTGATAGGACCCAAGGGAATGGACTCAAGTTGCAACAGGGGAGGTTCAGACTGGATATCAGGAAGAGGTTCTTCACCAAGAGCATGGTCGTGTGCTGGAACAGGCTCCCCAGGGATGTAGTCATGGCATCAAGCCTGTCGGAGTTTAAGAAGTGTTTGGACTATACTCTTAGTCATATGGTCTGAATTTTTGGGTAGACCTGTGTGGTGCCAGGAGTTGGACTCAATGATCCTTGTGGGTCCCTTCCAATTGAGGATATTCTATGATTATATGTCTTCTGTGTCTAAATGCAGTGTCCTGCACTTGGGTACAGTGATCCCAGGCACGAATACATGCTGCTCAATGAGAGGGCTGAGTTCAGCCCTCGGAAGAAGGATTTGAGGGTGTTGTTTTTTGAGAAGTTCAGCATGAGCCAGCAATGTGCGATTGCAGCCCAGAAAGCTAACTGTATGCTGTGCTGCGTGAAAAGCAGTGTGGCCAGCACGTCGAGGGATGTGATTCTGTCCCTCTGTTCCACTCTTGTCGGACCTCAGCTGGAACTCTGGTACTCCCAACATGAAGAGGACATGGAGCAAACCCAGAGGATGATGAGAAAGGGCTAGAGGACCTCTCCTATGCAGACAGGTTGAGGCCTGCCTTCATAGGGGACAGAGGCCCTGATTTGCCATCCAGACCCAACCCACAGGGAAGTCTGCTGCTTCCCTGGGGCTCAGGCAAGAGACATTGTCCCTTCCAACCCAAACTATTGTATGATTCTATGATTTCTGTGTAGCATCATGCAATTGTAGTATAATTGTAGTTGGAACTCAGTGCTGAGGTGAGACAGTGAATGTCCACTTATTTCTACTATAATTGCCTTTGCAATATCTAGGCAGGATGGACCCAGTCCTAGACTTTGAATTGCTTTAGAAGCCTCTTTACATTGATATGTGCTCTATCATTGTTATTTGTTAAGCAGTAAGATTTCAGACTCTGACTTTATTTATTGAGCATCTCATGTTTACCACAAGGCGCATATATATCAATATATGTTTTTGAGCAGCCCTTAGACAAAGTAGTTATACACGAGCCTGGAGACTAAGACTAATATGAAGCTATTCTAAATATATAGACTGTTAATGAATAAAAAGGGATCAGATAAGTGTCGCACATGATGGTGAAATGTTTTCTCACACTAATTATATTTTCATGGTATCTCAACAATTGCAATATTTACTTAGAGGTAATTCAGTTTTTAACACATAGGATTTCTTTTAAACTGAAATACACTGGGCAGCCAGGATCAGCTCAGCTGTAGAATGCTTTTTTATCGACGTGTATGTACTGCACACTTTAGCTGTATTTTTGCACATCTGAGCTCATTGGCAACTTTGTAATAGGAGAAGTTCTAGAGTTCCAGGTAGTCCAGATCATGTTTTTTAAGATTACATAAAGCAATCTAGAACAAAATGCAGTCTTCCTTTAAAACATATTTTTTCATTAAAATGACATATATAGCTATAAATGCTAAATTTATAATTTTTTTAAAATGAAAATCAACAATAAAACACTATTAAATTAGCTTATAGTTGAATTAATGTATTACCTTGATTCTACCAGTAGCTGAACAGATGTTTCAGAGAAGGGTGCATGAACAGTTTTTATACCAGTCATTACATAGCCAGCTACCTCAGGGAAGCTTTCTTTACATACACAGGCAATTACTGCAGATTATCCTTTTCCACAATGAAGAAAACCTTACTGCTAAATATATTATGCTCTCCCTTATTTTTTGCTGCATAAACTCAGATATTCTAGTATGGGAGCACTAGCAATATATCTACTCTGACATAGGATGATAAATAACATTTGGAGTATTATTTAGTGTTATCACAGCCTTTTTCAAGTATTAGAGGAAAGCACAATGTTCCAGACTGTAAAATGTGAAGAATGTATTTCAGTTTAGCATACTGAAAGTTTTGTGATGCTTCAGAATTAAGGATGTCTTTCTGTGATGTTTAAGCAGATGATCTTGAATCATCTAGTGTTGCTGGTTTTAGAGTAACAGGAATAGTAAACATCAAATGTGAAAACTTGCTCTTTTGAGTTTCTTTTGTCAACTGTATGGAGTTCAACAAGGCCAGATGCAGGTCCTGCACTTGGGGTGCAACAACCACATGCAATGCTACAGGCTGGGGGAAGAGTGGCTGGAAAGCTGCCTGTTGGAAAGGGAACTGGGGGTATTGGTCAATAACTGGCTGAATATGAGCAGGCCAATAACATCATGGTTTGGATCAGAAATGGTGTGGCCATCAGGACTAGGGAAGTGGTTGTCCCTTTGTACTCAGCTCTAGTAAGTATCACAGTACATCAAGTACTGTGTTCAGTTTTGGGCCCCTTGACACAAGAAGGACATGGATGTGCTGGAGCATGCCCAAAGGAAGGCAGCAGGGTGAAGGGTCTAAGAACAAGTCTTATGAAAAGCAGCTGAGGGAGATGGGGTTGTTTAGCCTGGAGAAAAGGAGGCTTAGGGATGACCTTATCATGCTTTACAATTTCCATAAAGGGCGCTATAGTGAGATGGGAATCAGTCTCTTCTCCCAAGCAACAAGTGATGGGTTTAATTTGTGCCAGGGGAGGATATTAGGAAAAAATTCTTTGCTGGAAGAGCTGTGCACCATTGGAATATAGGAAGTACTTGAGTCACAATCCTTGGAGGTCTTCAAGAAATGTATAGCTGTAGAAATAAGTCACGTGGTTTAGTGGTGGACTTGTCGGTACTAGGTTAAAGGTTGGACTAAATGATCTTAGAGGTCTTTTCCAACCTAAATGATTCCAGTGATTTTCCAACCTGAATGATTGTGGCTGGAAAGCTGCCTGGAAGAGAAGGACCTGGGAGTATTGGTTCATAGGCGGCTGAATATGAGTCAGCAGTGTGCTCAGGTGGCCAAGAAGGCCAACAGCATCTTGGCTTGTGTCAGAAAAAGTATGGCCAGCAGGACTAGGGAAGTGATTGTCCCCCTGTACTCGGCTCTTGTGAGGCCACACCTCGAGTGCCGTGTTCAGTTTTGGGCCCCCCACTACAAGAAGGATATCGAGGTGCTCAAGCATGTCCAGAGAAGGGCAACGAAGCTGGTGAGGGGTCTGGAGAACAAGTCTTACGAGGAGTGGCTGAAAGAGCTGGGATTGTTTAGCCTGGAGAAGAGGAGAAGGCGACCTTATTGCTCTCTGTAGGTACCTTAAAGAAGGCTGTAGCGAGATGGGGATTGGTCTATTCTCCCATGTGCCCAGTGATATGACAAGGGTGAATAGGCTAAAGTTACACCAGGGGAGGTATGGGTTGGATATTAGGAAGAACTTCTTTACCGAAAGGGTTGTTAGGTTTTGGAATGGGCTGCCCAGGAAAGTGGTTGAGTCACCATCCCTGGAGGTCTTTAAAAGACTTTTAGATGCAAAGCTTAGGTATATGGTTTAGTAGAGGACTTGTTAGTGTTAGGTCATAGGCTGGACTTGGTGATCTTGGAGGTCTCTTCCAACCTAAATGATTCTGTGATTCTATGCTTCTGTGATTCTAAGAATGTGGGTTCTTTTTGTTGTTAATTTGAGCATTTATTTTTATTTTTGTTTTTTTACAATTGTCACTTTTAAAAAACTAAAAGGTGTCAACTATGTGTTTTTTCAGTGTGCAGTCTATTCCATCTTACTTTCAGGTATTCTTTGAAATCCATATGCTAATACAATTTAGAAAGTAGCTCATTAAATGTGTAGTGAATAAATGGGAAAGAGAGAATAATGAGAATTTATTTTCATATCCTACAAGAGAAACCAGAGAAAGGCCCTTCTTTTCATTATTCTCTACTATATGCCTTTTCATGATCAGTTTTACTGAACTTCTTATCATACAGCAAAAATCTGGTGTGTGAGCACTCTAGCACTCTCCCTTTGATTTATTAATGATGGCACCAAAAAATGACTGCTCCATCTGCTGCTGCATTCTGAAATTTAGTTTCTCAAATGTATGTTTGCATTTTAGAAATGTTTTCCAAAGAGGGAAATGACTAATTTAAGACTGTAGTTTACAGTGAACCTTGACTGTATACCTAACTAAAGAATATGCATGATGCTACCAGTAGTGTTAGCTGTCATCTAGCTTTGTAGAATTTCCTTGTATACTGCTCTGTCATAAGAAAGTGAGTGTTTGCCAAGTTTCATTCTTTTCCTATTGACTAACTGGCCTTTCACACAAAATCATTGGACATTATTTTAAAGATTCAATAGAAACAATCACCTGTTTGATATCTGTATCTGTGGAAAACTCAAATTGCAAAGTACTCTAAAAAGGCAAATGTAGTTTGACAAAATACACTTACAAAATCATATCCAATATACTTTTAACAAACATAGATTTAATCTGCATGGAGAGTGAGTTCTCAGGACATTCAACTGAAAGCAGTACAAAATTTTCACCTGGGAAGTTTAAACAGTACTGCTCTTCATGGCATAAGAGATTCTAATTGTCTAGAACCATCTAACCACTAACCAGATGGATTTAGAAAGAATGAATGGTTGTTAGTGTACTTGTCTGTCTTCTGGTTCATGTGAGAGTCCTTGAAAGCTTGGCAATGTAACATGGGCTTCAAACACAACCTACAGTAAATAGGACTGTTCATGGCTTCTAAGAATTTAGCCTTTTAGCCATAATTTCACTTCATGACCTGTTTTGGAAAGAAGTTTAAGTGGAGTCACCTAGGTACACTTGAAATATGTACCATCGCAGAACTAGCACATTTCCTAGGGAATATTTTGAATGTATCCCTGGTAATTCAACAAACCCTCTGGTGGTCAAATTGCTTCTGATGTGCATTGTTAAATAGCTTAGATAAGGTTAAATATTTCACTATGGAAGGACAACCAACCTTAAAAAGAAGAGCAGATGGTTAGCTTAACAGAGCAGAACATATTGCTATACTAAGCAGTAATTAATTCAATTGGAAACTATTGCTTAGGCAACGGCTGATCTCCAGAAGAGAAACTGGTAGACCTGAGAGTGTGCACTGATGTATTGTCAACTGACAATGTGAACTGCTTATCTACTGCCATTCATAAGCACTTGTTATTTAAGATAATTCACAAAGAAATAATCCAGACTGCAGAAGGAGTATGCATACATAACAACCTCTAAACTCCATGGGAAGTGGGGGAGTTGTGCTTTTTGAAAGAAGTGGTAGGCAGACTGGCATGAACCTTCCCTAAGGGAAGACCCCGCATTCTTATTGCCATTCTCTTGAAATTGTAAGTAGATCAAAACAACTATATGATACATACACATACTAGCTCAAAGGGGAATTAAAAAAATGCTGGCATAAAACTTACTCATCCTTTGGGAAGTACACAGGCAAAATGAGAGTAAGTCTGCCTAATGGACTATAAAGAGCCAATGAAGCAACCTGTATAGATATGTATAGTGTATATATCCCAGTATTTCTTTTCTTATGTGATTTCTTTTGGCAACTTTTTTTTTTTTTTTTAGATTTTATTTCCACTCCAGCAGTTGTTTGTAGTTTCTTTTTTGTTTGTTTGTTTTTCCTGATTATATTACTTTTAAATTGTGATTGTTGGTTTTAACTGCTTCTAGTAGCTTCCAGGGGCATTGCAACTAACTGTTGTCTCCAAGAAGAGGGACTCCACAACATCTCTGGGTAACCTGTGCCACTGCTCACCACCCTCACAGTAAATAAGTGCTTCCTGATGCTTAGGCAGAACCTTCTGTGTTCCAGTTTGTGCCCATTGCCTCTTGTCCTGGCATTGGAGGGCCCTGAGAAGAGGTTGGCTCCATCCTCTTTACACCCTCCCTTCAGGTTTTTTGATGTACATCCCCCCCTGAGCCGTCTCTTCTCCAGGTTGAACAGTTCCAACTCTCCCAGTCTTTCCTCATAAGAGAAATGCTTCAGCCCCCTAAACATCTTACTGGCCCTTTTCTGGACTCTCCTCATATGTCTCATGTACTGTGAAACCCAAACTGAACAAAATACTCCAGATGTGGCCTCACCACTGCTGCAGAGAAATGCCTAAAGAACATGGAGCCAGGCTCTTAACTTGGCTGTACATTGGGAGAGCAACAGACATTTGTTATAAACAGAAACAGGATGGTTTCCACCAGGATATATGGAAAAAATACTTTATTTTGTGGGTAATCAAGAGATAGAACAGGCTACCCAGAAAGGTTGTGCTATCATTACCATGAGACTTTTTTCAAGGCCTGATGGGATCAAGGCTCAGGCAACCTTTTCTGACCCCAGAGCTGACCTGATATGAGCAGTAGGTTGGACAAGGATCTCCTGTGAAATGTATAAATTCTCAAGATAGTGTTGAGTAAAACATAGCTTTTCTCTGCACGGGAACTGTGCATGTGGGCATCAAAATGCTTGGAAAGAAAAAAAAAAATGTTTACATTGTTTTCTCATTTTTACGTTTTAAAAATTATTTTTAAATACAAGGTAAATTATCCCAATGGAAACAAAACCTAATAAATTAATTAAATAAATTTGGAAATATATATAGGATAGGATTATTTGAGTTTAAATTCTTAGACAGGCAGTAAAGAGAGGTCAATTAACTGCCTCACTCTCTCTTCCCACATCAAATCTTTTATTTGAGGAATTTTTCTTTCCAGTTTTGCTAAAGAAAACCCTGCAAAAGGAATATGTTTGAACTTGGAATTTAACTCAGCTCTATTATTTTTGTTACGTTACTGATAGTTATTTTAATTAATCTAGTGATGATGACTATTATAGCCTGCAATGTAAACCAACTCGGTACACAGAAGACAGAAAGTCCATTAGATTCCAGAGGATATAGAAGACTATCTACTGTCCCTACAAGGGACAGTACAAGGCCAATCATACAATAGTATTTTTTTTCCTGACACTCAGGGAATCATAAATCTAAATCCCTTTACTTCAATGGCAACCAAGCATTCAAAATGGAACCCCTGAGTTTGAAAGTCTTAAGTATAACAGAGAATAAAACAACAAATGTCAGAACTAATGAAGAAAAACTTACAGTGACATCAGTAACTTCATCAGTTTTAAAATAATGACCAAGAAGGCAGAAAATATATCAGAAGATTTGTATCTTCATATTTAATACATAGTTGCTTATATAGCAGCAATGAGCAAGCTTTCAAGCTTGACACAACAAATATCTTTTTAAAGAAACCACATGGAAGCTTAAAAACACTGAAAATGGGACATTTTCTTCAGCACTAAGCACACAATATGCCTTAAGTTTTGTGGGGATATGTTTTTGGAAATGTGTTACAGGGAAAGAGACAGTTCAGACAGTTCAGTACAGGCAAGGGAAGTTAGGAATATATATTTTTTCTTTTAAGGCTAAAAACGGTGCATTACAGTGTTGGAGCTGAATGGTGAGTACAGTCAGATTGGACTATATCTTTTAAATATAATTGGAAGGCTGAACATTTTTTTTTTTTAATTCCAACATAAGAGTTCTACTTAGCTTTTTGGATGGTTTCCCAGACATAGTAGTTTCCTGTGTACGATATGTTCTGCTATTTCAGATAAATATTTTGCTGTAAGCACAAAAACAAGGATTGAGTCAGGTTAGTTTAAAAGGGGGAAAAAATGCAACGTTGAATAGTCCAACAGCCCTTCTGACAATGGCTTCCTTCCACAAAGCACTGCTGCTGACAAAATCTGCAGCCCTAGAAGACAAACTCTTCAATACAGAAATCTCTGTGGTCATAGGAGACCAAGCAAGTCTTCCTCGCTCCGTTTGCTACATGCCAAAAAGGAGAACGTGTGTGAGTAGGAATCATTGTAGAAAATCATTAAATCCTAAGAACTCAGGAGGTTACAAAGAAAGGATATTAGTGTAAAGACAGGGGAGAGACCTGTGTCTAATTTAGCATGAATACAGCATTTATCACCATGGACATATCACATGGATATGTCCCTGAGACATGGAACAGTAGAGGGGAAAGAGATGACTATGGTAAGGAGAAAGAGAATGTAGAAGAAGGAGAATGGGGAAGAAGAAAGGGAATACCAATAAGAAAGAGATGGGTGGAATTTATAGCAGTATCAGATGCACCTGCATAAGGCTTTTATGCATATTAATGACCATCTATTAGAAGTTACACAATGCAAAGCTATTTCTTCCACTTCCTTCTAAATTATGTGACTCTGAGTCAGCCATGAAAAGGATAAGAACATGTAGTTCACTCTGGCTTAAGGAAGCTGCTGTTTATGGAACCCATGGAAATTCTGTATTTTGTTAAATAGCAGATCCAGTAATTTACCTCACATCATACATGAGAAAGCAGAGCACTGAGTCAAAAGCAGAACCAGTATTACATTTAAGAGGAGTAAGGGATGGTACAGCTGTTGGTGAAAGATCTCAGCAGTACACATTATCTCTAGGAAAAATGGGCTTAATATATTAAGATTTTTGTGAGGCAACTTTCCTTTCCCATTTGGGGGGTGGGGAGAAGAGAGTCTACAACTCCTGCTGTTTGAAATCATGCATCCAGCCTCCAATATCATTGTCACAAACACCAATATCACCAAAACAATCTTTCTCAGGACATTTTGTTAAAGACATTTACTTTGAAAAGTTGATGAAGTATCAGCTTTTTCTGTTTTGTATTTTGTTTGTTTGTTCATTTTGTTTTTTCCCTCCAGCAGCAAAAGAAGGCATAGAATTTGCTGGACTTTGGATGCCATCTCTTTCCTGAGTAATTGCTAGTCAAGTGAAATACAGGAAAAAGCATTGTAATCCACTTTACAAATGATATTTGAATGACTAACAGTGCAGACACTGCATTAATGTCTTTGATAGCATATTTATCACAGGTGGTATTTGGTAAGAGCAGTTATATTGTAGGTTGGTACATTTGGGAACTATTAAGGGTCAGTAGGTCAAATATTAGACACCCATGATTATAAAATCTTCTGATAAATAAAACAAATATTGTACACCTTCTTCACCATACAATATACATTCAGTAATGACTTTCCTGTAAAAGACAGGTTTGGATAAAGCAGGATAATATCAGTTTTAGTGCTCATACGCACACTTAAGTTGCATTCAGCTCTTTAGTACTCTAATGTGGATGTATATGTAATATGCATACATATGTATATATATGTATAGGTACTAATACCGATGTTTGGGAAATATCTTCTGCAGAAAAGAGAGTAAAAACCTGTCCTTTATGTCCACTTTGGATAGGTAGAAAAGAATGGACTTTCAAATAGTACCAAAAGGTACAAGGCTAAACACTGGGAAAACCTTTCACAGGAAGATATTCAGCCTTTCTGGAGACATTCAGAACCCACCTGGATGCATTCCTGTGTGACTTGATCTAGGTACTCCTGCTCCAGCAGGGGGATTGGACTAGATGATCTTTCAAGGTCCTTTCCCATCCCTAACTTTCTGTGATTCTGTGAAAGGTAGTTAAGCACTGGACCATGTTATCTAGGCAGGTTATAGTATGTCACCCAAGGTCTTTAAGAACATTATTAATCAGCTTCTGTGAGAAACTTTAGAAAGAGTTGATCCTGGTGTAGGAAAGATGAATAAATAAGATGACCTCTTGAAATCCCCCCAAGTGGCCTGTCCAACCTCACATATGCAGACTTCTTTTTCTCTTTAAGGCATTACAGAACTGTGGTGCACATACTAATCTATGTGAGATGGCTGTCTGCTTTAATCATTAATTTTTAGGTGCCTGATCCAGAATAAAAATATCCCTTCCTCCAATACTCTTACAGTAATAGAGAGGTGTGGCTATATGGGATAGAAGAAAATGTGGAAAAAAAGAAAAAAAAAAAAGAAAAAAAAAAAAGAGGAAAGCATAGGAAAAAAAAAAAAAAATAAAAAAAATAGGAAAACATAGTGTTTTTTTTTTCATCAGTCAGTGAGATACCTGTGAGACAATTTGGCCTGGAGCTGTAGTTGCCCCAGTGGAAAATAAAAGATGGATCAGAACCTCATCTAAATTAAAATAAATACTGTAAACATCATTTTATACATGTCATGATGTTTCACATCAGCTAACATAAAGAGGTTAACATCTTGTGCAGATGCCTCAGGTCATTTGATAATAGACACAAGACCCAGCCTGCCTATGCTGCAATCCTGATCCACTTTTCTAACATACCTGCTGCATCACTCAGACAAGAGCTGAGGCTGAGGGCATGAGCTTAAACACAGCACCCAAGTAGCATGTAAAGTTTCCAGTTACCTTTGTGAAAGAAGCTGTAGGTCTTGGTGCACTCAGAGGTTTGCTGTGTCACCCAGATGACTAGGGGTCAGGTGAGGAGAGGTTGTGTCATGGTTTAGCCCTGTGAGGCAGCTCAGCACCACACAGCTGCTTGCTCACTTTCCCCAGGTGAGACAGGGGAGAGAATAAGAAAGGTAAAAGCACAAAAATTTATGGGCTGAGAAAAAGACAGTTTACTAGGTTAAGCAAAAGCCACGCACACAAACAAAGCAAAACCAGGAAATCTTTTGCTACTTCCCATTGGCAGGTAGGTGTGGCCACTTCCAGGAACGCAGCCCTCATCAAGCTCAAATGTTTCTTGACAAGAAAAACACCTTCACTCCAAATATTACCTGCCTTCCTTCGTCTTTACACCAGCTTTCATTGCTGAGCATGACCTCCTACGGCATGTTCTGTCCCCTTGCTCCCTTGGAGTCTGCTGTTGCAGTTGTGTCCCCTCTCAGCTTCTCATGCATCCCCAGGCTCCTTGCTGGCAGGGCAGCCTCAGGAGAAAAAATGTCCTTGGCTCTGTGCAAGCTCTGCTCTGCAACAACTAAAACCATTGGTGTGTTATCATGACAATTTTCATCCAAAATCCAAAATGAAGCATTGAATGAGCTTCTGCAAAGCAAATTAACTCTGTCCCAGACAATACCATAGCAGGTTGAGAGAACAAGTTCAGACTTGAGAGAAGAGGGCTTCAGCAGGAGATCTTGGAGCTGGTTTCTACTACCTAATGGAAAGATGCACAGAAGGTAGAGCCTCACTCACTACAAGAAGGATACTGAGTTGCTTGAGCATGTGTAAAGAACAATGAAGGTGGTGAAGGAACTAGAGAACAAGGCTTATGAGGAGAGATTTAGTGAACTGGGGCTGTTAGTCTAGAGAAGAGGGGGCTGAAGTGAGACCTCATTGCTCTCTACACCTACCTGAAAGGAGGTTACAGCAAGGAGGCTGGTTTTTGTTTTGTTTTGTTCTGTTTGTTTGTTTTTTTCCACAAGTGACAGGACATGAAGAAAGGGTCTCAAGTTGTGCTGTGGGAGGCTTGAGTTAGATTAGGAAGAATTTCTTCACAGCGGGGTTGGTCAAGCATAGGGACATCTTGCAGAGGGAAGCGGTGGATTCCCCATCCCCAGAGATATTTAAAAGACATGTGGACATGGTACTGAGGGACATGGTTTAGTGATGGGACTCTGTAGGTCAGGTTGATGGTTGGATTTGATGACCTTGAAGGTATTTTCCAGTGTATGTGATTCTATGACTCTCCTCGAATGACCACAGTGCTAGGACAAGAGGCAGCACAGACAAGTTGCAACACAAAATTCTTATTGTAAAAAAGGATATTTTTCCCCCACCTATTGAGTGGTCAAACAATGCCATGGGTTGTCCTGAGAGGCTGTGAAATCTTCTTCCTTGCAGATACCCATAACTTGACCAGACAAGGCCTCGAGCAACCTGCTTTAACTGGACCTGCTTTGAATGGAGAAAGTGGTCTAGATGATGTTCAACAATCCCACCCAATGTGCATGATTCTGTAACTCACAAGCTACGGAAGCCCTGGCCACATGGAAAAGACCGAGTACAAACAGCAGTAGAATGAGGCCTGTAGTACTGGACAGTGGTGAAGTTTATTTTGCCTTTATATATATATATATATATACACATATACACCCATTCTCTTCTGTAGAGTTGCTGTTTCATGTACTCAAGCCATATCTAACACTTAGGTATTTATTTTCTTACTTTTAGATGGTGATCTCAGAAACAGGTTTCAGTCTTGTTTCACAATGTTTAAGAAGAACTTTGATCTATAGTATATTGATGGTATACAAGATCATATTATCTATCAATTCACGTGGCTCTACAGAACTCACAGAAAATCAAACTACATTTTGGCAGTGCTATTGAACACCCTTTCTGTGATTTTTTTTCATTATACTCCTATGAACTTAAATGTACATGCTAATGTTCTATCACATATTTAGCTGTGATTAAAAACTAAACAAACAAACAAAAAATTACTTCCATGGATTTCATGTTGTCGTCT
>CM021704.1:13970561-13982770 GCA_011074415.1 Stictonetta naevosa
TACGACGCTCTTCCGATCTAGCCAATAGGCTAAATCGCCGATCCCCCCCAAAATAAAAATAAATTACCCAGGAGTCAGCCTCACTGACTAATTATTAACAAAGAACTTTCAAGTTAATCATCCTCTTAAAAGACTTTTGGGACCTTAACTGGTGTTTACTGCAGGGCCTTTTGAAATGCAAATCACTTATACAAGCTTCAGAAAGCCCCAACCTCTATTTGGATTCATTTGTAAGTATTTAAAGATCAAAGTCACTCCATCCCAGAAAGAAGTTGTAAAGTCTTTTCTCAATATGTTGGTTTACTTTCCCCACAAACTTTCATAGAAATGTTTTATATCATAGTTTTTGGTACCCACATACAGCAGTCAAAAATCCTTCTGAAGGCTTGTCTAAAGATTAATAAGTTGTAAGATATGTTTCTTTATTTCAAAACCTTTACTATCTCAGGAGGTCACTCAATCTATGAAGGTGACAGCTTTGGATATAGCATTGCAGCATTCAAAATGGGTGACCCACAGTAAATTATACAGCTTTCTCTTTTTTGTGCAATGGCTGTCAGTGTTTTTCATCTGTGGCTTTTCTGCAATCTAGCCGAGGTCTCACAACCCTATTCATCATATAAAAAGGGCACTGTGGTGGAGCCCATTAAAAAATTCTCATGGACCACATTTTCAGAAGTGAAGTGCCTGATCTTATCTATTACACAGAATCAGAAGGAACTGTAGTAGCTTCCAAAAAAAAAAACAACAAAAAAAAAACAAACAATAATGAACAAACAAAAACATTTTTTATCAAGGCCCCTATTTAAACTATTGCATTAGTTCTTAACACCTAGTAAATAGACTATTCCAGGCTGTGAGCTCTGATGCCAACTGGATGAATTAATTATAACATAGGTGGCATGTTGAAATCTCAAACACAGTGACTCAGTTATTTATGCATTGATTTTTTCAAGTTCTTTTCAATTTTAAACATTGAAAAGGGACAGCTATGAAGATCAATATGTATAGTATAGATTTATTGAAATACTGTAAATACATGCAGTTTTCACTTGTAACAGTTGTAACATAGAAATGTATTTCCTGTTGGACCTGTAAGTCATCTCCACGAGAAGATCTACTCTGCTGTCCGACTAACACTGTTGAACGTCCAAGCCAAAGGATATTCAGTGACCCAAGTATGATCTAAATGCATTCAAACATCTGTCCCAGTCAGAAGAGACCTTACAATAGGTATTAGTGACAATACTTGATCTAGGATGTAGTGTGCTTTTAAAGTACACACAAGTTCATGGAAAAAAATATGCATAGTACTATCAAATAATACTGTTAATAATGTCAAATACTATCAAATATAATATTTCTAGCTCCAGAACTCTTTGGTTTTGAAGGTACTGAAAACTGTGAAAAAAAAAGTGTAGTGTTCTTGTTATGCAATGGCCTGGACTTTTACTGATAGAGTACAAGTTGACTATTACCTATGTGTTAATACACATTGTAATGTCATGTGTGATGCATCATACACATGAAATAGGTGACAACATGTATCAGGTTCTGACACTACTAGCACAATACCAGTATCATGTAATGATAGCATTGCTAACATTCCTGCTGAAATAAATAAATAGCCCAAACTCAGCACACCCATGACACATACGCTGGCAGAATATTTGACCTATATACCCATGGGTTTTTACAAATTCATTTTGGCCTGCTAACTATGCAATTTTCTTCCATTCTCCTGTCAGCCAAGCCAACTCCTTACTATTCTCCTCCCTTCCTACTTTCTTCATATTAACCCCATTTAAAGTATATGTTTACCTTCTTTACTGGGAGATGGAGCAGGTAGATTAGCATGATTCCAACCCGATAACTTCTGGGATACATGTCTTTCAAAGAGAATATTAAAAAGGATGAAGTAGAGCTGGTAAGATATTTTTAAAAGACAAGAAAAGACTGTCACTGCTCAGCACGGGGGAAGGGAGGGTAAAAAGGTTAATACACTCCATGGAAGTGTTGCTAGGACAAGTTTAAATTAAACATGTCCTTTGAATGCTATCTAGCACTAAGATGCACTGGATACTATCTTAAACTGCCTCAGTCTTGCTTTTTTCTTCACTCCCCTTTTATCTTTTCAGCAAGTCCTGACTCTTGTCAAAGGCACCTGACAAAAGCCTTAACTCCAATGCTTTCTCAGGAAATAGCTTATTTTGCTTTCTCCCTTTCCCCTCCACACTCACACTTTTTTTTTTTTTTTTTTTTTTTGTCTGCTCAGATCTTGACTACAAACTGCCAATTTCCCTGTGGAAACATTTAGCCAGAGCTCCTCATAGAAGAGGTGAAAGGTGGCTGGGGCATTGAGAAGCAAGGCAGCTTGAGCAGGTAAGTGAGCAAAGCCCTCATGCTCTGATTAAAAATAATACATGCATAGCTAACCATTTATATTGAGCCACATGGAAACCCTAATAACTGTAAAGTGTTTTCCTTAATGGGAAAACATTGCACAGCGTTTATATAGTTACGCTGTGCTACTGTAGGACAGGAAATTGTCCGATCCTCTGACTGCTTGCCAGACAAGAACTGCATGAGGGCAGTGATAAATTCTCAGAGTAGGTCTCACCTCTCCCTACCCCATCTTCTCTCCTCCCCTTCTTCCATTATCACATAGAGTCAAATATGTAAAAAATGACCAGTCCTTGCCATCCTAATAGGACCCCATATTCCTAGCCACTCTTTACAAACAAACTGAACAGTACTATTATTTATTCCTATCTGGTGACAAACCAGAGAAACTCATTACATACTTTATTGCTTCAAAGTCAGCAGTTTCTATCAGTTCAGGCTCATGTTTCAGGAGGCAATTTACCATGGTCTCAGTTAAAGACGTATTTCAAAGTGAATCCACAAATACCAATATCACGTATGAATTTGACCCTAGTATGGGTGTTAAACTGTGCAAGAGTGCTATGAAGCTGCTAGCATCTGGAAGATGTTGGAATGCTTATGAATACATATAGGCAATTGCTATCTGTATTTCCTTGCATACCAAAATAAAAGGAGATAAGGTGATATGCTCAGATAAAAGTCTGCTATCTGTAGTCCTTATTTGCCTTGAGCCTATTGCATTTAAACATTTGTAATTTTATTAAATATGAACTCATAGAAAGAATGCTTCAGAATCACAACCCACAAGCTTAAGTAGTCAGGAGCTTGGAAGAGGTTAGTAAAAATCTCGCAACCTCAGACTTCAACCAGGCATCCTGGAACAGCACTTCTATGCCACAAGAGGCTCCTAAACTTTTAGGATTTACAACCATTTCAAAATATCCTAATAGCCACACCATAGCTAACAATTCAGTCATAAACTGGCAAACATCATAAAGTCTAATTTCTGGATTCTGAATGGAATAATCCATCTCTAATTCAAGAAAATTGCCATATTTACTTAAGATAATTAAATACTACGTGCATGGGTAATTAATAGATGTCTAATCCATCCAGAACAACAAATCTATCTTCATTTAAATGCAAAAGCAGAGGACATTTATATAGAAATTGATCAATGCAGTCATTTAAAAAAAAAAAAAAAACCCTTAAAGTTATTGGTTATAAGCTGTTTCCATTGAAGTCAACAGTAAAACCCCCCCATGGGACTTAATTTTGAGAATGGATGCTGACAGTTCATACTAAGTGCCTTGAAAATTCCATTCTTACATTTCTTCCAGGATATTTACAAACTTCCACAGTGATAAATTCCATATACGTTAGCTTAGCTATGTGACATTCTATGTGCAAGCTATCTATGGTATTAGAACAGATACACGAATCCTACATATATTCATAAGAAATACACCTTAGTAGGGTTACAGTTCAAATGAATGCAGTAGGCAGGCTCTCTTCAATTCAGACTGATTACATTTTAAATGGGGCTAAAGTGCATAATGATTAATATTTCACTATAATTATTTGTTCCAATTAAATGTAGCATGATTAAGTAGCATTTTCCCCTGTGCAACTAAACTGCCTTAAAAGAAGAAGAAAAAAAAAAAAAAAGAAAAAAAAAGAAAAAATTAATTAAGGGAGTTTTGGCTTGCTTATTTTGCAATTTTAACTACTTTTTTCAATTGTTAACTGAGAAATTTAGTTTCTCCAGTATAATTCTGCTGTAAACAAAAGTGTCCACAATCTCATAATTAAAAAGAAAAAGAATGATGCTTTCCAAAAACATAAAAAAAATGAGAAAGGAGATTATATTAATAATAGCTCTGGTTGACTTGGTCACCAAATTTACATTTGATGATAATTTCTTAATATGTTTGATTTACAAAATACATTGGATACAGTGGAAGAAAGAAACTAAATGTATTTCCAGTATTTGATACCTCCATTAAATAAAAATACAGTAAAATGGAAGGAAAACACCCAGACCTGTGTACTGCCAGACTCACTCTGAGAGCACAAGGGCTGACCTAAAATATTTGGTTCTTCCCATGTCATCTGGATGCTGCAACAACATTATAGACTTGTGATATCTTTCATTGACACTAGCATAATATTCTAATACCACAGCAGTGCAAGCTGTATGCCAGCACTTCCAGTAGAGCATAGCTATCTGACCTTGAGATGCAACAAGCTGCTACAATTTAGTGCTGAGCAGTCCAAATTAGGCTTATATTGTTTTCTTTCTTAAGACAACACAAGTTGCTGACTGACTTCTGAAGAACTGTCACTCTTGGCTTTTCTGAGAGATCATCACTTTCACCCCTGACAAAGCAAAGCAACAAAATGGCACTTTAACAGAAGAACTTTTATAGATGAGAAGTTCCAACTTGCTCTGGAATTTCTTTCCCATGGATATTCATTATCTTCTGGCTGATATTTTTAAACCTGCCTATGGGAGTTGGATGCCCAATTCCCATTAAAATTAATGTAAATTAATGGGAAATGAGTAACCAAATTAATTAATTGAATTAAAATTAATGAGAGCTGGGCATCCATATCCTTAAGGTAACTTTTAAAGTTTAAGCCAGTGAATTTTAGGACAATGAAAGCTTGGATAGACATAAATATACACTTCAGATATGCATTGACCTGTAGGAAAAATGGGTCAGTATTTCTGCCAGATCTTCAAAGGCAGTTAAGAGTTCAGCCATCTCAATGAATGACTGAAGTTTTTCCAAAGTCTGACCCATGTTTAATATATGATAATATTTTAAAAATCCTACAGATGTATATCTACATCCTAGACAATGGCTGCTCATAATTCAGCTTAATTACAGATAAGTGCTATCAGAATAATATTTAGAGATAGATGTAGCTTGATTTTTAAAGAGGGGTTGTCATAATGTATTGAAATGTTAGAATATACTAATTATTCAGAACTTCCCACAAATTTCAGTAGCTGTCACTTACTTCAAGCATTATTTTATATTTCCAGAACATATTGATCATTTCCATTTAATATAATTAAAGCCCCTGAATCTCTCCACGACCACCATAGTTCTCCTACTCTTAGAAAATAAATAAATAAATGAATAAATTGTAGGCCAGCAAGAAGCTGGCTAATTACACAAATCATATATTTCCATGGATTTTCCTGTCAGCTATGGAAGTAGAATTTGGTCTCCCTGAAAGATTTATACTTTGTGCTGACAACTAAAATCACACAGCAATAGAAACTGCAATGTATCTGTGGAAATCTAATTGATTTATCTTTGTTTTCTGATTTTCAGAGTGGCCTTCCGTTTACCAATAGATGTTCAACTAAGTTTTTAACTACATATATTTCATTTTTTCCATAGTGCAGAATTTGTTCTGTATGTTCAGGGACCTCACTACCAGAGTCACCCAAGTATTACAAAAAATAATTTCACTTCTTATAAAAGCAAAGTTGTCAAATTTCAAGGAATTTTAACTACTCTGTCACTGACATAAACATAATTCTCTTGCAAGATGAAGGCATAGCAAACATGAAAGCTGCATGCATCATTTTACTAAAGAACAGAGCTTTCTATAAAATAAAGTAATTTCATAGTACTTAAGTAAATATTATAGATTGACTACCACATAGTTAATGTCTTGAAATTGGGAAGTTCTAAATATACATATTTTTTCATTTACATGGATTGTCAGAGAATAAAGTTTTTCATGTAGTTCAGAAATGGAAAAACAAACAAACAAAACACCTTATATATAAAATAATAATAATGATAATAATAAAACAGACTACAGTCCTGCACATCAGATGTAATTTTATTCTATTAAATTAGAAGAGTAACTTTAAATGGTCTGTTTGGAGCACACTTCTGTACTTCATACTGCAGTATGCTATGAAATTTTAGGCTAACAGAGTGGATGAAAGGCAGTATTAGTTATAAGTGCCTTCAGAGTAATATGTAGCTTTGTTAAAAAAATAGAATGGTTTCAGCCAAAACAAGAATTCCTACTGTATCACAACTGTGACAATATCCTCACATTAAAATACTGTAAACTCCTCTTTAAACCATTCTCTCCTAGAAGGTGACTGACAGCTACAGTCATTTAAGCACAGCAGAAAAATTTGTCTATGTGGAACTTCAGGATTTCCTACACACCTTCCAGGATTTCCAACACACCTTTCAAAGAGTCTGCAATTCTTATATGACTAAAAGTACACATGGGTCAAGCAGTTCCAGCCAACACATTGCATATCCCAAAATCTTGGATGTGCCCTTGACACAACGAGTTCTGATACCCCATAACAGAAAGCACAGAAATAACTTTCTTGAGGGACTCACTGCACGTTTTATAAAATCATCCTCAAAGCATTATAGGCCTGTCACTCCTGGAAGCTCTAGATTTCCTGACACTTGGTGAGTGTTACAAACTCCTGTCCCTCAGGTAGCATATGATAGTGCTGCATATACCACTAAGTCATTGCTACACAATATTGATTGTGCCCAAAATGTATCCTGCTGAGACTCAGAACTGTAAAAGGGACTTGATTTTTTTTTAAATTATTTCATATAAGAATTTCAGTCAAGTAGTGTAAAAATAGGCCACCTTATTATCCCACCAAAATAAGCCAGTTGAAATACCAATTTCAAATTCATTGCACAGAACATTTGCCTATTTCTGTGTTTGACTTTCACCCCACAAAAAGGCATCTTTTATTGCAATTGCAATAAGTGATGATAGGACTTTTTTTAAAAAAAAAAGACATTGCGTCATTTTAAATGTGCAAATGCACATTTAGTGCAAATTAGGTTATAGGTACTTCCTGCTGCATTCACACACAAACTCAATAACTGCTGGTCAAAAAAAAAATAATTAAATAAGGCTTAATAAAATTATGAGGGTTTAGGAAAAAGACAGCAAAGTCATAAAGACTGTTTGTTGTCCCATACCCTGTAACACACACCAATATTGGTCAAGGTTATGCATCTACTACCTTGAGAGTTTCCAATCTATCTTTTTCTTTCTGCTGCATGTTTCATTATTTTCTCCTAATTTATCACCACACACATCTAAACAAGAAGCTGTGACATATTAAAGAACTTTAAAGGATTTACATTATATGCTTATTACTGAAAATGTTAAGTGTAATTGAATAAAGCTGCTGCTAATTTTAAATAAACTCCAGAGTTTCACATAGGAACATGCACAGATGTAAAAGTTAAAAGAAAATCAGATTTATAATGTCATAAAGGATAATTACTGAGAACATTTTCAAGGCAAAATTTCTACTGTACTCTCTGTAATTAGCGTCCAAGGATCTATTTAAAACTTCTGCTTCCTCTAGGTAACATAACAGTAATTCAGGAGAAATACAGCACAAGTCATCTACTTATAACTAGTTTATTTTTAGGTTCACTCTGTTTTTGATGATGGCAAAATATATATATTATTTTCTGGCCTTTTCTAGCATTGTAATTACTATGCAACTATGTTTTATGGTAATTCTTAAATGACAACTTTTAAAATACCTCTGTATTCTTGAACAAATTTTCCAAGAGAATACAGACCAAGTACAGAAACAGATACAGAAGACAGAGTTCTTAGCGGTGGAGTGCTAGAAAATAAAAATGTCCCAAATAGGTTCCAGTGTACCTCTCAGTTTTAGTAAAAAGAAGTCAAGATTTTTTTTTAAGTCTAGTTGAGTTGAAAGTGTATACATCCACAGACTACAAACTCTGAACAAACCCTGACAAATAAAAGATAAGTTTATTTATTTCAGAAGAAAGCTAAAAGTTCTAATTAAAAAATATAATAATAGTAATAATTATAATTATAATAATAATAAAACAACTTTTGTAAAGTTTCAAAGAACAAGTTTGTGTCAAGGATTTTTCAGCCAGCAGAGAAATCTGGAGACATTTTGTTTCCCTGAAGATTTTAATTGGATTTTGATTCTTATGTAACGACTTTTAATTCCCCTGTGAGTCCTTTACTGCACACAGTTCAACACATCTTGCACCTACAGGTGGCTGCCATTTTTGCAGTGCCACAGCCCCCATAGCACACATCAGCCTGCCTTCCATACCTCTTTATAGGAGTTTTGTAGGCAGAAACATGCAAGTCCCAGCCTTTTACTGGTTTCCAGTGGTCAGCTACCAGTATGCGGCAGTTTTCTGCACAAAGGAAACTTTGCTTAGCCACTGTACAGAGGGACAATTGTGACTGGTACTAAAGCTTTGGCTGTCTTTGAATCTCAGCACCTGTTTTCAGGGGTGGCTTTAAGCTATTGCAGATAACGTTTCTAATGCATATGTTAGTGCTGCATGCTACCTGGCTAAGTACTGACATAATATTTAATGTGTGATGTTAAGAAGCAAGGAAAACTACTTCCCAACCAATTTACATCAGCACTATGCTAAGTACCTGGGAGACACTGGCATGGCTAGGATCTACAACACCACCTACTGGGAAAGCTGAAGTTCAATTTCTATAGGTGTTAAAATGTTCCAGTTTAGCTTCATCTTCACAGATGACACTGGCATTCACTAAGCCACTACAAGCCTTCAACAAACCTCTGGAGACCTTTACTACAATGCTATTCTTCCTAGAGCCAAGATAATTGGAACAATCCAATTTATAGTCTCTCTGACAACAGTAAGACATGTTGAGGTGTTGTATTCGACCTTTGACATGACATATCTGTAAACTGTATCTATAATTGTTGAAAGGTTAAAACAAAGTCCAATCTACATTTTCCCTGGAGAATTTTATACTGCTCTCCAAACCACAGACCTGTCCTCTATCTCACCCTTGTTGCAAACACCAAGTGATTTTTTAACTGCATATGTTCTTTAAATATTTCTTTCCAGCTGTTTCAGACATACATGTTGTTTTTCCATTACCAAAAAGTTAGGAAACCACTGAAAAATTGTTTCATTTACCATGTTAGAAAGCCTTTTCTTATTGCTTGCATACTGAATGTCTAGTCCTGTGCTTTGAGGCCAGATTCAGTTTAATTTTGTCAAGGATCTGTGTTAATGTTTTTCAGTGTTTATTAGTTTTTGCAGTTCTCCCTTGAACAAGCTGGATTTCATACGGTTTGGAAAAATTGATGTGTTATATTCAGTCCTATCTGTATTCATGCACACCCTCCCCACCCTCAGGCCATCATATTACTTTTTCCTCTTAAAAGAAAACAAAGAGGGGAAAAAAAAAATCCTCATTTTATGTGAGAAGTAATAATTGCTGCAATGAGCCAGAGGAATAGTGGCATTTAATTAATGACCTTCACAGTATCAACCACAGTTAGAAGAAGTATTCCAAATGATGCAAGATGAGGCCAAGAGCATGATCTTCTCTTAACAGAAAATTCAGTAGGTCAAGAAAAAATATTCTTAATATATTTTGGAATTCTTGTTCTTAAGATATCTGGAACGTTCAGATCCACTTGCCTGTGAATTCTAAGTTTAGCACCTTAAGTTAAATATGCCTGTTGTTCATGACTGAAAAGGTCAAGTAATATTGGCATTGCATCTTTCTAATATAGAAAGAAAATTTATTTCTTTCTCAATTTTTTGTGTGCATTTTTAAAATGTATCAATCATTTTAAACTACAAAATCCAGTACTGAAAATATCTTCAGTCATAGATGCATTTGATAGAAAAGTGCTTAATATTTAAAAATTTTAAGCAAACTATTCAATAAATGGAAGTGTTTGGTCTGATTTTTTCCAACTCTGTAAATACACCAAGATCAATAAAATATCCTCACTTTGACTATTGTTTATGACACTTAAGTCTTCAGATGAAGCTTCAGTTTCACAGGAGAGCAACAGTTGCCCTACAGGTTGCATCGCATGGAATGCTTTTTGTGTAATGCCATGCCCCAGAAACCTCCCCTGAAAGACAGTCCTTGCCATGCTCTCACTCTGCTCTGAGGTACTTACAAGTGACTAGATACACATATGATATAAGACCCTCTCTATTAGGTCCAATGTGTTGGTCAGCATACCCAGTCAAAGCACCGCAGAACTTTTCACCAAGTTCTGTGCTAGCAAATGATCTACGTTTGTCCAATCAAAACAAAACAAACAAACAACAACAACAAACAAAACATCAAAAAAAAAAAACAAACACCACCAAAACTACACAACATAGATCACAGAGAGGAAACTCAAGAACTGATAAAGACTACATACATTCATGATTATAAAAAATGCAGTGTTTTGAAAGTTCAAGTATGTAAATCACAGTACCTGGAACCAGTTAAAAGTCTGAAAGAGCTTCTCTTTGTCTCAATCAAGAAATCTAATCAGTAATAATTTTCCCAGCAGGAAGCATGCTAAAAAAGTATAACATATTCTTCTGTCAATGGTATGTTCCTTGGTTTTCTTTCCTTACTTCTCAAAGAATAATCATACAAAAAGGAGTAGGAAAAACAGTGAGCATAAAATCAGAGAATATCCCAAGTTGTAGGGAACCCCCGAGGATCATCAAGTCCAACTCCTGGCTGCACGCAGGACCACCCCAAAAATCAGACCCTGTGTCCGAGAGCATTGTCCAAATGCTCCTTGAAATCAGGTCTGTGACCACTGCCCTGGGGAGCCTGTCCCAGTTCCCGACCACCTCTCGGTGCAGAACCTTTCCCTAACACCCAGCCTGACCCTCCCCTGTCCCAGCTCCATGCTGTTTCCTTGGGTCCTAAACATGCCTGAACAGATATTCATACACACCTTTCTTTCTATGAAGAACATACCATGAGTCTGCCTTTGAAGAACACATCTTCTAACAGATATTCAACTGAGTTGAGCTGACACAAAGTTCAGATCATTTTGACTGCACCTCGAGAGAGAATCACACAGCTCTTCCCACATTTCTGTGTCTTAGTCTGTGACTTAACACACATTTATGTAAAATTAGTGGAAAACAAGTAAAATACATTTCAATATATCTAGTTCAGCAAGTGCTTTGTCTCGTAGTATAAATGTGCATTTTTCACTAGCACTCTCCAGCTACTGTTGTTCAGTGGCACTACTGACCCTTAAAATAATGACGTTCCTATACAGAGAAGATTCACTTAGCAAAAGACACTTTGTTAGATTTCTCCAACCTAAAGGACACCCATGTATGCTTGATACAAATTGCAACCAAGTTTCTTTGCTTAACCTTATGCAGTGGTTTGACAATGTACTAAATCTGACTAGACTCCCTGCAAGAATCAAAAATGCTATAGACATGATAAAGATTGTTTATTCACTAGCAATATTTCTTGATCAGTGTGAACTAGTATAGGAAATTTTATGCCAGATAAATTTTCACATGTCTGACATTAAACTTTATACTGGATCATTTCCTCTCTCTCTACAGCATAAAAACTTTCCAATCATTTAGGAAAAGCAGGCATGCCGATGTCTGATTTTTTACTCCTGGAAGGCTCAGTCACATATGGATCTGGTATTAAGGACTGTGGCTTTAGAAACTATTTTACCACCATTCCCACTCTCAAGCTGTGTTTGTAAAAGGACTTATTCAGAACTAGATATTCAGTGCAGATGGCAGTGTAATAGGGAATCTCCATTTTACTTCATCTTTCTTTTACTTCATTTTGTTCATTCTTCTTCATGATCCTTAAAGTGAGATGGTTATTCTTGCATCTACCTATTTAAATGAAAATATATATGGCTGGCACTTAAGTGGTATTTGCCATGTGAAACCCTTGCCCTGAATATATCCTGAATCCTTGCAGATGGATGTAGCAGCTGCACTAAATCTGTT
>CM021704.1:13983170-14047264 GCA_011074415.1 Stictonetta naevosa
AGTGATATTCAGGGAGCCACAGGCTTCATTCAGTGCAATTGGGCACCTTTGAAGTTCAAGGTGTGTATTTCTCAGTCCTGTTCTTCCTGCATAGGTCACAATAAGTTACCGAGTTTTTTAATGTCTTATTTGACTTACTTTGAGACTGTAGAAGTAATACTTTTTCATTTCAGCATTTTTTCCTTCTCTGTTTACAAGCTTATCTGACAGACAGTTGTTTTCTTTTCACCTAAGATGCAAGTACAATGTAAACATGAGAAAAAAATTACGTTATAAATTTATTTTTATTATACAAATGCCTTGAAGGCCCAGAAAATATATGATTTGTTGTGTAAATGCTGTAGATATACATACATGAGAGTCACATATTAAAAACTTAGAAAACTCAACTAGCATAAATGTATAGCAGAATAAAATAAGGTATTTTTATATATGCATCTAATTGAAACTGACTTTTTTTTTTTTAAATAGTACTTAAATTCAGGACGCAGTAAAATATGAAGATGAACCTAATTAGATTATATGAGTCAAGTTGCTTTTTCTAGAAAGCATGAAGAATCAAAACATTATTGTGATATTCTGCTTTATATACAAGTCAAATATTTGTTTTCAGAAATCTCCCAGATGTAATAAAAAGGGATAAAGTCAGAAAAGAATTTCAGAGATAAAATTCAATTGTTGCAATGAACCTATTTCTTCTCTAGGTTATTGTGTTTTGTTGTTGTTGCTGTTTTCATGTTTCATCAGTTTGTTTTTGGTCAAACCTCATGTTACTATTGCATGATTTTTCATTTTAGCCAATGCACCAAAACAATTAATCAGCTTTGCTGTCCTTCTGAAATCCTAGGACTCTCAGAAAATGCCAGCCAGAGGAATTGAACAGCTTGTCCAAGGTCACTGAAGAAACTAGGAAATTATCTGAGTCACAGTCCAATAGCTTAGATATCCTACCTCAATAGACCTCATTAATAAAAACTGGATGAATTTTATTAATAGAAATTAATTTTGTCCAGACGAGAGCTGTGCATGAGAGGCATATAATACAACAGTTACAGAGTGTTCTCTATGGCATTTCTAATCCTTAAATATAATATACAGTCCTAAGTCTGTGACGCTATTATAAGTGAAAGGTCTCACACAAGCACCATTACAAGAGAAAAATGAAATATTTAGGTTAATAGACATTCAAAAACAAATCCTATTTCATGTCTATTTGGAGCATGCAATAGAAGTTCCGGTGTTGGTTTTGTTTCACCATGACAGCCTGTATGAATGTCCCTACCTGTTATGCCCAATATCTAGGCGGTTTTGTTGTCATAATCCATGGTATTATACATGGAAAGCACTTTATTTTACATAGTTTGAAAGTCATATTTCAAAGCATCAGCATGTATGTCTATGAACCTAACAGGATACTAAGTATAAATCTTTATTTTAGTCTGGATTCTATATAGCTATGCTTTTTGCAGAGTTTTAATGTACGAGAGACGAGAAAAAAATAAAACAAGATATAGGTGGTGAGAATGCAGATTTTTGTCAAAAAAAAAAAAAAAAAAAGACTTTTTTTAATGGTTGCTGTTTGAGAAACATTAAACACTAAGTTTCAGTATTTCCAGATAACAAATTGGAGAGCTATAATCAACATATTCCTTCTCAGATCACTGGTCTCTTTTTTTTTTTTTTTTTTTTTTGGTTCTTCAACACGAAGACTGTTTTAATAATCAATTCACATTGGTTTGGGGACCTTCCTTGACAAGATTTTCTCATAGTAATTTTCTTTTAATAATAGTCTATAAACTGTACCTTTTCAAACCATCAACTACAGTGGAGTATCGTCTTATGGAGAGATGCTACAGAGCATCTCTCTCTATGCTTCTTATTCTGTCATCCAGTGACTTTCCAACTCAGGTAACCATTCTGTTGCAATTAATATGCAAAAACAGCAGTAAAGATTGGTCTGATTTAGTTCATAGCTTCTTGATTTCCCTTATGAATTTCCTTTACCTTGTTGCATTAGCTGATGACAACCCTCATAAGATTTATTACTTTTGTCAATCACTATATGATGAGTATTCATCTGAAACAGTTAGCTACTAAAACAAATGTAAGTTTCCTAATAAACAGCTTGCTTAATTTCTACCAATAGAGACTAGCTGGAATAATGACTTGTGAAAGTTGAGATTCCAGATTATTTTTTTATTATTTTATTTTTGAAATGGAAATGCACTTACTTTAGTTCAGTGTGACATAATTCTACACAATTCCCTTCCTTCTTCTGCCCATTAAAGCAAAATCCCAGAATGGCTTGTAACCTGCTGGCCATGGATTTTGCTTCAGGTGTGCCTATAACTGGCACAATGCATCAATAAATACTGAAAAATGAGTTTTTTTCTAAAGTTAAATTTCATTTTGTTAAAAGGAAAATTACTTAAGAATAAATAAATAATAACAATCAGCTTAGAACACCCAAAAGCCAAATCAAGCAAGACCAAAGGATCAACTACAGTAGGCAACTGCACATGATTAAGGTAACAGGGCTACTAAAAAACTCCAAAATTAAGATTGTGACTCTACAGCCATTAATCGGAAGCTTGTGTTTCTAAGTTTATTATTGCGAGGATGTAAACTGATTTCCATCACAACCATACCTTGTAAACATAGCCTACAGTAAACCACTACTAGTCATTATTAATCACTAAGGTAATTATCCAAAAATTTCCAAAGTGACAGAAGGCAGGGAAAAAAAGGTTGCTGAAAATAAATTAGTCTTTTTGTAGTTCCCCAGACCCCATAATTCAGTTCCTTCAGTAGTATCCACAAACTGTAAAACTGTAACCATTGACACCCTGAATAGCTTGAATAATTCTCAAACATTAAGGATCTCCCACAGATGAAAATATGAATACACAGCATATGACTTCTCCAGCTTATTTAACACCACAATAAAAGATTTATTCCCAAACTTCTCAAAACCTTGAGAAAATTCTTATTTATTAATACCCATTTCAAATACTTGTAAATTCAAATCTCTCTGCCTTTCCACATTCATAATCATCGTAGTTTGGCTATACATTTTGTGACCAATTTCTGTAGGCTGAGTTCATGACACAGATAAATATCAGAATAGTATCAGAAATAGAAAATCTGTTTGAGTTTTCTTTAAACTCAAATTTTAAGCACTTGTTCAGTAGCATGAACTAGAAAGTAATTATTCAAAGTTTATGCACTGATTGATAGCATTGATTGTGTCCCCAAAACATGGTTCTCACATATTTCAGTCCTGAAGTAATTCATGTTTTAAAATGATACAACAATTTTTCATTTCTACCTCCGTACACAATTTTCCTCACTAGGACTAGTGAGGATGTAAAGCAGGCTTACTTCTACTGATTAAATAAGTTCCAATCTGTGTTATGTCTCAGGCATGAATTATTCTTATTTCTTCTTCTAAGACTTTAGCACATTATGACAGTACATTGTAACCCACAGCTGAACTATAAAAAAAAAAAAAAAAAAAAGGCAAGTGAGTTGTTTGTGTAGACCCAATGCCTAACCTTGAGCTTACCCTTACCACAAGCTCTGAGTATTATTGGCGTAGTCATGTAAAGAGGCACAAAAGTCTGGAATTCATCAGAGCTCTCAAAATGACTTAAAATAACAACAACAAATATTTCTGCTATGTTGTGTTTTTTTTTTTCTAAAAAGAAAGAGTTTATTTTAGAAAAGTAATTTCTTCCTTTTGTTACAATTCTAAGTGATCATTTATTTCCAAAAAAAAAAATTAAATATTCCCCTTTTCCTATAAGTATATACACAAAGTGCAGGTAGCATGGAAATAACTTTCTTAATAATTGCTATATCAACTGCTTTCTCCCAATGGTATTCATTATTGAAGTCAATACCTGGAAGACCTTTCTTACCTCACCCTACATCAGAGCATGGCTTTGTTTCCTCTTTCGAAATCAGTGATTTGGTTAAGACTTTTAATCTTAAACTGGTTAAATTGTCATAACAATTAGGTTGATTTCTTTCCCTCTGCAAGTGCTGTACAAAAAAACATCAATCAAGGTGTATCTAATTACGAAACTAAGTTAAGAGGTGTTTGGGCAAGATGGCTAAGATTCTCAAGGGACCAGAGAATTGAATTGGTACTTCAGACATATCAAATTAGTTAATGATTTGGGGACCTTTATTCTGCAAAAGCATGTAAATTAAAAAAGAATAATGAAGTTCATTAAAGCTTGATAACACAGAGAAAGGAGGACATTTGGGCCTCACCACATGTAATTTTTAGTATCTGCTTTATCTTAGTAGAATGACAAGTGGGGGAAACTCTTTTTTGCAGCATTCATGTTACAGATGATCACAGTTTGCACTGTATATCTAATCACCTGAACTTGCAAAAATATTTGCAAACCACTGTTGCTCAGACTTACTACAGACCCTTTGTTGGTGGTGTGGATTTAGTTCTTGAATATCCAACATCTAGGTAGTTTTCAAGACTTTCACATCCAGCAAGAAGACACTTTTCAGAGAAGGCAAAAATGAGAGTGCTGGAAGACTGTCAGGTTACATGAGTAGTGTAGATACCTGCCTTTATAGCAGCTGTTAGACACTCTGCACCTGAGGAGATGTTAATTTAAGCCAGATGGTTAGAAATGGTGCTTATGCTAATCTTTCATTTATTGCCTCTTTGTAAGATTCTTTTTATTATTATTATTATTTAATAAACTGGGCTTACTTCTGATTTTTATGTGCTCATGTATTTATTTTCTGGCAATGAGTGCTTAGAGTCTGTAAAGCCCATTCTGAATCACTAGACAGAAAGCAGCTACATCCTTTAAGGTATGAATAGTTTGACTGAAACACTAGGGTAGTGGATATGTCTACAAACATTCAGCTTCAAATGAAAAGCAGTTAGGTAGAATGTTTTACCTCACCCTAACCACTGAATCCTTCTAAAACATGTTGAATTATCTTCCAATTACTCATTAGGCTTCAGTTTGGCAAATGCCATGCTATTGTGGAGTACCTGATTTGTGCCTATTTTTGAAATACTCTAAAAGTGCACTATTATAAAGACGGATAAAAAGAAAGAATACTTCAGTGCAACATGAGGCATTTGTCTCCATTTTCAAAGAAAAGTAATGGAATTTTAGTAAGCACCCAGAATAAGCTTTTAGATGAAAAAAGCAATTAAATATTCCTTGCAGAGTTATACATGCTGCAGTGTGGTTGCTCAGAGACACTGTTTGTATCAGCTGATATAGTTCCTCCAAGGAAAGAGGAAAGAGCAATTCAAAAATACAGGAGTTTCAGAACTTGACCTAGAATACAGGTGCAAATTTAGTAGGTGCCAGCTCAGAGTATTATTGCAGTTTTATTCTGACTACTGGCAAATAGCTAGTCTTCAAATGTGTGTTCTGCATAAGATTGCCTCAGACTTTAATAAGTGTGAGTATATCAGCTGAATCTAGCTGTCAGAAAACACTAGATACTAACTGATGTATTTTCTGTTTTGGCTTCATTTTTGTGAATCTGGACAAAGTAATGGAGGATAAACAGCTAAATACCTGTTCTCAAACTCTTCTCAAAAGCTTTGACAGGTGAATGATTGGATTGCTAAATGGAGATGCTAGCAGGTGATTTAGCATGAGAGCTGCTCAGTGCAACAGGCACTGAATGTTGTGGCATGCTTTTTAAGGGTCTGTTTTGACCAAGCAATATGGGCTGAAATTTGTGTTTACTTTTTTTTTTTTTTTTTAGCAGAATTCTAAAGTGTTGAAAACTGGTATGTGCTTCAGAGATGGATTCTTATATGCTTGCAGATGGAGACCAGATTTCAAACTGTAAACACACCACAAGCCCTATGTTCATTGACACTACCTTCATTCTAAGGTAGAATGAAGAAGGCAAAATTTTATTACCCATCATCTTGGAAATAATGTATTTACACTCCATTGGACTGATGTGAAAGCCAAACTCAATTTGAGGAGATTTTGTGGTTCCCTGAAAAGACCAAATTTTGCTTCCATTTACTTGTTTGTCATCTTTTTATGCATAGAATAGGAGGATAACCTGAATTAGAAGGGGCCCACAAAGATCATCGAGTCCAGTTCATGGCTCCATACAGGGCTACCTAAAAATCTAACCCTATGTCTGAAGGTGTTGTCCAAATGCTCCTTGAACTACAGCAGGCTCGGTGCCTTGACCACTGCCCTGGGCAGCCTGTCCCAGTGCCCGACCACCATCAGGGAAGAACCTTTTCCTGATAACCAGCCTGAACCTCCCCTGTCCCAGCTCCATGCCCTTCCCTTGGGTCCAGTCGCTGTCCCAAGAGAGCAGAGCTCAGTGCCTGCACCTCCACTCCCCTCATGAAGAAATCGTCATGTATTCCTGTACATGCTGTTGTTGACCTACAATGTTTTGGGGATCATCTGCTTCAGTCAGATTCATTTGCAATACACAGTTACTTAGGGTTACCAGATAACATACCAAGATGTATTTCCAAATTATTTTTATTTTGTAAATTAAAAGCAACTCTTTAAGTGGCTATTAGGAACACCTTACCCACTTATGTCATAAGTATATATTTAGAGTGGAAGCATGAAAATACTCACTCAGCTAAATACTCACTGTAGAGACTGCTTGAAAACTACTGGTTAGAAAATCAGTGAAAAATAACCTTAATAATTGAATCCATATAAAAATAAATAAATAAACAAGAGAATACATTAGAAAGTTCATGCAACCAACAAAATTAACTTGCACATGGGGTTTTCGTGATTGATGAAGGATTTATTGAAAGTTGCATGACGGGTTTTAGCTATGGAAGGTCCTTTTGAGTTCATGGCAGTTGCAGTTTTAAACACCTGCTCTTTTCTTAATTAAATATGTTCCAGAAAATTATTACACAAGTCTGTTTTTGTAATCTACCCAATAAATGTCTGTGTAGTAAGCAAGCTGTTAATCTCTAATATCTGAAAAATAGATTTCACTCCCTAAATATGCTGCATCACCAAATTGGTGCAGCACTGTTACACAATCCACCATCTTCCCTATACCTAGGAAAACTAAGATAATTCTGACTTAAAAATTCCCTTACAAACCACAAATATGCAGTCAAACCTGTTGCAAGGGTGGCAAAGATTAGCCTGATATCATCAAGGGATCAGTAACAAAATTAAATTAGATCATTCCTCTAGGAGTTCATGCCAGCTTCCACTAAATTATTTGTTCTTAATTTATGAAAATGCATGTAATTCCCAGTGTTCACAAAGATTATGGCTTATTCTGTTTCCTTAGACTGTGCTTTTTTATCTGCTTCCCCTTTTTTTAATGTCGCTTTCTAATTTAATCAGTTTTTTTATTATTATTATATTTAAGATGACATGATTATAGTTAGCTTTCTTGAGATAAGTGTTGATAGCACTAAGCTACATTAAGACATTATGCTGTCAAATTTCTGCTATATTCCTTGCTATTTATCTATTTGTGCACAATTCTTTAAAGATTTTTTTAATGTCATGTTCAGAGAAATGTCACTTAAGTCACAGCAAAATTAATTATGAGATACAATGTTATGAATTGTAGTATGCGATTGACTGAAACTTTGTGTGTGTGTATTGCTTCACAGTCAATAAAACAAAACTGAAGAATTTTTACTGATTTCGGGTGGGTTATAACAGACCTTTACTAAATGAAGTTTTATTTCTTCAGGGTTCCAATGGAAAATTTTCCTTAGTTTCAAAATCCAGTTCACAGGAAGCAAGGCCTTGAGTCTTTGTTAGCACAGATATGCCCTGAACAGATATTCTGCAAAGAAGACTCATGAAGGCACATAACCCTGTAACAAAACTTCTGAAGCCAGTGGGAGTTCTTTTCTTTCAGTAAAGAACAGGAGGATATAAACATGTATTCTCACTGGCATTAATCAAACCCTCAAACAAAGAATTCAGTAAAAATCCTTGTCGTTTCCCCACCTTTTGATATTTTCTAATTTCTTTCCATGGAGATGGACCATGCACAAATAAGAGAAGATGACATTACAGTAACTGGTCTGATACAGTCTAAATACCTGATACAGGGTAAAAATATGCCTCAGGTTTGTGTTTTTATCTTCACTTGTATCCTTAGCCTAAAGGGATATCTCCTTTTTATTTTGGTGATTATTAACTTTGAGACTTACAGGAATTCTGAAAAGAATTATTTTAGAGAGTAGAAATTAAAATTATCATTAATTTTCATTAAAAATCCTATTTTTATATGTTTCAGTAAGTTTTTGTATGAAATGCATTCTGATAACATTTTAATGCAGTATTGAATATCTTTCTTTGATCCAAATTATTAACAAGCATTTTAGGGTCAAGCAAATCATTAGGCTAGCTGTACCCTTGGAGATGTATTAAATATTCACTAACATTTAAAACAGTTCCATGAAATGTATCTTTACTATAAGCACTATTCTCTTGTTCATTTACACATTGATAGTAATCAAGACTAGAAAGTATATTTGTATGGAAAAAGGCTTGTTGGCTTATATGTACATATATATGATTTTGTACATAAAATACGTGTATATACTGCCCTGGAACCAGAGTTGCAGTGAGGCAAACCAGTCCAAGTTGAGCAAGGGAGTCCTGCCAAAGGACAGTCCTGCTCTGAAATTTAAGAATGTGATTTGTCATGAGGTGCAGTTTCTGGCAAAGTATAGAAATTACATTTCTAGCCAATGTTTCAAGATGCATCGTAGTACACCGTCAAAGATAAAAACATTTGTAAGCAGTACCAAGACTAGTAAAAATAACATGTAGAGCCAGAAAGGCCTAATTCCAATTAATTCTGTTTTGCATTAGTGTGCTATGCACTTCTTCATAGAATCATAGAATTATAAATAAAATGGTCTGGGTTGGAAGGGACTTTAAAGATCATCTGGTTCCAACCCCCTGCATGGTTGGAACCAGATGATCTTTTTCTTTTTTATACCAGATGAGATTTTTCATGGTCTTTCACTAGACCAGGTTGCCCAAAGCCCCATTCAGCCTGGCCTTGAGCACTTCTAGGGCTTCTCTGGGCAGCCTGTGCCAGGCCTCCCTTGGAGTGAAGAATTTCTTCTTTATATCTAATCTAAACCTACCCCTTTTTTAGTTTAAAGCCATTAATCCATTTCCTATCACTGCACTCCCTGACAGAGTCCCTCCCCAGCTTTCCTGCAGCCCCTGTTAGGCACTGGAAGAAAAATATAAGGTCTCCTTGGAGCCTTCTCTTCTCCAGGCTGAACAACAACAACTACCTCAGCCTGTCTTTGTAGGAGAGAAGCTCCAGCCCCTTGATCATCCTTGTGGCACTCCTTTGGATTCATTCTAATACTTCCATGTCCTTCTTCTGCTGAGGGCCCCAGGGATGAACACAGCGCTCCAGGTGGGGTCTGATGAGAGCAGAGCAGAGGGGATCAATCCCCTCCCTTACCCTGCTGGTCATGCTGCTTTTGGTGCAGTCCAGTATGTGGTTGGATTTCTGGGCTGCAGGCACACCTTCCTGACTCTTGTTGAGTTTCTTGTCAACCAACACCCCCAGGTCCTTCTCATCAGTGCTGCTCTCAATCCGTTCTCCACCCAACCTGTATCTGTGTTTGGGATCGTCACAGCCCATATACGGGACCCTGCACTTGGCCTTGTTGAACTTCATGTTCTTCATAATATAAAGGCTTCTTTAAACTTCATTCCTGGTCTAAAGTGACTGCTTTACAAACTGAAAACAGGGCACTGATACTTCACTGTGAGGAGAATATTGACTATTTTTCTAAATGTAGTACTGCTATGTGATACACTTCATAACAGTAAATAAAGGAGATGGGCAAGCAAGCATTGCAGCCACTACCTGAAAAGAGAGACAATACAGCCCTGAATCTAGACTTGCTGTTGTTCCTAGAGAAGAACTAGAAAGAGGAAGAGGGAGGAAGAAAGGGAGGGAGGAAGAAAGGAAGATGCAGATAACAAGATATGTAAGATATGTAAGAAGAGCTTGCTGCCTTACCTTAGGAACTGGAGGGTGCCTAACAAATGATTTGGGGGATTGATGGTGAATTGTCTATGGACTGATTCATGTACAAAAAGTTCTGGATAAAAAGTACATACATGATTTATAACTTGTATCTTTGACTCACAAAGCACCCAAGTCAACTATCTAGAACATATAAATACAGAATGTTATTTACTTTGCAAACTTACTGTTTGAAATCAGAGAAAATAGACTAGTTTCTGCACTGGTTCTTCATGATAACAGTTCCATGAAGATTTTAGGGGTGAAAAAGAATCTGCATTGACTCAAATAAAAATATAAATTACCTGATGAGCTGACCCCAGATTGGTAGATCCTTTGAAAATGCTCTGATATGGAAAAGTCTTCCTTATGTTTGTTTCAGAAAGTGCATTTTGTTTCATTACAAATCTGAAAGGTGCCAAATGGGATGAGAAATTGCAATTGCAATCTGCAATTGCAGAAAAAGACATCAATTTTTGTATGCAATATAGACAATAAAATAACACAATTTGCTTCATTTGCTTGGATACTTAACACTCAGAGTTTCTTTGTTGTTTCTCCCTTTTTCAGTACAGCCTTCTGTATGCATGAAAAGCATGCAGTTTCACACTGAAATATATGATAGATATGACTTTCTCACTTCCTATGATGTTGATAAACATTACTGTATCAAAATTTGTTTTGCCAAGGGCAAACATTACCTCTGGAAAGAATTCAGCTTTCATGAGGAAGAAAGTAGTATTTTAGGAACTATCTACAGGATTTTCATTATCAGAAGGTACATTATGCATATCTCCAAGGTTACATGCTCTCCAAGGCACATTACTGAATATGTGCAAGGTTTCCATTTTCCTGACAGGAACAATTACAAATGCCATGCAAGAATAATTTCATGCAAAGAACAGAAACAGGGACCAGAAATTCTTTTAGGTAGCAGTTGCAGATGCTTATACTAATGCTACAATTGCTAAACAAATTACTGAATAGTAAAAAAGATATATTAATCATAAAAACAAATTTTATGATTTTATAACAGGATACTAGGTAGATATGATTTGATCTGATAATACTTAACTTCAGACTTTTAGTATACTCTTTAAACCATTTGTTCTGTTACCAGAATTCTTCATACCATAACTGTTCCAGAAAAAAAATGTCAAGAACCACCAACTGTCATTTTAACTGGCACACAACATACTAATTAAAAAAAAAATAAAAATTAAAAAAAAAAAATGTTTTGATCCTCAGACACCTGTGAAGCTGAAGAGCCAACACAATTTCACTACCTAAAGCTGGATTCCTGTTTCTTTTGCTTACTCAGTATTTGGTCTGTACTTGTTAACAAAGTGATTTTATGTGCAGAATGCTAAAGTGCTGTGTTTGTGTTTTACAACAATATTTTAAAAATATCTTTTAAAATATATTTTGAAATACACCACTATGAATATGACATGCTGTTTTCAACAGTCATTTTATTTTGACCAGAGGATAAGCTAGCACCATAGATTCATTTTTTAATTTTGCTCTGGACAGCTCTGGGATAGTTTGGCACTTTTTCTACCATTTTTTTTTCCTCGGGTTCTCTCTCTGCAGAGTGAGGAATAACCAAGGATGACACTTCTTTACTAAAGCTCAGAACTAGAGCAAGGAAGATATATAAGTAAGTGCTAACATAACTTATCAGAGGCAGCCTGTGTTTGCATTGGAGGTTACTGACATTTGCAAGTAGGTTGAAAAAGGTGCACTCAGAGTTGATAAAAGTCTTGTTACTTGTGATCTTAAGGCAAGGTCAATGGAAGAGCCTCCAACCATCTATTTTCCATCTATTTTTTTCACTGGACTTTAGAATGTTTTGTGATGACTACTATGGAAGAAGTAAACCCTTCCGGATTTGGGTTCTTTTCCTTTATTTTTTTTTTTGTCTCTAGTTATCTCTCCTCTAGCTATTCTCACTTTCTCCCTTATTAATCTGAAGAAAAGTGTAAAGGATGCTCACATTTTCAAAATGTTCTTCAATTTTTGGTTCTTTAACTACTTTTGTGTGAAGACTCCTACACATTAGCTATGCAAGCTTCTGAAATGCAATGCAGTATTTTTCAAATGTTGTATTAAAATCATAGGGCTAGTCAGAAGGACACAACTTTAAAGCTACTATCTCAGGATAATAAGCTCATGACAATTTTATTTTGTTAAGAAAACAACATTCTGTAATAAGTGTTCAGAATGGTAGATTGTGACTCAGCCACTGTCAGCCCTGAGCTGCAGCACTACTTATCTTATTTTAAATTTCCCCTGGAGCTATATTTAAACTTCAAAAATATTTTATTCTTGAGGCATTTTACTCACTTATGTGTGTAAATATACCAAGATTCAATACAGTGACAAACTTTTTACATATTTAGATGTGTAAAACACACTGATGAAAGGTAATTTCAAAAGGTGATGCACCCCATTCGAATGTAAAGACAACTTATGTAAATATAGAATCATGGAAACAAGCTCAGAAATAATGAGGTGGGAAGGAACCTGCCAAAGTTCCTACCCTAACCTTCTACTCAAAGCACATCTGTTTACCACCGGTTGCTCAGAGTCATGTCTTGTATAGTTTTGGAAACGTTCAAAGATGGGGGTTCTGAGAAAATTGTGCCAGAGTTTGACCACCTCCTGGTAAATTTCTTCCATCCTTATGTGTGTGTGTGTGTATATATATATATAAATATAGAATATATATATGGAATATGTATATATATAATATATATATAATTGGAATTTCCCATTTTCTGACTTACATCTCATGCCTTTCATTCAACCACTGTGTGCCTCCAGGAAGAGCCTGACTACTGTGTATCTTCCAGATCAGGCAATTCTAGACAGCAATTATGTCTCTCATGAGCCTTCTATACTCCAGGATAAACAAACACAGCTCTCCGGGCATCTTTGTCCTATGCTGCACCCCCCTGGACATCTCATTGGCCTCTGCTAGACTCATTCCACTCTGTCTATGTCTTCCTGTACTGAAATGTGGGCAGAGTACTCCTGTTATGACCTTACAGGTGACAAGTAGAGGGCAAGGATCACTTTCATGGATCTTTTGGCTACTCTCTCACCAATACAGCTCACTCGGCAGCTGGCCACATGCTCTGTAAGTGTACTTGTTCATGTTTAACTTCTTGTCCATCAGGACTCAGGTCTTTCTGCAGCTGCTTTCCAACCAGCACCCAGGCTGCACAGTGTTATTGTGTTGCAGGGGCAGGACTTCACACTTTGTTTATTTGAAGATCATGAGGCTTCTGATGACTCATGTCTTAGGCCTGTTGAGGTCCCTCTGAACAGCATCAACCATTTTCCCCAGTTTGGCACTGCCCACAAAGTTTAGCAGAGTACTCTGTCCCATTGTCCAGATCAACAGAAACAATGAACTGAATTGGCACCAATATCAGTCCCCAAGGGACACCACTAACACCAGACTGCCAGATGTACTTTGTAGTGTTGGTCATTACCCTTTGAGGTTCTAAATCCTAACTAACAATTACATATGCAATCCATATCTCACCATTTGGCTGTGCTGTAGAACATCATGCCAAAAGCTTTACTAAAGCTAAGATAAACAACATTAATTGTCCTCCACTTATCCACCAAGCCAGGCATGTAATGGAAAGTAATCAGGTCAGTTGGGTATGATTTTCCCTTGGAAAATTCACATTGCTTCTTGCCAAGCTTGAATTATTCTTCATGTGCTTGAAAGCATCTTTGAGAAGTAATTGTTCCATGGTGTTACCACAGACTGAGGTAAAGCTGCCTGGCTGGTATATTCCCAGATCATCCTTCTTCTGTTTCTCATGAAGGCAGATTAGAGGGGCACAGAAAGTCACAAATGTGTTAAAATTTACTGGGGAAAGAACACTGAAGGACAGGAGTACACAGAGAAATTTAAGATACACATACAGTATCTTGTCTCTAATTCACTATATAAAGGTGTTGTGGTTTAACCCAGCCGGCAGCTCAACACCACACAGCCTCTTGCACGCACACAGACACACACCCCAGTGGGATAGGGAAGAGAATAAGGGGGGGAAAAAGTAAAAGCTTGTGGGTTGAGATAAAGACAGTTGAATAAGACAGAAAAGGAAAATAAATAATAATGACAGTAGTAGCGATAATAATAATAATGTGTGCAAGTGATGCAAAATGCAATTTCTCACCACCCGCTGACTGATGCCCAGCCTGTCCCTGAGCATAGGTGTTCCACCCCCCTCATCCCCTCCCCCAACCAGCTACCCCATATTAATTGCTCAGCATGAGGCCACATGGTCACTATTCCTTTAGTCAGTTGGGCTCAGCTATCCTGGGTCTGTCCCCTCCCAGCTCCTCATGCACCCCAGACTCCTCACTGTGGGGTGTTGTGAGAAGCTGAAAAGTCTTTAACTTAGTGTAAACATTGTTCTGCAACAAATAAAACATCATTGTGTCATCAACATTCTCATCCTAAATCCAAAACACAGCCATACCAGCTATTAGGAGGAAAATTAACTCTATCCCAACTGAAACCAGGACAAAAGGGAAGACCTTAACAAACCTTTCTTCATTCTCCCTTCTCTACCTCTTGCAGAGTTGCAGCCACAAGGTATGTTTTAGTCTCACAGGAATGAGCTCCCTGGAAAAGCTTCTGCAGACAAAAGTGTGCTTCCAGGAAAAGTGCAACTTATAACAAAAGCACCTAGCTTCTCATCCTCAAACCATATGTTTTAAAGAGCCACAGACAGAGCAAGCCTTTCAAAACCTTTTAAAATCCTTTTGGGTATGCTGCTTTGATGGGGCTCCACCTACACCCATCTGGACAGGATCATGCCACTGAGTCATTTGGGGACTCTTTCTAGTCAATAGTCCCAATTCCTTGAGTTGAGAATAACGGATCTTTGAAAAGCAAGCTAATTAAAATATTTCAAACATCATTTTCAAAGATTTAGTCTTCCATCTACAGTTGCAGAGCACACACACACACAAACACAAAATGAAGGGGGGAGGGGATGAAAATCAATAAAGATTAATAAATATATTTTTGACCTTTAAGTCCTTTACACACAGCTTGGTTGAGCCAGTTAGCTGCATATTCACACTGGAGAAAGCAGACTGATCTGTTGTTTTTTATGCAAGTCTTGAATTTCTGTCAACAATACCCTGTGCTAATGCATCCACTTCCCAGTGAATTATCTTTTCTTTCAAGTTTTGGAAACTAGTAGTTTAGCATCTTCTTTACTTTTCTCCAAGAAAAACCTTGGGATGAATAAGCCATTCCAGACTGGAACATACAGATAGCTCCCTATCAAATAGTAAGTCCTTTGAACCTCTTTTTCCTCAAGTTACCTACACCATCATTTAACTTCCTTCTGTATTTCCTCTGATTTAATGCTATTCATTCAAGCAGGATCCTATCACAGAGGGATTAAACCATACATGACAGGAATAAATACCTCCTGCATTCTCTATAGGGAAAATAAAATAAAATAATAAAATAATAATAATAAAAAATAATAAAAAAAAACACTTAAAGTTTATAAAGCTTTGAGATTTAAATGGAAATTTATTCCATCAATTTAATTGCACAGTTACATTTAGATAAAGACTACCCAGCTTCTTTAAATATAGCCAGAAAAAAGACATTCCAGCACTAACCTACAGCCCCTAATGCCTGTCTCATTTGTTAATTGAGGATTATCACACCTTTTTAATCCCTGAGCATAGCAAGTAATTTGTGGATGTTTGTATGGTACTGGCAGAGCATCCATTTTGAACAACTTGTGAGTTGCAACAACCTCTTATCTGTGAATCTTCCATGAAAGAAACAAAATAATCCAGCAGCACAAACCCAATTAACAAATGTCTGCATGTATTCCTGTAGTTCTGTACAGAAGGTGGTGTTTCCAAGTATTCTGCTGCTTCTACTTATGCTCTGGAGGATCATTTTTATGACCCTCGTGAAGGATATTAATCATGTGGGTCTGTACTGTACAGAGGAAGGATCTACTGCAAATCACAATTCATAATTCCTTCTTTTCCTTTTTTTTTTTTTTTTTTTTGCTGGGAAGGAGAAAAACAAAAACAAACAACAAAAAAAAGGCAGTAGCATCAGAGCATCAGCTCGTTGATGAACAAAGGAGAAAGCCATAATGGAGAAGCAACATATTATCAAATGTCTTACATTTCCTTTATATCTGTGATTTTTTGTTGATAAATGAGTTATCCTGTGTTTTAAATAGATACTACTAGGACATTGATAAATATTTTGAAGAGGACTGGATCAATGAATTTTAGGCACAAAACTTTTCCCGAGCATGTATACTCAAGAATCTATTGTGAACTGTTACTGACAAGGTGCCTCAAGGGTGTTGCTGCCCTCAGTATTTAGAAGTGCAATGTGTCATTCCTAACTGGGAGATAAAGTCATACATTTGTGGAACAGGATGATCATTTATGGTTTGTTGGATATCTTAGATTAAGCCACAGGTGTACTGAAATTTTCTTTAATAAAATAAATTCTCTTTGTTCCAACATGGCAGAAAAAAAAATAAATAATAATAAAAAAAAAGTTTAATGTTTTGTTCTTTAAGAGATGGACCTCAAAAATTCCTAAATCTTACAGAGGCTTCCCAACATGCCATTTGGGGGATTTCTTCTATATCCCCCCACATTCACTCTATTTGATCTTGAGTTATCTGGGTAGAGGATTAAGTCTATTTCCAATGAAAAGCCTTTTCCTGTTCAACTAAATACTTATTTCTCTTCTATCCTTCACACAGAGGAAAGACTGGAGAATATGTGAGATGTTTTTATCATATCTTTCACTTTAGCTACCTACAGAAGACTACCTACAGTTCCAAAAAGTCAACAGTCTGAAGAAAATCAGCAGGGTGGTATGTTCTGATATCTCTGATATTTAGAACAGAAGCAGAATGAAAATGTTCAAGCTTATTTCTCAGAGTGGGTTTAAGTAACATTTTGGCTCCAGCATTGATTTTCTAGAAGTTATACAAACATTATTTCTTCACTAGGTCTAAGCCAGCATTTGAATTCTGCTTTGCTTTTGGTTATATATATATATATATATAATATATATGTATATATATATCACCTTACTTAACAGCTTCTTCTTGTCTTAAATTACAGCTGTTCATTTTCTGAAATTTCCTCCTTGGTTTTCAGGCTCTCTAGCTCTTCACAAGAGAAACTCCACTCACAACAGATTAAACAACAACAACAAAAAGACAAAAACCAAAACCAACCAAACAAAAAAGGAGTCTAGTCCTACCGCAGTGATAGATTTTATGATTAGGAATGACTCAACTGGAACAGCATTCACTATTCACTTTAATATCATTCCTTCTGAAAGAAACAGAAGTCTCAGGCAGAGAGGTTTGCACTGTTTGCACTGGAGTCATGTTTTAAAAAAGCAATGATTTCCCCCTTTTTGGGGGGGGGGGGGGTTGATTTTGACTTGAAAAGGTAAAAAACACCTAAAAAGTGCCAATTAATAGACAAATCTAAGATAAGACATGCTGAGCAAACAAAAAGATATCTAGAAAATGGGGTTTCATATAGCTACTTTGCATATGGACAGTGCTAACCTCCAACAGTAACATTCAAACAACAGCCACAGCTTTCACCTTCCTCTTGCCTCAGGCTTAACATCTTTTTTCATGTGTGTGTAGCCGCAAAGCGAGCTAGCACTTCAGTCACACATCAAGCAAACATCCACGTCTACCAGGATCACAAAGAAGCCAGAATTTACATTCTATATAGGTTTTAGACAAACATTTAGAATCCCTTTTAACTGGATGCTTTTACAGTAAAAGAAATATTACACATTTTCTGGTGTTCTTGCTGTGAAAGAAAGTAGCCCTATTTTCCATAAGCCCTTCAGAATGTGTTAGGAAGCATGTTTATTTAATCTATAGTGAACCTTAATCAATGTTCTGCATAGCTGTGCTGTACCATACTGCAGCATTAGACAATTACACCATGAAGTATTTTTAAATTAACAGTCTGTCAGTTACAGATAAGCGTGTACATAATCACACTGAGAACAAAAACAACAAACAAACAAAAAACACCTCTGAAAGTCATAAAAAGAAGTGCAATTAAGAGCTACAATTATGAGTTGAAACTTCATTTTTTGATGTTATACTTTTCTATAGGACATTTTTTTAATCAGGAAGCATAAGAACAACAAGCATGCTGCTTGTTTCCCTGCAGTAAATTCCACAATAGAAAAAGAAGTGTAGGGAGCCATGAACAAACATCCAATTATGTCACTTCGCTGTATTTAGATTACAAAAGTTCTTAGCCCACCAGAGTGTTTGGCACATGAGATGGAAAAGCAAACAAGCCAAAATAACAATAGTAAAAAGTCTAGTCAAGTGACGTTGTTTCTTCTGGCACAGTTCTACAAGGTAACTTCACTGGACACAACTCAGACTTCAGCTCAGGTATAGCTCACCATTTCAAGAAAAGAACAAAAGACTCAAAGGTCCCTGAGCTCAAGATCCTTTGCAAACTGGTCATGAGAGTGGTTATAAATGAGTGACACAGTGACAAGGATATCTGGGGAGAAAAGGTAAACATTTCCACTTAGCGGACACTTTGTTATGCAGCCATTTCAAAGTCCTTAATCTATTATTAAGGTAGTTGTGCAGGTTTTTAACTGAACTAGTCACTTCAGGGTGGAATTTCCAGAACCATCTTGCTCTTCACTGAGGAAATATAGTAAAGACTTACAATAAGGAATAAAGATCAAAATGGGAAATTGAAAATACTTCTCACCTTTCCTTCCCCTCCTTCTTTCTGACCTACAGATCTTCTCTGCAGTACACTAAATAACAGCAACACCTAGTACATATCAACAACAACTGCTACCTTCTTAGCACAAATGTTTGTGAGAGAAGTAATCAGAGGTGTCTGCTCTTCCATGCTGCCAGTTCAGATGATCTGCCAGGCTCAGGTGCTTTTTTAGGAGTTAGTGCTTTTTCATCCCTAGAAGCATGGGGACCTCTGTCTCATGAAAGTTTTGTACATCTGCTCAGAAAATATATAATAATAATAATAATAATAGTTCTGTAGAGGCAGTGTTTTAAACACTTGTGCTTCTAAAGGAGACCAAAGTGTCAAAGGAAGGGGATTTTATGTTATTTGACACTGACTAGCCCTGACTAACCCATACAAATACATGCTTGTGTTTTCATCTCACAATGCAATCTTAAGGACCTCAGAAGACATCTTTTTAACAGTAACTGTTCTCTTCACCTTCATCTACATTTTCATGACAAGTATCTTATGTAACAGGTCTGGGAAAAAAAGTGGAGGAAAACTGCTGTTAACAAAAGAATCAGATCCATAGCCACTGAACAATGCAATATGGTAAGCCTCTTATGCGCATCTATTCTTCCAAAATTGTTTTTGTCATGTGCCTATGAATTCTAGCAAGATTTCTACATAGCACTGTTGATACTAATGAGACAAATGTATGAAAGTAATTTCCATCCATGCTAAACATGTTTGTTTGTTTGTTTGTTTGTTTTAAAAACAAATAAAGAAAAAACAAAACACAAAAACAAACAAACAAAAAACAAACAAACAAAAAAACACACAGAAAATTCTTACATATATTTCTGGTTACAAACTATTAAGGGAAGTATTAATTGTACATCCAATGCAAATAATCCTTAAAAACTCGCAGTGGATAGACCTTGGCCAGCTGCCAGGTATCCACCCAGTCACCCTCAATCCTGCAGGACCAAAGGAAAAAATAAGATGTGAAAGCTCATGGGTTAAGATAAAAGACTGGGACATCACTTACTAGTTATTTTAACAGGCAAAACAGACTTGATTTAGGGAAAATATATTTAATTGACTGCCAATTAAACTAGCTTCTGGTTGTGAGAAACAGAAACAAGAACTAAAATACCCCCCACACACCTCCATATTACCGTAACTAAGATTTTGTTTTGTGGATTTATGAAATGAAATGGATTTTCAAGTCTGAACTCCGTAATCCCTTTCCTCCTACAACCATGATAACCAGTGTAAGAATTCAAAATAATCATGACATTTATACTTCTCAAATATGAAATATTGCTGGTATGTGGTCTTATTTAAACATTTCTATGAGAAACTGCTTGGTTTCTTGCATGGAGGCATTCAGACACATGCAGAGAAAGAAACCCAGAGAGAGTGCTACTGCAAGGCTTTCTCAAGCTGTTAGGAATAAGTTAATATTAGATAATTTTAGCTTTTGGGGTCAGACTCATTTGTGCTGTCTGCTTTCTTTGTTTTGTTGCATTATGCCAGATGGGCAGAAAGTTGGATTCACAACTGTTCTGCACCATCAGGGTAGCTTCAAGCAACAGGAGCTTGTGATTCACTGCTAGCTAAAATAATCTCTAGCTCACATTTTCCACTCCTTCACTCTGTGCTGCCTGGTATGAGTTCACACACACGCATACACCCCTCCCACCCTCTACCCCACCCCACCCAATTCCCAGTAACAAACTTAGCTGAAGAATATTTGACTCCAGCCAGGAGATGAGAATAAGAAAAAAATATATATAATAATAAAAAAAGGATGTGTTTGAAGGATGCACTATTTTGTGAAACGGCCCAAAGAGAAAATACTTGATGTTTCCATTACAGTTTGTCAGTATGTCCTACAAGGAGAAATATATATCCTGCACACGTATTCCATCATTATGGAAAGATTTCCAGTGCTTATCTTGCCACTATGGCCAGAGTAAATTTTGATGTTTCTAGGAAAACTGTAATGGAAAACCTTCTCTCTGGCCAGCTGTTAAGGTCAGACATTTGTCCTCAGCCTTACATTAGTCATGTAGTAGGTATGCTTGTGTTCAGCCATCGACTTGCTGGTCCTGACCCTCAGATTTCATGCCCGAGCTCAGACTCTGTCCTGCCTCATCACTGTTGACTTAATGATCCCTGGGCCGTGGCTGCCACTGGTCACTGCCACCAGACCTGCCTGCTCATTTCACTTGGCTGCTGCAGGATGGTGTCCCTCCTTGACAAGAAGGGTGACAGTCCAGCTAGCACCTTCATATCCCTTTTGCCAGTAAGGGTTTGCTGCTTCCTGGCATCACATCTCCTGAAATCAAGTGGCCATGCCCTCACATTATACATATCATGGTGTTATCTCCACTTAAAAGGTGGAGAACAGGTGTTGAGAGAAAGAAAGAAAATGAAGGAAGGAAGGAAGGAAGGAAGGAAGGAAGGAAGGAAGGAAGGAAGGAAGGAAGGAAGGAAGGAAGGAAGGAAGGAAGGAAGGAAGGAAAAAAGCTTATCCCCTATTGAAGTTTCCCAGTATTAGCTATGCTGGTAAAATTTCCCATCAGATGCATCTCTAAGACTTTTTCTGTGATTCTACTTAAGCCATTTCTCAGAAAATTGAAAGAAAGCTGAAAAAGAAAGCTCTTTTATTCTGGGAAAAATAGTGTCTATATGGGAACATTTATTAATGTTTTAGTGTCACTGTAACAGTATAACCCCATTAACATAATTTTCTCCAGGTAAATAAGCCTTATGGTAATGTTGTAACATCTGTGACTGTGTTATATATATGACATGCTGAAGCTGGTTTTGCAGATTCTTTTACATCCATATATATATATACATAAAAAAAATCTCTGCAGCTAATATACTTCTGGGAAGCAATGGATAAAATCATGGATACAAAGCAAAATCAGAAGATATCCTAAGAAGACACTTGACGACTCCTACTACTGTTTAAAGGGAGAACATGGAATTATACATGAAAGTGCTTTCAGACAAGTAGAGCAAACACAAATCTAGCAAACATAGGAAGGACTAGAAAAGGATCCTTATAAACTCAAAGTTAACAGATATTTTTATTTCACAGTTACTGGATTTCACTCTCGTGTCTTCCAGTGTTAGGGTCACAAACAACTAAGAAGAGAGATAAAGTAGTAAGGAGACAGACACCCGAGGAATACAACTCTCTCTTCTCTTATTCAAAAGGTGATTGTGAGCTCACTGCAACTGCAAGTATCAGTTATGGTCCAAATATTGTCTCCCATCTCCTATACATTTGTATCCTTCAAATGCCCCCAGACATTTTCCAGCTACATTTTTTTCCTCTATTTTTATTTTGTCACAGGTTCTGTGAGCTTGGCAAATAAGCACCACCCTGGATACAGCACAAAAGTTGTAAAGGATATATATTGTCATTCATATTGTCTGCATGACAAACTTAAAAGTCTGTTTGCTGCTATGTTCAGCTGCATGTGACTAAGAACATGATGGCAAGCCAGGAATTGTTTTTAGCTTAGGTGCTTTTACCTGGCCTGTGCCACAATAAATTTTCCTTAGCAAGTCAGTGTGGCAGGCAGCGTTTACAGGTGTTTACAGGTGAAGATCACTGCATGTATTTATAAAGGAAAAGATTTTTGCATTGTGTCCATTTTTTTGTTTGTTTCATTTTTTCCCTTGATGGTTGTTCACCAACTCAACATATTCCAAAGGCATTTTTCCACCGTGCCCTGCATTGGCAAGGTAGCTGCAGCAGCACATACAGAGATGTTCCAGCTTGCTTTCAACTACATAAAGCAGTGACATATAGCAGTGCCACTACAGCTGCCAGCAGCTTAATACAGGCTAGTGGCTTTTTGATTAAATCGCCTCCTTAAATATGCTTTCCAACCAGCCCTGAGCTGCATGCTCTATGGGGCCATGCAGCCACAGCACAAGCCATAGCTCAGGCAGGGGTTCACAAGCCTCTGTCAGCAAGAGGAAAGATTAACAATTTGCCCCAAAGACAGGGCAACCCTCCTTTCACATAGACCTTATTCCAAAGTGACTTGGAACCATAGTGTTTTTACAACAGGTAATATCAATTAAGTTGCCCATGCAACTACAGATAACACTGCATCTACTTAAATTTGTTGTCATTTTTATATGGATTTAAAAACATATGAATCTGTACATAAGCCTTGAATCAGTAGTATTCACTGCAACCAGAGCTCTTCATCCCATTCTAAACATTTTTAGATATACACTTAGCAGAACAGTTACCAGATGCTCAATGTCATTGCAGTACTAGGGCTGTGTTCTGAAGGACTGGCTCCTAGTATACAAAATACAAACATATACATAGAGAGGAAGGTTGTTTTGCTAGAGCCCAGGCTGCACATAAGGATCTCACAAACAGCAAATATTTCACTAGAATATAAAGTCAATATGTTGTCCTTAGGTTCACGCCTGAATGAAGGGGGGAAATTCACAAGAGTTTCTAACAACTGATGCATTTTAGCTGAGTTCTCCCTGTAAGATCCAACATAGTGTTTCCAGTTTAACAGATCTGTTGTAAAGGGAACATGAACAAAAACAGGTTCTCCTTCTGGACCTGCTGCCTGTCTTAATGGAGCCGGGATAACTGGCCCTGCCCTTTGTCAGTTGCAAAGTGCTATTGGGTAAAATTAGAATCATCCTAGGCCCTAGGAGATGTCTTTGATGTCCCTGCAGAAGCATTTGCAGCCTGAACCCCAGGGATGATTTCTGATATCCCTGCAGAAATGCCTGCAGAAATGCACGCAGAACTCACAGCCCAAGGTTTGGGAGAAACCTCTGTCCCTGCAGAAATCTCTGCAGAAACATCTGCAGTCTAAGCTTTTGGGGAGACTTCCAATGTTCTAGCAGAGACCTCAGAAATCCAACTCTCAGGGGAAGTCTCTGATATCCCCACAGGAGTCCCAGAGATAGGGGAAGCCTGTAGTCTATACAGCAGTAGTGCCAAGGGTACAAAAACTGAACTTCTTGTTCTTCATCTGGGTAGATTTTAGGGGGTTTATCATTCCCTTTCTTCCCTTTATTTTCAGCACATAACATAACATGATCCTCCTGCACTCCATCTGACTTCTCAGGTCCTGATACAATGACATGAAAGCATTAACATACATATCTTCATCCCATTTTCCTTCCCACCAGCAAAATAACATTAACTGCAATATGGTAACATACTGAAAGGATCCATTTTCCAGCCATCATTCTCCATCCTCTAAGTTGTACTGAGTCCACTCCTGATCACAGTATTGCTTCATTTTATCCTTTGTCAAATAATCACCACAAAATTTAAACCTATTTTTGAGGATGCATCCAAGGGGATATCTTTTTCTGTGAAAGAGATTAAGTCAATTATATTGATTGCCAGCTATTGTAATTATCAGAAATCAGTGATAGTACAAAACATAGCTGTGAATGTTGTCCTTTTCCTTGACACATTAAGGATGCCAGCTCTTCTCAGAGCTTGTGTTACATACCAACAATTAATTGTTGCACAAAACTGACAGCAAGACAAGGGCCATAAACCTTAGCACGTACCACTGAAAAAACTTAGAGAATGAATAAAAATGTGGAAGAACACTTTATTCCTCCACTTGCAAGCAAAACAATAGAAGAAAATAAATAGGAAGATAGGAAGAACATGTTTTATTCCATCAAGTTTTAACAACACCATTATTTTGCTTGGCCCTTTATGGGCCAACATAAAATATTTTTAGGTGCTTATGTCAGGTAAGATCAATCATTAATTTATAATATGTGCTTTGGAAACAGGTTCTCTTTTCCTAGCTATCAGTTACCTAAATTACTTCACAGTGCTAAATCTATAAATATTATATGTCATCTCTTCAGGGTTTTAATGATGTTTTTAACTATTAATCAAACTGCCCCATTTCTTGAGTTTTGTTGTCTGGCAATCAATTTTTTGTTTGGCATTAGGATATAAATACTAGGAATCACCAAATGACATTGATGCTAGCACTAATGCCTGGTTAGTGCTAAACATGCATATATAAACATGATAAACTTTTATTTTTGGCATGATAGAAAGAAGCTACAGAAATAATTTTGAAAACTAAATAAATACAATTAACTGTGGAGATGGCAATTAAAAAGTTAAAAGCAAAGGGATCACGGCTGAGTAACATGCCAGAGATCTGTGGGAGTATCCCTCACAAACCATGAAGGGACCTTTCTTCAGGGTTTCAAACTACAGAGGTAACAAAAAGTCTGCAATTACTGTGTGTAAAAAACATGAGTTCTCATACTGCAGGTGGAAACCCATGAGATCTCAGGTGGCTTCTGTGTTTTTGTTTGTTTGGTTGGTTTTGTTTTGTTTCGTTTTCCTGCATAAAGCACATCTCTGCTGCTCAGTACTGATGAGTCCACCCAGGAAAAGACTGTGATGGCTTTTCTGGTCAGCTCTGCATGGTTTTATTTGGCAAGAATTTGTCTGCAGTTGTATCAACCACTCTTGAAGGATCTGCTTTTCCTGATTTCTGATGGCAGTGTCCCAAATATGTAGGAAGCAGCATCACATTTCTCTTAATATTTATTATCTCTGGAGTCATAAGAATGGCTATACTAGTTCAAATGAAAGTTCAGTCCAGACCTCTATGCTGTTTCTGACAATAAATATTTAGGTTGGGATAAAATAACAGGTCAAGCAAGAAATCTTTCCCAGCCTCCCGTGATTTCTGTCTCATAGACTTTCTGAGCAAGAGTATGATCTCTTGTTTTCAGATGCCTTTACTGTTTTATTCTTTAGGTATATTGTCCAATACCATTTTAACCCACACAAATGCCCACCATATTTCTGTTGATATTTATAGTTATTGTATCAGGAGAGAGAATTGATAATAATTTTTCCATATTCATTTTCTCTATTCTACTCATGATTTAAAGATCTCTAGCTCATCCCATTTCCTAAGCTTGAAATGCCTTTCTGTGACTTCAGTGATCTTTCCTGCCATTCTGTGTTCCTTTTCTAGCTTCCTTTTTTTTTTTTTTTTTTTTTTTTTTGATGTAGGGTATCAGAAAAGCACATAATATTCAAGATACAAAAACATTATATATGTATACAGTGCCATAATTATGTTTTCTGTTTTTTTGTTTTTTTTTTCTCACTCTGTTCATTTCCTAAAAATTCCTAACATGATTTGATTTTTACTTTAATGAAGGTATTGTATGAAGTTTTGATAAAGGTATATATTATAGCTTCTCAAGTAGAAATACTTTAGAGTTCAATATTGAAGTCAGGACTCTTTTCTTAGTATGCTTCACGTAATATTCATCAATGTTGAATTTCATCTACTATTTTATTATCTGTCAAGTTACTCTTCCTTCTATCCCTTCTACAGCTGCCCAGCTGCCTTTTTTTTTTTTTTTTTTTTTTTTTTTTTTCCAAACTCCATCACATCACTGGTCAGTCTGTCCTTCAAATCACTAGCAATCATCTAAACAGCACTCAGTACAGATGTCTGAGGGACTCTGTTGATGACCTTCCTCCATTCAGAAATCTGGTCTTGTAAATCAGTCCTTCTTTCTTACTTTTTAACCCACTGATAATAACCCATGTCAGGGCTTTTATCTACTATCACTGGTAGCTGTTTCCTGAAGAGATTTGTGGAAGGGACTGAATTAGATGGGAAGATAGGACAGCAGTGCCATATTCGATCAGTTCATCTGGAGAGGTGGCCTGTCTTCAGCAGCAGCCAACAGCAGAGACCAAGGGAGAAGCAGGCACACAGGGCAGACATGCAGCAGTGCTTTCCTGGAGAATTTGTGTCCAGCCTCCAGCAGTCTATAGATAAGTTACTTATTTTGTTGATGAAACCAGCCAGGAGACCTTGTCCACATGTTCAGTTGCACCTTCACAGAAATGCAGCACATCTCTCAAGTACAACATAGCTCTATTAAGCCATTTTGAATATTCTATAATTTTAGATTTACCCATGAAGTCACTCATTTTTTTCTTTGTTATAGAGAGACAAGTTGAATTCTAGGAGGCAGTCATGGAGTTAACTATCAATTGTCATCCTCACTCACTAGGGTTCCCACTTTTATTTCAACATAACAATAAAAAACGAAAGAATCAGGAAAAATCTCTGAAGTACAAATTGCAAATCCTTCTATTTTCCAAAAATGAACGGTTAGAATTAATAGTTTGCCTGTTAGTCTATCTCTGACATGCAGTGTTCACATTTAGTTAAGATTGCTGTTCAGAAATCACTATTTAGAGAACTTTAAAAACATTATAGTGAATGATCCAAAGCACTCTCTTGCTTCCCAAACATCTGAGTAATACTGTATAACAGCTGTACCTTTCCCCAGATACTTCACTTTCTATTAAGACATTAAAAATATCTTTTAAATGGGCATGAAATAGTGAATTGCTGAATTCTCATTTCACTTAATTTCAATAGAGCTTTGAAAGTAATGTACAGATCATGTTTGCATGAATAACTGAAAGGCTGTGAAAATAACAGAGGTATCTGGAGAACCAATTAAACCTTCCATAAGATTATTATGCTGAAAGGAAACATTGTTATGCACATTTTCTGCAAATTTACAAAAACTGAGGAGTAATACTGAAAGGGCTTAATGCCACCTGCTGAGTAACATCAATTGTAAAGCATAAGATTGAAATGAGTGTCCTGCCATTTTCTGAAATTTTGATATTTAAAAGAAGAGAGATGTATTTATTTTTTATTTTATTTTATTTCTATCAGGATAAATGTAACTAAGTCAATCACTTCAAATGAAAAATCTGTCGCTCTTTTTACAGGTATGAAAAAGCCAATGACAAAAAGTTTTACAAGGAAAACACAAGTCTGGTAACTGAAACTGTCCACCTTTTGTGCTCTTCTGTATAAATATGCTTTGCTTTCACTCTATTACCTCTGGGGGTACTTTTATGTTGGTCTGTAGTTTGCACCCTTGTCTTTAGGGTGATAGGAGATGCCTGCAGCTAGCCCATAGAGTGTACCATTTCATCTAAGTTGCAACCAAGTTCCTGAATCTGGAGTAATTGTTGCAGTTTCCTGTGCTGAAGATGCTCTGCCCCTACCAGTTCCACCACGTCAGGAGAAGGGGAAGGCAGGAGATCCTGCAAGATCCTTCAGAAGGTCCTTCAAAAGATATGCCAAGTTAGCAATTACTAATAGGTATTATTAATCTACTGTTAATATTCATGTTATTGGCATTTTTTCACCTCCTGCCATAGAGACGCATATAGGAGAAATGTGGTAAGTGGGAAAATGCCTTTCTGAAGATTTTTCTCACCATCTAAATAACAGCCTCAGGTTCTTCTTGGCTATTCAGAGGTATACATTAAATGGAGAAAAATAAAAAATAAAATAGAATCATAAAATCATTAAGGTTGGAAAAGACCTTCAAGATCATCTGGTCCAACTATACTCTTACCACCAATATCACCCACTAAACCATGTCCTAAGCACCATGTCCAACCTTTCCTTAAACACCCCTAGGGACGGTGACTCCACCACCTCCTTGGGCAACCCGTTCCAATACCTGACCACTCTTTCTGAGAAGAAATGTCTCCTCATTTCTAACCTAAACCTCCCCTGGCAAAACTTGAGGCCATTCCCGCTAGTCCTATCACTAGTTACCTGCTAGAAGAGGCTGACCCCCTGCTCCCCACAACTTCCTTTCAGATACAGCTGATCAACAATGTTAACATGATTCATCAGCTCTACCTTCCAAATAGTTTTGTTCTTGGCCTGCCTCAGGGACCGGAATGGCTACTGTAGATTGCAGGGCACCATCAAAAGCCCCAGAAGTATCCCATTTTCCTTTTTTCACCCTGAATATAATTCCAGGATCAGCTGATAAAGTTACTGCTGCAGTATTTCACCAGCTCTATCCCGCAGTCCTCTCAGCTGCTTGCCTTTGCACTGGGATCATATTATTGCATGACCATACCAGCCTGGGAAAAAAATAAATAAAAACCATAAAATCTGATTCATGGTCTTAAGGGTTGGCTTGGAGAAACATTTTTGTTTCATTTATTACAGTAGCTTAGCAAAGAACAGGAGAGAGAGACCTGCACCAGAAATGAAAAGAAGCCTAACACAATGGCATAGACTTTAATGGGAGTATTCCTTTCTTTACTGCAGGGACAAGTGTTAAAGCTGAAATGGGAATGCCTGTGACTTTCAAGTCACAAATCCAGCTAGCATGAAGATATATACTGTGAGTTACAACAAAGCACTAGAGCTCTAAAGGAAACTCTGACACTTTGCAGATCTAATTAAAAAATTTTAAATAGATATATGCCCACTTGCTTACAGTATGATGATAACCTCCAAGGCAGGACCTCTGCCACCTTGCTTCCTAGCAAGGTAAGTCAGGTCATAGTAGGTTATATGTTGTAACATCAAGAAAAACATCAGAATGTGTACCAGGTTGTTAATGAAAAGCTACCTCAGGTATTTGTACATTATACTGCTGTAATACTGGCTAATCTCTGGTAGGTACTGGTAGTAGAAGCACTGCAAAGCTTTTTTACTTTCAGGGCTGTTGTTTCATACTGAATATAATTTTTTTAAGGTGTGGTCTCCAGTGTGAATATATTCATAATATAAAAGATTAAAGTGCCCTTTTTTTTCTCTCAGAATTTCCTTTGTGGTGGAGAAGAAGAAGAACAGAAAATTTAATCGCTGAGTCCCACTGTGGTGGGAAAGTTCCTCATTCCTGTAGAATTCAAGATATTGTTAAGAGCAAAGACCATCTCACAGGTACTGCTTTGACCTGAAGAGGGAACTAATGTCCAAAGCTTCTAAAATTCTCCTTCTGCAGTCATCACCTTTGCAGTTAGTCAAATTATATTAACATTGTGGTCTCATTTTAAGCAGCAGAGAAAATGAGCAATCTGATTACAACATAAGGGAATAAGTAACACCCACACAGTAACATTTTAAATCTCTTTTCTACTTTATGCTAGTTGGACATATTCTACACACTAGGGTAACTATTGCAGGCGCACAATATGTCTCATATAAAATACATGTAGCAAATGCTGTAGATAAATGGCTTTGGTGGCTTGCAAATTTCTCTACAATTACCTAAATTAAAATTTTAAGACAAGGTAAATTGCTACATTAGCCTTTCAAAAGTACAATTTAATTATTCTCTACGTGGTTTGCATTTCTGCAAGCTTTTGGTCAGAACTAATATGTCATTCCTCTTAATTGCTTTAAATGTCACTAGGAGATCTGATTTCTACCTGCTCATCAAAATGTCAGTTGATTATTTTAAATATAATCATTTTTAAAAGGCTTTCCCATCACTATAATGCTTATGTCGATATTTTAAAGAAAATGTATCTGGAGATGGAAGAGTAACTACTACTACCTCTTGTAGTAGTTACTGTTGGGAACAAAATGCTTGTTTCTACTTTTCTTTGTGTTTATTTATTTGTCAGTTCAGTGTCTCTGATCTTGCTCCCATTTCAGCAAACAATGACTTGTATGCCAGATAGGAGCATACCTGCTCTTTGATAAGTATGACAGCAGATATGTGACATAAGACAGTCTTTCAATTGCATGTAAAATGCCTCCAGTTCTGTCTGCTATTAGTCCATAGACAACACAATAGACAACATTTTCCTCTAAATCACATCCTTTCTAATGTCTGCTTTTCTTTCCTTTTTTTTTTTTTTAAAACTCAAATTTTTCTTTCTTTTTTTTTTTTTGTTATACTGAGAGTTCTTAGAGAATATACAAAAATACATCAAATACTATGTATGTACATTTTGTTATACAGTTAGTGAATAGAGTAAGTATAGGACTCAGGGGATGTGATCTCTTTTGTTGTTACCATTTTCAGATCAGACTATTTTCTATAACAGAGCTACAGCTACTTATGTAGCTGTAAATACACAGAGATGATAGGTCAAAAACATCTGTTCACTCATTTTCACTACCAGTCTATAAACAAGTGCAACATTTTTCCTCTCCATTCCCTATCCTCAAGAATTTTAATATTACTTAGTGAAGAATCCCAAAAGGCTGCCTAAAATATCTATCTTACAGTTAGGTCAGTTCTACCAATATGTTATAACTTACTGTAAATGAGAAAGGTATCCTTTTGAGGATCTGATATATTGAAGTGTTTTCTCTCAGGCTTATTTTAGCCAAATATAATTCAATAGTTTTCTCTGATTGACTGATCTTAATCCAGCAGAATGAAAAAGCACATCTTATTGTAAACATATTAGCCCTCTGCTGAGCACAACATGCACTGTTCGGGGGATTTTGCCTGAATAAAAAATGCTGACCAAAACCTTTATTTAGTTTGCACCTGTCACAGTAACTCTATAATGTCAAGCCCATGAAATAGTGGTTCTAGCCATTTTCCTGCAGTGAGAAGAAGCTTTAGGATGATGAGGCATTGAAAAGAGTTATTCATGTTATTCACTGGTTTACCTCCCTCCATTCTGCTGAGTAAATCTAGTGACAGGTGTGGTTGACGTGGCACTAGCAAAATCTTACAGGGTATACAGCAAAGTGACAAACAGAATATGGTAGGAAATGACAGCCCCAGGAGAACACAATGTTTCCAGGCTAGATTGCTCTAATTATTACAGATACCAGGTATCTTAATCTTCTGTGACAAACAGAAATGACCATCCATCCACATTGATTGCGGTCACACAGCTTACAAACTAAAAAACTACTAGCATTTTTTGAAAACTGTCAACAGACCTTCTAAGAAGGGAAGGGGAGGGGAGAAGAGGGGAGGAAAGGGGAGGGGAGGAAAAAGGGGAAAAAAAAAAAAAAAAGGAAACGAGACAAGAGACCTTGGAATTCTGTAAGCTATAGAAAAACAGAGAATGAAAACTGACTGTGTAGGACAAAATTGAAAGTCATTGTTCTGCCATCTAGGGGAAAATTCCTCTTATATCCAGACTGCTGATATCATGAGGTCATCAAATATCCTGCATCAGCTCACTGCCGCACACTATAGGTATCCTCTCTACAAAGCAATGAAGTTGCCTTTAAAACTTTTCTCAGAATTCCTTCTAGAGAACTATAGAAAAAAATATAACAGACTTTTCAAACTCCTTACCTGACACTTTTTAAAGTACTGTCATAAAGGAACACTTTTTCATTTCTAACATGATTTAAAATGGGTGACCAATAATGAAAGAGCACACACAAGCACATATGCACATCTTTCAAATTGACAAATCTGTGTTAAAACCACTGCTCTTAACAACCATTGATCAAGGGAGCATTTCCTTCATGGAAGGGCACAATAGGCTTGACAAGGTGTCCTTAGGCTGGCACATCTTGTCATGCTTCATATTAAACTGCAACAAGACATAATGATACCTTATGTGTAAAGTAACGTTTGTATGGTACTTTGCTTAGCTCAAGGCATGTCCTTGAAAAAATGATTTATCTATCAAAAAATATTCTCAGTAGCTCACAAGTCTGTCCTGTTGAGATAAGACATCACTGAATGGAGTCTGACCTACACATTATATAGCACTGTATGACACATACATTAAACACACATATAGAATTAATTCCGCCCTTCTGTGCAATTCCCAGGCTAAATGCAGTTTAACTCTCCAGCTTGCAGAGGACAGTAATAACTTTAATATATCAGCATCTGACTCAGAGGACTGAATAGTGGACATTGCTGGACTTTATAAATATAGCAGCTTCTAGAGAGGCACATTGGTTTATGGTAAAAAAGCTACAAAGATTTGCATCTGATTTGTGAGTTGTTTGTGCACCAGAATGTTAAGATTGCTGAAAGCCATATTTTCAAGAACTCAGCAACCTCCCTGCGCAGTGCAACACTTCTGTAAAAAAATTCCAGTATGCAGCAGTTCTTATGGTGACCTAAAGTGTCAATTTCAACATAAGTAATTTGTGGAGCAGTTTTATCATCTTGTGACACACAGAGTACAACCACCTAATGAAGCTGCTTCTGTTGTTAGGGCTGCACAAGTTCTCTTTGGATTTTCTGGCATCTAATAAGGGCTGAGGTCCCATTCTGCCTTTCATTCATGAAATTCTCACTTCTAGCTGTCAGTGACTTTCCCAAGACTTACAGAAAGTCAGTATTTTGGGGTCTGTACCCTGCTGTTGAACATGGTGGCACTCAAGCATTGGGTCTGAAGTTGACATTCTTCCTTTATGTAACGAGATGTGTGTGCTCATGTGGCCATGCACAGAGCAATCACAAGTCTTGTTTCCTTAGGTTTAAAACAAAAACAAAAACAAAACAAAACAAAAAAACTCTTATCAGAGTTGTAAACAACATTCCTTCCCAAATGTCCTCCCTGTGGGCAACCCCAGAAGCATACAGCTTCCTTCAACTTTCAAAATGCTTTCAGATTAAACAAACTTTCCTGCTGATACTCGTCCTTTAAAAATAAATCAATAAATGACACATTTTGAATTGGGAAGCGTGAGTTCCGGTTGAGCAAGAAAATTGTTAGTTGGTTTCAAATTACTTAACAACAATACTTTCAGACTCTCATTTTTCTTGTTCAAGATGAGCAAACTCAGATTTACAATAACATGTCATAGTATCTCAGTCTAATGAAAAGAGAGCAATATCAGCTGAATATAAAATAGGTAGCCTTCTGATCCAGCTCACCTGAGTATGGCATGGAATAGAATTCCTTACCAGTTGTTTTCAAGACAGAAACTTTGAACAAGAAAATATGTGTTGTTTTTACTGGAATAGTACTTTATTTTAAACGGTGTATTCTTTGCAATGTAATGAAACCCAAGCTGTAATTCACTGGAATAGAAAGCCATCCTGCAGAAGACATAGCAAAGTAGGTATGTGAATCAACCCTATGTTGAAATAGAGTTGGAACTGTAATTAAACAAAAGAGTATCCAAGCAAGAGGAAACCTCTGCACTACAGAGAACATTTTGCAGTCTTAAGTACCTTCCTTGTAAATTTACTTTTTCTTCATGACACAGGAGAAACCAAAGCTATAAAAGCATAATTTAACACTACAGTAAAAATAAATTGTAACACATTTATTCTGTATCATATTTATTATGATTTTTTTCTGCTCAGCAGGATAGTTACAAATTAACATACTATAAGTCACTGAGTGAAACTTTAGACGGCAAGAGGTGAATGTGTCGCTTGCCAATAGATCTAAATTTTAAGGCAAACCAGGCACGCTACCGTGATGTCTTACTACCAAAAATAGAAAAAAAAAATGTGGAAGTGCCAAATAGCTCCAACTCCTACCACTAAAGTCTATACAAACTCGGTTCTTCAATGCATATGCCGTAGTCTTGGTTGATAGTGATAAATAAAATTATCCTAGGAACTAATCCATACAAAAAACATAAGACATAAAGACATAATCTGCTGTCTATCCTGAAGAGGACCGAAGCTGTTGAGCAGGACGTCAGAGCCCCAGGTGTCAGTGGTGCCAAGATTTCACCCATAAGCTCCACCAAGGTGGAAGGAAATACAGAAACATCAGCATCTGCAATTTGGGCTGTTAATGACAGTTACTGTTGTTGACAGTAGAGTTAATGGAGAGGAATCACAAATGAGAAATTTATTCTATTTCATCACTTCTTTATCCTTGTGATATCATGAGAAATTAACTTCTTTTGGAGGGTATTATGTATATCTTTCAGTCAGAAAAATTATTAGTTAGGTGTTTCATCTTGCTTTACTGACTTCTTTTTTCTCCACTTCTGTCAACATGGACCTCCACAGAAAGACTTTCAAGCACCAATGTCTAAGCTGACAATTTCTTTTGTCTCTTCACGTATGTACAGAGATTCACATTTATGTACAGAGAGTTGAATTCACATATAGGACATTTATGTACAGAGAAGAGAGATTAATTCTCCCTCTCTCTTTTTCTTTTTTTCTTTTTTCTTTTTTTTTTTTTCTACTTCTGTAAAATGGAAAACATGTGAATACTATCAGTAATGTTGCAGCTAAAGAATCTGCATAGTCCTTGGTTACTAAGGTCACTAAAGTTACTAAAGAGTTTAAGTGGTGCTCCTGCAAGGCAATGCTTTCCCATCTCTTAGAGCTGCAGATGTAAAATGAAGCCTCAGGATTGTAATTGAGGGTAATGGTCCCATACCCCACCTCTTGTAATAATATTTGTTGCTAATCTCATAAAGCCTTCAGAGAACTCTTAGATGGATGAAGGCAGCTGTCCTCGTAAAACAGAGGAGCAGGGTCCCATATATGCTGTGGCTTCAGAAGCTGGTGCAACAGGGGCATCAGACAGCTCCAACCCCAGCTCCCAGAGCTGCTCCCAGCCCCAACACTAGCAAGAAGTTCTGGGGAGCAACTCCAGGAGCTGCTAAGGAAGCGGCAATTTTTGGCAAAGAACAGGCTGAACAGGCAGGAGCAGTCCCTGCAGCCATCTCTTTGTGCACCCAGGGAAGTCTCTACTAGCTAATGGCATCCAGCTCATGGCTCCCTGAGGCATGCTGAGATGAACACAAGAAACTCTGTCCCAGAATTGCATTAAATATCATAAGCAATAGTGAACTATTTGTGATGCTCATGCCTACAGGAAATAAATAAATAAATAAATAAATAAGATTAAAATTATATATATTTCCAGCTTGTTTTTACCATCCAATTCTTTTTATTTCACTAGAAATGTGAGCTTATGCCAGTTAGATATTTGCTCATAACAGAACCTCAAAAGAAGTAGGGAAGTATTTTTATGAAAAAGATTTTGATTTCCCTTGAGAAAGAACAAAGTTATTTTAAATCACCTTCTTTGGCTATCTTTCTGGGAAGATGCTGGAGAAAGTATCAATCATTTACAAACTAGATTGCTCAGAGCATTTAGTTTCTCCTAGCTTCTTCTGACTTGCTGGGAAGAAAAAGTACCTTCGAGTGCCTTCTGTCTTTCTTCAGTTCCAGGCACATCTTTTCTGTTTTTTCCATTTCTGCTTTTATTCATGAGCTGTCACTAAAGTAAGAAAGCAAGTAGAAAACAAAGCAAAACAAAACAACAGATACCTCAGAGCACTTGACAGTAGGTTTTGCCTTAAGGCCACCAGTTCAAACCCATCATAAATAAGCAGTAGCTCAAGTATTTGATGTCTAATGGTAGTCTGATGACCTTAGTAAAGTGTTTAGCATATTGGTTTCATATAGCAGATCTAGGCTGTCACAGCAAAGAAGCCTCTGCAGAAAGTGTGGACTACACTCTTGCTGGGTAGGTGACCCTTCAAGTCAGTAATAAAGTTTATGTTTCACGGTGCAGGTTAGAAAATTTGGTATTGCCTTACAAATAAACATGAAACCACTGAGTAGAGTTATTACTGAAAAGCCTTTATCAGAGCTAGATTTACCCCAAAAGAGAAAAATTGCTTACAGAGTAAGGTTGGATATACAAATAGAAAAAAAAAAAAAAGAAAAAAAAAAAAAAAGAAAAAAAAACTCCTAAATGTTTTTTAATCATAATTCAAGTGCTGTTGCTCTAAATGCCAGAAAATTATGCTATGAGTGGGAAAAAAAAAATCAAACTATTACTAGTAATTGGATAGAAGCTTTTAAATTAATGCTTCTGACTTCTCTTACAAACTAATACAAGACAGGACAGACTAAGTAGCATCCAGGAAAATGTAAGGAGTTAAAAGAGAAGGTGACCTAGTCCTTTCCTTCCGTACTGAAGTTACTTCCTCTTTTTCTTAAGGAATAAAGAAATAGTTTTACTGAAGAAATCTCTAGAGTTGTATATAATTTTATTGAAAATCAGTTATCCTGCTTTCAAAAGATCTCTCATTGGAATTATTAAAGTACCCTCATTGACATAGATTTCATTTATGCAGGAGGAAAGTCCAGCCTTGGTACTGGTGCTCAGGGACAGGACACGAAGATGACCTCCTCCCCAAAGACACACGCAGCCCTTGTGCAGCTCACATGACGATAAAGCACAGCATCACCTGGCCCGTGTTTTCAAGCTACAGCACTGTGTTCAGTCTGCCTGGGAGATTTTCTAGTTCTGGATGTAAATGTCCCTAATATTTGCACTGGATTGCTGCAGCTCAGCAGAGCTTTCCAGGCTTCTAAATTAGATACTTCATCTCCAACCAAATTAGATGCTTGACAGAAGAATTATTATATGAACTTTTCTGGCCGGGGTTATCTGGAGTGCAGATTAGACTGTCATAAAAAGTTCTTTCTGGTCTTGAAATCTATGGCAATATAAGGAGCACAATTAAGCTTCTTTACTGCTGTTTTGCTAGTAAGTTGATTACCAGGGCAACATTTGTTGATGATGTGCTTGCAAGGAGGAGATTTTTATTATAATTTTTGATTTAAATAATCTGACCATTTACAGTCATTAGAGAAAACGCATGTACCCTCATTAAATCAATATATTTTTTAAAAATGTCTATTTCTGTCAAATGCTATTATGGTGTACTGATAAGAGTGTATCTGATTATTAATTAACCACAAATGAACCCGGGGAGACCTGCATCTCATTTCTAATGGTTGCTTCAGAGGGCAGCAGTAATCAAACACACAAGTTATAAATCAATTAAATAACATTGTCATCATCATAAGTAGTCCCATGGCATTGGTGACATGAGAACGCCTTCACAGTACTAAGGTTAAGTGTGGACACAGCAGTCCTTTCTCCTGGCCATGACAATTTATTCATCGGCTTCTAGGAATCTCAGTGTGATTCACACAGTGGCATTTTCCCTACTTTTGTCAAGGAGGGAAGTTTTTACCATATAGGTCCTCAGTGCTATAAAGGGCTAATCTTTCAATCTTTGGAGCATAGTATGTGCTTGTGAAAATACTGTTGCTGTGTTACAGTAGCACAACTGATCCCCTTAGCATCGTTTGACAGTATTCCTGTTATTATTGGTATTATTCTAGAGGGAACTAAAGGGATGCTGGACCCCTGGTGTGAGACACGAGAGAAATAAGCAGAAGTGGCCCAGAGATCTTACTATTCAAAACACAGGCAATCAACAGATACGAGGTAGGAAACAGTATTCCTGCTTCATAATGAAAAATTAGAACCTACTGCATAGGAAGATGCAGCAATTTTGCCAGATCCATAAGAATGAAGAAATGAAGCAGGAACAAGGAATGAATTTGAATTTAACATATTGCAATGCTTTACCACAGAGCTTTCACCTCCATCAAGTCACATCATATACAGGAAATGAATGAAAAAGTGGCTTTCAAAGCTCTCTAGTTTTATTCTTGCCACAGGCTGGCTGGTGTGCCCCACTGAAGGGGGCTGAGTGCCCCTCTGAAGTCACAGCTAAGTAAAGGATTCAGTGTTAATTTAAACTTTATAAAATGTCAGAAACTCACACAGCTGCATGAGTGCTTACTTACCTGAAGTGCAGTTAGCATTTCATACGTGCTTAGGAGCCACTGAAGAAATCGTTCTTCATGAAAATAATAATAATAATAATAATAAAAAAAAATAGTTCGTTTTCTAGTTTCACTTCCCATCCATTTGAAAATAACCACCTGATGATGCAGTTTTTAATCATGTCAACTAGTCTGAATGTTGTTGAGGTTTTTTGTTGTTGTTGTTGTTTGTTTGTTTTTATATATGTGTTCTGGGAAGGGCTGATGGTATTCATCTACTAACAGGATAATACCATAACTTGGTATCAAGAAGGGAAATTAACAGTAAGTTCACTACATGCACATTCAGTAACATTATTACAGGTGATATGTAGTAGTAGCTCTAGATAAATAAGCATGCACTCCTTTTTTTTTCCAGGATAATTGGCTTTATCTTTTGCCTACCAGCTATAAGCCCTGCTTTTAATTTACTCTTTTTCTTATTCACTTTTTGATATAACAGTTCAACAAGGGTTTAAATTCCTTTCCCCATGCAGCCTTTTTATCATGCTTCTAATTACCTAGCCTAATTGCTCCAAACTTGTATGAGTCCATGCATTTTTAAATGATTTTCTTTAATTACAATTCTCTACTGAAGAAAGTATCACTGAAATACGTCTCATTAAAAAAAAAAAAAAAAAAAAAAAAAAAAAACACTGAAACACATCTTCCAGTTTCTTGAAAACACAAACACATGGTATTGAAGTTTAACATATGATAACTTCAGTCTCACCTTGTTCACAAAATCATGCAGCATGATTTTGAAAACAAAACAAAAATACCCCAATTAAAATAAGATCAGAGTAAAAAGTAAATGGCAACATAAATATGTGAGTTGAGCATGAAGAGGATTAAACTAGCAGAAATAAAAAATTCTGTGTCTGTGTGTAGAATATTCTCCAAATCTGTCAATTTTCTCTCATGTTTATGTACAATTGTCATTCCCTGGTAAGGGAATAATTTTTTTTTTATCGTACCACAATATGTTTTAGAAAATGTATTAGAATCTATGGATGTCAGTTGGTGGTGAACAAAATATTTGACATTTCCAAAATGGGTACTAGGGATGAAAATTAATAACTGCTTATTTTATGTATTTTAGATGAGAATAAGATGTGTTTTGTTTTGTTTTGCTTTGTTTTGTTTTTTTGAAATACTGTAAGAATTCTGAAAATAATTGTCAGCAGTTAGAAATTCAGAAACAGGAATAAGAAAACCACAAAAGTAATTTAAGTTGATGTTATAGAACTTGCTAGTAATATATAGTTTATTGAGAAAAGAGAGAGAATTTTAAAAAAAATAAAATAAAAATGAGTGTATGGCATTCAATACAGTGTTTCAAAGAGATATCTTTTTCTAAATTTCCATAATTGCTAGATGTGTTCTGGAAATTTGATAATGCAAAACCACTCATATTGACATTTTTATTATCTAAATGCTTCTAAACAAAGGTATTATTTATTTAAATTTGGGAGCATACCAAAGTACTTTCTTTTTAAGTGACCCATCAAATTATCTGAGATTATTCCAATACAGATCACCAAAAGGGAACACTAATTTGTTTGTTTAATGGTACAAGAAACCAAAACTCTGACAACCAGTGCATCTTTATGTACATTTATTGGGTCATTTATTGCCTTGCAAGGCTTACTTTCAAATTTTCTATTTTTTTCCATTAGCTGCCAACACAACAAATAAAATAATTTCAATTTTCTAGGATATTTTTTTCTAGCAGTGATCTGTATCACAGCTGCTGTATGACAGATGAATGCTACCCCTCATTGATACTCTTTACAATGTAATTAATTTCTCAGCAGTATATTAGTATATTGTGAAACTTATAGTAGAACTGCAGAATAATTGAAGTTAAAAGTGACCATTGTCTGAGCTTTCAAGACCTGGAAATTTAAGGCAGCCAAACAGAAAAGTACAATAATGAAATCTATAAGATGAAACAGCAATAATTAGGAAATTATCCTGATTCATAATGATTCAGAGTTATTTCCTAATTAGTCCCAGGGGTTTTGTCAGGTTCATTGGAGTACTAGAAGTTTCAAGACTGTAAAAAAAAGCTAAAGAAAAAACTTAGTAGGACTCTTGGAATATGTGCAGTAAACACAGGTCATGGACACCTATTTTCAGTTATGGTGGTTTACTCATCATTAAAAGAAGCCTATGATGATATCTGATAATTAGATACCAAACCCAGATTTGATATCTGGGAATTAGTGGAATAATTGTCAGAACTAGAACTAGTGACAGTAGTGTTTACAATGTACTCATAATGCTTCAGTACTTCATTGAAGACCTTGTTTGGCTAAGTGATGTGCTTTTCAAAAAATAACAGAGAAGGCAGTCCTTGTTTCCAAAAGTTTCCAATCTAAGCAACAGCACATGTTGCCATGAGGACAAACCCATGTGGCTTCTCCAATGGAAAAATCAGAGCCCTACATTCTCTTAGGATTTTTTGAGAATAGCAACAAATAATGAATAAAGTTAGTCAGAGTAATTTATGTGGATTTTCAAAAGCCTTTTGTCAAATCCTCTAGAGAACATTAAACTAAGCAGTCTTGCAAGAAGTGGTAAAATAGTAGAAATGAATGATTTACTTTAATCATTGAAAAAAGATAACACTTGGGAGCTGCATGATTTCCATACTCAGGCAGAAATGTATAGACTTAATTTTTTGACTAGGGGAGGAGCAGTAATGTGGCAAAGCTTGCCAATTACGTGGATAAATTTAGATGAAAGGAGACACTGTGAAACAGTTCAAAGGAATCCAACAAAGCCCAAAGCTGGGTGAACTGGAAGAATAGTAGCACATACGCAGTTACTGAATGATGGAATAAAGAGTTTGAACTATCCAGGCACAGTCTTGATCCTACTTCTTTAAACACCACCAAAAAAAGAACAGTGCTTTAGGGAAGGAACATTAAGAAACTGTTACTTTTTTTTAAAGGTGGATGTTGAGACTGAAATGAAGAAGAAAAGAAGGAGAAGAAGGAGAAGAAGAAGAAGGAGGAGGAGGAGGAGGAGGAGGAGAAGAAGAAGAAGAAGAAGAAGAAGAAAAAAGGAGAAGAAGGAGAAGAAGGAGGAGGAGGGAGGAGGAGAAGAAGAAGAAGAAGAAGAAGGAGGAGGAAGAGGAGGAGGAGGAGAAGAAGAAGAAGAAGAAGAAGAAAAGGAGAAGAAGGAGAAGAAGGAGGAGGAGGAGAAGAAGAAAAAAAAGGAGGAGGAGGAGGAAGAGGAGGAAGAGGAGGAGGAGGAGGAGGAGAAGAAGAAGAAGAAGAAGAAGAAGAAGAAGAAGAAGAAGAAGAAGAACTTGCCAGAATCATCACAAAAACAAAGTTGTTTTATACACCTAACTATATCATAAGAACTTTTGCTTTCAAAGTATGTATGAATTAATGATACCAGTCAAAATAACTACAAAATAATAATAAAAATCATATGCAAGATTTGTTCTGGATCTAGGAGATGGCTATGACAGTGAGTCATACCTTCTCTTGGAATTGAATTTATTTATTTATATATTTTTCCTGTCAGGGGTGGAATATCTGAATTTCCTTTGGCAAGAACAAACCATTTGGATTTTCACTGTGGTGGAAAACTACTCTGAGTAGTTTGTCCAGTTGTCTTTGCTGTTCAACTCGCTTGTTCAGGTAACTGAGATGTCATTCTGCACTCTTTATTTGGATGGTCAATATTTTAAAATATAATTTCCTTTCTTGGCTGCCTTTAAATATATCATGATAACCTTTACACTGAAGATTCTTAAAGAATAATTTGATTTAACTCCAATATCCATGCATCTATCTGAGGGATGTCTTTGTTCCTAATCATAACCTCTCAAGGTTAGTGAAGCAGCAATGCAAACAAGCACCTTTTGTACAGCAAGGGAAAGTAATTTGTCTTTGCAGACCATTCAAGAGTGTGGTCTGAACTCATAGCAGCACATAATTGATGGTTGCATTAAGGGAGCACAAAAATTATCACAGTCATGTTTACCACTGAATTTATATTATGCTTTGTTAAATAAAATACATTGAACTAATTATTTTAATCAAGTTAGCAGAACCATGACTGATATATGGTATCAAAACACACAGAATACATACAGAGCTAATAAGCCACAGCCTTCTACTATTTCTGAAAAATCAAGGTCCCTACTTTTCAAGGTTTAGTGTTTTGCCTTTTTTCATCAAAATAGGCAGCCTCGTTGGAGGTGTTTTCTAAGTTGAATGCTTTAAAAAAATATGTTTGCCATTCCTCTGCTGCCACCTGCCCTCAAAAATCTATATATGCAGCCAGATTTGTCCTATATTTAGAAACTTTGAAAGGCATTGAGCCATAGACTTAAAACCAAGAAACAAAATGAATAAGTCATAGCTGTGTTCTTTCTCATATTCTTAAAGATTTTAAAATAATAATAAAAAAATAAAAATAAAAATCTGTAACTAGAAAATAAAATGATATGAGAGAACCTTAATTTGGCACAACAATTCTGACCAGCTGGTTACTATGCCCCATTCATTCTCCTCTAACACATAGCCCCTTTCTCATCCCTTCTAAAAAGGGGAGAGAATTACAAGGGGATACATTTTTTTTTTTCCCATTTCTGCTTTCAAAATTTGACAAAGTATCAGTAGAGTTTTTCAAGGAAGCATGACATTTAGCTATTCATTAGTCCAAGTAGCAGCCAACTGATTGGGGCAAAAAAAAAAAAAAAGTGTTACAGTCTTGACATAAATCTAAACTCTAGATCATGACCCCTCTAGGTCTCCAGGCTCAAATCACTACAAACTGGTGAGAGCAGGGTTTGCCAATATGCCCCATGCAAGAGTCTTTTGCCTTAAACTGAAAAGGGTAATCCCAGAGCAAGGACTGCACTGGGATAAATACTGGTTGTTCAATATGCAGAAAAATTATAAAGAGACCTTAAAACCAGATATCACTGATCCTTTTCCTCAATGGCAGGTTGCACTCTGAGTAAAAGAGTCAGTTTATGTTCAATTACCAACTTTAATCCTCTCCCTATCACATGGTCCTTTGAAGTTATGTTCTAAACCAAGATCAATGATAGAAATAAAACCAATAAAAACTCAAAAGCATTTAAAAAACAATATACAATATGTCTTAATGGATACATTATTATGGAGCACAGAACATTCAGGCCTCTGAAGGGCTGCAGCACTGGGCAATATAAAATGCAGAATGCCTACATATGTATCCAACATTCTGAAAAGTACCTGGTCAAGACTTTCCTTAGGACTATTTTTCTCCTTTTGTGCACTCAGTCATACCAAATCTGAATAGAAATAATTAGCAATATCATTTAATGCTGCATTCCTGGTTCACAAATCCCTGAATTGAGAGGAAGGTGTTGAGGGAAGACTGGACTAAAGCCAAAGAACAGCAGTTTCTATTCTTGCATTTTGAACACAACTCCTTGGTATAATTCAGTGCCAATTTTATGTAAGTATCGTGGCCCCCAGTTTTGCCATTTCTCAACTGGAGGAACATACCCATGGCAGATGACATGTCTGCAGGAAAGCGTTGAACGTATCTGAGATATGTGAACTTGCTGGGACACCTGAGACACATGGGTCTGAACAGGTCTGGAGTGCCAACATGCCACTCCATGTCCCTAGGCAGGACACCCACAGGCAGCACTCCAGGCATTTGGAGAGAGGACAAGTAAATGCTTACAGATGCTCTCCTTAGGTAGAGTAGACACAGCCAAGGCAGGTTGGAAGTGAATGTACTTTCTATATAAATGACAAAATTTCTTTGCCCTGTATACAAGTCCAATGTGTTTTCCACCAATGTCTCTTATTCCATACTGTTTTCTGAGTCTGAATTTAAAAAAAAATGCCTTACAACTTTATGAGAGTCAATATCAGTGTCAGAAATACAGTTTGAATACTACTTTTCAAGGTCTAATGGAAAAAAAACCACTAGTCCACAACAGTCCTCATTGATTTATGTCTTTAATAGCTATTTTCTTGTCTCTCCATATTTCACAGAACAAGAAACACAAAATAATGATATGGTGGATTAACTGACACAACAAAAATATATATATACTTTTTTATTTTCCTGGTTATTTCTCTCCTTCATGACCTCCTAGCATTGCAGCATGTTGCCAAAGAAATAAGAAAGAGGATTAGATATAATTCAGTTCACAGCTACTCTGATAAAAATCCAACAAAGGAATCTAACTTATTTCTGATACTTTGTCACTCCTCATCCACCTATTGCTGCCAAGAGCTACATCGCCAAAAGACTGATGGAAGATAAAAAAGAAACAAACAAACAACCAAAAAAACCCTTCTGATCCAGAAAATACATGTCAGTGTGTTTGCACCATCTGTCATGCAGATTCAGACATGCCCAGCTGAAGATGGGCTGCTGTTGATCCATCTGCAAAACATGCCCCAGACCAATTTTTTGACTTATGGTGAATTTGGACGGCTGTTCAGCAAAAGATATCTGAAAAGCAGCATGGTACTTTCTCCAGCCTGTCCAGTGTTTTCCTTTTTCTCTATTTTCACAAGCATTGATCCTCCATTCATATGTATTATTTCATGACCAGACCTGGTTCTGCGTATAGTAGTGTCTTGCTAATCCTTGATGCAGAACTGGATGAAATGATGAATTGGACAGTTTTGTTTAAACTGGTTTTTCATATTTTCCTCGCATCAATTATTTTCCACAAAACCTTGTTTTATCTTCCATCTGAATAGACTAATGCAATTTCACTTTACTTTGGTAGTGGATGTAGGGAGGGAAATGGGAAGGAAGAATTGAAAGTGTTCAATGTTTATGCTTATTAGAGAGACTTTTCAAACACCCCACTAATGAATTGCTTTAAATCATATTAAGAAGCAATTATACACAATGATAGGCTACTTCCTTAGATGGGTTGCAGGTGTCACATCTGATGCACAGTGGAGAAACATACAGTACATGTCAGTTATTTCCCTGTCCAGAAATTACCTTCAAAAAAAGTGATCAGAAGTATCATTGCTGTCACTGATCTCCTCTCTACATCTCTGGTTAATGGGCATTGAAAAATTCTATTACTAGAAAGAAGACACTGATTAAAAAAAAAGCAAAACACAACAAGTAAAAACATTTAGAGGTCATTAAGTCATGCATTTTCAGAGAGATCTGCAAGGTTCAAGTGATTCCACTGATACTCAAGGTTTTTTTTGTTTTTGTTTTTGTTTTTTTAAAAAAGTGCTCAAGTAATAGGCTAATACCAAGTTAAATTGAAAATGTAGGCTCTATTCCCATATAAAGCTGCTCCAACAGCAGACTGACCTTACTGGATAATAATAGATTTTATTATTATTATTATTTTTATTAGAATAAGGTACCAGATGGTAAAACCAAACAATATTCATCATCATGTGCAAACCCAGAACTGGTGTATCTATAATACAAAAAGATAACATACCATATGTGCTCCAAAAATTAACTAAAATAAAATGTAGCTAATTCATTTTATTTTCATTTAAATGGTTTCATCCTCTAAGCTTTAATTTGCAGGCAGTGAAGGTGAAACTCAAGCTGCTAATCTTAATCGTTATGTACATATAAAGATTTATGGTTAAGCAAGTTTTCATAGAAGCACAGGTGTTAATTAAAAAATAAATAAAAAATAAAAAACTATGATCCAATGAATATAGCATTGACAATTATGCATAGGGAAATATTTTAGCTAGAACAAGGAATTGAATATCATAAATCCTTGCTTTTGCCATTTGTACTGTGTTTGCAACAGGGTTTGGGGAAGAATACAAACAAATCTGCTGAAGACCTGACAGTTACTTAATTCTGCAGTGAAGCTGTGGCTTGCAAAGTTATAGACACTGGAGTGACAATAATTAACGTGGAACCAGCCATGAATAGAGTCAGAGTGAAATTAGAGCACTGGAATGAATTAGGTTTTCGAAGACTCTCCCAGAGTGCGGGAGTGATCCAGGCTTATATTTGGCAGCATCATTTCCCTCACTGCCTCTTGCCTGCTTGCCATCCCCTGCTTGTGCCACCTTGCCAGAGCTGAGCTGCCAGAGTGCCGGAGAACCTGCAGCCCAGAGCACACGTGAGGGTGGAGCCTGAGGGCTGGAGTCTCGTTCATGGGCTCATTTCTGCCTGCTCCAGTCCAGCAGAAAAGCAGCAGTGATTAAACTTCTCAGCTGCTTGCTCATGAACAGATTTCCCCTATGTGAGTCAGATCAGACACCAAACCTGAGATTGCAAAGACAGAGTGGGTTAGTTAGAGCAACTTAATGGGAGACACCTGGCCCTCCTCTACCTGTCTGCCATTTCAAAAAGGAGTTAGATCATGCCTGAATGTTAGCAAGTTTCCTGGGGATTATATTAAGAGGCTATCAAATTGACCATCTCAGACAGGCAGGGAGAGAGACTCGCTGTTCTCCAGTTCCAATGAGCTGTGGTTAATGCAGCATCTGCCTTGCCTGTCTTCTGACTGCCCATGTATTAACACACAGCTCTGTGCCATTCTGTGAGGCTCTCAAGCATATAACAAAGAGAGTTCCAACTCACAAGAACCTCCTGCAACAGCTGATATTATAAGTTGTTTTTCTGTGACTGCTCATTTGGAAGTTCCTGGTCTTGGCAGGACGGCAGAAGTGCCCACATTTGAAAACACACACTTTGGAAGGCAGCGGCATTCAAACAAGCTCCTGCAAGCAGAACCAATGGCCTCAGGACTGGGGCGGCATGAGCTGCCCACACAAACTCTTCTGGAAGAAGAGATGTGCTGGAGGAGAGTCTCACATCCAAGTAAAAAGACTGGAAGACATAAGTATACACACACAAAAAGGGTTATTTTTCTAGTAGTTTGCAATTTTCTGCCACTTGATAGTGTAAAAGAACAAGGGAAAGCTCTTATATTTCCTCTCCTCTTCACTACAATCAGAGGTTGGCTTTCTTTTGTTTCCCATTAATTCAGAAAGCTTGTGGTAACACGCTTTCCATGAAATAAAGAAAGTTTAAGCAGCTCGTTATCAGTATTCCTGAAGTAAACTGCTCTAATCCGAGTCAGGAGGAAGCTGTAAATGACACTGTTCCAACAGCAAGGCCATTTCTAGAGTTAATCCCTCAAGTTTTTTATCCATTGTCCAGGAAAAAAAAAAAAAAAAAAAAAGAGAGAGAGAGAGAGTAGAGAGAGGCTGATCTTGTGCTGTATCGTCTGCTTAATTAAGAGACTAACATCCCATGTCTTTATCTAGTCACATATTTCAAGGAGCTCTAAATAAAAGCTAATGTTAATAATCTCTTAACCACTGTTTGCTGTAGCTGAAACTGGCCACTGGTCTCAGAAGATGCAGGAGGAGGAAAGTGAGACAGTCTGACAGACAGACAGATGGAGGATTCTCCCATCAGCTTTTTTCATTAGGACAACCAAAGCTACAAAACTGAAACACACCCACCATAACAGGAAAAAATATTTAAAAATAAAAATAAAAATGGTGCTAGTCTTTTTTTTTTTTTTTTTTTTTTTTTTTTAGCTAGTTCAAACTTGGAGCATGGACAACATAATGTATGGATGAAACCTCCAGTGTCTACCAAGTACAGGATTAGACAAAAGTACAGGCTCCTCGATAAGAACGGGTAGCATTGCCACCTCCTCTCTGACTGCATATTTTAAGGTAAAAGAAAGAGCTTCAGTGTGTTCTCATAGGGAAAAGCATGCCTGAAGCCTGCACGCCACTTCTGGGCTTTCTTCCCAGCACACTGATTGCCTTGGTATCTGCTATGAGGTTTGTTCAGACTCTTTGTTCAGAGTGTATCATACTGAAGCTCAGCACTAGGAATCAGGACCCTAAAAGCCAGGTCCCACCATGCCTGACTTTTTGGTATCTAAATCCCTCATGGGCTTTAGAGCCCAGAGTTGAGGTTAAAAAGTCTGTTCCATCCAATAAGCCATGGCCACGTGTCCCAGGAGGAAGAGAGATGGATATTTTCTCATGTTGATCCCAAAGTTATTAAATACTATAAAGATTATGTTTAGCACATACACATTTTGGAAAGTAGTCCTAAATCTGATTGTGGGGTGATTACTCTCTGTAAAACTAACTCTTGCAGTCACTGCTGGTGCTGTTTCTCTTCCTCTCTAGCAAGTTAAACCAATCTGCTCTCTATGCAGCTAAACAAATACAAATGGCAAGACTATTCCCCCCACACTATAATCTACCATCTTGTTTCCAGCAACCTATGAGAGTTAAAGTAAAAATCCATAAGAGTAAATTCAGTGCAAATAAACCAAAGCTAAAAATCCATAAAAGTAAGTGTGACACCCAGAAGCCAAATGCAGTTGGCAGGCAGAAATGGCTGTACTCTGTCATTTTAACAATCCAAGTCATTCACTCCAAATCCGTGCTCTGACAGGTAATCTCCTCTTTTACTCACTCCTCCTCTCCTCCAGAAAGAGACAATGAACAGAGTGGAAAACAGAGAGTTCCTGGCAATGTTCAACATTTTTTTTTTTGTAATGCAATTAACGGAAATGTTCCTTCTGCAAAGAGTAACTAACGCTGGTAAAAATATGCGGCTCTGCTTTTAAATGCCATATATGACTAAGTGCTTATTCAAGTGTTTCCTGCTGCGTTCACCGCTTCATATGTGTCTGGCTCAGTGCACATTATTGTGTGGCTGAGCTATGGTTTCCAGAGCTATTTATTCTGGGATCTAGCATGCGCAATAAGTGTGTGCACAGCAAGAGCTGCCATTTCCCCAATGAGTGAGAAAACCTCCAGGTAGCTTTTGATTCTTATGTATGATCACAGCAAAATTCATCTGGGATCCAGTGTTTGTATTTGACAAATTTCCTCATATCAACAATCTTTGCATTGCAAATACAATATATGTGTAGATACATCAAAGATCAAAGCTTCTAAAGCAGAGGCTTAAATTTGAGACCTGCTATATTTTCTTACCTCAGGCCTTTTAACAAGGGCTCAGAGAATATGGTCAGGGGCTCCTTGCACAGTTTAAAGGAAAAGTGAACATCACTGAAGCCATTGTAAAGTCTGTTATCTCCTTCTCAACCAGGGCTATCATCACCTAAAAGCTTTTCAAGCTAAAATAAAAGTAGCTTGGAAGAAGTTGTGAGATTGCTGCAAAAAAAACAGCTTGAAAATAGATTCTAGCTGAAAGAAAAATCTCTCCTGGGAAACTTTCATCTGCTGATCTCAAACAAATCCAGAGAGTTTGCTTTCAAAGCCTGCTGAGATCTTAAAGGCATTGCAGGTGCTAATTTCCTCTGTCACACAAACATGCTGATGTTGCAAAATAAACCCGGACCAGTCCCCCACTACCATCTTTTCAGCAGCAGAAAAGATGACAGGTGAGGACAGCCCCTCACTACAACTAAATCCCAGTGGCAGGTGTCCAAGTGGGGAGGTGTCTTTTCATAACCCCCTCCTCCTGCCACCAGTCTCACAGTGTTTGAGAGCTTACCAGCCCCAAATTCCTATTTACTGCCATAAAACTCAGTTGAGACAAGCCCAGTGCTCCCTTCTAATCTTTCTACCCTGGGGCTGCTTTTTGGGAGCTGCGTTTCCTTCTCCTCACACATTGTGGTCAAATTATCTCTTCCCATATAACCCACTAACTACCACCTGTCAGCCTCATCTCAAGCTCCTTCACTGGCTGCTACTCCTTGTCTCCTCCAAACCCAACCACGCCAAACCAGCTGCTGCTCCATCTTCTCTCCGTGCTTCTGCTGGCCACCAGCTTGTGTCTCTGCTAACCACCAATCTCAGCAGTGTCCAACTGTCTGGATCTTCTCTTAAAAACTTCAGGTGTATCTTGAAGGCTGAAAAAAAAAAAAAAAAAAAAAAAAAAAGGTACTGACTTCAGACTTCATTTGTTAGAAACCTGTATGGATGGGGGGCCCTGAAATAATGCATAGGAAGCCTTTCACAAGTAACTACTAGCAGCACTCACAGTGGGGAGTGTTTCCACATTAAGATCACAAAGTTAAAACAACATCACAACCATTGCGCTTGGAGCAGTGCGGAGGTAAAAAGCCAGACAGGCCCATACTTTTTGCCCATTTGCTCCTCTTCCCTGTTCTTCAGCCCTGCTGTATATCGAATGGCACTGAGCTGAGTTTTACCAGAGGAAAATTAGAGTTTCTCAAGGAACTCATGTCAGAGCAAAAGCCACTGACTCTGAAAGAGCACAGAAGTTTGAGCAAGAAAAGCCTTTACTTCTCAAGCAATTTATTTCCCTGTCCCTTCAACGTTATCTTATTTCATGTGTGTTTGACACCTCCTTTTCCTCTGCAGAAGGTGCAAAAAGTGTCAGGGCAGAAAAAAAGGAAAGAAACAATTTGTTCTAACTTAGAGCCTGTAAGTGTCACTTACTGCATGGAAAATAATTGAAAAAGGACTGTGTTAGAAATGTGGACGTGGGATTCATTGCTTGGTTACAAGTTCACATGTCATTGCTGCCATGCATATAGTGCCCTTCTGCTACTTCAGGTCACATATCACTTCTGCACTCATTTGTACAGCACATTTTTTTAAATATTCTCTTTGCAAACAAGGCTCTGCAAAACATGAAAGCAAAATGACTATGATTCAATTCTTCCTACTGATCATTTTTGCCATGTAAAAACCTGTATGTGGCTTAATTACTAATAAAATAAATAAATAACTAAATAAATAAATAAATAAATATAATTAGTTACCGACATAGAGGACTGCTTTATCCCTGTGTATAGATCTGTGAAAATATGTTGATATTTTGGGTTCTTATATAAATCAAAATGGAAAAAAATAATGATTCTGAATGGGTACCTAAGGGACGTTTCATGTTTCTGCCACTCAGTGGAAAAGCTGAAATAAAACTCAAGCACAATCTGTTTGGGTTTAAAAAAAAAAAAAAAAAAAAAAAATTGTTTTATTCCCACCATTTTAAATTGGCATTTCTGAAGGGACTGAACTTGTGACAGCCTGTGTGAATAAACCTGGCAGCATTATGTTTTTTGTCAATACATATGAAATCAAGTACACAACTATGTTGCTTCATCAGGCACAACAGCATCAGCTTTACAACAGATCTTCCAAGTTCAGCCTCCAAATAAGCTGAGATTCATCAATTAGCCCCAAAGTCAATGTAAGATCACACACAGGCACTACAGATTGAAGAGTAAAGTCATGCAACTCTAAGCTCTAAGCGAAAGTCCTGTTTCCTTAACTTCCTGAAACAAATCCTTTCCTTGAATGTGTTCTTTTCCCTTGAGAAAGGGTCAAGGATGACACCTATGGCAGTTCATGTTGCTGGGCGCTCTGCAGGCACCTGAATAAACAGCATGGCAAACAAAGAGTTACAAAGTGCTGGCACGTGAAGTTATGGAGGACTAACATGTTCAGCAGAAATTTGTCCAGCACATTGTAGTAATCAGCAAAAAATATTAAGGAGGTTCTGCAGTGTGATCAGTGTTTGTGTATAGATAGGCTTAAAGAGGAAAGATACTTTAAAAATATTCTCCCTCCCTCCCTCCCCAACCACTCCCCAATTTTTTAACTTTTCAACCTGAATATGAAAAATTATTTCTTAACAAAAGTCAAAATTTCATGTGGGAGAGAGATTATTCCCATAGGACATATCTGTTAATTAAAGACCATGCTTTCCTCTCAGAAAATCTAACAGTTTTGACCACTGACTTCTTAACAGTATCTAATGGTCTCTGACCAGGAAATGACTGTCATGGGATGGCTGCAAGTACAGAGGGATGAGAGTTTGAAAGGTGGTCCCTTCCCTCTTCACTGCATAAAAGGGAAAAATTGATACTGAGAATGATTGCATTGTCTCTTGTTTTCTGTCTGTTTGTTTTTGCTGTGTGTACACACAAACCAAACTCTGATGAAAGGGTCTCAGAAGTCTTTGGACATCAAGTGAACCAACAAGGCATCTCACAGGCTTTCCAATGAGCTCAGGAGGCCAAGGCTTGCTGCACGAGCTCCTCACTAACCATCTCTCCCCAGTTCCACGGGGGCAGCATCACCCCAAGCTGCAGGAGCCCTGGCTGCTCCAGATCCAACGTGATCCTATGAGATCCACCAGATCCTATGAGATCTTCCATGGAGCAGGAGGAGACATCACTATGTGATTTTAAAGTATTTATAATAACTTCACGCAAAGTCGGGGGCCAAATTGCATTTATCTTTGAGATATAAAAAGAGGTTGTTTACTCTTTCACTTGAATCAAATATGCACAGTTTCTATAGCAACTCCAACACTTCATAGCTCTAACTGTTGCACAGACAGAGTTTAACCCTTTGAAGTGCACAGATCTGAATTTTTCAGAATCAATACCAAAATAATTGCCCTTCATGACATTGCCAGACTGCATCTCTCAGCAAAGGATGAGACAGATTTTTTGTTTTATTTTGTGAAAAATAACCTGCCTAAGTATGTAGCTTATTAACTCATGTGAACAAAAAAAAAACAAAGAGCCATGACTAATGGCTGAATTCAGGTAATGAGTGAATTTATGATCAGTGTGGTGCATCAGTGAAAAAGAATGTTTCCACATTGAGAATTTGCTGTGATAAGCTTCTAAATATAAGAATTTAATGTTTATGTGTGGGATTCTTAGTAATAGATATAAAACCCATCAGGATAACTTCATTTTTAGAATACCTTGATATAACACAAATCCCAGGTTTGATACTGCAATATATGGAAATTCTGACCTCGCACTTTATTCATTACCATCTTCATAAAACAATGTTCCTTTCTTATTTCTCCTACCTTCATCTGCATAACCCCATTCTTCTGAAGCAGGATCAGAAGCACTGCATGGCAAATTCCATTTCCCTCTGGTTAAACCTTTCCTTATATCCCCAGCTGGGTAGTACAGGTGTAAATAACTTTCAAAAAGATATTTACATTTTCTTACCTTTTAGGATAGTTGTGTTCTGGATTTAAATGCTGTGATTAAACAAATGGCTCAAGTGTGCAGTATCATGCAATATGTAGTGATGAGAAATTCAAGGCCAATCAATCTGAGACTTAAAATGCTATCTTCATAGTCAGAATTACCTGCTCTAGAAATCAACCTTTTTACTATCCTTGATTTAAAACTGAAGGTCTGATGAAGTGGGAAATTTGCAATGTTTCTGTAGTTACTGCTTTATGATTTCAAGAGCAAGGGCTTCCATCTACTCAGACTTCATTACTTTGCATGAATTGGGAATATTTTTTTGTGAGGCACTACTAGAAAAATGCTTCAGTAAGAGCATGAAGTGAAAAAAGAATAAAGAAAATCATTTAAAAAAAAAAAAAGAGTTAAAGCATGCCTATTTATATATATAACATAACAGCAAGAGTGAGTCATGAGGAGTCCCTTTGTTTCTGAGCTAAGCTAAATGTGTGTAGGTACACTTGAAAATAGTTTCTCCCATAAAAGATGTGTGTTTCACAGGATATTTTGTACAAAACAGATTTAAAAAAAAAAAAATATATTAATATCTTGTCACTCATGTTCTATTATTATTATTATTATTATTATTATTATTTTAATTGTGTCCAGATCTAGGACTCAGAAAAGTTGTTTAAGTTACTAACAGTCCAATTCAATGCATGGCTAATATGTGAGATGCCAGAAAAGAAAGCATCAGTAAAAACCTATGTGGATTATAAATGTTATGTCCTCATCTTCTGCTATGTTCATAATACATCGACAGTTAGCACCACAAGTTGTTGTTCTATGTAGGTGGCATCTAGACAAGTTCTCAGCAAAGCAAACTCAAAACGATCCTCAGCATAGATTTACCAGGGACTCGTGGCACAGGCAAGAGACTTTGCAGTTGTATCATCAGTCTTGCTCAAGATACAATCCTGCTGATTAGTCTCCAGTACTCATTGGTTTAAAACTGAACAAATAGGGATGGGCCCACCTGGCAGGCTCCACTTTTGCTTCTGTCAGCCACATGCCCATACCCCAGTAGCTGCCCTACTCAGGTCCAGGAGAGTATGTTGCTGCCTTCCCACATCAATAGGCACATTTTGAAGACTGATCAAATCATAATCTGAAGGTGAAAATAATAATAATGAAATTGACAACAACAACAACAAAAACAGAACAATATATTTCCTGCGAAGAAAACAACATTATGATGAAAGCGAATGGGTTTTGGTTCAGTCTTTCCCAACTCTTTATCTTTGAAGCTACTAGTGTAAGCCGTTGTGCAGAGGGAGAAGAATGCTGCAGAAATCACCAAGGACACGGCCTCTCTTATACTGATTTATAACAGGAGCTATGAAAGGACTAAGGCAGCTTATGGATCTTTTCTATGAGGTTTGCAGAGGTTTCCATGAGATTTTTTTCTATAGGTCTGTAGATGGCCACAAGCCATAATATTGATTGACCTAGTTTTCCCTTGTGTAAAACAAGCCATATGCTGTACCTCAATAATTTCAGCTTAAGTTCAGTTACTGCTCTGCTAAGGAAAATATAATTTTCTCAAAGCTAGACATATTTGGGGACATATGATTTGGGGAAATGATTTGCTTCCTTAACGATTATTAGAAAAAAAAATTAATTGATAGGGTCAAGGAAGAAAAAAAAAAAGAAATGATGACAGTACGCTCGATAGGAGCTTTGTGATCTGCCCTTTCAGCTCAGTTGTGTCATTTCTTACTCTTTATGCTCATAACTGGACTGATTTCAAATATATATATGTATATTTTACATGGTAACTGTGAGGTTTTAAATACTTTATAGTTCAGAAATAAAGTAACAAAGACAATGAGAACAGACATTCAATACACAAAAAGCAAGAACTCCATGTCAAAACATCCTGAATATGTTCACATCATGAATATACCACCAGAGCATAATTTTGATTTTTAATTGGCAGAGAAATCTCCCACTGAGAATCACAGCACCAGTTGTCAGGTATTCCTGAGGCTTTTGTTTCCAGCATTCAGGCTGAGAAAGAGTTGAAACATATAAATTACACTTAGCAGGCCTAGCAGAAGGGTTCAGCACATCAGTGAGTGACCCTTCAGATTGCAATGCAGAGTTCGTGGCCAAGCACTCCTCACGAATGTGAGGATTCAATCAAAGTGCAGAACAGAATGATTCTGGATTTTGATTGCACCAGGCAGGGGTCATGATGAGAAACAGTGGTTGTTCACCCAGGAGAAATTTGAGTAAAGCATCCTGTCCACACAACATATCTGAAGCCATCTTATTAGCATTCACGGGAAAGTTTACAGGGAAAAGAGGAGAAAATGAAAGTAAAATGAATGTATAAGTAGCTGCAAAGCCCAACAATGTATGCCTTTTTATGGAGTAAAAGTGAAGCTGCATGTGGGTGCAGAGGTATTCATGCAGCATCCTTCACTTTCCTTGCCAGCAAATAAATCAATGTGGGACAAATAAGGTGTCAGAGATTTAAATAAAGAAGATATTAATACCAGGCATCCTTAAAAACTAACTAACCAAATAGATAAATAAATAAATAAGTGAAAAGCAATACACATACAAGCAGTAAAGTCACAATGCTAACACCCAAGCAACAAAACAAAATTGCTTTCATCACCAAAAGTGGACTTGAATGTTGTGATCCTTAATGATGATAACAGACATATAAAATGAAGATGTCATAGTCATATTAATATAGTAGAACTGTCTTTAAAAGGTTTTCTGGCATGAAAGTTTATTTCAACCAAAACCTGTGCAAAATATTAGATATATTGGTTCTCAGATGGGATCTATGCAAAATTTAGATATATTGGTTCTCAGATGTGATCCTTAAGATAGACTTGATTGTAATATTTATTTCTGTCAAGTTTAAAAAGTTAAATGGTCGTGTGCTAAGAACAGAGGTTTTACATTCTACCTCTGGGTTCATTAAAAAAAGAAAAGTTGATTTAATAAGTAAATAAATAATTGTGTGCGACTAAAACATGTTGCTGCATTGCAATCTTTTCATTGAAACCAGACTTATTGAGCTTAACTATCTATACGCTAATTAAAGCATCCCTCATCCTGTTCGTCTTATTCAGAATTACACTGCAAGCTTAAAATGGGTTTCACAAGGCTAAGGCAGTGATAAGCCTTAATAGTATTTTATTATTTCTCAGGTATGAAGAAAATATTTCTTTGGCTGCTGCTGAGCAGCTCTAGGGACAAAGAATGCATAGGAGTGGGAACATACCTCCTAGAATTACTGTGTCACCAGTTTTTCTCTGAAGTCTGACTGTAAAGCTTTTGACTATCACTCATGCAATGGAAAAATGTCCATAAATTTGTCTAGAAGCTGCCTTTATGCATTGTATATATCTGCAGTGTATTTTGAAAGATATGCAAGCAGCTAAGTGAATTATTGAAAGACCATACAAAGTGACATAAAAGAATGGTCAATTAAGTTGATTCATTACATGATCACTTGGAGCACAAATAGTAAACATGGTATACTTTTTTATGTAAGTAGGAGCTTTCAGAAGGAGGTGGTGGCGACTCAAGCAGATCTACATGAATGACTCCTGCTGGCAATGGAAAGGTGGCTGCCAGTGGAGCCTCAGTAACAATACCCAAAGAGAGGATGGAGAAACTCAGAAGTAACAAAGAGAGCTTTGAAATTTTCCTTTCAACTTCTGCGTATTTTCACATTTGGCTGGTCTGCATTGTGACAGCACCTCTACTGTGCACAGGATCTGAGCTGCTGGAGGAAGCAGAGGCCAGAGTACATTGTTCCCAGTTCAGACTTTCTGGCATCTGTGGAGACCTTGCTTCGTTTTCCACCACCTCACTTCTCCTGTATCTGAAATAAGGAAGCAAAATTCAGTTTCTGTATGATCTGCTGAGAATATTGTTATATAAACACTAGACTCTGACTATTTAATTAGAAATTTCATAATCACCAAAAAAAAAAAAAAGTCTCTTAGCAACTCCAATTCAGCTCCAAGTAAAGAATTAGAATATGACAATGTCATATTATTTTCCACAATAATTTTGAAATTTGTTTTAATTAAAGCTTATGCTCTAGCTAGATTATCAAACAAGCACCTGGCAGTTACAGGGATAAGTAATTTCTGTCCATCTATATATTTGAGATAAAAGTCCTGTGTTGATATTTATACAGTGCTGTATATGAGACACAATTTCGGTTCAGACAGTTGCTACTGGGATATAAGTGTTTTCTCTGCCAGGCCACTAGTTAAATCCAGATCAGCTCCCAGGTGACTCTAAGCAAGCTGTATAAAATTAGTGATGTTCAGAGACCAGAGCCTGATACTTATAGAGTGATCCAAGACTGGATGGGTCTACAGAAATATTTCCCTTGAGACTCTGCAAACCTGAACACTTTTTTTTTTTTTTTGGGTTTTTGGGGGGGGGGCGGGGGGGCGGACATTAGTAAATACCAAAGAGTTTCTGAGATTCCTCTGTTTTTTTCACTCTTTATGTTATTTTAATAACACTTCATCTATGAGTTTGTACAGAGACATATATGTGGTACACCTGGAGCTTCTGCATATTCTGCAAAATCCATTATAAGCAGTACAAGTGTCCAAACAACACAGCTCAACACCTTCAAAATGAGATGCCTCAGTTCTGTTGCATGAAGAACAGCCTCAGGCCGTACTGCTGTAATTTTTCCATAGGTATCCATCATGTTCCATAGGTGGTCTTTGTAGAGGAATGCTCACCAACAGGCCTTCATATGCACAAAATTGTACTCAAGTGAAGCATTTTGTTTGTTGACACAAGTCATGGATTGAATTCACCCACCCCAGCAGTGAGCTGCCTGCAGCCAGGTGAAACCAAAGACCCCAATTTCCCCAAGAGCCCTCCAAGTGCTCTACACACACCTCTGGTACGCAGACATAACCTTCACCCAGTCTTGCTCTGCCAGACTCAACACTACTGTGAATTGCAGAGATTTTCAGGAAAGAGAGGTCATCTTAAGCTGTACAGGCTTAATACCAAACTAATGGTCTACAAAGAACTGTATTAGAATTCCTGTGCAAGACAAAAGACATACCTTTGTAACAGAGCCAGAAACATCCTGTGGTTCTCCCAAGCTCCAGCTGAGCACTTCACCTATCTAGTTGTTTTCCCATCACATCTTGGAAATAAAACAGACATTGGTATTTGACTCCAGATAAACACATATTATTATTATTCCCATAAAAAGAAAATGAGGCAAAGGAATAACCACAGTTCCGTTGCCTATGGCATATGAATCACATTTTAAAATCCTTCCAGTTCATAGTAAAGGCTCATCATGACTTAAAATGGTAGAAGATGCAGTCTTTACAACTTTTAAATATTTGATTTGCATCTTTTTAAATCCAGTGCAAAGTTTGGATTGCAAGGTAGGATGAGGAAGGGGAATATTTTTGTTCTGGTAAACAGAAATCTAGCCTGTTTCTAATGAGTAGCAATCAAGAAACACTGCAGGGACACAGAACATAAAATAAAACAGCGAGAGAATCCAATATGCTGCTATTCCTGGCAGTTCTAAAAATTAATTCAGAACTGCATCCATTACAAGAGTAATGGAAAAGTAGAGTCCCATGCCTGAAAATATTAGGACCATGGCTGATAGCTTCATTTCCTTCCCATCCCAGTTAAATATGGAAGCTTACAGCTAAATTACACAATGTGGCCACAGTTTGTAAACAAAACAATCAACATTACCAATGTATCTACCTAATAAACAGATATACTGTTAAAATTATGCCTTTACAATAGCTGTTCACTTCCAAATAGGTATATCTCTCATTAAGCATTTGATTATTAATTTCTCCATTCCCAGTGCAAAATAGTATAACAGAAAAAAGCCTTCTGCTGTAATGTCTTTTGCAAATCACACCCAAAATCTTAATAAAGTAGCTCCCAATGTGTTTCAAATCTAATTCTTCCAGACAATAGTATTTTGTCATCCTGACCTGGATGCTTAAAATGCATTAATGTTTATGCTTTAAACTGGAAAAAATAATCATTGAGTACGATAATCCTAGAATCAGCCTGTGCCCCATTGCACCTCAGTGGATTTGACTGCCTGATCTTTTCTCATCCTTGTGTAACCCCAGCATCCCTGGCTCATTTAATTCCTTAAGCTTTAATTAAAAAACAGCAATGAAAGCCAGCAAGACAAAGCAGCTGAAAATTCCTTTATAGCTTGCAGAACAACTAATATCACTTTGAGAAAATACAGCAAACACCACATTCAAATACAAAGGTGGCTTACTGAAACTTAATCTCTCTGTTTTTTGTTTTGTTTCTTTTTTTCTTTTTTTTTTTTTCCTGCTGAGGAATACTTTACAGGGCTGGTCTTTTTATTCATATTTTTGCAACAGAGGGAGTTTGTGCATCACATTTGTTATTTTTTTACCCTTTGCCTTCTCCTATCTTTGAATGGTGACTCAGCAGTCCATTTAATGGCGCAGGAGAATAAGAACAAAATACTGCTAAGGATGAACATTTATAAAGCATGAAGTCTCTGCCTCACTGAAGGCTGAAGGGAGACTGTCGTAAAGCAGGAGAGAAAGGGTGCTGCAAGAAGTGGAAATGGAAGGATCACACCAGGGCAGTTTCCAGAGTGACTGATGCTAGGAGAGCCCAGCTGGCTGTCATAATATAGGATTATAAAGAGCAATGTAGATCAGCCAATAAATATCACCAGCAAATCTGGTGCTAGAGATTAAGACACTATGACCTGGGCATGTTACAAAGCCCTGTCTACCATGGCCCCTTGTTCAAGAGTCTCCTTTGACAAATGTGAACCACCATGTGATTCATTAAGCCACTGCTATTGTGAGCTGGCCACAGAGGTTCGATGCCAAGAGGGTGATTTTGCTGAGAAAATTCAGTGCTCTGGTCTCTCTGCAGCTTATTGTGAAAGACATGCTTCCCTGTCTGAACAAAGCCCTCAGAGCCTGGAAGGACCAAAGCACAGCACTTGCTCTTTCAATAACTATCAGCCCAAAGACTTTCACACAGCCCTCACAAAACAGCAGCATACTCAGGTGCCAACCATTCCACCTGACACAAAGATGAACATCGGCACTTACCCTATATGCTCCAGTTCAGCTGTTGCATACCTTTATTTAAAGCTCCAGGAGCTGGAGGAGACACTTTGATCATGCTCTCAGTGGTTTTCATTGTTTCAGCTGAAGCAGTGATCTCTAAAGGTGGGCGAGGAATGTTTTTCTCCATTTCAGGAGCCTTTTGATTATTTTAGAATTTGTCTTTTTACCTAATCAGACAGATATATTTTTATCATCTGTAAGTTCTCTTTCCAGCTAACTTTAGGCCAAGTGAAAGGTTTTGTTTTAGTGTGAACCTTCTTTCATATACTTCTCACACATGAACTAAAATGAGCTTATTCTTTAGAACAAAGTCATAAGTGAATCAGGAAGATGTATATTATTTTTTTCAAGTATTTTCAAGTACTTCTGAAATGCAAACAAAAAATAATTCAAGACATTCAGCAAAAACATATTTTGCCACAGAAAGTCTATTTTGATGAACTACCATATTTGGATGAGAATAGATAATATAAATAGCTCTAAACAACTTCAGGATCTTTTTAAACCATATATGATATTATTCAGTGTGACCCTGAAATTCAAAAAATAAAAATAAAAAAAATATAAAAAATTGCTCTATTTCTAAAGCCTTTTTGGAAGCCATGATCTCCTTACACACTAGGACCATTAGGACTAATCCTGTCTAATAACTTAGAATAATAGAATCATAGAATCATTAAGGTTGGAAAAGCTCTCCGAGATCATCTGGTCCAACCATCACCCTACCACCAATGTCACCCAGTAAACTGTATCCCTAAGCACCAGGTCCCACCCTTCCTTAAACACCCCCAGGGACGGTGACTCCACCACCTCCCTGGGCAACCTGTTTTGATGCCTTACTGTTCTTTCTGAGAATAAATGTCTCCTCATTTCTAACCTAAATCTCCCCTGGCACAACTTGAGGCCATTCCCTCTAGTCCTATCACTAGTTACCTGTGAGAAGAGGCTGACCCCTCATCTCCCCACACCTTCTTTTCAGGCAGTTGTAGAAAGCAATAAGGTCTCCCCTGAGCCTTGTCTTCTCCATTCTAAACAACCCCAGTTCCCTCAGCCACTCCTCATAGGACTTGTGTTCCAGGTCCTTCACCAGCTTCGTAGCCCTTCTCTGGACACACTCCAGGGCCACAATGTCCTTCTTGTAGTGAGGGGCCCAAAACTGAACACAGTACTCGAGGTGCGGCCTCACCAGAGCTGAGTACAGGGGGACAATCATCTCCCTCGTCCTGCTGGCTGCACTATTCCTGATACACGCCAGGATGCTGTTGGCCTTCTTGGCCACCTGGGGAGGTGAGCATCAACCATCATCCCAAGATCCTTTTCCTCTGCACAGCTTTCCAGCCTCTCTACTTGAAGCCTGTCTCACTGCTGCATGGGGTTGTTGTGACCAAAGTGCAGGACCCAGCACTTAGCCATGTTGAACGTCATCCCACTGGCCTCTGCCCATTGACCCATCCTGTCCAGGCCCCTCTGCAGGGCCTTCCTACCCTCCAGCAGATCGACACTTCCCCCCATCTTGGTGTTGTCTGCAAACTTATTGAGGGTGCACTCAATTCCCTCATCCAAGTCATCAATAAAGATATTAAAGAGAATGGGCCCCAACACTGACCAATGGTGACCAGTCGTCAGCTGGATTTCACTCCATTCACCACTAGTCTCTGGGCCTGGCCATCCAGCCAGTTTTTAACCCAGCAAAGAGTGGTTTAGGTAAAAAACAGTTTTTGCACAATTAGAATTAAAATCACCAAAGCCAGAACTAAACATAGACACAGTCTTCACTGAAGAGTGAATAATAGTTAATGTAAAAATAAGAGCCAAATAGAGGAGAAGACCCCAATGTCTTAATTATTCTCATGCAAGCACAACTATGGAGTACATTGGTAGATTCTGACCTTTGACCTTCATTCCATTCAAATGTTAGCCTTTCCCAGAAATTGGTGACCACACCTTAGATCTCCTCTTCTGGTGGGATTTTAGCTTTAATGTGCTGACATTGAAGTACAGTATATTTCTGCATTGCATTTTTATAGAGTTGACTTCTTTAGTTCAGTAGTTTTACGGCTTTCAATTTGACTTTTTAAATACAAGTTTATAGCATTTCACCTTTCTCTCAAATGGGTAAGCCTATAAGAACTTTGCTGTTTGATTAAGTTATCATGCATGAAGAACCAGAAAAATTTAAGACAATTGTTCATTTAAATGGCTGTTAATTACATCCTCCTGACATAGTTATTGTACTATAAGCACACTTTGGATAAAACTGCTGTACTATCTAATTGAACTCAAAAATATTTCTGACATTTTAATGAACATACCAATTAGTTTTATTTTACAAGACTTTCAAATGAACCACAAAGGATTAGAAAATGACATTCAAGGTCTGCATATAATTAAATTGCATAACACAGAAGGGAGAAAAGTAGTGTCGTGTTGAAAAAAAAAAAAAAAAGAGGGAAACATTAGCATTCAGGATGTGTTAGAGTAAATAAGGTCGTTGAGAAACAAAAGCAATTTGTTCTTTACTACTGAATTTCAGAGAAGTCAATGTAATGACACAATGTTGTTATCACCAGCCACAGAGTATAAGCCTGGGAACTCCAGGGCGGTTATCCCTTTCCTTGTCAGAGACCCCATTTCGATTTCAGTTTTATTAAATATCACATAATTACTTGCATAAGTCAAGTGGAACTTCAAAGATCCAGCAGAGTTACACTGTAATGAACTAGGCATGAAAAGACAAATAGCTGTCTGGACTTCAAAAATAATCATGAGAGGTGCAAAGGCGTATTTCTACATGAGACACCAACTGGATAGAAACAGAAATTGAAGGCAGATAAACCAGTTAAATTAGATATATTTCACAGTTATCCAGCCATCTGGATGCATTTGACTAATCCACTAAAGAGAAGGGCCATATCACACGTTTTCCATGGAAATATAAGATTTGATATCAGGACCTCTCTCTACTGCAGTAAAATCATGTCAAAGGAAGGAGCAGATGCTCTTGAGCAGCCTGTTTTCTAATGATCAATAACTCTGTAAAATAATAATAGGAATGAGGGAAGTAAATGTACTCAAGTGGGTGTACACAATTTAGTATGCAGCAAATTCTGCACACATAAATCTTTCTTTTCTATAGTCAGCAGTTCTTCAAACACTTTAAGCTTTCTGCTAAGCCTCTAGTCTCCCTAAGTGCTTTCCATGTCACAGACACTAGCACCAAATGCAGTACTCCAGCTACACTCTGAATAAGAGAGACAGGAAAAAAACATTGCTTTCCTGATCATAGAAGACATTCTTTGAATTTATCATAGACTGACTGGCATTTGCTTCCTTTATATGAGAATAACTAGCATGCTAATATGGAGTTCCATGGAGTTCCTTCACTGTATTAGTCTTGCTTTCACCATGACAGGTACTGACAAAATAAGCATTGTAAAGAGAAAAGAGAACAAAACAAAACACAACAAAAACAACAACAAAAACAGTAAATATCAGGAGTAAACATGGAACAACATTCAATTACAAATGTGGATACAAAATGATAATAATTCAATGCTCAGTAGCATTCATCTGAATTTCATTATACTCTAAGTGGAATCTATCTAGTATTTGTGAAAGAGGCCAAATGTTCTTAAAAGATAGGTTGCATTGTATGATAAAAAAGGTGAATAAAGCTGAGGAGAGGAGAGGAGAGGAGAGGAGAGGAGAGGAGAGGAGAGGAGAGGAGA
>CM021704.1:14047664-14106233 GCA_011074415.1 Stictonetta naevosa
GGGAAGGGAAGGGAAGGGAAGGGAAGGGAAGGGAAGGGAAATTCAATGACTTTTGAACAGATATAAACTCCAAAGGGGGCTGCCACTTGGACAATAAAACCACAGGATCTCATTTTTTCTATGCAAATCCATTTAAGTCAATAGAATTACTCAACATGTACCACAACGTATGAGCAAATTTAGAGAACACTACATCCTGGCTGATGAGATGTAGACAGAGAATGGTATAAAGGACAGGAAACCAAATGAAATATTAGAAGAAAACATTGTTCCTAAGAGAATGTGAATTAGAGACTTTTGTCCTTTTTATTTATTTTTTTCTATCAGCATAGATGATATGTCTCAATAAAATTTTTCAGCAGCTTTTGTTTTGCATATTATAGGAAAAGAGATGAAGGTTGTTAAGTGATCTCCTAAAACTGTTTATCTACATAAAATTGGGCTTAGAAAAATGAAAATTCAAATGGGGAAATATTGCCAATGTGAAAAAAAAAAAAAAAAAAAAATCTTTTCATTTTAAGACAGAACTTCCAACTTTTGCCCAGTGAAAAATACAAGTTTTTGTTCATGAAGATATGGTTTGTTTGTTTTAGAGAGTGCCTCTTCACTTTCATCCTTGAAAATACAAAAGAAAGGGGAAAAATAAAAACCACAGCACTGCTATAATTTTATCTAACACATGGATGGTTAGTATTGTCTCTCCAATTTTTCAGGTTTTAGGGCAATATCACAGACCTTGAAAAATCTTAAAACTCTCACTCTCATCTGTCTGAACAAGAATTTAGAAATTAATAGAAATTTGTCCTTGAGGTAGAATTCAGTATAAACCAGATAAGGTAAAATACATCAATAGTTGAGTAATCTCAGAGAAACACAACTGATTCAATTTCTCCAGAAATTAGACATCTACTATTATCTTTAATTTGCCAAATCCTATACAAAAACAAAATAAAAGTCACTAAAGCAAATTCATATCCTAATTCTGATAATTTTACATCACAGTAACTATTGAGTTTTGTGTCATTGCTCCCAGTCACTCTCAAAAACTGGAGAACTAGATCCTCTATTTTAATAGTTATCTACATTTACTTTCCTAAGTTGTTTGGTCATTTCCTATGGGTGGAGGCAACTGTGTAAATTCAGAATCTAATCCTTACTCAATGTCAATCAAAATAGCACCACTGGGGGAGAAAAATTAAAAGTGTAAGACACCTTACTAAGGAAGTCTCTCACTAAGTGCATCTTAATGTCAAAGACTGCCAACAATGTACTTGTTAACACCTAAAACAACTCAGAACTTTGTACATATAACTGATGCATGGAAAACTGCATATGACTTTCAAGATTCAGTAAACCAAATATAAGTTTTCACTTTGGAAAGACCTAGATGCAGCCAGAAACAATATTTCCAAAAACATTTCCTAAAATATGCATTTTCATGGTGCTTAAAAGCAGGGCTTTAAAGGTTTCATTCCTTATGCATGGTGAAGAGATCAATATAGATTTTAAAGATATTTGGAATTCACTGTACAGAACAAAGAAACACTAAAATTAGATAATGTCTTACCTGTATCAGCACATGTATATTTAACTTTATTTGGTTGTGCTTTGGCATATTTTGTCATTTTATATGCAATGCAACATTGGTTGCCTAAAACTTAATATCCCAAATACATTTGTGTTTATTTCTTACGCTTATTTCAACATCTGCAATGGAGTAGCAGAACATTCAGTCTACTAGCAACTTAACTGGACAATATGTATTTACCATACAGGGCGTAAAGTCTATAAAATATTTCTTGACCCTTCTTATTTGCCTACTGCATAAAAGGTGCTTATACCTTCCAAGAAAAATCTATCTACAATCATATTCTTTTTACTTGGTTACCATGTAACTTTATATTGATTATAGAATTACCGTGTAACTCTGTGTAACTCATCACCAGAGATCTACAAATGCAATCTTCTCTCACTCTTCCTCTTTACACTGAAGACAGTCTCTGAGAGTAATCCCACCCCACAAGGTTGAATACTGCTGTCTTCATTTTAATCCCAAGAGGAAAAGTAGTTGAGTGTCTGTACCATGTGATTACTCTAGACCCCTACCATGCTTTCACTGCCATTTAGGGTTGTTCCTTTGCGGGCTATATTTCCCAGACGCAGAACCCGAGGTCTTGCATGAGCTCCTCTTGCTCTGCACTTGAGGTGTTTAACAGTTCACACTGAGAAGGCTGACTTCACTTCTCACAGTAATGAAATCTGAGACTGACAGATTTTAGTTGGGTTCCATAGGGAAAAAAAGAGCAATTGCAAATTGCCAGAGGCTGCAAAAGTATCCTGGGAAAGTGTCATTAAATGCTCTTTCTATTCTTACCTCCTTCCCCAGATGCCTGTTTTTGGCAGCAGTTGGAGGCAGGACACTGAGTTAATTGAATCACTGATTTGATTGGAGTTAGCTGTTCTTATGAGATGGTCATGTTGTGCCTTGTGTCTTCCACTGCACCTGGTTAGTGCTTGAACTCATTGCCTGACTTTGGTTTTGATGGAAGGTTCTCAAGGTGAAGTTTCCAGTCATGTTTCATGCAGAACGAAAATAGGAATTCTGATGGTCACTTTTGAGTGTGACCATCCAGATAATGGCTTACCCACCAAGTGGCCCATCCATCAAATCCATGTCTCTCCAATTTAGAGACAAGATATCATGGGGGGCATGGGGACAGTGTCAAATGCTTTGTACAAGTCCAGGCAGATGATGTCAGTTGCTCTTCCTCTATCAACCAATACTGTAGTCCCTCTGTTGAAGGCCACCAGATTTGTCAGGGATGATCTGTCCTTAGTGAAGCCATGTTGGCTGTCACCAATCACCTCCTTGATTTCCATGGGTCTTAGCAGAGTTTCAGGAGGATCTGCTCCATGATCTTGCAAGGCACAGAGGTGAGACTGACTGACCTGACAGCTGCACCCCACCTCCAGCCCAAGGAGATGTTCCTGGCCTGGGCACCTTCCCTTCTGACACAAAGGAAGAGTCATGGCTGTGGACACAGACTGCTGCCCCTGAGGCCAAAACTGTCAGCAAGAGATAGAACAGCAACTTTGATTTATGCATCTTCCAAGCACTCTGCCACGAGCCTGTTTCTTACCTTGTATAGCAGTAGCCCAAGCTTTTGAAGAGAGGAAGGAGAAGCTGTGATGAGGACAAGCAAAAAAAAATATATCAGACAGGAGGGGGCAGCTATGCAATGCAGAAGCAGTGAAGGAATGGAGTCCTAATAAAATTAATGCGCAATGTGCTCTATCTAGGTGATCCTGCTTAGTAGGCAATTTGGACTAGATGATCTTCAGAGGTCCCTTCCAACCTTGGCCATTCTGTGATTCCGTGATTCTGTGAAAATGAGCCTGAATAGCTAGAGATTAGAAGGGTCAGGGAATGGACTTCACCCATTTTCCTCCATCATCAGACCTTGGAAACCTCCACACTCACCACTCACCACTTGTATACTATTTTCTCTCCCTTCTTGGCATTTTCCTAAGCTCCAGTGTTTTTTTCCCAGCTTGATTCCCCTGTTCCGATGTGGTTGAGCCACAGTGATGTCACCCCTCCTGAAATCTGTCTCTCCTTCTCTGATATGCTGTAAAATTGAATTTTGACTATACTGCCAAGCAGCATTAAATTGCTGCTTCTAACAAGACAATAAACTGTCAGAAAGCAAGCCTCTTTTCTGATGCTCATAAAGCTATACATTCAGTAGAGAGCAGGAACAGAAGACAATTCCATGAAAAAATCTTGGCTTATTCAGTCCTCCTGAGTCAATCTCACAATCTTGAAGGGCTATGTCCATATAAAGATACCCAACTGTAACAGAGTAAAAATTCCAGAGACAGACTTCTGTGAAACCTTGATAAGGAAAATAAAACTTGCCATAAAACTAAGTCACTGAATGCACACGCAGCAATGCTGTAGCAACTCTGGCACTAAGAAAGGTTCAAAATAGCAAAAGACGATTTATACACTCAGGCGATCCTCAAGGGGCATTGTAAGAGATGGAGTATCATTAATATGTGGGTAATTTCCTGTTCCACACTCTCATCCTGCAAGATAGTAAGGTCCTAGAGATTTGCTGCCAACTGAAGATTAGATGAGTCTGAGTTTTGGAAGATAACACTCATATTGGTGAAAAGAGTGGTTTTGTTTAAATAAGTGATCAGTGGTATCTCTCTTTGTGCTAACCCACAAGAGAAGAGAGTCTAGATTTAACTTCAGGCCAGAATGATGGATATTAGTACCTGTGCTGAGCCCATGAATAGATGAATAAAAATACATATAAAGGGCCACAGATGTATACTTGTCAAACACTCGAATAATACAAGAAGAACCAGGAAAAAATCCTAAAACATCAGCGTGAGGTTCCTAAAACATACAGTGTACACTGGCAAGGGGTGGGAGGATATCTGATTCTGGTCAAACAATCACACACACAAAAAAAGATTTATTTAAGAGACAAAATCTGGAGGGGAGAGGGGAGTGTGATTCAATTGCAAAGGTACTGAAAAAGGCAGTTTTTGAATACAACCTTTAGTTAAAGTTTAAGAAATCAAAGTTACTGTATTATTAATATGCCTTAAACAGCAGGTAAACTAGCAATTTATTCCTCTACAGGCACCTGGTTTTCCTCACAAAATAACATTCTGTTTTGACGTCTTTGTTATTTGGCACAGGCTCTCTGTCAAGAAGAGCTGACAACAAAGGGATTCTGGTGTGTCTTGCACAGCTGTTGCTGTGTAGATGTTTTTTTTTTTTTTTAAAAAAAAAAAAAGTGATAGATAAACTTCATCTTCCTGGATGCTGGCACCTTTGTTGCAGCAGCTACGTGGGCTGTGGTTAGCACCACCCTCTGCTCTGTCTCTTTCAAAGGTACAAACACCCCAAGCTAGCTAACTCTGAGAAACATCCACATCTTCTATGTGAATATCTTGGGCCACAATGTAAAATCTGCCATCTTTTTACAGGGGTTGAAGAGGAGGGCAGGACCTTAAACCCTTAATCCGTGGCTGTGCATGTGTTCAGCAAAGGATAAAACCCAGAAGCAGTGCACAGAGCAAGGACCACAGCTCCTTACAGCTTCCCCACACTAAAAGAGAGTTTTAAAAACTAGGAGGCAGATATGCAACATTTTTTCATCCCCTCCAGCACACTGGTATATCAAGACACCTGGGCTTTACAGGAATAAAGTACCTGGTCCTGGTACTCTCCAGTTTGCAGAACATATGTTTGCACCTTACCAGGAGATCTCTCAAATCAAATAATCACCTGAGCACTTAAGTTCAGCACAGAGATTGCACCAACAACAACCACTATCTTTGTGAGTCTTGATCAACATCTTCAAAAAGGAACTTTCTAGAATAAACTCATGATGCCATCTGAAAAAATAAATAAATAAATAAATTTAATCTGTATAGTAGTCTTTCTCAAAACAAACAAACAAACAAAAAAATCTTTATTTTTTATATAATTTTTTATATTTTTTATTATTATATTTTTATATTATTTTTTATAAAACAAATTTGCAGAAACCTGTGAGTTTCCCAAAATACTTCTCTGCTGCTGGACAATACTGGATTCTCTATGAAAAGATTGTTCCTTCTGAGGATATTAATCTTACCTTTCAAAGGCACATGAAAACATTTTCAGATACTATTATATCTTTACCTTCTTTAAGCATTTAACTATACTTCAAAATCATACATTTTCTTCTTAAAAATAAAATAAAATAAAATCTAGACGCAATTACTTTCCGTTATATAAAAGCCTTTCAGAAATGGTTTTAGATGGGCATGTCAACTCACTAAGTGACAGCAAATTAGGCAACCCAAAATAACTGTCATTATGAAAGTTTTCCTTCCTTCCTTAGTGCTGAGAAATGCAATTATGAAATTAACACCAAAAGTAGAATCAGGAAAAGAGGTGGGGAGAGTCAACAGGACTGTATTGTGAAAAAAAAAAAAGGAACCTGGGCAGTTTCAACAGGTCCATTTCCACTATTTACTCAGCTTACAATGCTTGTTCCTGAGAGTCAGATTCCTTTTTCAATTCATCACATTTAATTGTTACACTCCAAACAAGTGAAAATACTGTAGTTCCTTCTTCCCTTTTCATTCATATTCCCCTTTCACCTCTGCAACCTTTTTTTCTATCTATATTCCTTTAATTGGAATTTTGATTTTGATTTTGATTTTACACAGGAACAACACTTTGTCTTTAATCATGATGGGACAGCCTCCAATAAAGCCTGTAGAGTGAAAATACACAAAGCCTAAAACAATTTCTCCTATCTGAATGCCTTTTCAGTCACTCATCACCTAGAAATTTGGAACTGTAGGACTGTGGCACATAGGATGAAGATAGATAGTTGAATTTTTAATGAGCAATCCTTCAATATTTACTTGGTTAAAGACAGTGGATACTTTATCTTGCCTGTCATAACAAATATGTTCCTCCTGGCAACTCAACTTCTTGTGTTTAACACTACTTTGACAAATGGACATCTTCCCCTTTTGTGGTAAATATGGACATATTTTTAAGGACAGAGTTCTTGACTTTTCTCTCTTTTATTTATTTTTTTCTTTTAGTTTTATAAATGCAGTGCTTATCCTAGAGCCAAATACAACTCTTGCAATTTAAATTTAAATCCCCAGTTCAAAGTCATGTCAATACTCTCCCTATAAACTCAGCTTCATGTACTGCTCAACAGTATAAGTCAATTGAAAAATAAAGATTAATGCAAAAGTCCCGAAGGCAGGAAATAAGGACTAGCTTCTCAGCCAGCCTTGGAATCCAAATTATATTTGCCACTATAATGATGAAGAAAAACTGTGCTTTCCTTATGTATAGGGTGTATCAAAGGGTATCTCTATCCCATTCCTCAGCACCATCCTAAAGTGACCTGAATGGGCTAATAATATGTAAGGATGGTAAAGGAAAAAGAGATATGTCCTCACTTTACTTCCTGTTCTCCCAGGAAGTTTCTCTTTCCCAATGTGGTGTGTTACATGACCTGCAGTATCTTGGTCATACAGATGTGGCTGCAAGAAAGGACAACAGGAAATGTTGGTTCTCTACTTTTTTGAGACACCTGGACAGTGATGGAAGGGCGTCACATTTCTTGGTTTATCTCCCAGTATTTCACATGGATGTTACTGACCAAGTTAACAATAAGAGTGGATTCAGTGAACAATGTTTTCTCCTTTTAAAATCCATCTTAAGATGATAATACAATCTTCATGTCGAGAAAATTCTTAAATTATGGAAAAGTCACGAATGACATAATAATGTATATGGGAGATATACATTAGATCAGAAGATGGAAAGGATCTAGTATAGGTTTTGTGGATGAGAGACATTGGATATGTCAGAGAGAACAAATATAGTAGGGGAGTCACAGTGAAGCCAGGCAATAGTGTGTTTGCTTGTACCCAGCTGGCTCTGTTTTGGTAGCAGATCACACAAAAATGCATAGATATTCACTTCTTCGATCTTCTGACAGCAGTGATAATATAAAAATATATCTATGAGTATTCCATTTTCCCCCAGTCAAAGTCCAGCCAGATTCACTGTTTATCATCATTTATTTCAGTAAATAGAAACCACACCCAAGGCAATTATCTCACTGTCACAGCTTGTAAATGGTGTTTTGGTATCATGGGATTACAGTACCAGAGCTTTGTTTTGATTTTGAGACGTCTAATCTTTATCAGATATTACACACCACTCATCACTGTCAGTACCCAAAGCAGCATCAGCATCTGTGGCATTACTAACAGGACCATCTTCAGCATGTGAATCATCCTGCAGCTTGTGCTCTGGATTCACATTCACCCCCAGAATCAACTCTGAATGGCTCTTCAAGCTCCTTTGCAGCTGTTCACTACCCTCCACAGAATATAAGAGCCAGGAACAGTTTTATGAGTGATAAAAGTAATTACTGCGATGGCTTTAAAAGTCTTTCATAGTAACAGCACTGAGTGTGGTCCAACAAAATCTACACATAGTCAATATGCAGAGTACAATTCCTGCTTATTCATGAAAGAAACATATGACAGTTTTGGAAATACGCCACAATAAAAACTCCTACTACGTCACAGATTTAGGTGCAGGGTGGGAAGTAACCACCATCCCTGGCAAACTCTCACCTTGCAAAGTAATGATCTTCACACAGCTCAAAATCACTGAATATACAGTTCTCCCTTGCAAGGCTAATTACAGTGTACAATTCCAAGTCTAAAAGCCTTCATACATCCCGCTTCAATAAAATAAAATTCGATGTAAATGACTCCTTGCAAACATTTGATGCAAATATATGCCAATTTCCAAACCACCTTTCCTTGTTTCCGGTCATCCCTTAGGCTTTAGTTCTGCATAAAAATAAATCTGCTTTATTAAAAAAGAAGTGATAATTACAGCAGTGCCAATGACTGCTGAAGCACAAACAATGTGAGATTAAAGTGACTGATGGCAGAAGCTATTTTCTGTATAGGAAATAAATATACTTCATATTTTAAAAAATGAAAATAAAAAAATCTGTCGACAAGCATTTTTCATCTAAATATCCTTCAGTAAATCAGTAAAATGCTTTAGTCAATAAATAATGAAAAGGAACAGTTTATGAGCAAAAAGTGTGGTGTTTTCTTTTGTTGACTTCTTCAGTCCTCTATTGTGTATTCATTTCATTTTTAAAATTCCACTTCTCAACCTCTTCACACTATGAAGACAAAACAGAGGAAAAGAGGGAGAAAAAGTCACAAGCTATCTTGGAAATGTCAATCTCAGATTTCTCTGTTTTTGTTTTTGCTTTTATAATCCAGTAAATATGCAAAAAGGACATTTTGAAATTGATTGAAAGTTTTGATCCCATTTATAAGGAAAGCAAAGAAAGGAAAATGAAAGAGAAGAAGAAGAAAGAGGAGGAGAGGGAGAGGCGAGGGAGAGGTGAGGTGAGGAGAAAGAAAAAGTCCCGGGTTGAAAAGAAAATGATAAAATATATTTTCAGTTTGAAAAATATAAGCCCATAATTCTCGCCTTGGATTCAACAGGTTAACTACCTGTTATAGTTTTCCTTCCCCTTTCCTTCTAATACCACCTATGCCAATAGAGGTGGAAATGTAACCTTTAACTAGGCATCTGACAGTATTCATATAGCTGAAAAAATTCCCAACAATTTTGCCTGCTTTTCCAAGTAGAGTCTTACTGGTGGTTAACTCAGCCAGAAGAGCAGTAGAATCAACAGAGTCCCATAAACGTCTCTTGCCGGTTCTTTTCCCTCTCTTTTTATGACTATATCACTTGTGAACATCCCTCTACTGCTCAAGCAACTGTCAGAATAGAGGATGTGTAAATATATTTATTATAATAGTTATTATTGAATATAATAACTTTTCCCCATCTTTTTCTCACTATAAGAAATACCAATGGTCAGCTAAAGTCTCCAGGATGACAAATAAGTTTTAAAGTATCACCTTAAATTGATAGATTCTTCTCTGATTATAGGAGATTTGCAACTGCAAAAGTGTCCATGAATTATATAAAAGAGAAACAGTACAACATAAACCCCTTGGGCTTCTATTTCTGTAGTACTTTTCCTCTTGATAGTGCATTATGATTGCTTATTTTGATCCTATTATCCCATGTAGAGCAGACCTGAATGCAAATAAGCAGCAATTTCATATGACTAAAACCTATGCACTGACTCAAATCACCATTAAACAAAACTGAGCCTGAGATGTCTGCTATAATCAGATCAAATTGGAGGGTGATATTGGAGGTACACAGCATAGCAGTCCAAGGCATTAGCACTTTAAACTACATAAATTTAGCTCCAAAGTAACTGTTCAGTAGTGAACCACAATTTACACTTCCCCATTGTATTACCAACAGAGATTGGGTTTGTAGGATTGCCAAAATGGCTCCCTAAATTACAAGCTTTCTGATGTCTGATTGTAAAGCACTAGTCAATGGAAGAACATTAGGATAATGCTTTAGAGCCATATTTACTTTATGCAAATTTTGTGGAAACATAGCTCCATTTCTCATCCTTCTCTTGTGTTTTATCTGATGGCAATGCAACTCCTGAATCTAAGTTCCACAGTTTGCCTAATACAGGGTACCCTTATTTCAGATGAAACTTTTCCAAGCTATCCTTCCAAGTGGAAATTTCCAGTCCTTGCCCTACCTCTCCTTCTTTCAAATCTAGAGGAACATTGCCCTTCTAAATCACCTCAGGTGGCCAGTGCATACAGGCAGTGCCTCTTCACCTAATACCTCTTGAAGGACCTCTCCTTTTGGTCAATGTCATCTGAACATTTGGCCAGTGAAAGTATCTCCAGTTTGCTGATGCTCCACTGATATTCACAGTCATGTACAGGTACATGGATGAATATTATTTATTGGATAATTACATCATCTGTTTATGGACATCTTATACAACTAGAAGTAAGAGGACAATGTAAGGGAGGCTGTAGACTTAATGGGGTGTAATGGACCATATAATGAATCCTCTTTGCTAGCAATTAGTAGTGAGGCATTGAGGCCAAATAAGTAAGTCTGCTCAGCTGCAAAACTTGTAGGCCTATCCTGACCTCCCAGAAGTGTTAGCCTCTCTGCAGCATGCACTTTTACAGGTGCCAGCTCATGTTCTCTCAAAGCACAAAACAGACGGTGCTACAAAATAATCAAAAGGTGACAGGCTTAAAAATAAATAAATAAATAAATAAATAAATAAATAAATATTTTTTTTTTTTAAAAAAAAGAGTAATTCTCCACAGGTAGGAAATCAAAACAACAGAATATTTTGGTGGTCAAAAATTTAGGTCATTACATGAAAGTTTTAGAGTCATGGACAAAAACCCTTGTGTGTAATAGCTGTGCAAGAAGTCACTGATCGTGGGAAGGCAACAAGGTCCACCAAGACAAGGAAAACTCTGCTAAACAGTTGCTCTGACCACTAGCAGAAAATTGACAGGATGCTTTGTTCTCTCCCACTCTTGGTGTCTTCTAATTTAACTCTTCTAAACTCTCCTGGCTGCAAGGACATGGGGGAGCTCAAGGTAACCTGAAGTTCACAGTGTCACAGCCATCAGGGTCGAAACAGTTGTCTTTTGTTCCCAACAGTTTGGCCAAGGAGGAGCCCTTCATCCTCCCCACAAGAGAGATGACATCAAGACACACAGCTGCAATTTATATTTCAGTCACACCAAACTGTACATTTTCACATTAGAAATATGAACTATGGAAGAGGTTTTTAGTGCCATTATTTATTAGACAAGTTCTCTAGATTTTTATCATCCATAACTCATACCTTTGAATGGATTTGCTACTGATTCCCCTAAGTCATGTACAGAAGGTCCTGAAGTACAGTATTTCTGAAATACCATTTTTAAAATTTCACATTTACATTCATTCCATCTGCACACTGAGAACATTAAATATCATAAATGTAGAGTTAATGTCTCATTTTTTAAAATGATGTAGGTTTGTAATTACATTAAATGAGCAGATTCTGACTTTTAGAAACTAAATTCCAAGTCTCTTTCTATTGCCAAAGCAGTCAGGAAAATCTTTAAATAAGTTTATGCTATAGGGACCCTTTAATGACCCATCTGCTGAAACTAGAAGGAAAAGAAAAAAAGTAGCAGAATCATAAGAAATGAAACTTCAATTGACCATACATTAATAAGAAGCTCAGCTATTGATAATCAGCAAGACTATAATGAAGTTTTTCAAAGTTATATCCATGTACACTCAAGAACAGGCTTCATATACTTCTATTTGACACAAAAAGAGAATTAAATATATGAACTAATAATTTCTTACACAAGTCTATCATTTATTCCTCTTGTCTAGAAAGCCAAGAAAAAAATCACAGAATGCATTATTTGTGATTTGCATGAATTATTTTTCATTTTTCACCTAATCCTATTAATTTTCACAGACACTAAGACTGCATGGATACCTGTGCTTGACTGATTTTACTTAGCTTCATTTTTCATGACTTTGTATGTATCTACTGAATTTACAGTAAACCACTAATTTTAAATTGTTTATCTCTTGAAATCTTCAGGAATAGTCTGGATACAATGCAAATATGTAAGATTTAGCTAAAATCCAGTTATTGGGGTTAGTGCAAGAGTAATTGGTGGAAGTCTGTAGATGACCTTAGAGTTATTCAGAGACCACTTTAATGCTGCAGCATAATTGCTATGCAGAGTTTATTCCCCAGGTTAAATATAGTTCGTGCTATATATGCAGGTTTGTGCTAGATATGTACTAGTTCGCACTACTGTATGAACTGTTCCCACTCATTCTTCAAAATAAAGCTTCACAACAAGGTGTTACCTCACAACTGTGGGAAGATTTACAAAGCAGCAGTTTCCCCTAACTGTTTCTCTAATGAAATATATTCTCAGACCAAAAAAATAAAATAAAATAAAATAAAAAATGTTCATGCCATTTAGCAATGCTGCCATGACAAAACAACACATTTGACTAAAACAGAAATGCAATGTCACAGCAATGTCATTACAATGTCATTGCTTTTCATATTGCTAAGAATGCAAGTTACAACCATAAAAGATGGAGAAGATAGAAAGGTAATCCAGAAGGTTAACAGCTACCACCAGTTGCTAAGCAACCTTACTTAATTAGGAATCATATGTCTTTCACATGGATGTGTATGCATTTGGGTGTGCATGCATGTCAATGCCAGCTAGAAGAAACAGACATTTCAGCTGAGCTGTATTTACCAACTATAGACATTACATCCCCAAAAGTTCACTGTTCTACTGAAAGAATCACATGTTGTAACCACTCTGTAGGTAGATACCTAACAAGGCCAACAAAAGCAGTAACAACCCATTCCAAATACTACAAATATATTGAGCAAAATAATGGAATTAATGCTGAAAGTGTTTGAGTTGCATTTGGAGAAAAGGCCTGGATTTCTATCCCAGAGCTAATAAAAGTCTAATATTTAATGCACTGTAAACAAAAACTAGGCTACAATCACTAAACTGTATGTTAAAACAAACAAAAAAATCAAGTTTTGTTGTGTGTACCTCCCATTTCCCCCTGTCCTTACCATCATCCAAAGTCCTTAACATCACTTTTCCAGCTCCTGCTGTTTTGTTTTTCTCAGTGCTGCTGTCAACATTACCAGGAATATTACCTACAATTAAAAGATGGAAAATACCCAAACTGGAAGTTAAGATTAAAATAATGCATTTCAGTTAAGAGTAATTAAGAAAACATCACTTGCTACCATAGACAGATGAATAGAAAAATACAACTAGAAAACAGAAAAAGTTCATTTTACTGAAGAGCAAAAAATGTAGTGTGCAAGGACAAGAGAGGACTGTGCTTTTATGATAAACAAAAGCAATTTCATTATTTTTAATGAAGACATTCTCATTCTAGTTTTACAACCTCTATTTTTTTTTTTTTTTTGCATGTCACACAAAATGGTGCACACTGAAGTTATCATTTTGCCAGGTCTATGCCTGCAATGTGCTGTGCCATAAAGAGTGCTTTTAAAAGAGTAAAGAGCGATTTATTTTTTTTTTTTTTTAAGGGGAGAAATGAAAGTTTTGTAGCAATTTTTCTAAGATGTTTAGTATCTGCAGCTCTCACTAAAGTCAGAAACAGCAGTAGGTACCTACCACCTGAGGAAAGACAGGAATGGACACAAAGCCCCCCGAAACCAAAGGGGGCCTTTCCATGAACTTCAATGGCCCTACATCAGGCAAGTTCTTTGAGTGTGAACAGTTGACGATCTGTCATTGAAACAAAGGTTTGTCCCATTTTGAGATGCACTAAATATACAGTGTCAGCAGTGCACTGTAATCTTTCCAAATGGCCCCAAAGCTCAAAGGCCTGCACAGACAAAGGAAGCTGTCTTTTCTGTTCTCAAAAGTTTGCTGTTAGAGACTATTGCAAAAGTACTGCTCTAGGCTAGTTTGTTCACAACTATCTTATGTTTTTGACTTGGATTCCCCAAAAGTGAGGCACACACTCTTAGTGTAGCACTGAAGCTGGTACAGGAGAAGCATAAATGATTTGTTTCAGGTTTTCCAATGAGTAGATGGCACGCTCAGGACCTGGCAGGATAAGACTTGTATAGAGCTACAGGGTGTTTTGAATATAGTTTCCAGGCAATGAATAATAAAATAGGCCAGTTTAATTATTTTGTTTAGTCTGTAATACATAAACAGCCAAGCATCCTCTCGTGATCTGATCCAGACTGACAGTAAATCACCATACAATTATCATTCAGGTTATTTTGTACCAATACTCCACCTCTAGTCTTTTGGTTTGTTAGTTTGTTTCTAAGTTAGGTCATTTCTTTTGAGAAAGAAGCCTTCTTCCCTACTCTATGTTCCTTCCCACATGCAAAACTCATCTCACAACCATTTTGTTGACTTTAAGGTCATAAAGGAGCCCAAATCATAAAACCTGTCTGAATTAACTTATTTTTTAAATACCACACCACAGTCAAGTGGAGAGGAAAAATTAAAAATAAGAAATCCACCCTTGGAATAAATATTTCCTCTGCTGTTGAGTCTACCAATATCAGCAATGTCTTCCGATGTTTAATAAACCTGCCCATGAAAATAAATAAATTAAAAAAAAAAGTTTTGCCATCCAGCGACTATATCTATTTATAGTGTACATCGGTTATTTAGCTTCAACTTTGAGACATCAGGGCCTGGTATATGTCACCTGTGAAACAAAACTCTTTAAAATTGCTCTTTTATGTGTTGCAGGTCACAGTTCACAGACTATACCTGTTAAAGAGAGAAGTAGTTCTTGGTTTTATTTCTGTTTTACAACAACAAAAGACTTTTTATTATTTTTTGCATGTTACATATTATTAGAGTCCTTCTTTTCTAAGGCATTCATCAGGTTTGCAGCTCTTCTTTCAACTCCCTCCTGTTTTGCTGCCGCACCTTGAAATGCCAGCACTAGAGCTAGCCATCAGGAGCAGACGCTGATGTAATGCCACTTCCTCACCTTTCTCTAAGTATTGCCTCCCAACGCTCAGACCTTTCGCAAAGTCACTGCTTCCCAGAACAGACATCACCTACATTTTTTATTGCTAGACGCAAGACCTTTCTTTTGGATGTGTTAAAATGCATATTGTTTGCAGTTGCTCAGCCAACTAAAAAATTAAGGTTACGTTTTTTATCAGCTATCAGTCATCTTAAGTACATAATGCCCTTTTCTCCATTACTCTTTGTATCATGCGCCAATTTTTTTCCTTTACCAATCCAGCCATCTCTTCCAAGTAATTGATAAAAGTAATAAATTACTGTCACAAGTTGAAGCTTCCCTGAAAGCAGCACTCAGATACCTGAGACCTTGGCTACATCTGCTTAGCTCAAACTCATTAGCTGATTCTGGAAGCAAAAGCACAGATAATTTTCATGGGGAAGCACTACCCAAAAGCTCTGGAGCACATCTGCCTTGCTCTAATGATTCAGGTAGGTGTCAGCAATTTTACACCCTCCTAACACATAATGTGGAGGAGGCTAGAGGGTGACAGAACAGACACCCAAAGAATAGCAACTAATTCTCTTTCTGTGGGAAAGGAGATCAAAGAACTTGTCCTAGGTCAATGTGGTTAATATGACCACTGCCAGTTTGCACCAGTCATCTGAACTATAAAGGACTAAACAGGGAGGACAACAATCTCTCTGTAAGAATGTCTATACAGAGGCATCCAAAACCATGAAGGAATCCAAGCCCATGGTGGGACCATTACACACAAGGACAAGGCTGCCAGCCAGGCCAGGCCAGGCCAGGCCACGTCGAGTTATCAGATGTGAGTGTCTTGGCCCCTGGGCCTGTGGTGCTGGTTCTCACTAGAGCACAGGGCAGGGCCAGGGTAGGGAGTGTGAAATCTGAGACTATCAGAGAACAAAAATCATACAGCAAAAATCTTAGCACAGTAATTGCTATCCATCCACTATACATATCTTACCTAATAAATGGTAAATATAATGTCCCTGAGTGGTGTGGTTCTGTTCTTGGGGCTGTCTCAACCCTAAATTCCCTCAAAACACCAAGAGAGATCAAAATACAGTCCACTTCATGCCCTGTTCAAATATGGCCATTCTGCAATAAGCCTGTTTGTTTGAGGGTATGTTGTGGATGCTTTGCTTTCCTTTTGTTGCATTCAGCTCTTTTTTCTCAAAATGCAACTGAATCAGTAGAAGGTGAAAAAACAAGCAAACAAACAAAACAACAACAACAAAAATCTATTCCTACAAATATTTTTAACTGATTCCAAGTATAAAGAGCTAATTTAAAGTATCTTTTAGGATTTTCAACTTTGGTCAACTACGAATAGCATGCATGATGCAAAAAAAAAAAATAATTTAAATAATTAAAAAAAAATAGCCAAGTGTAAAAGACATTTATCTGAACAGCTAGACTACATATGGCACTGAGAGAAAATAACCCGTGACTTCAATTGCCAAAATTACTTTTTTTTTTTTTTTCTTTTCACAGCCCTAATGTAAAAGCAGGAAAGATGGAGTCAGATACTAACTCAGTTCAGCACATCTGTCTTCAGAAGTTTTTGTAGCAATTATATGCAGGAAGAGAGACTGAGTAATTGATAGGCTAGGAAGAAAAAGATGGAATAAAAGGAGCCATTATAACCTATAACCTTTGTTTTCTAGTGGTAGAGATGGTCCTGACTCTCTTGGCATCTGTATGTGTATTACAGTTTATGAGTGACTTCATTGTTTTCAGTGAGATATACAAATATTTAGAGTTTAGAAAGTATTTAGGTGTGCAACATAGGTGCCTTCATATTTCAGTGAAATGTTTTATACAAGTGCCACCCACGCTTATTAACTATGACAAGATTGCCATAGTTAATTGTCCATTGTCCTCAAAAAATAAGATGCAATATGCAATACAGAGAGCCCTTAGAAATGTGCTACCTTTGTTTTAGATAAATGTCCAGACATTTGCTGTATGACCTCGCTTCCTTATATTACAACAAAAGGAACATTTAGGAGTACTGCAAATGGAGTGCTGAGTTATCCAAGGTGTTACCTACAGCAATTATCAAGACTATAAGGCCAAGTGCTACATAATTCTTAAAGCTGAGAAAGGTGTTTCCATGAGATAAAATGGCATAGTTCAAAACATCAGAGGTTATCACAAAACCGGGTGTTAAATCGCTATAACTGTTTTTAACATCTTACATTAGCTGTACCTAGAGACAGCAAACCAGTATTTATTGATTTAAAGTAGTGCTGTGTAGGACTAGAGAGCTTTCTAATTCTTGTTTTGCCAATACCCTGTTCCAGGTCCTTACACCAATCACTTGACCTTCACATATCTATTTTTTCTCAAGCATTTGGTGGCATCACCAACTTCAAAATCATTAAGACAAGGACTCGCTATCTTTTCTACTTCTGAAAATCCTGCACATGGTGATCTCAGTGTCTAGGGCCTGTAGTTCCTGCTGCTATATAAATAAAGGCACACTAAGCACCAAGCAGAAATTTGTCTTCAGACTGGGGTTGTTGTGCTTTATTTGTTTTCCAGAGAAGTTGTGGAAAGAGGTGCTGCAGGTATGACAGGGAGGGTACTGTGGACATCAAACATTCCAATTTGAAGTGGAATACTTGTTTTAGAGATATTTTAACCTGCCAGGATAGTCAATTAACATGAGTGGATGGCATTTTAAAAGCATTTCTTTCCTTTTTAAAGTAGGAAAGCCATGTGAATTGTTACCATCTGGATGCAGCTAACCTCCTGGAGAATACATCAAGCCGTGGGTATATGCATATAGACTCCATTTGTTCTTTTTAATCAGTTATCCTAATTTTATTTCATTTCCCATTTGACCTGTCTTGACTAGCAGCTAAAAATTTCATTTTAAACAAATGCTTGAGATTCATTCGCTGGAATTCATAAGCAGAAATAGCATTCTGATTAGCAATGAGGCTCTCACCCTCCAAGGAACAGAAAAAAATCAGTTCTGAAGAATATGAATATGTATACAATACCAAACCTGTTATACAAGAAGCATACTATTGATTTAAGTTACCTTCAGTCATTTATTATGCTTTTAAAAACTTCAACAGTTTACAAGAGAAGGTAAGCTTGCACAAAGTGCTGCTGTCAGGCAGTAGATTTTATGCATACTTGGTAATGCACTTACCTAGTTAAGAAGGTTGTCGTTCCACTGTTCATATTCACCTTAACCAGACATGCTAGTTATGTCTAATACTAACATTTCTGTGGTGGAGATTTTTCTAGCATGTGTCGGTGGTTTCAGGTTTTAACACCAAGGGGAATGCAAAATAAGTTAGAGAGCAGGAAATGTGTCACCCTAGACTTCAGAAGTTCTTCTTTAGAAACTTATATTGTCCAACCACTAACAAGTGATTTTGTTTTAAGCCAGAGCTCTGTAATATTTTAATTTACTAGGCATCAAAAATATCAAAAAACAACAACAACCCATCCCTGCATTAAAAATAGGTAGATGAACTCAGAATGGAAATCAAAACCAACAGCAGGGCAGGCTCCAAACTAGTTGTTTCTAGCTGAACCTTTTCTCCTTCCCCTTCCCTCCAATGGCCTGCTTTTACAAACATGTTATTCCCGACATTTCTTTCAAGTTGCTGTGATGAAAATAATTTCTATAATACCAGGTGCATCTCTGCCTGCCCATGTGCCTCAAGCCCCCTGTATTCTGGGATTTTCCCACCTTGGTATCTGAAACTATTGAAAAGAGTAATGTCTTTGAGCAAGGTAAATTATTGAAAGAAGATAAAACTGAAATCATGATACAGCAGTTTAATTATGTTCAGGCTATAAAAAATAATTTTCAGCTTGGAAATACTGCTATTCATGTTGAATTCTTACATCACATGAATACGTATAGTCACATAAAAAGCTTGCAAGGTATTATATGTCATTGGTAGTACTGAATACATTTTCCCATTGGAATTTCATTTTGTCCAACAAAATAACATTTACTAAAACAGACGTTAGAAGGATCTAATTGGAATAGTTGACAAATGTAATCCTGTAATATTAAGACTGATATTGATTAAATGTTATTATGAAAATTGTTTGTGTTCCTGTTTAAAAAGCAAACCTCCAACTGATTTCCAAAGCAAAGTGACTGCACAGTGACCCAAACAAGTAACACCATTTTGAGCTGCCACCAGAGCAATGTTTGTGTTACTCAGCCTCACAATACCTCCTTCAGCGGTGTTCATTCCCCTTCTTGTTTCATGCAAACAACCTGTTTGCACAATTGCTTGGCCTCAGCAATTTATACAAATATCTGTATCCCCATGCAAACATGGTTGTACCTGCACAGACTGTGGTTCAATAATCATTATTTTCTATTCACTGTTTGCTATTTGTTATTTTAATTATCTCTGGCTATAATCATTTCAACTGTCTGATCAGGGAGCAGTCAAGTCACTAAAGAGACCACATGCCCTGAATGACAAACACTCCATGCAGCTTGGAAGCTGATGTGACCATTGTGACCAACAATGCAAACAAACACATCTTAAAAAAAAAAAAAAAAAAAAAAGTGACCTTCAAGGTGTGTGAAATCCAGATAAAAATACATTTGACCAACTAGCACATCTACTTCTACACCATACATCTACAGCTATTCCAGGTTTAATTAGACAAGAAAAAAAAAAAAGGAAAACAAAAAAAGTTCAGTACTTTTACTTTATGATTGTAAAATACTTAGACAAAAGATTAAGAAGCATTTTGAATAGTGCTGGAGACAACTTTCCAGCTGTCAGCACCATAGAAGTCTTTGATTTAACTACTTTTCCTCACTCCCAGTTACTTATTGTTGTGAATATCTTTGAAATCTCTGCATGCAAAGGAAAGAATTTTGTCTGTTATTTATTTATTTTGATTTGTTTCTTTGCACATTTTTTAGTTTTTGAACTTGTTCTTAAAAAAATAATCATTAAAAAAAAAAAAAGTCTTTTTTCACAAGACTGCTAGACAGTCGCTCTCTGGGAAATACAGAGCTAGACTAATGCCTCAAACACAGCATCTATTTTTAGCTTAGCTGTAGAAGTCTAAAGGACCAGAATGACTAAATCATGAAAAGGGTGTCCTGAAAGAAATGTTGACACCAGGGAGAAAAAAAGGCCAAAACAAAACAAACAAACAACAACAACAACAATAAAAACAGAAATGTCCCAGCCAAACCAATGTGCGTGGTCATTTTCTCTGATCTAGAAATCCAGCTTTGCCGTCACTTTCTCCTGCAGCCTTGAGTAATGCCAGCAGGAAAAGGATGGAACAGAATTGCCTCAAGTTCATTCTTTTCCATACTCGCAGTAATTGGTGTATCCACAGTTAGAAGTACAGCATTAAATCACAGTTAGAAATACAACATTAAATACTGCCAGACAATTGTTTGCCATTGATTCTCAAGGTTTCTCACTGTTCTCAATCTTATTAAATCAACTATTTTTATTTTGGGGAAGATTAAGATTGAAGCCTATTTGGTGCCAATGCATATTCAGTACCATTTAAACATCATAAATTGGAGCTACTTCTTTGAGGAACTGAAAAGTAAGGAATCACAGGTGTCTGCATATGTAATTATAGGGAAACACATGAATTTATTCAACTCTAATGTCTTGCAGGTGAAACTGAAAGTATATAATCAGCTCGATGAGTTGTCTGTGAAGTGCATTTGTCTTCTTAATGAGCCTTCTTCCTAAGGTAGTCTGAACAATTCATATGCCTGAGGTCATCACCAGAAACCTTAAAAAATGAAAGTTAATATTTGGGGAAAAAATAAAATCTTTACACGGCCATGTAAGAAAGCTTAAAGATGAAAATCTCTGTAGGGACACTTGCTAGCTGATGACTGGGCATATTTGACATGTTATTTAAATAGGATTGAGCATAAAGAGGAAGTGATAGGAGTGCATTTAAAAGTTCCCTTCAGCAGGAAAATTCTTCAATATTTTCATGTGTTAAATCATTCTGATTCTTCGGCTGACTGTTGTAGATCAGCTCCTGCAGTCCAAATACACTTCAACAAGACAACTCACAGGGACAAGGGTACAGAGTTGAGTTTCATGTCACTTGGCAAAGCAAGTGCAAATTACATTCACAGGACCATCTGCTGAGATAGCAATTCCTCTCTGTCAAAGAAAGAGCACAAAGCTTGAAGCTCTGTTAATACATTGTGCTTTTTAAATATATCACTCTATGCATACGCAGATCATGTTGTGATATTTTTTGTTTAGGATGATGTTTCTCTGAGGGCACTGAAGTAATATAAATTTTGCAACCATATGGAGTATAGGGCTGTTTGCCCCATTAATCAGCAGCCAGTGAAAAGTATATCTGCTAATAAAGCCTTCACATTATACAGACAACTGTCTTGTGTTCCTATAAGTTCCCCTTGTAAGAAGCAATCTGTTCTGATGGATAGAAAAATAAATAAAAGACAGATCTGAGAAGGAGGCTGGAGTTTTAACTTGGCTAGACAGTGATGTGCTGCATGCCTTCCTGATGTTCTGCCAGCCAATAAAATTTCCAGCTTAACAATCTTCCCTTGAAAAGCAGTGATTCAATGGAAGCATAGCATTTTGTAAGAGTGTGTCAAGTATGTCAAGACATTTGACAGGATGAGGCAGATTATTTTATCTGCTAATCTTTTCCTTTGCCTGTGAAGGAAATGCTTCCAACTCAGGGCTCAGATGAAGGAACTCAAATTCCTGCATTTTTGCGTGCCCACATAGAGGGCTGCATTATTTTTAGCACCAACCCTATTTACATGTGGGTTGCCAGAGAAGTGGGACTGCACTATCTGGGATGTGTTCCCTTCTATCATTTTAGACCAAATTCCACAATGGGCTCTGATTGCCCTCCTGCCTTAGCAAAGTTGTAAGATCAGAGACTTGGCCACCTTATGATATGCTGTATTGGAACAATTTCTCATGCCCCTCTACCGGTAGAGCTGAGGATGTGAGTCACAAGGCACTCCAGCTGTGCATGAATCAGAGACACAAATGTTAAAGCAACAAAAGAGGTCTAGTATAACTTCCCTAATCGTAAAACTGCATATTGAGGGCACTTCCAGTTAGAAGCAAGTGAGACACAATGGAAAACAATGAAGACCCAAAGAACTAATCCATTTCATTTAAGGGTAGTGAGGTAAATATTCATACTTGAAAAGAATGATAGTAGATTGTCTTTTTATTATTATTATTATTATTTAATTTAGAATCAGATAGCAAAATCCAAAAACAATATCTGACAGACATTACTCAACCTTGGCATCTTGAGAAAAGAATTAATAGCATGGATAGATTGTTGCTGTTACGATAGGTATTTTTCCTTAAATAAATTTTAATTGTTGTTTTTTACCTATTCACAGCCTCGACAAAGGTAGTTATTTCACTGTTTCCCTCCAGTCTCCTGTGCTGATATTTGACAGCTTTTGTTTATCAGCTGGTTGTATTATTACCAACTCTAACATGCTCCAGTAGCCTCACTGATCCGAGAGTACTGAAAAAATAAACCTTAAGAATGACAATACTGGCAGCTTAGTGGAACAGAGCAGCCAACAAGCTACATTTTAAAATGGCAATCAATATTAACTCACATCTCACTTTAGAAACAAAATAGATTTGACAAATGGTATCAAAAACCTACCTCCAACTGACTTTTGTAAAGGAATGTTTCTCATATTCCATTTATGTTTCTAGAGGTTATTGAAGTTTTTTAATAACGTTTTCATGTCATCAGAGAACTTGTTATTGAAGCTGTTTGTTGTTTGTTTTTTTTTTTTTTTTCTGTTTTCCTTGGGGAAAGAAAACTTTAATTTATGAAAAAAGACAAAGATTTAGAAAAGGTATTCTAAATATCTTAATAACCTATGAGTAACCAGAAGACATGAACAAATTATTTGCTGTTATCATAAGATTCATTTGTGCAAGCTAAATTATTTATTATTTGTGTAAAACTCTATCAAGACAGCAACACAGAAACATATGCATGCTTGATTCTTTACTAAATCTGCATGTCATTATTTTATCCTGGTAGTACAATAATACAGTGTGCAAACAGAAAAGGCCAAAGCCCTCCACCAAGAATGTGAAATCCAGTTTCTCCATCTTTCACAGGCAGCTAGACAGGTGAATTCCTATGCCTCGGACAAACCTTTCTGAAAATATCACTGAGAACATTTTTTAACTGAAAGGATCTCTCAGCTGAGTTTATGAAGCACAGAGAAAAGCTACACATAAAAACTGAAGAGAGAGAGAGAGTCAAAATACACATTATTTTTGTGTGCACAAAGAAGTATGTATTGGTTGAAGAATGAGAAATGTGGAAGCCCTCAATAAGGGCTGCAATATATCACCCTAAGCCAAGGAAGACCACTTGCACCTCTGCCGCATTTCTCTGATATATATGTCTTGGCCTTAAAAATGTGCAGTGACAGAGAATATATAACCTTTTCAGATGATCTGTTCCAATGTCTATTTCAAACTATTAGAAATCATTAGTCTTATGATTAGCCTAAATTTCCCTTGCTGCAATCTAAGCCAATTAACTTTTTGCCCTGGCATGGAGAAGATACTACTCAGCAGCACTTGACATCCTGGAAGATTGGACTATCATGTCTCCCTGATGTCTTTTCTCCTTGAAAGTTAACTAATACAATTAACTCAGTCTCTTCTTGTAGGTCATGATTTCTAGACCTGTAGTCTTGTTCTCTGCCTATGGACTCCCTCTGATTAGTTCTCACCATTCTTGAAGCACAGTGCTCAACAACTCCATTAAAATGAGTAAAGACTTATTCCACCTATCTCATGAACAATTATTCTGTTTCCACATCTTCTCTTTTTTTTTTTTTTTTTTTTAAAAAAAAAAAAAAAGATCCACTGCAGATCCCAGCTTCTTTTCTGAAGAGCTGCTGCTAGTTTTGCTTGATCAACCTGAAGTAATATCGCTGATCACTCCTAGTAAAGAACAGATTTTTTCAGTGTCCTTAATGGGTGTCCTCAGAGACTGGCTTGTCTGGAAATTAATTCCCATAGAAGATTTCTTGGATTCAATGTTTGCAATAATCATTTTAGCTACACAGAAAATAACCTATGACATTGAACACCACTACATATAAACCGAGTAAATATATATACTTCATTAATAAACTTGCATTAAAAAAATAATCATAGTTTGACAATGTTGTCACCTACTGATCCTATCATACAGATCATGCTGAATTCTTCATTGACATACATAGAATATGTACATCAACATAAAGACAAATACAGAATGCTGTCAAATTCAAATGACCTACAGTTATGCTGAACCAGTAGATATCACAAAACATGCATCAAAGAAAAATAAGACCTGAAATGTTCTGCATTTCAAATCCAAACAGTGAGCCTTGACTTTTAACAACCTGAGAAGTTAACATAAAAGTATAAAGTTTTATATTTTAGTCCAGTTTGTTTTATTTTAATCCAGTTACCAGAGCAAAAGCATAAGAAATGCTATGCCAAAAAATTGAATTACAGATCTATAGTTCGGTCAACCTTGAACTAGTTAAATGCAAGCCATCTTCTGCAAAGAGTAAAATATTCATAAAGTCCTAACCACATTTTTTGTTGTTGTTGTTTTGTTAGTTTTTTTTTTTTTTTTTTTCCTAAGGACAGGACTTAATCTGATCTTTAAAAATGATCAGATTTGGAAAGAAGTCTTGCTCAGAAGAGGGACACTGTGTGCAACATACGTACAGGCCACAGGCAGTGACACAAGACTAGCAAACGGAAATCAGAAATGACAATGAACTTATATGAATTGCAGCAGTCAGAAATTGGTTGACCTCAGGGCCTTTGCATATTTTCTGAACTTCTCCAGCAAAAAAACAACTGAATTAGCTCCTTTTATCATCATGCACAACATCAGCACAAGCTGTGGTTACCTGCTGCTAAATCCAGGGACAACATGTGCACTGGCTCAGCTCATGTCTTGGCCAGGATCGGCTTTTGCATTGTGCAGATAAACTCCAAGTGTCCTTATTTACAGACCTCCACCTGTCCCACTCCATTTCTTGGCTCCAGCTTCAGTCAGCACCTCCAACAATTTTGTTACCTGCCAGCCAGGAGCCTTGCTGCCCTAAAGATACAATATTAATGAGCAATCAAACACGGCAGGCCTTAATGCTGCATACCCTATGGAGTCGAACGAGAGTGACTCTCTTTCTGCTTGGTGCTTTCAGAAGACACAGCCACTGTGCCAGCAAAGAGACAGACATTAATGGAACAGCATAGTTATGCAAAGAGGTGAATACCTGGCAGCAATGCACAATATGGAGGTTTTGTTCAGGAGACAAAGCTGCAGAAAGAAATAGCATGCAGTCTTTTTCTTTTAGGACCCTTCCCACCTCTTCTCTCAGTATAAAAAGCCTATTAAAAATGTAAAGAGCACTTAAAAGGTGGAACAGGGTTTGTTCACCAGGGATATCTATTCTCTTTACATTGCTTTCCTTTTCCAGTTAAATAGTGTTTTCACATGTTTCTCAGAACAGCTCTTGAACTGTATTTATCGTAATTATTTTAGTCCAAATTCTTATATTTTCCCTGTTAATTAAAATGTGATTTTGCTGAGTTAGAATAAAATAAGATTGGTAGCATCTATTACAGACAAATGTGGCTCTGGATCTATTAGTATTTTTCTTATATTCAGTAGCTGTTCTAGATTCATTGTTCTCCTTCATCCAGGGTTGGAGAGGTTACAAAATGCTATCTAAAACCATGCATGCCATGTCCTGGCATAAACTTTTAAGACTTTGTTACTGGATTTTCATAGGCCTGAGATAAACCAACAAAGCTCTTGAGCCTAATTTTGGTTCCTGTTAGCTGGTTGCAAACCAGAAGAGGAACTGAGTGGGATATAACCCAGGGATGTAACAGCTGGCTGAGACTGGTGGAGATTCAGATTCAAGCAGTCAGTCCAGTTTATGAATGTGAGAAAATGAATCAGGAGATAAAAAACGTGCAGAGGTCTATCCTGGCTTTCAGTTATTAAATTTCAAACTGCAAATATGGATGGGGCAGCCAGCATCCCATATAGGGTGGGAAGCAGCATCACCTGTAGAGCAGTAATTAGCTCTTCAGCCACTTCTCTCCTGCCACAGAGTCCCTGGCTCATCCAGTTTTGTCACTTGTCATGCCCAATCCCACAAAACACTCCATCCACAAAATCTCTAACACATCCCAGGGAAAAAAAGTAAATAAATAAATAAATAAATAAATAAATTTGTTCCTCAAAAGCTTCCTGACATTCATCTTGCTCTAGATTCCCCCCTATGCAAATGTCTCTCAGAGCCTTTTCTGTGTCTCCTGGCCCGATTCTCTTTACTAAAGCCCCCCAAAAGAGTTAGCCCCCCCCCCGCCCCCCCATTCCAGCCTGGTTCCTGCTCACATTTTGACAGGCAGCTGCTGTGTGGAGCTCCAAGCAGCAAGCAGGTCCCACACACTCCAAGCAGCAAGAAAGTCCCATACACCCCCTCCAAAACACCAGCTTTCTTTGTTAACACAGCAACCCATATTCTGCCACAGGAGGTATTTTAAAACCCTGGTCTCCAGGCACAGTTACCCAAGTGGGACTCTGTAGGCAAGGGAGGAAAGAAGAATATCTTTTATACAGTCCAGATAGATGGTAGCCACAATTTCACAGCAGAACTTCAGTCTAGGTTGTCAGAATGTAGAACCCATAAATTACAGTACCTCTTTTTTCAGTGAAATTCAGGAGAAATGAAACACATACATTGGTGAATAATGCTTTATATTATTCATCTTTCCCAAAGAAGAGTGACCAAGAAAGACCCCCCTATACTTCCTATGCTCATTATACTATTTCATTCATATATGTCTTCACTATCATCTAGCAAAACTAGCAGAGGATCTTCCTTCCTAAGCAGACAGCTGAGTGCAGCCTCTGCCATGACACTTCTTGCTGCTTGCCACAGGAGTCATGTCCAAGGCTTGTAGCTGTACCCGGGAAGTTATACTGCCTGCAGGCTGCGTTATCTGCATAGTGCACTATCACAAGGTTCAAACTCACATCGTAACTGAAAGCCATTCTGTAACAGAGCACTGCTGTTAACAGACAGGGCTGGAAGTGATTGCAGGTCTTGTTGATCCTCTGTCCACACCAAGTATTCCAGTTTTGTTTTGTTTTGTTTTGTTTTTTCTCATTCAACACCCATCTCCTCTGCAGGAATCTGTGCTGCAGACAGAAAGCACTTACTTCCTGCCTATAAAATCTTGCTCTGGGCATTTTACCTTCTGCTCAGGGATGTGCTGTTCTTTTTCTTTTTTTCACCTACCACCACAGATGGGACTCATCCTGCTTTATATAACATGTACATACTGTTGGTTTTTGCTCCTCTTCTCACATTTTTGGGCTTTTGTTTAAAGCTTGTAAGCATTAAGGGAGTTCTTTCACTGCCCAGAGCAAACAGTTGTTCTAGTGTAGCCCTAAAGATTTTTGAATTGTTTCAGAACTTGCTAGGACACTTGGGGACATTCATTTGGCCTGATGGAGTTCAGGTCAAGACACTATTAGTGCCTCAAGTTGTGAGTTTCTAGGTCTCAGCCAAGAGTGGTTTCTTGGTGAAGCACAGAAGCAATGAGACTATTTAATTAACCTGAAATCTCCCACTGGCACAAAATTAAAGTTCTTTTGCCAGAATCATTAGTAATTTGCAAGCTCTGTTCAGCAGGAGAGTAACAGATATTTGATCAAATATGCCCTTTCCAGGAAATGACAGCCGTTATGATGAAGGGGGAAAATAAAAGTACTTCAAAATTCATTCAGTGAAGTAGAGTAATTTGGAATACATCATGCTCAAAAGTCTGTTAACCCTCACTTTTATTTCACAGAACATGTTGGAGGATGAAGATACTGCCCTCTCTTCCTGCTCCCCCTAAACTTGACATAGAGCTTGATTTTAAATGTTTTTTTAATACACACCTCACCTCCACTTAGAGGCAGTTGGCAGGGAGGAAAAGAAGCGGTTCTCTTGCCATCATCCTTGACTAGGGCATGCACTGAACTAGGAAAAAGCTATTTTATATTTCATATATAATTTATATCAGGTTTAGACAGTTTTTAGGCAATACGTTTTTGTTTCTTGGGGTTCATGTTATTATACAATTAACATATCAAATAATTGCACTCTTTGTACATTTGAGCAGTCATTATTTTATCATACTGCTAAGGATGTTGGTAAAGCCCCAAGGATACTTGTGTGAGCTGCTGCTTTTTGTCAGGCTACGTTAAGCTTCTCTACAGGAACAAGAGCAACACTCACAATACAGCTGATGTGTCCTAGGGAATCTCTGTAGAGAAGTGTACAACAAAGGTAACAGACCATGGAGCTGTGTGCAGGAAGCACAGGCTGCAGGGAAGGAGCTAAGTATCTACAGACACAGCAGAGGCAGCCCAGGAAACATGACCCCAAGGAAAAAGCTAAACAAAGCAGGGTTTATCTGCACAGCACTGGCTGCAAGAGACAGTCTGGTGAGCAAAAAGTACTGTCTCCTACTGTTTTATTCTACCCATGTTCAAAGACAGAACATTTTGTACCGTCCTCATAAATAAATGGGATTACATCATAGTATCTGTTATCCAAACAGCTCCAGTGCTGCTGCAAAATGGTAACTACCTCAGTCAGAAACAGCAACAACGTTGTTCTTATTTCACTGAAACTAAAAAATTGGAGATTACCAAAGAGGAAACTTTCATAATTGCAAGCTGTAATATTCAAGCCTTTAATTTCTATAGCAGAATATAATGTTTGCTTTTGTCTCCCTTAAAAAAAAAAAAAAAAAAATGTGTCTGACGTGCTCACACCCTCTGCAGAACAGAAATTCTTTTTTAGAATGAAAGATTTAGAATCTGGGGATGCAAGTCAGAATGATCTGGAGACCTCTTTGGAAATCTAATCCTATCTTCACTGGTCCCACACTTTGTTGTACAAAGCAGCTACCTTTAGTGGAGGAAAAATGCATAATGGGAAGTTCATTAAATTTTCCTCTTATGAGCATTGAGTGTTGTGTACCATAGCAAGGAAAATTCTAGCATAATATAGCATAAAAATCAGCACATACTGATAAAAGAACACATAAATTTATATTTTTATGTTCTTGGGATGGCGAGCACAGGTACAATGGGGAAGAGAAAGATAAAAAAAAAGGAAAAAAGAAAAAAGGAAAGGGGAAAAAAATCTTGAAATCATTTTGATTAACTTGCCCAAGTATCTTGAGTTATATAAAATATAAATGTGTCTGTTTGAAACCTGTAATGTCTTAAGCACGTTGTCAAGACAAAGAAAGATGTGGATGAGCTGCCAAAAGACAATATTTGTCCTGCAGTTTTACATAGACCAGGAGTTTCCAGTTAACTGAAGCTTAAGATAATTGAATTAAAAACCTATATAAATGACAGATCTGTAATTTGAAGAGGAAAAACCGGGCTGAGCTAAAGATCATTCACGCAGATTTTTTTCCCCTATAATTTCACTTTGCTCATATGGACAATTTTAAATAGAAAGCAGACTGCTTTTCAGTTTCTGACAGCTCCCTGCTAGGATGAGTATGTTCACATGCATCTGGCAGCAGACTAGAGAAGGCATCCCGATGTGATTACAATAGCTCCTGACTTCAGGAGACTCTCCCTGTCAGATCAGATCACCACAGCAATGTGGAGACAACCACTAGATTCACAGGTGAATCAGAACCAATGATATCTATATATCTGCTCGTCTCTAATAAATAAGTGACATAAATAGCTGTCTGATTATAAGGGAAATTATTATTTTTAATCTGAAACAAATTTTATCACTGGTTTGTTTTGTGTTTTTTTGTTTGTTTGTTTGTTTTCTGTATATCTTTCAATTTGAGCAGTTAAATTAAAATCAGCTTCTCTTTCAGTACTCAGACCATTTTTTCATAAAAATCATAGGATAACTCAGGCTGGAAGAGACCCCAGGATATCTCTGGTCCATCCTCTTACTCAAAGCAGGGGCAGCTCAGGGCTTGATTTGGTGAGAACTTGAAAACCTCCAAGGATGGAGCTGACAACCTCTCTGGGCAACCTGTGTCACTGCTGGAGCATCCTCAGAGAGAAAAAGCCATTCCTTACATCCCGTCCAAATCCTAGGTCCCAGGGGCTTTTCTGCAGAGATATCCCCAGCCACACAAGCCCAGGCTGGGTGCTTCTGGGGCCCTGCCTGCATAGAGCAGGGCTTTGCACTCATAAAGACTTCTACTATTCCCACCTGCATCTTCTAAAAACCCACAAGGTTTCCCCTTTACAGAAAAAACAGCTAAAGCCCAAATTCTCCCAGGTATGGTGCATAGCTCCTACTAACTTTGTGTGACTAGGGCAGAGAGATTTACAGTCTGTCCAACTCTGGAGATTATATCAGGTTCATCTTAAAATGAAGGAGGGCAGTAGCTTCATCCTGGTCTTTCCAATCTACATGTGCAAAGAACTTAAATGCCTAACAGTGGCTGAAGAAATAGTCTGCATAACCTGGGCAGCCTCAAGTGCTTCTAGGCCAGATCATCCCTGTTATCTAGAGATTTTCTCTTCCAAAGTTACACTTGGGACGTTTGGAGTGACAGCCAGGTAGGGAACCAGCAGTACAGCAGGAGCCCTCACAGACCCACCTGTCACTCCACAAAGTAGTTATGGCTGAATTCTGGATCAGAAGAAGGTCCTCAACCAGTTTTCTCTGGGCCATATTAATGCAGTAATTATCCAATTATTTGTCCACACAGTTTTGCTTCCATAACATGTACCTGTCCAATGTTTGAGTTGTAAAGCAGAAAGCTGATGCTCCAAACCACCATTCAGTATAACTACTGTTGGTACAATTTTTCCATTGACACTTTTTTCAGGCCAAAACTTGGATCTCAGTTCAATTTAAAATTCCTTAGAAATATGTTTTAACTCTGGCACAACTATAAGAAAAAATAGTTTCAGACAATAAAAGAAACAGATCTGTTTTTACTACTTTTGATCACAAATTACAATTTCAGATATTTTTAAACATGAATTCTTTCTTCTATTTTCCTCCTTCCCATTCTATGCCCTCAGTCTTTAGATGGTCTAATAGGAATTCCACATCACCAATTTTAACCTTGCTACTTCTTGCAATGTGCTGTACAATATAGTCTACAGTCTCATGGATACAGCTCCAGAAGAAAACATCTCTCTTTTCAAATTTTGCTCCCCTCCCTTTCTTTCTAAACTCTGTACTTTACAATTATTATTTTTTTAATTTGTATACAAGCAGGGAACAACTGAGAAAACGAATATATCCAGTACTGTAGTTTTTCCTATAACTTGCCTTTTATTCAAAATGTTGCTTCTTTCAGTAAAATCACATTAAAACTGTATAAAAAAATGGAAAGATATAAAATCTCTCTGACTTTGTAATGGAAGGAGATAGAGATGCGGGCACAGCTTTGAGGCATGTACTTCATCTATCCCAGAACTGCATACTTAGTCCAGTTTCACCCCATTATCTATTTTCACCCACATTTAGCTAAATCATAACAATAGCAAATATATATATAAAGTACTTTCCAGTTTGACTGCAAAATCTAGCTCTATTTTTCTCCATTTCTATTTCTTTGTTTGTTTTCCTAACCTAGCTTTCTTCCAACACATATATAATTGAGTAACTCTTTATACAACTTTGTAACAGGTTGTGGTCTTTACTAAAGAGAAGACCTAACAAAACCAAAAGTACCATGTCATTATTTTTTAATAGACAAAGATTAATATTATATCTTATATATTTGAAAATAGGCATTGTATTTATCCGTTTCACTGACTGAATATGGGGACACGAAATTAGTACAAGGGATAAAAAAGGATGCTTTTATGCATATGTTATGAAATTTATGTATGCACCTTTGCTCACAGTGTTCCAAAGGGAAAATTTTTCACAGTAAGCATCAGTTGCTTAATTAGCACAGAATAATTAAAACTTACTGTTGGGAAAATTCCATAGCCCCACAGCAATTATATAGGGAGAGTTCTTGGCTATTGCATGTACAATTCAAAAATAACTTTTAGGTAGGTTAACAAAAAACTCCAGCTATTCAAAATTGCCTTGTAACAGAAAGATTCCTCAAGCAATCAGGAAAATTAAACCAGAAAATTAAACCATAAAAATAGAAATAAAAATAAAAAGAGAGAGAAGGATCTGTAACCATGGTAGCCATCAGTAAGGTCCAATCAAACTACCTTCACTTCATTTTTAGGATTGTTTTTGTCTATTGGTCATATTGATTTATTTAGATTCCTGGACCTTGAGAAACACATTTAGAATAATTAGACAGCAATATCAATAGTAATGTTCATTACTAATTATGAAACAGTTCATTCACTAACAATAAGAACTTGTTTACAATATACTTTTTTCAATATTCATAAACATATGACTATCAAATTTCAACAGATTTTAGACTTTTTAAATTAATTTAATACCTTTGTAAAATAGAATAAGGTCTCTTGTTTGATCCAGAAAAGGTCAAAATTCTCTATATGAAAGTATTTTTAGAAGGAGAATGGCACATATTTTAACAAAAACTGTCTGAAAAATCTAGTGACAAATTTCAATTAGAACTTTTTTGGTGAAATTTGAAAAATGTGTCAAAATGAATCACTTATTTTAATCTGAGTTTCACATTTTATTTTGGTGGAAATATTCTGATAAGAGCTTTCCTTTTCATTTTGTTTTAGCCTCAGTATTTCATTCCCTCTCCCATACTGTGTCAACCTGATACTTTTCTGTAAATTCTTTCTTTTGTATGGTGCCCATTAACTCCAATTGCTTTCCTATGGCCAATTCATTCTCACTTGAAAACTATCCTCTCCTCGTGACTGAAAATCTGGTGGATGCAGTGCCAACTACCTCATTACTGAAAGAAATACGGTAAGCAATTATGCTGTTTGTGCAGAGATCTGAACTGATATATCCACGTGGCTTATGCAGCTGCATATAGCACATGCTGCTGCATCCAGATTCATTTTTCTGGCTCCCCTTTACTCAGAAAGGTATTATCTGAGTGATTTTTTAAGACTGCATCAGGTTCAGCTCAAAAGAAGATAGAGAGGGACCTTCAATTATCTAAATGACATGGACTAGCAAGTGGATTTAGCACCAGAGCCACTGTCTAGTCTATGTAGCTAATACTGCTGTATCTTGTATGATGCTTAATCCATCAGGACACAGCAGAGGTAATTTAAGAAGAATTTTGTGGGTAGGACAGAAAAACTTTTCTTTTCGTCTTACTATATGTCCCAGCATGTATGGCCTTGATGTTCTATATGGGTCACAATGACATAAAAGAGTTGCAGAGATTTTTTGGTGGAGAAACTGCCATACAAGCAAATGAAATCACTGTTTCAGGAATGTTAATAGTGAACCCTCAGGAAAATGCCACAAAACTGTTACATAATCTGCAGGTGGCTGTCCTAGTTTCAGTTGGGATAGAGTTAATTTTCCTCCTAATAGCTGGTATGGTGTAGTATTTGGATTTAGGATGAGAATAATGCTGGTAACATGCTGCTGTTTTAGTTGTTGCAGAGCAGTGCCTACACTAAGCCAAGGACTTTTCAGCTTCTCACACCACCCCACAGTGAAGTGTCTGGAGCTGCACGAGTAGCTGAGAGGTGACAGAACCAGGACAGCTGAGCCCAACTGACCAAAGGTATAGTCCATACCATATGGCATCATGCTGAGCAATTAATATGGGGTGGCTGGTCAGGGCAGGGGGGCAGGACTGCTGCTTGTAGGCAAGCTGGGCATCAGTCAGCAGGTGGTATGAAATTGCCCTGTGCATCACTTGTTTTGTACATATTACTATTATTATTATTATCATTTCTCTTTCTTTTTTTGTCCTATTAAACTATCTTTATCTCAACCCATGAGCTTTTACTTTTTTTTTTTCTTGATTCTCTCCCCCATCCCACTGGATGGGGGGTGGAGGGTGGAGGTGGAGGTGTTGAGCTGCTGGCTGGGTTAAACCTCAACAGCAGCAGAGAACATTTCACACATGTTGTTTTGAGAACAATCAAGTTAAATAAAATAAATGTTTGATGAAGACCAGGAAGTATTGATTCCACTGTTTAGTTGGTTTCAGGAGCTTAGAAAAAGAGGAAAAGACAAGAGTAGAAGGAATAGAAGGCATTAAGCAAAACTGCAGTCATGACAGCTATATAAACCCTGTACATGTTTATATTCCAGCAGAAGGTGGGAAAAGGTGGAGAGAAGGTTAACAAAAATAAAAATAAATAAATAAGTAGATCATTCATCTCATCTTCTCCAGAAAGTTGGCCTCAAGGGAACCCCAATCCCTGAGGTCAACTTCAAACATGGACTGAGGTCTTTGTCCACCTTTCATAAAGATGTCCCTCTGCATCTCAAAAAAAGAAAAAAAGCACAGGAGCCTCACCCTGTGGTAAGGGCTTGTGGTCCTAAAAATTAACTTAATCCAGACTTTAATCATCTTCATCTGCCTTTGAATCAATCCCTTAATTATAGGTGAGTTAGACTGACTGCATTTTCATGCAGGTCCTAGATAAAAAATCAGAAAAAAAAATGCATTAAAAAGTCCTATTCATGTCATTTATGAATGACAGCCACATTATACTCCTGTCATGCTAGAGTAAATTAATAACTACACAAGGTACTATGCAATGGAGATTCTGCCTGCTGCAAACATAACTTAGAGAACTTTCTTTATTAACTCCTGAGGAGCTTTCAGGGAGTTGAAATGGGAAACAAATCTCCTTTTTGGGTCACTTAAGCCAATTTATAATGTACAAAATTACATCAAGACACCATAAACAGATTTGTACAGGTGTAAGCGAAATAGAACCTGAATTACTGTGACATTTTAAAACTCAATTAAATGACTGAAAAATTTCTTTAATATGAGCCACCGGGGTTTGGTATATTACACTGTGGAATGTATTTGTTGCTGTATGTAGAGATTGCTGCAATACATAATCCATACGCAAGTGTGATGGATTATAGGCAGAGACTTTTTCCACTGGTCTGGTTTCATTAGCTGACATGGAATTGCTCCTGCTTACGTCACAGTTATTGAGACCTAGACAACACTTTAATTCTGAATATGCTCTCCTATGAGAATTCAAGATCCTTAAAATGACTTTCCTGTACATTTTATTAAGTACTATAGTAATGACTTGGGAGACATAGGGAAAGTAGTGACAGAGAGATTTGCAGACACACTAAAAAGAGAAGTGGGAGTAAGAGCAGAGTTCAGTCAAGGAAAATGCCAAGATGATATACAGTGAAGATAAAGAGAAATTCTGATAGGATAGAAAAGTTAAAACTACTGGAATAAATCTTCTACCATGGAATAATGTCCCAAAGTAGGAGCTTACATGATGAATGAGTGTGATCTCTATCCTTGAATGTGACATCAACTTTTGACCCACCCCAGACCTATCTGTGGATTATTTAGTATCACAATCATCATTTTTTAAGTGGAAAAGCCATGGTCATTTTGTCAGCTTCACTTATTTTGTATATGACATTCCCAAGTCTACATCCCAGTCCTTTTTTGCAGACCATTCTATGAACATATGGGAAGCCATCATTAGTGATCAGTAAAAACTAATCTACTCTTTGTATTTCCACGCCCACTAAAACCAGCAGTCCAAAGAAAGACAGACCTATCAACTCTTACAGAATGATAGTTCTGGTCTTAGTCTGGTAAATCACCCACCAGATTAAAACTTATAAACTCATACAAGTGTGCTGATGCATACATAATTTGTCTGTAAACCATACTGGGAAGATTTTCAAAGGTGAATCTTCACAAAGCACACAAATTCCCATTCAGTGTCAATGGAATGTGCCTAACTAGCATTCCAGCCTTAAAAAATTGAGTCTTTTTTGGCTCTGAAAGTATGAGGTAGTTTCCATAAATGAAGGTGCAATATTTCCTATCTTTATAAAATAAATCTTTCTAAAAGTCCAGAATAAATCTGTCCTGAAAGAATAAATTGCTGGACCTCAGCACTCTGCTGGAAAAGAAACATCCCATATCGCACCAACCATCAACTGGGTTGTCTGCTTGAGACCACAATCTGGGTTGGCTAAGACAGAGCAAGTAGTTATACAGGCAACTCTGAACACATTTCTCTATTTTTTGGCCATACTGGTTTTTTTCACCTGATTTGTACAAAGAAACAGGTAACAGTTTCTAGAGATGATAGTATCAATGACGCAAAGGGCTACCCTCTTCCCCATGGCTGACCATGACTTGAAGATATCCCACAGCAATGTCTGTGAGGGAAAAACACAAGTGTTAGGCTCTGCCAGAAACACATGGGTAGTAGTGAGTGACAGGAATGACACTAAATTAGGATTTCCACAGGAATGATTAATTTTAATAATTTAATGACTCGTCACAAGAAGTGTCCTGTGTCCTATCAGGCTGAACCATGGTCACTCATCCCAAAAGAGGAATCTTTAACTCCTACATCAGGCATTGAATAATAGCTGGAGAAGCCAGGTATAGTCCCCCAGATCTCATCCCAAGAGGATCCCCCAAGTCAGTGAAATTGACTATGCTCCTAGTATCAGGTCTTTAAGCATATGTAATTTCAGTGATGCCAGCAGTTCAATTAACTTCAACAGATATTATCCATATGCTTAAGGGTTTTACTAGACTGCAGTCCAAGCTATTAGCAGCAATATCATTTGCTGACTGAAATAGTTTTTTACGTTCTAAATATTGACAGATGGAAGGCCTCAGCTTGGTTTTGAGCAGGAGAAACATTGGCAAGGAGAACAAGATACATATTCCACAGCAGTTATTCTATATGGCATTATGCAAAAGAAAACAACCCATGTATAATACAACAAAGCCCTAGTTGTCTCATACTGAAGTAGCTGGATGGCTAATTAAGCTTTTATCAAATACATAAGCATACTATAAGCAATATATTGTGGTAAGTAAACTCTCATTATGACATCTCCCAGCCAAATTTCTGTCCAGTATCTTAAGGGAAATAGTGTCTCTTAAGCAAGTGTGCCTTTTTAGTTATGAGCATTCTATTTTTTTTTTATAAACTTACTTGCAATAAGTAGAAACTTTAACAAAATATATTCAGGAATAAGGAGAGGAAGGGTAGAGGTTAGTATTTAATTTTAAAAATACTTAAAATACTTCTAAATTTTTTTTAAAGTAAAGTCTGCTTAATTCTGAAATAGAAAACAGTAAACTGTGATTATCACTTTCTAAATATCACTTCAATTTAAAATATGTTTGTCGGCTGGTTAAATGACTGGAGGAGAAATATTTCAAAATATTATGGACTGACCAAAATTGAAACATTGTTTTCTTTGTTTCACTGGGAACAAAAAAAATCTAGATTTCTTCCCCAAAATTTCAATGTTGTGGGAGATTCACAAATTTTGGCTTCAGTGGTAATCCTTTATATCTGATGTGCATAACAGAAATAAAGGTGCCAAATTCATTATTAATATGAAATAAATCCATTAAAATAATAATAATAATAATAATAAAACAGCCATATCATAAAGAACAATTGCATTCAACTAACATGACTTTCTATACAACACAAGCTTTCTGCTTTTAATCTAGAGGATATTTTTAGGAGTCTCCAAAACTAAACCTAAAAGCATACCGAGTCTTGATTCAAGCTCTGACAGAAACAGGGAAAATGCCATAACCCTTGATATGCAATTCCTATCCTATTAAATATATATATGCATATGCCTGTCTCCAGTCTATTTGGTTCACAGAGGGAAGAATTAGAAGTGGTGATGACTTTGATGCCTTTCTTAATTTCCTGTTTAGAGGAAACATTAGTAAACAGTGCTATAAAGCACAAGTGAAACACTTCCCATCTGATCTGGCCTCCAAAAATTGAACTTGTACCTTAGCTGAACACAGAATATCTTTTAAACATCCCTGTTCTCTAGCAAAGGTTGTTAGAAATGTCCTCCATAAAGCACATGTTCAAGACTATTAATTGTATTGCAGGAAATGAAATCTCAGCAATTACTCCATTACACAGAAGCCCCAGATGTTGCTCCAACGATACTGGTTTCACCCATTGCTGGTTGGTATAACTACCCAAAGGAGTAAGGTGCAGGAGGAAAGCCTTTGTATTTTGTATTCACTGAGGCAGGAGATTTCACCAGCTGAGTGATGGGTTAGTTTGAAGACTAGAGTGGTAAGGAAGGTTTCTGTAAGACAAAAAAGCTGATATTGTGGAAGAGAAAGGCACAGCAACCCGAAAAAGCTGTGACGGGTGGTTGGCTCTGTCCATGCATGCTTAAGCTTCCTTAACATCCCAAGGAGTTAGGAGTTTGAAATGAAGCTTCTCCATGTTTATTTATTTATTTTGAATAAGGACATATAACCCAAGTGTGTATGACTAATAAAATATATTCAGTCTAAGCACTTTAAAATGATGAAGTTTTAGAGGATTCAAGTTATTTCATTTCTCTGACCTGGACTTCTATACTTGTCATACTTAAACAATCTGTAGAGGAGACAGTTGTGCAAATCATATGTTTAAGAAGATGAGTATACAGATAAAATAATTTGGGGGATGTGCAGGTATTTATATAATAAAAATGTAAACTGACTATTAATCTTGAAGGTGACTGATCAAAAATAACCGTAGAAAGTCATGGTCTGCCAGAGACGTGTGATGACTAGATAAAATCAAGAAAAGATGAATGAGGCAATATCTGATTAGTGATCCATGCGATCAGACCAGAGATCTCCAATACAAGGACAAGCTGTGGCAGATCAATTTGTGGAAAATTCTTTTAAAGATACTGAAGAGACCAATCAGTGAACACAACCACCAATCAAGAGAAAACAAGGACACTAATTTCTCTATGTGACCAAAGCTACCTGTGCACATCCTGGTCTGGATCTGCAAGGGGGTACCCCAGAACAGTGACAGTTCCCCACTACCATCTGCATGAGCTATCTCCTGGATACCAGTAAGCAGAGCAGGAGAACATGACTTCCCTGGTGCTGACATGCTGAACTGCTGATGGATAGAAAGGTGGTCATTCCCTAGTAATGGGGAAACCCATGTGTGAGTCAGGGAGTATGGTTTGTGTTTGCAGAGCTGCATCTTATCATTCCAGACATCAGGTCAGATATCAGTTCATTTGGTATTTGTAATTATTAACAATAGTGTTTGGAATATTGATTTAAGTAATCAAAATAATGTAATACAATCATTCAATTCGATCATTGGTGTCATCAGTCTCTAATCCAGAGCTTTGGCTACTCTGTGACACAGCCAGCATATCTTTTAAAGACCAGGCTAGTGAAAGTAGTACTAGCAACATGCTTTCACCAGTGCCCAGACCTGACTTCCATATACACACAAGAACAGCAGAAGAGCCCTGCAAAGAACTGAACAGGATGAGCTGGGATAGGCTGCATAACAATTCAAACTGCTGCCTTGCCAGATGGTAAGAAGAGTTGTGACAGATTATCACCTTCTTCTGAGCTGGGCTTGCTTCCAGCTGCATTCAATAAGAAAAGAGCCACAGAGACACTTTTGCATCACACAGTTAGGAGCAAGTGCAGTGACCCTTCCAGTAATACCAGAGTAGGGGTTGTTGCATCCACATTAGTATCAACTAAATCCACACCTGGCTCTGTGCTCAGTATGGAGCTTTTTTTTAAAGTTTAAAAGGCACTGAATCTTATACCTCAGCACTGAAAACAAGATCATACATATTTGGAAGTGGGAAGAGACAGAAGAGGAACCAGAAGCACAACTACTAGAAAGGTCCACATAACAAAACATGCAAGGCACTGTAATCAGCAACAGATAGGATTACAATGTACCGGGAAAAGATCAATTTTAATAATAGGCTAAGGGTAGATTACCAATACTTTATTTGAGAAATACATTATCTGGAGAACATGTGGGCTGGAAACAGGATTGAGATGTGTTTTGGGTGGTTATTCCAGTCCTATTCTGCATGTGGTCAGTGTACCCAAGCGGGAGCTTTGAGAGATCAAATGACTTGTCAGTAGGGATCTTTATACAACGCATCTTCCACTTCACAGATACAAAGCAAGAGGGACGTAGAACCACCAGTAAAGACAACAAAAGGGAAGAAACAGGTTTGGTGTGCTCAGAGCCTGAAAGCCATGAGAGCTTTACTCAAAAAGGCCTTATCTTTAAAAATATGGAGTCATCTCAATACATTAGGCATTCTCTGAGAACAAGACTTGCAAAAAAAGGGGGGAGGGAGAGAGAAAGAGGACAAAAATCTCCCTTTGGCTGAAGTTTAGACACATAGTTAGATTATTTCATTTAAGTCCACATGTTGGAATGCTTATATTAACTTACATAGCAGCTCAATTAGCATTTATTACTGTTTTAAAATAAAATTGTGTTTGTTCTGCCTCTTTCTTGGACTTTCTAATAAATATGACAAAGTTCTAAAGTGCAGAAGTGGCAGAAAATAAGTGCACTGACTTTCTGAAAATACGTGGCTTTCTAATTGCAGATTTTTCCTTCTCAAATCAGAGCTGATGGCTACAGCTGGATAAATACTGCAACCATTACCCTTGCTATAATGATATATTTCAATAACAACCACAATACGTGATTCCCATGGATGGTTTTACAATGACCATGGATTATGCTGAGAAAATGCTATTCCTAATCTTATTCTTAATGGAGTGTGAAAGTCTTGCTATGTGGTAGAGACTAATTGTGACTTCAAATGTAATTTGCATCACTCAAAGAACATGTATGCTTCATGGTATTAATTATAACATACTGTAAAATGTTTGGTTGACAAAAAATGGTGGATTGACAAAAAATGGTGGATTTCATACTTCAAGCCAAATAAAGTAGTTATTTCACTAGAAAAACTCATATTATCATTTAAAAAAAGCACAGTTTATCATAGATAGCATGTGTCCATGTGAATGAGCATGTCTGGGTTTCAGAACATTTGGTATCTGCATAATTAAACTAACTAATCAATTGCAGAGTAGTAGTCAAAAGTCAAATCTTAATGAACTGGAAAAAATGATTCTTCAATTTTCTGTCTCAAATACACAAATTAACATAATAAATACAACATATTTCTAATAAGAAAAAAAAGGTGTCTTTTCTTATTTTTAAGTGGTTTTTGTGTATTAGAGACATTAATTGCAGTGGTTTTTCAATCATCAGCTATTTTTGCCTAACGATTAAAATAACATAAATACACTACACACAAAAAAATAATAATTAAAAAAAAATTCTTGTCCCTTTCTGCATGATGCTGGTTTTTGATGAAAATATTGTCTTTAAAATTTTATTATAAAACTCCAGCTGTTTATGCTGAAATGTACGTATTGCATATGCAATGCATATTACCCAATGGTTAGGTACCTAGTGGGATAGAAAATCCAGTTACCCCTAGAGAGGCAGCTGCAGAGCTGACTGGTTGAGGTCAGAAGCAGCTTTTCATTCCCTTTGACTCCATCCTTAATGTATTGAGAGTGATTTGATTGAGATCAGCATACCGATAAACATAACAACAATCAATATTATTCTCCATCCTACAGTCATTTATATCAGCAGTCAAAATCCAAGTCCCGTTCTGCAAGACTCTAACTAGCATGCACACCCCAACCTCAAGAGAGCTGACAGCAGCAATGAAAATTGATTTTTAACCTTATCTTACTTATCAGAAAATGAGACATATCTGTTAAACTAAGATATAATTCAGGTCAGGGATATCATGAGAATCTGTACTTAGGCATCCTAAGTTCCTGTGCCTTGTCTGAAGTTGCAAAAGCATGGAAAGAAAAACATGAACCAAAACTGCTACCACAAAACAACAAGGAGCTGTTTTTTGTTGTTGTTGTTGTTGTTTTTTGTTTGTTTGTTTGTTTTCTGAAAACACACGGCCAGCTCATCAGCGTAATTTGTTACATATAACTATCAAAGGTACTTTAATTCAGTCAAGAGAAGGTATTAGCTAATGGAAGGGTGATGGTGGGGAAGTATCCTAAACCAATTTATTGGGACAGATTCATACGTAATTGTCTTCCAGTCCACAAACATGTGAAACAGTGAATATTACCATTAGTTCCCAACAATAAACCTAATCTATATTGCACTGTTGCCCTACCTCGTTTTAGCACTGCAAAATAGCCAAAGCTTTAGAGAATAGATCAGCCATCTGTGCTTGCAGGTGTTTACAATATAGAATAAATTAAGAAGTGACAAGGCATTGAGAAGGTTACAGTTGAATAATTACCATGGAAAACTCAAAATCTTATGCACCATTTCAACTACTGAAGATGGAGTATCTTCCTCTGTCCTTTTAAAATCAGTTCCCATTCTTGTTTAATTTGCCCTTCTGTCTGAAGGACATCTCCTTTCTTCAAATACAAAACACTTGCAGCAATTAAGCCGTGTCAATACTTGTGCTAACAAGGAGTTTTTCTCCTTTTGATTTAATTGATGAAACAAATTCAGTTACCAACATTGAGCTCAAAGACCTCTGCTTACCTATTTCCATTTAAGATAATCTGCCTGTGAGGAATCTTCTGTCTCTAGCTATTTTCTTTCCTCTCTGAAAATTTTTTAAAAATGTTCAGTTCAGACATGGTAAGAAGAAATATGTTGAAATATATGGATTCAGAGATTAAGATCCTGTTTCATGGAAGGCATTGGCATTTTGCATCAGCTTCTTTGAACTGAATATCAGCCTCAAATTTACTTACACATTATATGTCTTCAACATGGAAGCTGCAGATGTATTGCTGTAACAGGGAGGGAGGGATCGAGGTGGGCAGGGCTTTTATATATATGTATATATATATATATATAGGGTCATACAAGCTTCTGCAGAGATGCAGACTAATTCCCTGGGTTTGAGGCACTGAATGTGGAGTTACAGCATATCCAAACTTCCCACTCCTTTATCCCAGAATCATTAAGTCCATATTTTGCTCAGACATAAAAAAAAGTGTCACATTTTTGCAGTACTAAAAAAATAAAAAAATAAAAAAAAAATAAAAGAAAAGAGTAGACTTGTGACTGGGACAGAGATTATGACTAATAAGATTTAGTCAGGTTAGTAGCACTAGACATGCAAGCAGCAGAGCAGGTTACCTTCCAGAATAGCTGGAAAAACATAAAATAAATATACTAAGAATCAAATGTATAGCAGCACAAAAATAGCAGCAAACCTGGACATAGGTAATCTCTGTAGAGCAGACATTATTCATATGTCATATACTGGCTGGTGTGCAGAGAAACTAATAAAATGATTTACAGCTATAATTATTCTTATTTTATTATATGGAATGAACTATACTAAGATGCAAATCTACTAAGCTACTCTGAATATTCCTAATAAAGGAATTTAATATTGACCTTGAGCAAGACTGATGTATCAGGGCTGGCATACAGAAGGACACTTTTTAATAAGATTTTACAGTCTCCTACCCAGAAGGGAAGCACTCAGTTACAGTAGAGGTTGCTGAATATGGTAGCACAATAGATGTGACACCGCTGTGGTTTTGCATCCTCAGCTTCAGCAAGTAGCGAGACTAAGTGTATGTTCCCAGCAGGCACACACATATACACCCAGTGATACATATTTATATATTTTTTTCTTTTAATTAGCAACACTCAATTATTTGATTCACTGCTGTAGCTTTTGGTGAACAACAACCATTGAGCAAAATCCAAAAAACATGGATCTAACAGCAGATTTTATCATCACATTTTTTTTGTCATCATTTTAACAGAGTTTAGCCAGTCTTACCATTAGGTATCAGGCTAATGTGCTAGAAAAGCAAAATATACTTTTAATATATATCTTCTCTTCTTAGGTTTTGAAGTGCAGTTTCATTTTTCTGAACAAATCCAAGCAGAGTAAGTCAGCTGCTTATTTTATTATCACTCCTAGCCCAGACTGATTTGGGGGCAACTTCCTGTTTGATATTTGCCAACTAACCTGGTCATCTAGACCTTACTACAGGAGCAATCTCTACAGTGAGTAGCAAAAGTCACCTCCTTCTCGTGGTCCAAGTACAGAACTATCTCCCCTTCCAGACTAGTTAAACGATCTAATCTGCTCTAGCTGGGAGTTTGCTGATGCTTCTTCTTATCCTCAAAGCCATCTCCTCCAAACAAACATTTCCTCCCTAACTCCATCTAGCTTCACCCATAGTATGGCAGACAGGTAAAAGCCAAGACAGATGTTTCAGAACTGGAATGAAAAAACTCAATGACAGGAAAATGTACTACAGACAAATTTTCTTTCACTTGCCCAACTGCTAGGCCAAGAGTTCTACAGACTATTTTAATACTTTTGAATCATACATACTTGAGCAAAATTGAGCATCTGTAGGATTATCTAATTAAAATGTTAGCAAGCAAAACGGACAGTGTAGAATTACTCCACAGAAAATTTCAGAAGACATTTTTTAATGTAATATACTAATCTCTTCGAAGACAGATTGTTTTTTTCTTCCATTATAATTTTTAAAAAGCTTTTGGTTTCAGTTTTTGAAAACTGAAAAACACATTTTCTACCCAATGCTTTTCCTCCTTTCAGTAGTTTTCACTAAAAATAGGTGGGTGAGGAAGGCAGTGTGAGAAGAGAGAAACCTCACTTTTAGACTATTTTTACAATTGCACAAAAGATGAGAGCATATAGGATATTGAGGCAGAATTGGAAACATGACAGTTTAGCAGTGATAAAAAGTAAAGAGTGGGCACAAAGTTTGCTTGCAGTGAGCGTTGAAACAGTCATGACCAACACCCAGCACAAAGCCACAAAACATTCCCAAGGAGCACAGGTCAGCACACACAGACCACAAAAAGCAAGGAGGGCAGATGTTGATAAAAATACTCATAGCCAACACTTGTGGCCAAACTGGAGACTCCATTATCAAATTTGACAGACAGACTGGCTGGCACTCCGGAAGATCTTGCAGTCTTTGACATAGGTGCTGGAGAATATGAGTGAAAATTAACGCTGTTGTCACATTAAATTATATTCAAGTGCTTTATCCCACTGCAGAGCAGCTCTTTATAAGATGTCACAAGTGTTTATTGCCAGTATTTTGCAAATAATTTTAGTAATTAACCTTTTGTTCACAGTTACCAGAAAACACTAACTAGGGCAACAAAGACTTGCAGCAGGCTTTCAACTATTTGTTGTTGTTTTATGAGCCAGATTTTAGCAGTAGGCAATAAAGTTCACCTGGGTGAAAGGGGTTAAATGGAAACAATCATTTATTTTTGCAGCACAAAGGTGTGCAATTCATGTGAAAAGCAAAATACAGATTTTCAAGTTTGCTGCTTGCTACTATGAGATGGGAGACATGAATACCTCTGCATGAGCAAGTTTTCATATTCTCTCATGCTAGTGATTTCAGCTGCCTGCTTCATCATCACTTTAGCTTGCCTTGCCCATCTCAGATCAACATAAGCTTGAAATTACTGCAAAGTACATGTGAAATTTAAAGAAGGGATGTGAAGAAGGTATACTGAGGAATGGGGTGTGGGGACAAATCTTGTGGTGCACTGTGGCATGGCACAGTGTATTTTAAATATCACCATCACACATAGCATTCTGAAAACAAAGCAAAAAACATTTTTTTTGTGCTTCCTGGCACTTTGAAATTTTTACATTTCACATTTCACTGTAGCACAAAACATCAGGCATTCCTAACTGAGCTTTCTGACTGAAATATAACTGGTGTTGGCCAGTTTACTCCAGTTTTACCCAAATTAAACCATTAAAATGTAGAATCATGCATTCACTTACATTTAGATCTTGGAGGGAAGACATGTCAGAATTATTCATCTCACATACCAACCAGCTTCTTACTCAGAAACAGCCTAATTCAGTGAGATGCTGTTCAGCAAGAATGAAGATACTGGAATTTTACACTTAATCATTTAGCTCCTGAATCAAAGATCTGTGGGTTTGCTATTGACTCCCTGGGTTAGCAGAGCACTGGAATGAAACGCAAGAAGACTGATGTCTGTCCTCTGATCTGCTGTCACTCTGAAGGGGTCACACTGGTCTCATTTTGCCTGCTCCCTGAATATTAAAGAGAGATAAAATGTTATTTACCACCATAGCTACTATAAATACAAGAGAAAGTAGTACACTATGCACATAATTACTGTCTTGTGGTTCTAAGGCACCTTTTTTATTTTGTTTTGTTTTGTTTTTTCACAGGTAGGAGAGGAATAAAAGTCTATATTCTTGCAAGAGATCAAACACAGAAAGAACAGATTTATGTCAGAGAAAGGAATGCACACAAATAATTGGACTTAGCAGAAATGTGATATCTCAGACAAACAGATAGAGGAAGGAAATTGTGAAAAATAAATGAAATGGAGACAGACACAAACAAAAATAAATAAATAAATAAACAAAAATACATGGCATAAATCTAACAGGTTTAGACCTACCTAAAATTCTATGTATTAAAAAATAATGATTTTTTTACATTTAGAACTGTGGGAATGGCAGTTATACTTTTCAAATCATAGTCTTGCAGATCCACACTGAAGTTACACTATAACCATAGGCACTAGAAGATATGGTTACAGTATTTAGTGATACTAAAGCTTGGACATCATTATTGGATTGCTCTGGGGCTGTTCTGAGCACAGTAATTTCAGGTTGTGCTATCATAGCACCCAAAAAGTGCATAGTAAAAATGAACTCAGATCTCCAAAATTTTTAAATCTTGTGTGAAGGATTATGTACAGTAAAAATACACATAGCTTAGGAAAAGAAAAAGAAAAAAGCATAGCAATAATGCATTCGGTAATTTGCTTTACGATAAACAACAACAAAACAAAACACATGGATAACAGGCCTATTTGTAGAACCTTAAAATGTAGGAATATTACAAACAAGATTTTAAAATACATTTGTTAAAAAAAAAAAAAAAAAAAGTTCATGGTTTTTTCCTTCTGATTCTGGGAAGGATAAAAGTTTGCAAATGGTATGGGCCTCTAGACAGTTGATCTTGGAGATTGTCTTCATTAGGTAAAAAGTGAAACCAAAGAATAAATAAATAGATGACTAAAATCATCTATTAAAGAGGATGTACTCATTTATTTCTCGTGCAAAACAGTGAGAAAGAATCAGCAGCCATTCAGACAGATCATGCTGCTTCTGCAGATCTGTTGTCCAGGCCTCCTCAAGGAACCCATGTAGGCTTTGGTACCCAGCTACCTTCCTCCTCATGATTTTTTTGAACCTACCTAGATGTCTTCCTTCTGTCTGTCCTTATCTATTCAGCTCAGGTATAACTTTCATCCTGAAAATGTCTGTGAGCTTCAGAGTCAGTGACAATCCCCAGCCCATCAGCTCCTGGGTTTGTCGTTCGTTAAACTCCCTACAGATATGTTTGCAGCAAACCAGTTTTGCTAAGTTTCGGCTGTCTTGCTGCTTGATGAGAGCACCGTCTGGTCTGGCACAGACTACTTACAGTCTCTGTCAAACAAATGACAGATTCTGCTTTTGCACAGAAATATTTTCCAACGCAGCAGTGTTCATGATAACAATCTCATAATGTTCAGAGGCAGATGCTCTAAATTAGCCCTGCTCTACAAATGGGAACAGCAATGAGGTAGGGGGAAGGGAAAGAGGATGAGAAAGACCAAAGCATTTTGCCAAAGGTCACATTTCAAACAATTTAATATAACTTAGTTTTAGAAGGCTTCTTGCCACAAGACTGCAAGACTCTCTCTCTCTTTTTCTTTGTTTTTTAGCATATCAGGAAAATGGAAACATCAATAGGTAGGCACTTTAGCTTGTCATTTTAGCTCTTCTCCATTTTATTTCTTTTCAGTAAGAAAAAGAAAAAAGAAAACACTTGAAATGAGGCAAGTCTTTTGACATCAGCCCCAAAAAGAAGACTGCTTGAACTCTAAAAGCATTTAGATTATTTGGTTCTTTTGCAAAGCAGAAAGCACCACTTCTTTCAAACCATTTTGGTATAATTTTGCTGATATAATTCAGTGGTGCTGGTATAATTACACTGACAACAAAGTCCTTCTATCTCCACAATATGCTGACAGAGGAATTAAGGGGACAGAAGGATTTAACATGACTAAATTTTGTCACAGGAAGCATTGCCACAATCAATAAACACTATGTAAAGTTTTTAAACAAGATGGTGAACAATGTTGAGAACAGAAGCAAACACATCTGAGAAGTGCTTTGCTCTTTAATACGGAAAAAGAAAGACTGTACAACAAAGGACATAACCTCAATTCCTAACTCATTTTGCTCCATCATTTCAAAATGTTTCCCTTAGACCTCTGTTCTTTTCCCATTTGTATGTATCATGAACTGAATTCAGTCTAGCTAAAAATGAAAGATTTTTAATGGGGAAGTCAACAGATGTTATTTTTCTAAAATTTCAATACATATTGGAAGTTTTTTGATGAAAGATTAATTGAAATTAATTCTCCAAGCAAATTTGTTTTACTCAAAATATTTCCTGATTAAAAAGAAATCTGAGTTATTGGCATTTGATTTAAAATAGATAAATAAATAAATAAATAAATCCAGTTCTAATAAGGGTGTTCCCAGAAAAGTGGAAAAATCTTCAAGTAGTAATAGTATAAATGAAGAGGCACAAAGTCAACATCTTTTTATCTAGTGTGAACATGGTCTTTTTAGAAAGTAGTTACCTCTTAAATATGAAACTGAGAAAAATAAGATGTTTCTAAAATGACAGATGGGTGTTAGAGAAGAGTCTGAATGAAAGGAAGTAGGGATGCACATCATGCACATTTAAAAAATGATACTGTTACTTGATATAAAGATTGATGCCTTGTTACAAAGAGACAGCTAGCTTTCACTTCCAATGCATAAGATGTTATTTACTTCTAAGACTCGGTGGTTATAAGACAGAGGAGAAGTAACTTCAGCTACACTGAAACTCATAAAACACCTCTCCACTTTAAGCAAGCATTACTCAGCTAAAGTAACACACAGTCTTTATGAAAAAAAAAGTGTTTTCAGATATTACAATAGACACCTTTTGTTCTTCTTGTGATGCTTAGTGTGTTTTCTCTACATCTTTCAATTTCTAAGTAAAGCTGAAGGTTGCCAGGTGAAATCCGTTAGTTTACACAGTCTGCAGTTACTGGAAATCAAAGCAGTTTGCAAGTGAACTTAGTGGGACAATTGCAAGCCAGCAAATGGGGCAAAATGCCAGTGACTAACAGATATATAACAGATATATCCCCCCTGGTCTAGAGCCTGTATATCTTTCTGTGTGATAAATTAGTAATTTGTTACTCACTACTTCCTTTAAGAATCGGTCTTAGAAGCTAGTCAACACCATCCAGTTTGGGCTGTGCTCATGATTTTATTTCACTTGAGCAAATAAAAGAACTTGAGATTTTAATTTAAAACCTGTAAAGGCTTTCTCTCATGTAAAAGTACTTCAGAAATCTTCACTGAGAACTGAAAATCAATAGTGTTTTCTTTTTCCTAGAAATTATTGTTATTTCACAGCAAAATTCTGGTGCTAGAAAATAAAGTTGTGGGAAGTGCATACACATCTATCAAATGGATTCATGAGGGTATTGTCTTTGGCTTCCATTTACACAGCATTAAATCCTGCTGCGTTGACTTTGAGTTTGACACACTACTAAATCTTAAGTCCCAAAGCAGAACCCTCTCAAAATCGTGGTGTTTCACTAGCTGTCTCAGATCACAAGTGTCACCTTCATTTGAAATTATCTTATCCCAAGTGTGCTTAAAATGTCCTCATACTTTCTGATGAGCTTGAGCCAAGTTCCAAGGCTATTGCAAAGCCAAAATCCGAGAAAGTGCTTTCTTTCTTTTTCTTTCTTTTTCTTTTCCTTCTGTTTCTTTCTTTCTCTCTTTCTTTCTTTCTTTCTCTTTCTTTCTTTCTTTCTTTTCTTTCTTTCTTTCTTTCTTTCTTTCTCTCTTTCTCTCTTTCTTTCTTTCTTTTTCTTTTTCACTTTCTTTCTTTCTCTTTCTTTTTCTTTCTTTCTTTCTTTCTTTCTTTCTTTCTTTCTTTCTTTCTTTCTGTCTTTCTTTCTTTCTTTCTTTCTTTCTTTCTTCCTTTCTTCCTTTCTTCCTTTCTTCCTTTCTTCCTTTCTTTTTCTTTCCTTTTCTTTCTTTCTTCTTTTTTTTTTTTCTTCTCTTGCTGCTTTCGTAAGCACCCTTTACTGTACTGTTCAATCCCAAAGTAGGTCTTCCATTAAGCAAAAGCAATTTAACATGATATGAGTTATGAGTGAGAGAATCCATACAGGTGTTTATGGCTTTTAATTAATACATTCACTTAACACTTTTAATTAGCTTGTCGTAACATTCGCAAGTCTCACAAAGCAAAGAAAGACAATTTTGCCAACCAAGTCTCAGCAGAAAGGTGTTCCAAGATGAAGAATGCTTATAAAGTGTTACAGGCCTTTTAATGTAGACGAGTCTAAACCAATGCTTAATGCTCAGACCAGAATGCCTTTTTCATGTCAGGGAGCAAGAGTGACCATATACCTCCCTGTAGTGTAAAAATAAATAAATAAATAATGTGTGCAAATCAAATTAATAAGAATGTTACAATTACAAAAAAAATAAAAATAAAAAAAATAAATAAAAGAATTTAAATGATGCCTAAAAGCAAGTATGAATCCTATAGTATTAATGAACCACTTCAGCTAGATTTCTACAAGTTCATCTGTTAGGCTATGCTATTTGGATAATGCATGAGATTTATTTTTCTTTTATAAATCAACAGGTTTACTTTACATATTCTGCATCAAAACATGTTTAATCTATTCAGTTTACTCTACCATAAAGTATACTCAGTAAACTTTCTTAGCTGTATGTCAGCATTTGTCTACATAGCACAAACATGCAATTTGCTGACACAGCGAATCGGAAGCTGGTTAATTGCATCAAATTTCTCACTGAAAAGGCTTTTTAACTACCCTCAAATATCATCGAGACTGAGACTAAGTACATGTTTGAATATTTTCTTCAGTTCTCTGGTGACAAAACTGCTGATCTAGTTGTTCTTACATCTATGATTGATCAAAAAAAAAAAAAAAAAAAAGAAAGAAAAGACAAAATTTTAATCCTAATGTAAACACACAGATGAGAGATGCTCCACAGAAGGCAGTTCTGTAAAGCACTGATTTCCATAAAGATTTTCAAGCATTTCGTATTTCATGAATGTTTTCTCCTTAGCATCAGACAGTAGTAAATTGAGGTCTCTCATACCAATATAACTTGATATTATTTTGGTGGCTTTTGACCATATTTTACCTTGTAATTTGTTCTCACCAGTAAATATTTGAGGAACAGTTTTTCACTTCAAGGTATTTTTCCTCTGTGTGATATGTGCTTCTTAATTTGCTGTGGTACCTTCTGCCAGCATTATTTTAGGCCATTTTGATTATCTTTAGTTACAGTTCACTTGGTCCATCCTTTCCTCTTTTCAGGTCTTCCAATAAAAAATTACATTTTGTTGAATCAATAGAAGAGAACCAAATTTTATACAGAAAAAAAATTCCCAGAGAGATCATCAAGTTACAGTCCTTTAGGGGCATAAATCCAAATTTACTTAAGGCTACTAAAGCAATATTTCCATTGTCCCTGGTTATTTTGTGCAATAGTACTTGCAATTTCTTAGATGGGGGTTTTGAGAGGATCTCAAAACAGTCACTCAGCTTCAGCCATGGATTTGACTCCTTATTTCCTTCATTTTCTTATAACATTACAAACTTGTGGTGAATAAAGCAAGGTCTAATTAACACTTCTGCTGGAACTTGGTACACCACAGTTTATTTGCTACACCAACAGGTAGCCTGATAGATATAAGAGCTCTACCTGCTTATCACATCTTTATTATTTCTTTCACATTATTCAAGGATCCTTTTTGTTTCTCTGTTCCTTTATTTCCATTTACAGATTTTTTCCTTTCTTTGACCCAAAGCCGAAAAATTTTTACAGTCCATCAGTATTCAGCAATCCAAACTCACGTTGGAGCAGCAAAGTGTGATTATCACATAAGTCACATGGTTGTTGTTGTTCTGTTCCCTTCATGGCTGAGTGTAACTTATAATTAGTAATTGAAGCAGCCACTAGGGCTTTGAATCTCAGTGGAAAAGATAGCAGAGAAACAGGCTTGTTCTGATTTATTCTCTCTGGAAAAATCTGTTAGCTAAGGCTCATCACACATTCTCTTCATTATTAACCTTTCTAGCATAAGCTAGCAAGCAAAGTGACAGTGGGGGAGAATGCCACAGAGCTTCTTAGGAAGGGAGGGTGAAAGCATGCGCAGCAGAATATTTGACTATTTTCACATCTAAAACAAGAGGGAAAGGCTAATGCAGATTTTACTAAAACTCAAGAGAAAAATACTGACATTTACAAGTATAAAAGCCCTAAAAAAAAAGACCGCAACTCAGTAAGGTCAAAGACTGGGTTATCCTTAGGAGGAAGCAAGACCAGTATTTCCCCATTATGAGGTAAAAAGCATAATGATCAACCTAATTACAAGAGAACTATATAACATATGTATTAGCCTGAGTAATTTCAATTACTCATAGATTACGTATTTTGTGGATCATTCCCCACAAAGTCTCTCTGCACACAGAACGAGATGCCCAAGGAAAAGTGGCTAAGTAGAGGGAGAGTCAAAAGGTTTCCCTTTGTATTACAAGAGTTGGAGTGAGTTTCACCCTCTGAAAAAGTAAAAAGATACTTCCTATATTGTAAAAATATCTGAGAAAAAAAAAAAAAGTTTCAATATTTTTGTTGTATGTTGTTACAGAACTAGAGTACAGGACCTTGGGGACAAGCAAATATATCATTTTAATTAACATGTAATTGTTCTTGACACCTGAAATTCTGTTAAGCTTCTCTCCTGCCAGACCCAATATATGAAGGGTGTCTGTGCATCACTGGATCAACATACAGCAACCAAGAATTTCTTCCATGTTCAGGATGTAACTTCTTTACCTTATTTGCTTGTCAAGAAAGCACAGCATTTTGTTTTTCAAAACTAAAATCAATAAGACATAAGACTAGATTTTCAGGTGGTGAAAACCAGCATTGATTTCTATGGACGTGAAATTTTATATTTTGTTGCTAGAACAATTGAAAAGTTATGTGTAGGCAAAATCAATCATTGGTTTAACAATATATATGCACCACTATTCTCCTTTGTGGTGAGGAATTAAAAAATACTAAACCATGTAAGAAATTATATGTAAATATAACCTCGAGATTATGGAGCAAAATCTACACAGACAGTAGAAAGCTTAAGGAAGATTTAATTATATGTTTTCAGAAAGGTATAACATTAGCATTGTCCCACCCTACATTGTTCTACTTGTATCATTAGCTTTTATTAGCACACTAGATTCATCACATTCTGGTTTATGACATGCTGTAATGTAAATCAATGCAGTACCTCCCAAATGACTAATATAAGCTAGCTAGCTCAACTATAAAAGAACGACTTGACAGATGGGAAGCCAACAGAATATAGCAGAAGGCTGTTAAACTTATTTTTCACCATTTTATATCAAAGTATACAGCTGGAAATGAGGGTGTTTTTATAGGTTAAATATCAGTGAAAGAGGGAACACTGTTCCTAGGGAACACTGCAAGCTACCCATCACCTGAACTCCCTGAGCGAGTAATCACCCAAAGATCACATCGCTTTAATAGCACTTCTATCCACAAAACACTAGGCTCCCATGCATGTTGTTGAACAACTAGTGTCCCATGCTATGAAGAATCGTGATATTCATATAGCTTATTGCCCAACAGAAAAAGGATTAAAGTAATGATCCTGTATTCTCTTTTGGAAGCAGCTGATGCTCACTGCCTCCATGCCAGAGGTCACTCCTGCTCCAGCTGGATTGACAGCACGAGTGTCAGCTCCCTGACCAAGTGGAATTGAGCCAATGTCCCCATGTCTTCTACTACCGAGAGGGGCTACAGGCACCCACTGTTCATTATGGCCATTTTGCCAAAGATCTTTGGCCTTCAGAGTTGCCAGCTCATGTTCCTGCCATATTCTTTCTTTGCAGTTGATTGGGTGAGCCAGGATGTTTTAGACAGCAGGAAAAAATCAGACTCACTAATCTCTGCAGATTGCCTGCATTCTGAGTCTCACATGTACCTCTCTCAAAATGAGAGAGAAGTAAGTGAGACAAGAGGCATAAAATGGCAGAGCTACCACAGCTCCAGTACAAGACTTTTTTTATCCAACAAATACTCTGGGCAGGGAAGCCAACAACAACTTCTCAGGAAAAGCAGTGATGTGTCAGCTGTGAGGGGCCAAAGGTGCAAATTCTTTAAAATGGTTTTGCCACTTAAAATTGTAGGTGGCAGCCTGAGTTTAAGGTAATTACATTAATCAGGCTGACAATTTGAAAGGAAATTATGGTTAGCAACTCTGTAACATAGGGATGTTAGCAAGGATAGCAGCAATAAAATCAAATTCCCTCATGTATAGAGAGATGCAAGTAATTATCAGAGGAGAGCTGAGGTGTTGGCTGGCTGTGGGTCATATGGAAAGTTACCATGCTGCAAAGCTAAATCTCTCTACTTTGATCATATTTTATGTTTCAACAGAAATGAGTATTTTATCAACCAAATTCACTTGGAAGTTATTTTATAGGACTCCCTTGTTCCTGAACCGCTTTACAATAGTATTCTCCTACCAGGTGTTTCTATTCCTTTTTTTTTTTTTTTCCAAAACAAGCATTCTTTCTGATTTCGGGATTATTTAAATATAACATCCTTAAGAGGTTAAGTAAAAAAGCCAAAGGAATAACAGTCTGAATTTCATCTGTGATGAGTTCACTAACAATCTAAATGAGGTTCTCGATGGTATTTGAAATAAACAGGCAATTTCTTGGTACTGCTTAAGCCTAGTTAATACAAATCCTGTTACATACCTCCTGGGTAATATTCAAAATGGAGAAGTGGTTCCTGGGACATATTGTCTTTTGCAGTTACCTATCACTAAGTTCTGTTAAGAGACAACTGTTAAATTAGAAATAAATGGATAAACACATTGATATAACTAATCTAGTTAAAAGACCAGTTTCCTAAATTGGTACAGTCCCCTAATGCTTGGACACTTAAATCGTTATGGACCTCATTGAAATGGATTAGCTTTATTTCAGTGTGTTGCAGGCTCTTACTTAGGCACAGGTACAGTCCCTCTTCAAAGTTGTTCAAAGTGGTTTCTCAAGGCATTTCACTAGCTGAACACACTTTTCTAAGATGGACCTGACAGCAAGGCACTCAGACCTTCTAAAGGCTTGTGAGCCTGCTAGCTAGCACCTGGGAGAAGTAATTACCGAATATAAAAGATGCTGAGAAAGTTATCAGGCTGATGAAGAATATGAAACACTAAAATACGCATTATTTTATCACGGCTGCCTTCCTAGTTAGAAAATCAGCCAGCTTTCTGGAAGATGTTTCTGTCTCCCCCCATGCCTAATACAATCCCTGAAACACTCTGCATGTATGGTGAATAAGGAGTCCTGTGAGGCCTTGCATTGTTCTGGTTATGGTGAACAGTGATATCATGGGTATTATGCTGCCAGTGTTACGCATGACTTCAATTCCATGGGTTTACTTAAATTACTTAAATAAATGAATTCTTTACAGAAAATGTGTTTTCCCACATCTCAGTCTTTAGATGACATTTTTTTAAATAACTTTACATTCTCACCATTTGTTTTCTTTAAAATACAGTTCAATGAGAAAAAGTGTTTTTTTTTTTTTATACAGTTCTAACAATTCTGATTTATTTCATTCAAATACAGACATATCCAAAACTTTCATCAGTATAGACTTCCAAATATTGTATTTCATCAGTTAAAACCTCACCTAAAGTTATAGAGAGAAATTAAGGAAATATAGCTATGTCATTATCATTTACATATAAATATAAATTTCTGAATAACTCAGTTGTGAAAAAAAATGGCTTAACATGAAAGGGAAAAGCAAACTCTTAATTAGGACCAGGCAGGCAAGTATTGGCCATTCTGTATGGAAGAAGTCTCAGAGTTTTTAGCTGGCATTCAGTGACAGAGGAAGTTTGATTCCCAGATGAAAAATAGCTGGCTTTTTACCACAAAATATAATGAAAATTCAGCAGAAAGTCTCAATTGTTTGGATCTTTTTCCCACTCTACAGTGAAGTCCTGAAATGCGATGGGGTTTTTCTGGTCAAGAAAATGTTGTGGACTTGGGTTGTTGTTTTCTTCTGGAAGTGGGAAAAACAAAACAAAACAAAACAAAAAACAAACCTTGAAACAGAGGCCTAACTGACAGGAAAAAAATAGCCTCAAAAAAATATATAATTTAGAACATCTGCTGCTATCTCTACAGTGGAATGATCAATGTAACCTGGGGAGATTCTCACGTTAGAGCATTATATAATAGAGCATGGTAAAAACAGATCACCAACTGCAAGAATATCTGAGTTTGAAAGGAAATTCTATCTTGATCTGGGACAAAAAGCAGAAGTTGAGATGTTCCAGGCTCAAAATTCCCTCAGGTGGATTGGATCTCCTAAAACAATTAACTTCAACAAATATAAAAATATTCGTTACTTTTTTTTTTTATTGAAAATCAATTTTAAGATTTGGAACTTGAAATTTGGAGAAGTGACCATTTGCCAAACAAATCAAAAAGCCCTGAACATTAGAACAGAAAGTTATCAAAAGTAGCTCTTTCTTACAGTTTCAATTTTAAAGAAGTTGGCATTTTCTGATAGAAAACCAATGATCAGCTTTAAACATAAACAAGTTTCCTAAGGCCATATGGTAAGCCCAGAGCATCTGTTTTTTATTATAATAAAGCTTCAATGCCCATCTTTTGTATGTGTAGAATCCAAGATGAAAGCCTCGAGCTTCAGTGTATTTTCTTTTTTTTTTTTTTAACATAACACAGGACAAAAAAAACCAATCTCTCGGGTTCAGGAGGCCCCCTGGATACCTGAGATCTATTAAAACACAGATTATTAAAACTCATATGTCTATTTCATACAGAATCTTTCTGAGAAAGAATTAATTCTCATGCAAATTATGTGTCTAAATTACAGCAAATCAAGCACATTTTACAACCATTTCTGGCTAAGACTCTGTGTTTTGTTCTAATAAATCAGTTTGAGGGATATAGTGCTCCAAAATATCTTTGTTATTTGCCAATTTGAGGAAATGCTATCTCCTAGAAATGGAGGAGACAGTTCTGGAAGGGATTACCTAGTCCAAGACACTAAATCATTGGAGTTAGATGCTACTGCAATATATCAAAGTCTTCTTGCATACTAGCTGCCCAAAAAGCACTGAGTTGAGGTCAGGCTCTAACCATATCCTAAAATTACACTGCAGAAACCACCTGTCTTTTCCCTACATCTGGTGGGTTTGCTATCCAACAACACAGTAGGAATTCCTGATTTGAAATCTCAGTGTGAGTTTCCCACATGCAGAAAAGTACTTCTCAGTGCTTAGTCTGACACTGTGGTATAACGACTCTCCAGGATCCCTGCAATCACAAGCATTACAATATTTCATTTATATTCTTAATAACAATAAACAAATGGAGGATTACCATATGATACTTAATTCAAAATTCCCATGCTAAGAACAAGCAGAGGGTAGGATAAAAGAATGAACTACACATAACATTGTCTTAATCGCAGTACTCACAACACCTCTAGAAGGTACACAGCTTCACAATGACTGAGGATCTCTAAAACTAAATATCAGAAAGTAATGCTGGATAATATCATTTGCTATTATATGGAAAGGAGCTAAGGAACTTAAATGCCCAGCTGAGAAAATGAGAGGGGACACATGAAAGAAAAGTCAGTGAAATACCTTATTTTTTTCAATAAGTGGATCAAGTCTTTTGGTAAGAAATCTGAAGTCAAACTTGATGACTTAGAAAGAAGAAAACATCACATTCTGGAAGCTTTTATAAAAACGGATTTTATATATATATATAAACCTTATTCAAATTCTTATAAAAGAAGCAGAAAAAAGTCTACCTAAGTAGGAAAAGAATTAACACGAGGAGATAATCAGGATGTTAGGCACCAAACAGTTCCTGGAACTGATTAGAAATACTTTGGAAAGCATTGTTCCATCACTATATCTTCCTTTCTCAGCCTGTTACAGTCTTAAATAATATTTTTTAATTTTTTACCTGAGTTTGCATGGGCAAATCTTATTTGGACATTGATTTTGGAAGCATTTTATAAAATGTGTGTGTTTTTTTCCAGTATTTCATTAAGGGAAAGAAGAAGAAGAAGAAGAAGAAGAAGAAGAAGAAGAAGAAGAAGAAGAAGAAGAAGAAGAAGAAGAAGAAGAAGAAGAAGAAGAAGAAGAAGA
>CM021704.1:14117512-14166808 GCA_011074415.1 Stictonetta naevosa
AAGAAAGAAAGAAAGAAAGAAAGAAAGAAAGAAAGAAAGAAAGAAAGAAAGAAAGAAAGAAAGAAAGAAAGAAAGAAAGAAAGAAAGAAAGCGAAAGAAAGAAAGAAAGAAAGAAAGAAAGAAAGAAAGAAAGAAAGAAAGAAAGAAAGAAAGAAAAAGAAAAAGAAAGAAAGAAAAGAAAAAAAGGAAAAAGTGAACATGTTCAGAATTAAAAAGTTCAATGTAAGTTCAATTAATAACACATTAAAAGTAAACATCTGCATATTTATCTCATTTACAATGTGAGAAGACATTGGGAATGTTCTAAAATCCTGTAAAAATTGAAGAGCTTTACAGTCTTTTGGAGTTTACAAGAAAAGTAACAAAAAGCATCAATGCATAACTTCTGGAATTTCATTAAATTTTGTACCTGAAATGCAAATTTCTTGCAGAAATATGCAAAATATTATTTTCAATCATATCAAATATGAAAAAAAAATATATGATTACAAATTCAAAATAAGTAAAATTCAGACACACCAAAAATTTCATTCTAGTACTATTAAAAGGAACAGGAGACTGAGAAGATTGAATATTTTTATTTTCAATATTTAATTTGCTCTTTTTTTGACTATGAATGAAACACCCTTTAAAATAAAGACATTTAGTAAGTGATCTAAAATGATTAAAAACTTTTTTTTAAAAAAAAAAAAAAAGGAGAAGCATTTCCAGTGAAGTGCTTGTCAGCATCGATTTTCTCATCAAATTTAATACAAAATAGCTAATGAGGGCAACTCAGCCCCACTAACACTGTTCAAGATGCAAACTTATATGGTGATGATTACAAGAAAAGCAATGCTCCAATATGTTAATTTTATGTCTGTTTTTCTGCTGATGTTACTCTTCATTTGAAGATTAATGTCAACCTCTATTCCACAGGAGATCAAAGTGAAGAATCCAGTTTGTACCAGATGCCATCATACGAAATTATATTTAAGAGATCTCATCATAATTAAAAATGCTTCACAAACCATCTCAAAGAGAAAGACTTACTGTACCATTTTTTCACTCTTTAAACATCTAAAGGGAAGGTGCCAAAATGTGACTAAAAACTTATGCTAAATATACCATCCTTTTCTTTTCAAGTTCTTATTAATTATCTCACCTGGAAACCACTGTAAAGAGGAGAGTGCAGGTCAGATTTTGAATGCTGAGACATCTGGGTTCATTGCCCCTCTGTAAGTGTCTCACTGGTGCACAGGAAGACCGTGGCAGGCTGCAGTAAGTTTTCAGACCTTGGAAAAAGAAATACAGAATATAGAATATGTCCCCAGTACTGAGGTTATGGTGGGAATATACCCTTTCAGGAAAGGCTCATCTGTGTCGTGTAATCAGCTGGAGTCATGCAACAGCGCTTACTGCCTCGTTGCACCATCTTGACCCCATATGGAAGTCCTGTCAGAAGTGTGGCTTTTGTCACCCACTGGAGCACTGTGAATGGGAAAATGCCAAAGGCCAGAGGAGAAGAGATAAAGATGGTGCAACCCATATTCAGTTTCCAAAATCCCAAAATCCAGCACATAACAGCACCAAGAAGAAACAACGCTAGAGGGGAAAAAAAAAAAAAAAAAAAAAAAAAAAAAAAAAAAAAGTTTCAGGACTGAACCTAGTTCAATTTAGCTTGTAGAATCCTTGTAGTTTTAAATATGCTTTTTTCTACCTGTTTATTGTAGTTTTTGAACAAAAGCATCTGGTACCAAAGCTCAATGGTCATGCATGGAGTAAGACACATTCCTATAACAGTCAGACCACACCAATATACACCAGGTAGCATAGACTGGTCCAGGCCTCAGAGTCAAGCCATCATCCTTCCCTTCCCTCTCCAGAATTACTCAAAAATCATCTCCCTTTTCACCCAGGAAACCAAGAAGAGATGCAGCTAGCCCTGGAACCACAACTGAAAAACAACGTTGTCGTGCTACATAAACTGTCACCCACTTCCAGCATCACCACATAGCTCTCAAGAGTTAACTACTAAGGCAAGGCTGTTTCCCACTGACTTTTTTGTATTAAACAGTTCACAAAGGTACTATATGGACTTAGTACCACAAAAGAGACTAATTGAAATGCATCCAGCTGATGATGATGCCAAGAATATGACTATAAGCGGCTTCAACTGTTTATAGACTTGAAAAAGATGAAAACATCCAGTCTGGCAGGGGAAGGGGCTGCCAAATCCATCCTGCAGAGCAAATAACAAAGTTGGTATTCATTAACCCTTCTCTGTTTGCTTCTTTAATAAAATGAGATACATCTTGGTCCAAACTACCAATGAGATTTATTTATTTTTTTTAATGATAAACAAATGGAAGATAGAAGGTACTTGGCAAAGCATTGCATTGAGCACCTTGGCAGCTTGTCATTGATAATGGAATTGTTGTCTGATCTTCAGTCATTTCTAATTTAATTTACCCTTAAAATGTACCACTTCTTCTTGCAAATATTTCTCCACAATGTGCCTATTTACCTTCCCAAACCAGGAAGAAATACATTAGATGATTTAAAGGGTAGCCTTTAATGCAATTTAAAGCCTTGCAAATTGATTTTCCTTAATGAACCTTATATCCTGACATCCTGTCGTTTTTCCTCTAGTACATTCAATTAGGCTATAATCAGTTATTAAGGGTTAGATAATGGAAACGTGACATCATCCACACAAGGCATATTTTTTTTTGCAAGAGATTAATTAAAATCTAATTTTCATGCAAGATTAGACCATCTGAGCCAAGAGGTGCCTATAATAATTGCAAAATATATATATATAAAAATCTAGAAAACTATGGTGGGTGAAATGAAGAACACCCAGCTTGGGTAGATAGATGTTCAGATGAAAGGAATGACAACACTTTCCTCTTCAGCTTGCAAGAGACAGAACATTTGCATGTTCATTTAAGAAATGAATTTGCTGCATTCACACAGCAGGACAAACATGAATCAAAGCATTTCCATTCATTCCTGTAAAAGAGCTGAATACATTTATTTGTGGATAAAAACCAATAGTCGTTCATGCTATACTTTCAGATAGATACACACATTAATAATACTAGTAGCAGTACTTAAAACAGAGATTTTTGTTTTGTTTTGTTTTGTTTTTTAATATTAACTTCTGATAAAGTGGAGCTTGGGGCTGAAAGTATGTGTCTAATCTTAACAGAGAACACAGCTCAGCAATTCTATTTGCCTCATATCAAAGAAAAAATGTTGTTATTCTGCCAGGAAAATTGATCTATTTATCTGATGTAACATTCACTGTCAGCATTTCTGTACACCTCTCCCCACTCAATATCACTACAGGATATCTGTTGAGAATTCACACCTTCAGAGGTCAGTATGTCAGGTCCACACAGGGTTCATTTTTCCTTCCCTCATTCCCTTTCTTTTTTTCTTTCTTTCTTTATTTCTTCCTTTCTTAGGCTTATTCTAGCTAATTCTTGAAACAAACTGAAATATAATGGTAATATTAACAAATAATAACTTTGTAATCTAGTATCCATATTGCTGCAGCAATTTCAGAAACCCTTATATTTCAGAAATAATAATAGCTAAGAGAGCGTATGTTACTTCTTATAATTAATTTTTGCTTCTCAGGACAGCATCTCCAAAGCATGCTAACCTATGAGCAATTTGGGGGACATTATCTCAAAGGGAGGTGTTAGAGGTAAAAAAGGTTCAAAGCCAATAGTCCCTCCTCATCTAGCTAGCCCTCAGCTGACACACTTTGTGATGGTCTTACCAGCACCATCTATTGATTTTTTTGATTTTGTCTCCATTTATGTTCAGGAAAACAAGAATCAAGCCTGAGGGTCACAATGTTCCACAATGATCTCTTTGTGGGATCTGGGATTTGAGTTGGTTCTTTTTTTGGTCTTTCAACTCTTTGCTGTCTCTATTTTTTGTGGGATCAAAAGTAAAACCTTAACTTTTCATATTTTTACTTATTAGATGGTTTTGAATTGCTGGATATCTCTTTTTCTCAAAACAATTTACTGAAGTTATAACTTTCATTTAATTTTTAAAAATAAGTGCTCAAATTACATTTTTTTCCTTGAACTTTCTAGACTTTTTTTTTTTTTTTCCCACAAATTCTCCAAGCATCCCAGTAACCATCTATAACCATAGTCTTAATTAAGAACAAAATTGGTTTTGATCATTAGTCTAGGTCTGTTTGGAAGAATTGTTACAAAATTGTAACAGAGGTTTTCAATGACTATATTTCTTCCCCAGAGATAAGGCAATTAAAGTCATTTCACATAAAAACAACCTTTTCCCCCTTGCCTCAGTGTAGGTATGCAGAAGTAAGAACAAATCAATACAAGAATCTATTCACAGGGAAAAAAGAACAAATATATCTTTATAATTACAATATGTAACACATTCCACAGCTGCATGCCTCTTGTGAATAGTTCTGATCTGAATGTAAATATATGCTTTATGCTGAGAATAATTTAAAAGAGGAAATAGGAACACACACAGAACAAGCCAGTGCTTTATATCTGGTTTTAAATATATGAGCCAAGTTAGTCATATTTCCTTTGCAGTCCCATGATATACTGAACAGTAGCCTATGTTATAATATATGGTGCAATGGAAATATAAAATAAGAACCCATTAACTCACCAAGTACCTGCAATCTCTCTTTAATTCCACGCTGTTTATAGGCCTACAAATATTACCTAATTTAATTATTAGTTAAGTGAGATAGAGAATATATCAGATAGGTAAGATGTCTAGATTTAAAATGAGGTTCATCAAAGAATTAGAGACCAAAAATGAAGATTTCTTTACTGACATCACAAGCTCGAATGATTCTGAAATGCAACTATGCAACTTATTCCTCTTCCCATTGCCTGGCTGTACATTGATTAATGCATGAAAGTCACCTAAAGCATTTTATGGAAATAAATAAATAAATCATACAGGACAGAGCTAGGTATTTGACTAAGTCCTGAAGTCCTTTTAGGAAAATGTTCTTTTAGTTACATTCTCAATGAAGCCATATTATTCTGATTTTGCCAATTTGCAATGGTCTCAGAGGTATTGGATAAGTATTTGGGGCTGGAGGGCCCTCAGGGTTGAACGTTGAAGGACGATGGGATTGGGGCAGCTTGGGACATGGAGACCACTAGGACAAGTCTGAAAAACTTACTCAGATTTGTTCAATATTTGCTCAGGTGGGCAAATATTGCTCATAACCACTCCCTTAAAACTGAAATCCTCCAATCCATGAAAACACAAAATGAACAAAATCAGACTTTTCTGTTTTTCAGTTTCCTTGCTTGGGACTTCTGTAATTTGCTTATCCTCTTATTTTTACTGCTCTGAAGCCACACCAGCACTGGTTCATGGAAAACTTCACTGGCAGAGTGTTTCACGCTTGTCAGCTGGAGAGGACATGCCCAGTGGACAGGGTAGGGCTGCTGGAAGAACAAAAGTGAGTGGAATATCCCCAGACCAAATCTCAAGTCATTCCATTTCATACACAGAAAAAGTAACTATGGAAAACATATGCAAGGCATTGAATGCTTTCAGAGAAATTTCTATTCTTCATAATTATTTTTTAATTTAGGCTCTGCTGGATGAGAACTGGAGCTCTTCCTGTCTCCTAGTCAGCACAAACTTTGAATTTCTTGATCTGCATCTGAGGCTTACTGAAAAATGAGTATGTTGATTACAACTTACCCCCTCCCCTGCTCAGCCCCAGCTGCTGCTCTCTTCATGCAGTTCCAATTGCTAAAATGCACAACTATTTTTTTAATATATATAATTTACAAGAGTTCTCATCTCCTTTTTCAGCTCCCTGAATGTTTCTGAAATGAGCTAGCACTACACTTTTAGTTAAGAGCCAAGCTACACCCTACGGCATGTGCAGGACCATGGGAGGGAAGGAAAATGAGGCAGTGCCACCACAGTCTAACAACAATAACAAACCCCAGAGCCCCAGCATTTATAGTTCTTCACTCCCACTTCTCTCTGAGAGTCTTAAATTTATTAGAATCTGTGAGGGAAAGAAACTGGGGATGGGGAAGTAACGGACAACAAGTCTTCTGTGTGTTCTCAGTGACCCTTATCCTTTGCAAAGAAATGTTATCTTGGGTGAGACATACTTAAAAGGAGCAGGGCCTCCCCAGTGTATTCCTGATTGCTTTCCATAAGTCTCCCAAGAGGAACTCAGCTACAAACATGACTTGCCTGGCAAACTACTCCCATATTTTCCTTTCCAGTCAACACATTGTGATCTTCCCTCTCTTCATTCACAAGAAGGTGGATCTTATTGTGTTCTTGATTTCTTGGATTGAAACAAAAACAGCAACAAAAAAGATCCAGAATGAAATTTTGCTCTTCCCCTTATTATCTTTCCTCTCAATTTATTCTAATAATCCTGAAACTTCTTGAGAGCATCACAAATAAACATAGAAATAGCAGAACAACTACTTGATGGAAAAATCTATTTCAAATAACGTGTTTTTGTGTATTCTTTTTTTTTTTTCTTTCCCACAGAAAATTTACATTTAGGGTGTTAGTAAGAGCAACTCCCTGCTCACTGATGTTTCATCTTCAGTAAGTTTTGTACATTAGATAGCATCAGCCAAGGGGCTTTTCCAATAGCAAAACTCAACAGCTTGTGATTCACTCGGCAATGGATTAACTAAAGATGGTGCTTCAATTATATTATTCCAATTGCCATCTCTCCACCCCCAGAACACATCAGAAGCTTACAATCTTCAGCTAAAACCACTACACCCATTATCAAGAAGTCTTACTTGGTCTCCCACTGATCAGTTTTTCATTTATGTAGAAATCTTCTGTTGCTTTCTCAGTGTCATTTCTTCCCTTAAAAAAAGTTACTTCCTACAGCATTGATCTCTGGTAGATTTTTTAGTTGCAGAGATTCCCAATTTACCTGGGTGTTGTTTCAAGACTCAGCAGGATGTCTGATTTTCAATCAGCCTAGCAAGTCACTTGGGTCTCTTCCGGCCTGATAGAGATTTACTTTAGTTTTTACTTCAGTTTTGATGAAAACACAAGCGGGAAGGAGCAAAGTTTCCACTCCCTTTGTAACTAATCACAGGTTAAAGTGCTATATGAATTATACAGATCTCAGGAGAGAGATCACTTTTTGAATTTTCAGCAAAGCACACAACTTAAGACATACATTGCTTTGTGTATTTGTCTAATAGAAGCATTAGTCAAATGCTGAGCTGGAGATTTATTTATTTATTTATTTATTTAAGTTTGGAAGCAACCTTGATAATCTATGGTAGATGATTTGCTAACTTGAGCTCTACCTGCAGTGCATAGTTTGTGAATTGTAGATAATTTGGTACTCTATAAATTTATATATCAAGGAAACCTGGTATAGTACAACATAAAAAACAAATATATATTTTTGAAAAAAAACAAAGCACTAGGATTTGTTTTTTATTTTTTTGGCAAAGGAGGGGTAGGAGGAAAAGTCACTCAGCATTTTAATTTGCAGTAAAGCATGTGGGTGAGAGTAGCAATACAGTCAACTGCAATTCTTGCAAATTTATCAAGTACCACTGCAGCTTTTAACATCTTTCCCTTCTATGACTCCAGACCCATCTCATTGTTCACGCTGCAGTAAGATACAATTGGTTAAACAATATCACTATCAGAAGCAATCCTTCAAAAGGCATTAGATCTCCCCATATGTGCCATTTTCACAGATTTTTGGATTAATTCTGTTTTACTTTGTGTGAAAATACTTTCAAGTTCAGAGAAAAAAACTCTGCTAAAAGAAAAAAAAAAAAGACATTTAAAGATAAATTCACTTAAATAGTGAATTCACTTAATCTATTTCATTATAAGTAAATAGGAACAAAGCTAGAATAATGAAACCAGCCTTAGAATATTGTCTGCTACAACAGTTAACGCTTTCCCTGTGCTGCTGGCAAATTCAGTCGTGCCATGGACTGCACTACCAAAAATAGGATCTGCATGGAAACAGCTTCATCAGTGCTTGAAATATCCCTCAAGAAGGAAAGAACAGCTGTGAGGTGGTCAGTGAAAGTTATCTCCAAGGTGTGTAAATCAACATATAAAATGCCAATAAACATCATTTTTTTGGTAGCTGTATAAAATCCAAACAACCCAACCCTTTTCTTTCATCTTTGCATGCAGCCAGATAGAACAGCCTTGGTTCTATTTCTCTTGAGTATCAACAGCAAAACATATCCCTTTAGGAAATTTAAGGTGCACAACTGTATTCCAACTATATTGCTCTGTGGTAGGAAATATTTTTTACCCTCTGGATTATTCAAAAATGCCCATCAGAATAAATGTAGAGACTCCAATCTGCCAATTTGTTCTCATATATATTTAAGAGCCATTTTATAATATCCAGTTGCTGGGAAAATATATATATATATATCTGATTGTGTGACTGAAGATTTAAATATATGAATCAAAACTTCTGAGAATATAAACCTTTCTGAAAACTGTTCAGGGAGAGAAAAAGTCCCTACTGTGACTTATGTTTCTATTAACAGTGCAGAACAACTGTCCTTTTGTATCACTAACAGCTTTTTTTTCTTTAATTAGAATTTCTGAAGTTGTTTTAAAACACACACACACACACACACAAAAAAAAAAAAGATACAAATGCTGACAACAACAGATGAACAGAATTTCAAATAGTAAGGAATGAAATGGAAAAATTCAGAAATATGGAAATATTTTGTCTTTCTATTTCTATTTCTATTTCTAACAAAATACTACTTTTTATGTAGATTGGTTAATGCATGGTTTGCAAAAGAAATTCAGGAGGTAATCTTACTTCAGTAATATTAGGGCAGTTCTGCATGGCTTTAAGGTCATTTCGTAAGGTTAAATACTAGGGAGTGTTAAGTAACTACATCTGGAATTTCTAGGTAGCTCCAGACATGCCTAATGGAAGAATTTGGGCCTCAGTGAATATCAGTAGGTCTATTTTATTTTTTAAGACTTGAAGAACATTAAAAAAACATCAATCACAATTTTCTGAACAGAGTGTTACAGGGTGACAATTATGTCTCATTGGATCATAGTACTATTTGGATCAGGTTTCAAGACTGATTGTCTGAAGTTGTTACTTCTGGGCAAGAAAGGCTATATTTATATCATTAAAATCTAAGATTTCAAATCAATTTGTTTTGGACTAATAAAGTAATAAAATACCCTTATTTTTAAATGACCTCATATTTTCTGTAAATTCTGTTTGAATCAACTAAAATTTTCTAACAAAAGTTCATATTTTTTTTTAATTTTTAGAAATGTTACAGAATGATAGAAATTTCCAGTTTTGACACTTTCTATTATGTTTTCAAAAAAAGGACAAAAAAAAAAAAATAGGAAGAATCAGTAAGACCAGCTTTTCTAGCAGAAAGGTTGGTCTTCAAAAAATCGGCATCAGTAATGGATCTGAGAAAATAAGTCACCATCTCCAAAATGTATTTTTGCTTCTCACATTGCTGTGGCACCAAAAACAGTTGCAGAGTCTTCATGTCTTAGTGATTACAAACTTCCTACTGCTCTCATCTAATATCCTCTCTGCCCTGAAGATAGCTGAGCTGTCAAGGGAGGATCTTGCATGGATAAACTGTTATACAATTTGTTTCCTGGGCTCAGAGCACTTTTAATAACCTAAGGAAGTACATTCCCCTTTTCAAGTGCTCATCATAACAGCACGTTTGGACTATGTTCTTCATACACATTTCCTGACTGAGTCCTATTCCCATAAGCTGATGCTATCAGTGTATCTAAGTGTGAGGTGTGGGTGTGCTTATCTCCTTCTCACCAAAACCTAACAGTGAAAATTTCTTCACCTTGTGAGAAAACAAAACAAAACAAAACAAAAATGCCACAAATATTAGCAAAGAAGCTCCCTTTAGAGATGTGTGGTTATCACAATTCTCAGGTTATTTGCTTTTCACATATGCCCCATCTACCTATCTATATTTATCTTCTGTGATGAGCATTTGAAAACCCCTTACCTGCAAGACTTACAGAGACAAGAATTTATTTCCAATTCACTTCCATGTATGGCATAGAGTTATCTGCTGAACTGAACAGCTTTGTTTCAATTTGTCTTCTTTATCTTTTGAAAACCTAAAATCAATTTGTTGCTCCGTGCATTCTTGAAAAGGCATGAACTGTGCAAACTATGTCCTGGAGTTTCCAGTAAAGCCAGATCAGATTTCAAGCTTATTTTGCAATGCTCAGTCAGAGGAGAGGGCATGGGAATAATGCTGTTTTAAGGACGTGAGAGAGGCCATCTCCAGCCCTAGGCTGGAAAACCCAAGCCGCAGAGATCTCCACTGATTCTCCAGATAACAATGGGTGATCTGTCTTTCCTTCCATGTAGATATTACATGGAATCATAATTTTTATATAATCCCTCATAATTATTAGGAACATGGTGCAGAAGCATGTTTGCAGGCCATGAATGCAGGCTGGCTTCTTCAGTGCTTACCCAAAGTTTTGGGAAGTATTTGCAGCTTGTGGTGAATTCCAGATTCTAATAATAAAGCAAATTTGTTTAGATCTTTACGAGAACAAATACTGCCAGACTATGTTTTAGACACACCCTGAGTCTCGTTTGATGCCATTTACATGAATGAAGGTTATTTTATGACTAATGTTTCTGGGCCACACCTAGCCAAATGACTACTGCAAGTGGTGGTGGTGATGTTGCAAATGCAGTGACTGTGTTTTGCTCATTTTGTTGTGGGAAGTTCCATGTATGGTTACATTTTATGAGTGTCTTTTTTTTCCAGAAAGAATAAATGAGACATTTCTGTTTTTATTCCCTCCTTACCATTTGCCAGTAAACAATGATGCCAGGGCAATGATGTCTCAGATGCAAAACTTCAGCTAGAAGCCACAACTATTTTACTTTACAAAAGTATCCGTGGAGGGGCTGAATCCAGCTCCTGCTGGTACTGCTAGCCCATCTCCCAGGGGCCAAAGGTGAGTCATCTCTTTCCTAAGGACTGGTAGGAAAAGAGGTTGATTCATTTTGAAGGGAGTTCATAAAAATTCAGGTTGTCTTACAAGTTTTTCCAATACAACCCATCTGCTTGTATGCCCAGATAAATGAGATATTTTCTGCTACACATTTCCAGAATAACAGAAAACCCAGACTTCGTACCTACCAGAGTAATGCAAATACACAGAATTCATAAGACTGTGTTTTAACATGATAGATGACCAGAAAGATTAAAAAAGCCAAATATCCCAACAAGATAAATTAACATTTGTCTTCTGTTATAACTCACAGTAATTTTCCACAGGCAAGTCTATAAAATTTGCTCTAATCCTTTTTCTTTTTTAGGAGATGCTCTTTTCCACCTGTTTCCATTTTAATGTGTCCTCAATATCAGTTATTTTTGCTTCAACTCTAAGAGGCAAATAACTAGGATGAACAATACCTCTTCCTTTTACAAGCCAAAATATGATATTGCTAGTGGAAGAAAATATAGAAATTGCCATGGAAATAAAATCTCAGCAAGCGTTTTCATTTGTCAGATTTGCTCAGTAAGAAGGTCCTCAGTAAAGAAAATACAATCTATAAAACCAGCATCAATTATCACAGACTGTAGGCACTAGGCTGCATTTGTTCTTAATTTTTGCATATCAGAAAATGATGATTACACACACTCTATCAATGGGGGTGCTGTGAATTCATAGAAATGGCAAGAATCCACATCGCTTGCTGGGCATTCTGGAAGTCTATGAAAATCTGCAAACTTGTAAACCTGTGAGCTGAAACACCATACTGGATTAATTCAGATCACTGACTCACTAGCAATAGAACAGATGATGTTTCAGGAAAACGTGAGGAAGAAGTAAGATACCTTGTTAACTGCATTCATTCTTGACAAAGATAAGCCCTTTGTGACCTTTCACCCCCTAATGGGTTTGCACTTTGAAAAGTGCACTTATCTTTGTCCTGGTCTTGAGCCTTTCTATGTAAACATTGTTACAGATGCTGCTTTCAGGCTGTGTACATTTGCTCTCCTAAAATGAGTATATCAACCAGGACTAATAAGAAAGAAAATGTATGTAAAATGCCTATTTTAAATCCTAGATTTCTCTCATTGGCCACTTAAAGCCACATTCCTGACCTCACATCTATAGAACAAGGACAATAGAACAAGGCAAGAATAAGAGTGGAAATTAGGGTATTGATTCCAAAAATTCATGGAAACTGCTTAAACAATAAATAAAAAATAAATAAAATAAAATAAAGCAGCCCTAAACACAAAGCACTGTAAAAATAGTAAATAAATAGATGGAGAACTACAAACATCTTAGGAAAGCTCAAAAGCTCAGAAGATTTTGAGCATTCTTGCTTAAAATTAAGCTAAAAATATTAGGGGCTTTAGCTATAACCAATAGTCCTTTAAGAGTAGGCCTTCATCTTCCATGTCCATCCATTACTTCCTCCCCCCCTTTCTTTACTGTCATCTTTGCAGTGCTGAGCTCAGCCTCCTTCTTAAAATACACACACATGTCTTCTGAAGTGTCATCAAGCAAATGCTGGAAGCCAGTCCACTCACTCTAAAATAGATTAAGAATATTTAAAATAGGCAGGTGGGACCATGAAAGGCAATTCAGAATTATTTCAAACATCCATTTGGAGGCACAAGTTACTGTTGAAATACTAAATCTTATAGGATGCATCATATGTTGAAATATGCCAATGCCAACATTTCCAGGAGAGGTTTACTAATGGACTAGAAACGAGCAGTATGCTCAGTGCTGTCCTCAACTGCGGTAATCCACTACACACTGACCTTCAGATCCAATTAATTTGCAGTTAATGGAATGTTATGTTCAAAGGAATTCTGAGTATTACTTGAAATTCCCAAATGATGCTGTTAGCCAACTATCTTGGAAGGACTGATAAGCAACACATGCAAGGAGGCTACTGGTGGTGCATAATTGAGTTTTATTTCTAACATATGCTGCTTGTATTTTACACACAAATTGTATTTTAGGAGTCTCTTAAAAGGTTGTTGTATTTTTTTTCCTGTGGTACAAAGGCCTCTGTGACACTGCTTAATGTAAAATGGTCCCATGAGAGTGCATTCGCTTGACCCTCAAATCACCCTGAACATCTTAATTGCTCCAGATCCAACTTCTCATCTGAGTTTGCAGAGACAGTTGTGAGGTCAGTGTTCATTGCTATGCAGCAAGTAGGCTTCCTCAACACTTACTTGGTGTTACAGACGCAAATAGTTACAAAAATAGTTTTTGTTATAGTTACAAAACTTGGTGTTATAGATGCAATACTTCCTCTAGTTGCATGGTTTTGGCCAGCTTCTCAGTGTAGTTATCTCACTTTGTGGCAAGGATCTCAAGGTAAAGATGAAGTCTGCTTTTTCCTGGCTGTGGCTGTCAGCCTTCTTCTTGGGCTCCCTAAGGGGGTATATAATGTTATATGGGATAACTCAGGAAGATATCAAAGTCTGCATCAAACAATGTAAGCTAGGGGTATAAGTCATAAAAAGAAAATGAGCATTACAGTCATGGTGCAGCTGGGCATCAGGGCTGTGCCTGTGTGCACACCCAGCACATTTGGCCTTTAACTCTGTGGGAGGACAAGGACTTCTTCCTAAGCCAGTCTCTGCACTGATGAAGCAACTTGAGATGAGACAAATTTGAGTCAAAGGACCAAACTGAGTTGATTGACTGAACTCTTAGCCAGTTTCACAGGGAAGCACTTGAGCTCCTCCAAGGAGCTCTCCAGGAGATGATTTTGGACTGTCCTAGGTATTTCCCCAGACAGCTCCAATTGTGCATAGACCAATTAATGGGAACAATGTATATGCTAAGTGACTTGATTAGTATTGGAGAATCTGCAGTCCCAGCATCGACCCCATGCAGCAGAATACCGCAGAATCCAAACCGTACCTAGATGGGACTCTGTTAATTAGTAAAAGCTGTACCTGTAGAGTCAGGAGTGAACAGTTACACAGAACAGTCCTTTTTATGTAGCTAAAACTGGTGAGAAGTGTTCTGTATAAAGCTTGAGATAATAAATATTCATGGATCTTATGTGTATGTGAGTGTTCACAAAGTCCACAGGCCAGCCGGTGGAATTCACTAAAACATGTTAGAGTAGTCTAGTCTGATCCCATTGGTGATATCGTTGCAAGGGCCCGCACAGCCAACTCTGTTACGATCTAGACAATGATTGGCCATCCTGTTTGACAGACACAGCTTCCTAGATAAGAATTACCTTATTCAAAAGATTCAGCAAAATGTTCTGTTTTGTTTTGTTTTGTTTTATTTTTTTGTTTGTTTGCCTGTTTTTTGACAAAGATTTGTGAATGTCTGTACAAAATTGCAGAGTATCCACAGCAAAAACTGTGGTGCAGGGGTGGTTGCAGAGCTCCTGTTACACTATAGCTACTGGTTTCCATCTCCCTAGAGCCAAACTCTCTCATTCAGAAGCCCATGAGAGCAAATCCTCTCTTTAAAAAAGGAAGTAGCTATGGGGATGCACTGCACAGAGTCGTCTCCTGTACTCTGGTGCTCACACAGACCTCCCATGTTCAGGAGATGTGAAGCTTCTATGACATGCTCAGTATTAAACATTCACACTTTTTTTTTTTTTTTTTTTTTTTTTTTTTTAATGAAAGGGAAGAGGTGTTTTATCTTCTAGTGTAAGATTTACCCAAAGGAAAACTTTTACTGAATATGAAGCACTACAATTCTGCAGCTGCATATTTTAAACCTAGTTCTGAAGTATTCAAGTCATTATAAATCCACTGACTTCAGCAGAGCTGTGCAGAGTTATGCCAGCTATGAATCTAGCTGTTCTCTATTTAAGTACTTTCCAGGCATTAAAATTCTTTTAAAAGTAAGTCATTCAGGTGATGTTTGCCCACATATAAATCAATTAAGACATGAAAGGTTGTATGCATGCACAGGAATATGAAGGGAACAAGGAACATGGGGGAAGAGGAAGGGATATTTCCCTTTTTAATTTTCTAGGTGGTTTTTGTTTTCTTTCTTTTTTTTTTTTTTTTTTTTTTTTCTCCAGCATGTCCTGTATTCAGCCCACTTTGTTCTGTATGCCCAGAGCTACCCATTTTCTAACACTCACACTGTCATTAAGGGTTCATCAGGATTTATAGTATACATACTTAAGGTCATATTAATAGTATATTGCTTCAAGAAATGGGAGCTTTGCAACCCGAGGTACTTATATAATGAAAGCCTTTTGGTAGAAATACAATTATGAATCACCTCTGCATAGTCTTCCTAATGAAGTGACTGCTTTGTGTGTGTGTGTTTGTGTGTGTGTGTTTTGCTTTCTGAAACAGGCTATCAATTAAAGGTATTATCCTTTAAAATACATACTTATTTCTACATTCTTATACAACAGTCATGTGTGTCCTCCATACAGGTCCTTAAATGTGAATCTTCTCTGGAATTTTGATTGCCAAGTGATTGCTGAATTGTATGGTTTTTTTCTTCTTTGATCTAAACCTCAAAATAAGAAGCTGTTGTTGTTCTACAGTTAAGGTCAGGATGAAGATGGCACCATCAAAGGCTTAAATGTTTCTCGGTTGGAGAATTAACTTTGCTTTTAAACACATGGAACCATTACAACTTTTTCAGACATCATCAAGATTCATTTCTTCAATGTGAAATAGTCTTAATGAGAAATATACCAGATCTGTGCTAAATGAACTAACACTTAACAGCGTTAACTTTGGGTCACATATTGACATGTTCAATTGGCTGTAGTGTCTGAGCTGATCACTCCCTTCACTGTAAAGACAAAGGGGCAGGTTTTAAGCCCCACCTGACATTGAAATGTCATTTTGAATGTGGCTTAAAGGATTGAAGGATTTATACACTTTTTTTTTCTTTTTTTTTTTTCTTTTTTTTTTTTTTCCAGCAGTGCAAATCATTTGGTAAGTATCACTTACCAGTGATTGCACAGGCGAGGGAGCAATGTGGCCAGGCTTGGCCAAGAGCCTGGATCACTGGTCCAAGAACATGTGGCTGCTCCATATCTGAGCTGTCTCAAGCACAGGCAGCCTAACCCATATGAAGATCATTTCTGGTCTTGGTTTGTACAGTGTGCTTCAGGACTATGGTCATATCTTCTAAGATTTGAAACTGCAGCAATGCAGCAACAGGAGTCAAAATCACTCTGTCTCAAAAGATTAGAGAGTCCAACAAACCATATAAATCTCAGTTAAGATCTCTAGACATAGCAAAATCTTTGTGTTGGTCATCTTTCAAGAGGAGATATAATACTAATACTTCCTGCAAATCATCAGGACTTCAATATAATGAGCTATTTACCAGTAAAAAACAGTGGTTTTACTGATTTTATATTAAAACAAACAAAAAAAAAGAAAGAAAGAAAGAAAAAAGAAAGAAATTAAAGGGCTATCTTAGAACTGTTACTATTATTAACCCCAAAACAATTGCAAAGACTAAAATTTCATATCAAATCAGACTTTGAAAATGCACTGAAATGAAAAGAAATATGATTGCAAGAATTAAGCAGCTGAACATCTGACTTGAGTAGTGGCATCCAGGGTTTCATGAGAAGGCAATATTCCCTCAGCTAAGCAACTCCTTACTCTGATCCTAAATCAGGAATACAGGATCCCAAAACTTAACTTATAACTAAACCCTTATGTTCCAAAGAGTGTTAAGGGCTGTGATCTACTGCAAGTTCACCCTTACTCTTCTGCCTCTTGGTTCTGGCAAGCCTGGAGGGAACATGGCTTTACAGTAGCTCTTGGCAGCTGAGGTCCCCCTGGTTGAGATAGTGGCAAAATGGAAGGACTGTGCAGCTCAACAAGACAGGTGTGGTGAAGTCATCACAAAGTAAACAGATCAAAAAATAAAACAGCTTAACCGAAAGTAGATGGAAGAAGAAAAAGTGAGAAGCAAACCATAAAACTGAACCAAGAATCCTGATCAAATACAGCCAATCATAATGGCTTTAAATGGGAATAAATATTCTTTACATGTCATATAACTGCACTGGTTTATAGCTATTTAATTGACAACAAAAGAAAAAGTGAAATTTTCCATTATTCTTTGCTTTTTATTTTACTTATCCATTATAAACAGGCTACTGAGAGCATATTTTTTCTGATAATAATATTTTTTCATTAAAAATTCTTCTGAGATCGTGTTTGGTGAGATATCATACGCAAACAGTACACGGAAGACAGGAAAAATAACAGTACTATCACTAGGGAAAAGTAACATTGCACTCAAGAAAAGCATTTAATTAGAAGTTAGAGAGTTCTTTGCTGAGTTTGCAACCCTAAAATTGCACCCACAGATTAGTGACTAAAAATTCAGAGAGCCTTTAAAAATATTGCAAATTGAAATTCCCTTGCTTTCTCTACCCAGCACCTTAAAAATGAGTATAAGAACATAAGGAACATGAAGAAAGGTGAATGAGAAAATATGAAAGTATTTTTGTTTTAGAGACATTTATATCACAAATGAAGACTTTTGCTTTTTCTCAGTTATACTTTTAACCTGATTCTGAATAACTTGAGACAAGCTAAAGTAGGGTTTGATAAAAGGGGAAAAATTCTCTGAGGTTTCAGATTTATCTTGCAGAGAACTTGCTGAACCAAAAAAAAAAAAAAAAAAAAAAAAAACAGACAAATAAAATCACAATCCTTAGCTACATGCCCTTTATATTGATTCAGCTCACAGGAATCTGCAGTTAACTCCTCCATTCCTCTGCAGTGTTGGCCCTGCCAAGCTCTTTTGTGACAGCTGGCTCTTAAAGCTTTCGTTTCAAGAATCTTGTGACTGTGTGAATAGATCAGTCCTGTGTTTACAAAATGGCCTTGCAAACCCTGATAGCTTCAGAGAAAAGCTTCAAAATGTGACCCACGTGAATTCCAAAGTGTTCAGAATCTAATAACAAATAAAGGAGCCTGGCATCTTTATTAGATTCCATCATTCTTCAATATTTGGGTTCAGCAATATCATAAGCATAAAACCAGCACTTACAGAATTTATGTAAAAAGAAGGGAGGTTGTTTAATGAAAAAGTAAGGAAGTTCAGCTCCCACCTTTTCCTCAACTTCCTTCGTATCCTTGACCATGACACTTGCACATGCTTTTAGTCAGGTACCTGATCCAATTCTGTCCACATGAGCCCAGCACGGGGACAGCAGAGTGTAACTTGAAATCACAGACTGCTTTACCCCAGCCCTCAATCCTAACATGTGAACAACCTTCCTGATGGTTATGACAGTCTCAAGACTCTTTCACTGGTTTATGGATCACGTATCAGGAACAGTATTCATTGTCCATGCAGATTATCAAACACAGCCTTTGATTTCCTTGGACCTCTTCATAAAGACATAGTACTTCTGCTAAGCATAACTTGCCGGTAAGAATGGCAAACTTCACATTTAAAATGCTGTCTCCTTTCCTCCACTGTTCATAAACTCATATTTGGGAGCAAACCTCCTGGCCAAGGGCTAGTTTTTATTGCACCCATAACATGTGCAATGGAGCCCAGAGGGTGGTGAGCACCTCTAAGTGTTTTTGTAAAGCAGCATATGATTAATATTAAGTAGAGAGCCATTCTGCCCTTCAGGAATAACATTAATTCTGTGTAACAAGTCTTGCTTATTTATTAATTTATTTATTATCTCTGCACCTAAAGGATATGGCTGGAAAATTGCTACAGCAACACACTGGGAGGCACTGTTCCCAGAAGATTTTCTGGTCAGGTTCCTGCACACCAAATGTTTGAGAGGTTCACTCAGTTCACTCACAAAGAAGTGCAAGCAAAGTTGATTATGCTCCTCCAAACCAACAACTAACAAATTACTAGTTGTAAAATCATAATAATGCTAGTTTAAATTCTGGAAGCATCTCCACCCGGAATAATACTTGCTGATCTCAAAGGAGTTCTCAGAGTCATAATTATTGCAATTGTCTGTAGGCGTCTGTCTCAGGAAGCAGGAGTGCTGCAGCCTGTGCAGCACAATTTCTTTGTCAACAGCACCATCTACCTCTAATAACTGAACACTGGAGCAGACTATGCTTTATTAGTATTCCATTGTGCCAGTTGTTTCATTCTCCATACCTACCAATAGTCATGTTACCAGAGGGTCTCTTCCATATGTAACCAAGGTTTGGAAACTTATAACCAAAGTTTTCAATTTGTTTGTCTCATAAACCACTCTGAAATGGCCAGCACAGTATATTTATCTGAATAATTACTGGGGAATTGGCAACACTAATCAGCACTGGAAAAATCATGGCTTTGTTGCTGTATGTGACTGGTTGGAAAGCAAGCACAAGCACTGTGTAGCAAAGACAAATCTTGATTATCTTTGTTTTGTTTGTTTCAGAAGACACAAATATGTAATTTGTTAATTTCTTCGGCTTTTTACAGACAATATCTGTTCCTCAAAAACCTCTTCCAACACATAAGGAGCATTCCCACAGGCAAAATTACCAGGCTGATCTTTAGCATGGAGGTGCCACAAAACACTGTGCAGGGACTGCAGTGGCACAGCCATAGTAATAAAAAAAATGCAGAAACATCTCTGGGTGGTGTTCATAGCCAGTTTAAGACTACCAGCAGCCTGGGGTATACGTATTGGGTTTACGTGGCAAGGTTTTCATAGCAGGGGTGGGGTAGGGCAGTGGGGAGCTGGAGCAGAGCCCAGCAGCTGTCCCATTGTCAGATCAGACCAGAGCCAGGTCCAGGCGACTCCAAAGGGACCTGCTGCTGGCCAGAGCTGAGCCAGTGAGCAATGCTGGTTGGGCCTCTGGAAGAGCAGAGTTAAGAAAGGGGAAAAACAAAAACTGCTGAACAACAGCAGCTGGGAGAGAGGAGTAAGAACCAGCCCTGCAGCCCCCAAGGTCAGTGCGGCAGGAGGGCAGGAGGTGCTCCAGGCAGGCAGCAGCAGTTCCCCTGTGGCCTGTGGAGAAGCCCCCGGTGGAGCAGGTTGTCCCCCTGCAGCCCATGGGTCCCACATGGAGCAGATCTCCATGCTGCAGCCCATGGAGGAGCCCCCGGTGGAGCAGGTGGATGTGGCCTGGCGGAAGCTGTGGCCCATGGAGAGACCCCGCAGGAGCAGGCTGGAGCTGCAGCCCGTGGAGAGGAGCCCACGCAGGAGCAGGGGCCCTGGGGGGAGCTGCCGCCCGTGGGAGACCCGTGTTGGAGCAGTTTGCTCCTGGGGGATGGACCAGGGGTACGGAGCCATGTGGGAGCAGTGCTTGAAGAATCTGCTGCCTGTGGGCAGCCCCTACAGGCTCAGTTCGGGAAGGATGGCATCCTGTGGGAGGGACCCCACATGGAGCAGGGGCAGAGAGGGACCGTGAGGGAGCAGCAGAGATGAAGCATCAGGGACTGACCACATCCCCCATTTCTCATTCCCCTGCCCAACTCGGGGGGGGGGGGGGGGGGCGGTTATGTAGAAGAAGGTGGATGAGGAGGAGGTGTTTTTAGTTTGCTTTTATTTTCTCACTGTTCTAGTCAACTAGTGATAGGCAATTATACTAATCTCCCTATGCCGAGTCTGTTTTGCCCGTGACAATGATTGTTGAGTGATCTTTCTGTCCTTATCTCAGCCCTTGAGCCATTCTATTTTCTCCCCTTTTGCTTCAAATAGGAGGAGTGAGAGAGTGGTTGTGGTAGAGCTCAGCTGCCCAGCTGGGTAAAACCACCATGGGTATTTGCCAGATTGCCTATCTGTGCTGCAGCCTGGGATCACCATACGACCCATGCTGTTAGAAGAAATGCAGATGAGCTGTGCTATCCACTCAGCCACATCAGACGCTTGGCATGGGATTCATGATAAACAACAATTTTGTGATATAATTAGCTGAAAAGTGGTACAAAATACCCACTGGGAGTACTGAAAACAAATGTTGTAGGCATAGTGCATTCATAGTATCTCCAAACCAGCAACAGTCATATGATATTTAAATATGCATTGTACAAAATTCTTCTGGTATTTTGCACTTTTATATGCTCCAGAGCATTTTGCAGGGTTGGAATAATGAGAGTTCTGTGGTTTTGCCTTATTACCTTCTTTTCTGAATGCTGAAGATACTGGAGAATGCCACAGCTGCTTTGGGTTTCCTCTGTCAGTTCAAGGATCATCAGGTGAACATGGGAGATCATCATAAATAGACACAGAGGTTCTTGGTTCCCTACTGAAAACCACATCCTGAATCAGTGGCAAGATTCACAGCTTCAGTGGACTTTGGCCCATGAAAATGGAAGTTGAGAAAGGCGAAGAACAGTATGAGTGCATACCTTTAGCAGAGGCCTGAACCCTTACATGAAATTCAATGCAGTGTTGGTAAATAAGTAGATAAATTAATAAACAAAAGCTGAATTCATATCAGTTCTATTAGTCACCTATTTAAAATAGTTTACCACCTGGATTGCAAACATGGCTTGGTAACCTGATACAGTATATGATGTATGTCAGAAAATAGAAACCAATTGCTTGTCTTCTGTTTAGATTTTATACATTACTGCCCTTTCCAGCCTGCAGGAAGCATTGATGGAAAACAAGCATAATCAAAATCACTTCATGTTGTCATTGATGTTCACATGCATGACAGGAACTCAAGTCCTGTCTAAGCTCTTGAAGTACCATAGAACCAGAAAGAGTAGTTTAAATCTCAAAAGCAAAATCAGTCTAAAATTAACATAGTCAACCTTCCATAAAGTAAAGAAAATACAAGTGAGACAGAAAACAATTGAAAGGTCTGTTAAAAAACTGCCCCCCGGCACTACTGCAGGGTGAGACCTTCCTTTCAGCATCACCATCAGTGCTGTGATACTTGTTCCCACAAACCTAGGATGCACCAACCTTGCACCATCCCTCAGAGCCCCTAGCGAAAGTCCTTCCCCCTGAGTATTTTCTAGAAAACATGGAGAATTAAGTACCTAAATATTATTATTTTAAAAAAATATTAAATATATATATATACAAATCCTTAAGTGCTTGAAGCCATTTTTGAAAAACAGACTTTGCAATGTAAATTATCACAATCTTAAGGATTTAAACAGATTGAAATGCAATGTCTGAACACCTTTAAAACACAGGACTTTGCTCTGTTTCCAGGAAGTCTCAGCACCTCACAGGACTGGACTGCATTTGTCCAAAATAGGACAGTTTTCAAGGTTATCAGTACCCACACATCAAATGTCACGCACATATTTTAGATTTTTTTTTCTAATAGAACTTAATACGTATATTTTTGTTTCCTCAGAGCATGTGGTCCACCCTTTTTCTTTATCTTGATTCTTCCATATTAATAATGAAAAATTAAGAAACTTGAAAATATATTTTATCTTTGTGTTCATTCAGTAATCTGAATTATTGAACTATCTGAACCTGAACTACTTACAATGAGCAAGGAGGGCTTGTCTGTACAAGGGTGCTGAGGAGACCTTAAATTACATTTTTTTACCTTCAACTCCCAACTTGCATTTTCTTTTATCACCAATGCAACCTTATTTGAAACAATGTTCTTCCTCCCCTGATTTCAATGGCCTTGGACTTCGGGTTAATTGCCTGATTACCAGATCCAAACATCTCTGCAAGTGATGGGTGCAAACAATGGCCTTGATACTTTTTGATGGGAGAATTTGTTCAGAAGATAGGTGCAGGAGTAGAAACCCTCTGCACCCACTGTTGCCTCCTACATGGACAGACCAGCTCCTCCCGTTTTTTTTGTTTGTTTGTTTGTTTGTTTTCTGTAGAGCTGAAGCACATTACATACTTCTCTTTCTGGTACCCACCCTGCCTCCAACCACAACCAATTCCATGCAGCTCCCTTGATGCACCCCGAAGAATTAATACATGGGAGGAAGCATCATTTCTATTTATATAAAAATGTCCTGTCCCATTGAAAAAACAAAAACAAACAAAAAATACTTTCACAACCTCAAGGACTGTACTGAGAGAAGCCACCTAAATATTACACAGCTGCTAAAATAGACTGGAGAAAATTTAATGTGGCAACACATTTATTGTAATGACCTGCATATGGCATTCCCAATAAAACATAAGAGGAAAAGAAAGCTAACAAGCATGCAAAGACTGGGGAAGCAACCATACTGCTTTGGGAGTTACTTGTTTAAATTCCTAGCCACCGAGATAAGCAGTTTGGGGGTTGAGAGAACAGCAATTATGGATTCAGCACCACCACATGCTAAGCAGTAGCAGGCAGAATGTGGCGGAGAAAGGAGATGCCTACTTTCCCCACTGGACCCCATGAAATACAGCTCTTTCTTTCCCTGCAAAAAGGTTTTATTGAAGCTGTCAATCTGCTTTAAAATACTGACAGGTGTTACACAAATCAGCAGCTTCTGTTTCTTACTTAGCAAAATGCCAGAGTCTGGTCTAATAGCACAAACTAAAATATATGAAAAATAAAAAAAAAATAATTTAAAAAATATCAAAATAACACAACAGTATGAAAATGTCCTGCACTTTGGGAAGAAAAAAAAAGGGGAGGGGAGGGAGAAGGTTCATGTGCTCTTGGTATTAAGGCACTGGGAGATATATGGCAGCAATTTTAACATAATGGATATAAATACTATGGACATTTTCATTTACAACACCCTGAGCTGGACATGCAGGAGAAATTGCCTTTCACCTCACTCTTGCAAGGTGTTTTACTTCAACAACTGTAACTAGTTAGTAAAATTATGATAACTGTAGACAGATTCTAACATATCCCCTGAAAAATGGCGAAATCTTTTCACAGAGAGGAGGAGCTAGACTGCAGAGATTTTCAGTTGAGGTTCGCACTGTGAAAAAATGTCACCCGGCTATTCTGCTGTGTTGTTTTTACATTTGCATGCTGTTTTCACTGTTAAGTCTGGATATTTTTAGCACTGATAGATAATGACTGATAAAAAACAAACTCATGCAGTGCTGAGAGGACTGACGTACAGTAGCTAAACCAGCACCTGAGAGCTGTTTGGGGTTTAGCCAGCCCCTGTGCACCGGGCAGTCTGTGCGCTGCATAAACATCTGGCACCATGGTACTGTGGGACTCAGGTGCATAACCTGACAGAAGTTAGCATATCCTTACTATAACCACATGATTTCTGTGGTATTATTCACATGCTTTGAAGTCAGCATATTCTTTGATGCCTTGCTGAACTAAAGCCTCAGGACATTGTCACAAGTACCTCTGATCTGTGATTGCAATAAAGCAGGTAGATAGAGGACTCCTCTGCAGCCATTTCTAGCACACAGCACAAATGTTACTGGCTGGAAAACTCCATCCACTCCCTCACCAAGCTCATACATCACATTACCTCAGGGGGAATGGAGGAAATCAGGGAGAAATAAGCAGAAGGAGAATGGAGAAAATCAGGGAGAAATAAGCAGAGCATACACAAGCCAGAATGGCACAGACCATTGTAGCAGGCTCATTCACCAGTAACATTCACATGTACCCAGAGATACCAGAATGTTCAGCTACTGGGTTCAGCTTCACTTCGGGAAGCAGCTCCACGAGGTGGTGCAGCACCATTAGAAATCCACCATGCATGGGCAAGCCAGCACTGTCGTCCCATCACAGTGAGCAGAAGAACATCCTCCTTGGGACACAGCACTGTCCCAGACAGTAGCAAGAGGAGATGTCTACTGACATCTTTATCTGTCCTCCTGAATCACCTTTTTCTGCCAAAGAAATAGCACAGACTCAGACAATAACACTGTGCTCTTAAGGGAAAGTCCTCAAAAATTGGCAGTGTCCTTATCTGAATACACTTAGGCTGAGACCAAGAGAAGCTTTCTATAGAGCACAAAGCTGTTTTCCCACATGGGTTTTAATTTTTCTATGCAAACTTCTTTCACCAGAAAGTGGGTTTTAGTGCCCCCTGTGGTTCATCTGCAATGCTTTAGGTAACAGTTGTTCACATCCTACTTTCCAGTTAAAGAATTTTTAGTAGTAGTAACAATAGCTATAGTAAATGAGTCTGTTCTCCAATTCCGAGAAACCATTCTTACCTGTTTAAAGTCTTTCAGTGAAAAACAGTGGTGGAAGGATTCTTTTGTGTCTTATCTCCTAAAACCAAAGAATATTATGTTCCTGTTACAAAAGCAAATCGTTTTAAAAATATTAAAAATATTTTTCTTAAATGAATGTGTGCCCACTCTAAATTCTAAATGAGAGTGCTCTTACCATATGAATTTGAAGTGCAAAACTTTATCTCCCAAAGTCACATGTATCTCTAACACATAGAAGGAAGACACCTGAGTCTATTTCAGAAAACACTATATTGTATCTTGAACAATATACTAGTGTGAGAGAGACATTAAAGAAAAATACACTCCCAGCTGCTACTCTCATGAGAAACCTTGGGATGGAACTCATTGAAGTTATTGGGCATGGCAGAGGGGCAGGGGGCAGATAAAATTTTGGGCAGAGCACCCTCAACCAGTCCCCTGAACATTTCGGTGTGAGCTGGGACCCTGGAGCTGTTGAGCTCTCTTCTTATTTGGGTTTCTTAGCATTGTATGGCAAGTCTATTGTCAAATCTTGATGCAGAAATCCTGAAAAAAATATTCAAAAATTCATTAAAAATACCAAAGCTGCTAGTGCTGCTCGTGTTCTTAGACTGTGAGAGACTGAAATTATTTATTGCTAAGAAGGTACAGCATAATTCACTCACCTGAGAGGCTGCTAATGTCTTAAAACTCCTGCAGCTTTCCACAGAGACATGGAAATACTGGAGCAAGTACTGCAAGGGGCCACAAATTTTATTAAAGGATGGAAGCATTTGACATATGAGGATATGCTGAGAGAGCTGACACTGTTTGGCCTAGAGAAGGGAAGACTTCAGTTCTCTAACAGGAGGATGGAAAGAAAATGAAGCCAGACACTTCTCAGAGGTGTGTGGCAATAAGATAAGAGGCAATGGAGGCAAACAATAACAAATAATATTTTAACTAGATAAGTCCATAAGTCAAAAACAAACAAACAAAAAAAATCCATCGTGCTGAACGTAAAGCTTCACAAAGCTGACCACTGGATGGAAGTCCAGAACGATGGTAACAAAATGTTTATAAAAAATCTTGCAAAAGTTTTTTTATATTTAATGTTTATATGTCTTAAAAATATGACTCCATGGATGTAACTTTATAAATACACAATAGTGATGTTAAGGTGTAATTGATTCTTTTAGGAACAATTCTTCCTTATCTTCCAAATAACTTTCCTTTATAACCACAGTCAACAACTGTTCAATACTTATCACTGTGTGATGGTTATCAAGGAAATTTTCATCCCAACTATTGAATGGGAAGAGTAGATTTCTGTATTAATACAAATAAAAAAAAAAAAAAAATCCCAGATGAAGTGTCTGAGATATCAATCCAAATGCAATAATCTGTGCTTTATCACTTTAACTTTGACCTAGTGGTCCCTTAAACATACCCTTTCTTTGTCTGTTAAACACTGAGATATACCCCAGTCCAATTCTATCTTACTCCAGTGACATGACGGAAATGAGCTTGAGTATTAGAGAGTGAACAGTAAACAGCAGTAAAATGAAATCAGGCACTATACTCAGTCAGGAAGACCAGTTCAATAATTGGAATGCAAAAAAAGACATTTCCAGGAACACAGAAAAGTATGTTTGCCAAATTTTTCACTTTCTCAAAAAAGTTTTCAATATTTGGGGTATATTTGAACATAGAATAAATTGAACATAAGAAATAATACTTGATTTTTCTTTGTTGTTGTTTCTTTGTTTTGGTTTGATTTGTTGTGTTTTCTTTAGCAATAAGAGGATTGTCACTGTCATTTGTGGACAGCCCCACCTGTCCTTTAATATCCAAAGCGTGAGTAGAGGAAAAAAAAATGTGAATGTTATATTTACAAACAAATTAGGAAAAGTAAAGGTTTTGCACCCTTAAAAAACAGGTTCTTCATTTATATTTCCTCAGTTTATCTCAGGACAAACGTACACTCAGAAACATAGACTGTATTAGCACTAGATACTTCATTCTTTGACAGAAGAAGAAACTTTTGAAATGAAAATCAAAAAATCCCAACAAAAACAAAGTGAACAGAGATTGGTTTAAAGTAGATATAGTTGCATACATAGTCATAGAGAACTAAATTAATTCTGATTTAACACCTTGGCTCTGCACAGTCAGTGCTCTCTGTGTTTCTGTCTCTTCAAAGCTAAGAATACCAATCAGCTTTAATGGCTGAAAAGGATTATTCAGTCTGTTTAATAAAACTGCCTTCAAGACACGTACAGGCTGTGACAAAGTTTTCTAATTAAACTGTTTCATTAAGCATCAGAGCATACCTTTCTAAATCCCAAAGCTGCTAGCTCAGGGCATGATCCTCCTCCTACTGAACTCTAGAGGAGCAGGATCCCCTTATTTACATCTCTCCCTGTTCTGGACATTTTCAGAATCAATAAGTAAAAGTTATTCTATGTCTCAAAAAACATACATTCTCTTTGGAATTCTCTGGGTAAATTACTTATTGATTTTTTCTTGGCAAATACTGCTGATTTTCATAGATCTCAGATTGTTGTGGATTTTTTTTTTTTCTGGCATCTTGTCATGTAATCATAAAAACTTATTTCTGATAATATGGATATGATCCAAATTTATAATGTGTTTGAGTCAATATACACTTAGACTGTCTTAGAACACCAAGATTGTAGGGTTAGTGTAGCTAATGAACAAGCATTATTGCTAGATGCGTATCAATCACTTCAGAATAGCCTAGACAGAGACAAACTGCCTGAGATGAACATATAGCCATAAAGTAACTGGCAGGTCTGGGAGGGAGGAAGGTGAGATTCCTGCTAGTCACATGAGGAAGACCTTTGAATAAGGGAGACTCGAGCCCTCCACCTGCCGTGAAGCTCATCTTGGGCTGTGTGGACCCTGTTGTGGTCCCAGTGCAGTGCCATAACTCCCACCTGCCTTCCCATATCTGCCATCTGCTCATCTGAGTGAGCCATATCTTCAGTCCACATGCTATGACGTCCATGTCAATGAAAGAGGTTTGTTTTAGCCCCCCCCCCCCACCATTAAATTCACTCGCTAAGTCCCTGCTACTTATATCCTTTCATTTTCTCTGTATATAGCTTGAATCACAAGTGTTGAAATGCCATAGAGAAGACTCCACCTACACCCGTCTAACCTCAGCTGAAGCTAGAAGCATAAAAAATTGGATGTATAATATGTCATGGATGTATTAGAAGGAGTCCAGAGGGGGACCACGAGGACGATCAGGGGGCTGGAGCTCCTCTCCTATGAAGAAAGGCTGAGACAGATGGGGATGTTCAGTACAGAGAAGGGAAGGCTCCAAGGAGACCTTATAGCAGCCTTCCAGTACCTAAAGGGGGCCTACAAGAAAGATTAAGAAGGTCTTTTTATCAGGGAGTGTAATGATAGGACAAGGAGTAATGGCTTTAATCTACAAGAGGGTAGGTTTAGATTAGATATAAGGAATAAACTCTTTGCTATGAGTGTGCTGAGGCACTGGCACAGGTTACCCAGAGATGTTGTGGCTGCCCCATCCCTGGAAGTGTTCAAGACCAGGCTGGATGGGGCTTTGGGCAACCTGGTCTAGTGGAAGGTGTCCCTGTCCGTGGCAGGGGCTTATACCCAGATGATCTTTAAGATCCCTTCCAATCCAAACCATTCTATGATTCTATGAAATTTCAGTGGTGTAAGTCAGGAAGTCCCAGGAACACCCAAAATTTAGCTCTTGGGCTCTGGGCAATTCCCCACTTATACATGAACAAACTTTCTGGAAGCAGTTGTCAAGTAGCCACTGTCAGGTCCTCCCTCCACATGTCTCTAACAGAGTCTGTACCCTACACAACTGTGTATCTGTTTGTGAGGATTTTCAGCTGAACTGAGAGGTTATAGTTCTGGATTCAAAATACATACTCTATGTGGTATAAGGTATTATTAGAATTCTCCCATCCAGCTTTGAAAAGCCCAAGCCTTTAGAAAGACTGCCATCAAGCAAGTGTACCAAAGACTTTAAGACTTGGCATGAAATAATTTAGAGAAAATGAAGGTCACAATCTAAAAACCTTGAACACTCTAATTAACCTTCCAGAAGAGTCTCTTTCTCCCTATTTTTAAAATAAATGGGAACAACACACAGGTCAATGGCAATCTCCCTAGTAGGCAGGAATATCTGTGTGACTCAGGGAAGATATTAAGGCTGCAAGTGAGAATATGTAATAGGTCGAAGGAAAGCATTAAGGGAAAGAGACGTCTTCCTGCATCTGTTCATAATCAGCATGACTAAGGAGAACAGGATCTGTTTTATCAGTGTTACATCTTTCCATGACACTGTTCCAAGCTGTGCAAAATTTTAATGTTGCTTAATTCTTTCACTAGGAAAATCCACCAAGTTTTATTTATTTATTTATTTATTTTTCCCCAGGAATGGAAGTTCATGTTTAAGGAGATTTTTTTTTTTTTTTTTAATCTCCCTCATCTAAGAGGGAAAAGAAAATAAAGTATTTTTCCATAACACTATATGTGTTAAGCTGGAGCAAGCATGTGGACACTCCCGATGGACTGCTTTAACTAGAGAGGAGAGATCCAATATATCAGACAAAAACAAGCTGAAGCGACCCATACACTCACGCATATAAATAATATAGACTATGAGATATTTGTGCGAGCACAGAGATTTCTGGAGGGCACTAATATTTTGTTTACATCTAAAAATAAATATAGGTTACTTAAACAGCTGCCTCACAATCCCCAGCTGTTTGTAAATATAAAAAGAAAGTGACATTTGCTTCAAAACAGCTAGTAAATTATATATCTCGAACAAAATCTAGCAACTTTGCTTAGATTTATAGTGCAGTGAAAATTTCAGCCATCTTACAGAACCATACTGCACACTAATAGAAAGTACACTAACTTTCCTGGTAATGACCAGTCTAGAGCCTGAGGTGGGAAGAAAACAGATTTTCCTTCCCTGTGTTTTCCCAGCAGTTGACACCTGTGGCAGGGCAGAGCCACTCCTGAGCTGAGACCTCTCCTAGTGCCCCACATGGCCGCAGCTCTCCCAGTGAGTTGTGCTCACGTCCCCTGTCCTCTGGAGGACCATGGCTGAGGTGGCCCCAGAAGCAGGCTGGAAGGCAGGGACTAACCTCATGAGCCATTTCTGTCACATGCCCTTATCTCCAATCACCCCAGCAAAATCCCACTGAACACCCTGGATGCCATGCTGCTAAGGGGCTTTTTGGAAGGGTCCCACAAAACCTTCCAGACCCCCAACATCCCTTTGGATCTCTCCCAGCCCTAATCCACCACCCTCTTTCAAGGATCTATTCCATCATTATGGTACAGCTTAAATTTTGCCTGTGCTGCTGAGAAACCTTGAAATTACTACTTCTGGGGGTTTTGTTGTTGTTGTCTGGCATTTTGGTTGGGTTTGGTTTTGCTTCTTTTGATTGGTATTCACTTATCTCAAAGGAATATAGTTTGTAGGTTTGCTTTTCATTCCTTGGTCTTATACATATGAGCTTAGGAAGGACTTACACACCTGAACACTGTTTTTGTTTTGTTTTGTTTTGTTTTGTTTATTTTCCAGATTTGTTTTCCAGCAATTGTTATAAATAAAGTAATTAATTAACCTTGTTTGACCATACCTTGGTGATATTAAAACAAATTCATTCTGAGTGAGCTGCTTTTCGTGGTATCTAGATCATTCCCAGGCCTCCTCATTATTTACCATTTCATCGGCCTTCTGTCATCTGTACATTTTATCAGCAATGTTTTTCACTACTTCTAGATAAAGATACAGAATAGCATCTGACTACTCTTAGTCCATGTAGACCTCAGCTACGGGGGCAGGGGGGGTGGAGTCATGGTTAGTGAGAAGGGGCATGATTTAATTACAATGAGCAACTCAGGTTTTGAAGGACCGTGAAGATAATGTAGGCCCAGGGCTGATAACCTTGAGTGATGTTACAACTAGAATATGTGGAACTATGTTCAGAAGGAGAGACGACACTGTTGTACCAATCATACTTGTGCTAGAGACATGTGCACAGAGAGGCTAGACCAATAAGTTGTTGTCGGTGCGTGCTGTAGGGAGTAGCCTATATATATTTTGTTAGAACATGTAATAAAGGAGAACGATTATACTCGCATCGAGGTTGCGTCGTTACTCCGGGTCTGTCTCCCACTCTGACAGGGGGGAGTAAAAAAAAATAATTATTCTCCAGAAACTACATCTTCAGTTGTGTCAGTCACTTTTTAATCCAATTAATGTGAATTTCTCCTATATGATATCACTAATTCTTTCACGGAATGAAATACAGGTTAAGTGCCTTACAAACACCTACTGGACTAAGTATATCACATTGACCACTTCCTTTACCACCCAAATTTGTAATCTCATCATGATTAAACAATTCTTCCTTGGCAAGAGCCTATTTCCATAAACCATGATTTCTGGTGTTTATTCTATTCCAATCCTTTCATTCCGTATTAATTCAATACTGTATTAGATCTTGCATTGTAACCCACAATTGATGTCATGTTAACCAAGCTGGAAATATTCAGATGACATGTGGACTTTGTATATGGATGGTTGCTCTTTTTAAATATTTAACCGTGTTGCAATTTCTGAATCAGTATTAGAGATTTTATCAGCATCTACCAGACACCCTGTAATACTGCAAAACTTTCTTCTGCTAAAGCTACATCAGAACCAGATGTAGCCAGACATGGATCTCTCAATATCTTTAGATTTCATATCATATTGACAGCTCTGTCTGTTCTTTGTACCTTTTTGTATTCCTTTTTAATTATTATTATTTTTATTTCTAATTCTTTGCCACTGTACTGGTATGGACTTTAATCTGGATGTGGTTCGTGTTTTTTTTTTCTGATTTTTTTTCTCTGATTGATGAATTGTGGCATTTTGAAGGATTCCATTCACAGTTTGTTCTTTCTATTTTTAATTTAATGGGAAAAAAATAAAAATTTCATTTTGTGACTGGCTGACTGCCACATGACCACTAAGCCACTCCCTCACTTTCCCTGCTCAGCAAGACAGGGAGAAAAATTGATGAAAATGCTTGTGGGTCAATATGAGGACAGAAAGATTACTTGCCAATTATCAGCATGGGCAAACAGAAAAACTCAGCTTGAGAAGGATGAATTTATTGCCAGTTAATAACAGAGTAGGGTAGTAGGAAACAAACTAAACTAAAAACATCTTCTCCTCACTCCCCTTCTTCCTAGGCTCAACTTCAACCTTGATTCTTCAACTTCCTCCTTCCTGAGCAGTGCAGGGGGATAGAGTCAGCTCATAACACTTCATCTCAGATGCTCCTTCCTCTTCATGCTCATCCCCAGCTCCAGTATGTAGTCCCTCCCATGGGAAACAAACCTTCATGAACTGATTCAGCATGGGTTCGTACCATGGGGTGCAGTCCATTAGGAACTGATGGCTCCAGCATGGTTGATCCCTTCACAGGCTACAGTTCCTGCCAGAACTTGCTCTACATTTGCTATAATCTACCCACAGTCAATGATCTTTAAGCAACCACCAACCTCTGTTTCAGAGATTGATTTACATCACATTGATTTACACCTCACTTCATCACACTGAGGTCCAGCATGTTGTGGAAGGCACAGTAGCTTTTGCATTAGAAAATCATCCTCGATACTTTTAGCTGTGTCAAAACTGCAGGAGATAACCAAATGCCATCCAACTTAAAGACTTTTTTTGTTTGTTTGTTTGTTTGTTTGTTTGTTTGTTTTGGGGGGGGGAATCATTTTGCATTCTTCAGTGCGTCATGTGCTGGTACATCTCAGAGACAGGAAACAGAGCTAGGCTGTCTACAGGTCTGAAGCTAAAAACATCATGATTCTTTCTGTTCCATAATTTGCGGATAGTTTTGTATTTTATTCATTGCATGGTCATTACCTATTTAGACAACCCATCAGATAAATCACTAAAACATAAATAGAGTGGGGAAAAAAGCAGGCTTCTACTGCATTTGGTTGAAAAGAGATTTCTGTAATTCCAAGCTCCACGTGATCTCTTAGTGCATCTATCATCTTTAACCACAGTCTCAGATGTGCTCAGATGTTCCTACCTTGGGCTTGACTGACAGGTCACCACAGCCACCTTGTGAAGCCTTTGAGCCTTTGGAGGCAAAGCACATCTATTCTCAGCACCTTACCTGAGACCTGACAGTAGTAAAAGCTATTGTCAATGAATTTTTGAAAAATGAGGCATGTTTGGGGTTGAGCATGCAAAAGCTTGGCCCATTCTGCAGCTCATCAGCACCTCACCTTCCTAAACACAGTGTTTCAGCCCAAAGTAAGCCAGGCTAACAGCAAGCAAAATGACAACAAAACAAAACAAAGCAAAACAAAACAAGAAAACAGCAAAGCAAAGCAAAACAAGAAAACAAAACAAAATGCAAATTAAGAATTCAGCTCCTGAAGTTCACTCTGAAGTTGTTTGTCCCATTGTAGATGAGATCTTCTGTAGATGTCTTCATATCTTCATATTCTTAGGGGAAAATAAAACCAGTTCTTCCTTAAGATGACAGCTCATTAATGTGTAACAAAATCCCAAACTCTTAATGCAGTGAAAACATACAGAGTCTTTACTGTCCCATCCTGTCTTCTGGTTATGATTCTGGTAAGAACATTTGTGGCAGAGGGTAAGTCCACCTTCCACTAAGTTTGCTAAATTAGGCTGATATCTTGAAAATGGTTGTAAGCTTTTCCCCTTTTCTTCTTTATCTGTAGCTGCAGAGACAGCCCACAAGAATAGATTTCATTTCTGAAGCTGGCCAACAGTAAGTTTTGTCCTGAACTATATTTATTTTTGTGTTTCCAAAAGTTTCTAGTGAGAGTATCAAGTTTAGTTCTTATCAGATAATTACACAGCACTTGCCTCCTGAGGCAATTTTAAATCAATCTCAGGAAAGGCAGTAACTATACACTGTAGATAATTATAGTCCATTAAAGTACCTTAAGATTAGATTCAGAGATCACTAATCACACAAGGTCATAAATGTACTGCACCTTTCTGAGGTGGTGTCTGAATTTTGATGTATAGCCCTTTTGCAGGAAAAAAAAATATTTTCTAGAGTTTTTATTGAGTAAAATGTCAGAGGCAAATAGAAACCTAATTAAAAACATGCTAAATTATTAGCCTAAAAGTGATTTCAATTCTAACCAGTCAGTCACAGAGAGAAAAGCAGAGCATAAAGCAAGACCGTCATTTTAAAGATACTCCTGACAAAACATGTCATATTTTATATTTAAAATAATGTCTCACCAAACGCTTTCCTTACTTCAGGAAAATGGCTTCTTTAATTGCTGTGAGAGATGTGTGAAGTGTGCTTGACAAGTATTTGATTAAATGAAGAAGCTTCCTTGAGAGTCGCACTGATAGTAGATTTTCCATCTAAGTGTTTTCCCTACAGCAAAATATCATTTTTGATCAAAACACATAAAATCCATTAAAAGGATCAAAACAAATATATCTGAAGTCAGATTATCCCAAGCTGAAACACTCCATTCTTTGATCTCATAGAGAATTGCACTCGGGATGTCCCGTCACCATTTTATGTCATTTTTCATGGTTGTTGGTGACCAACAGCAACAGCCATTGGGGTTTTTGCTGTTGCTATTGTTGTGGTGTGCTCTTGTGCCAGTGCCAAGGTCCCAAGTACTGCAATGCCCATAGACTCTTAGTCAGGAGGTCCCTGCCCACAGACTTGTCCAAAGAACAATCTCTGGTGGGCTCAGAGGCAACAGCTTGGACAGCGTTATCAAACCCAAGAAAAGCTACATCTTCAGGCTAGTGAGTTTTATTTCTAAATATAAGCCCTGTGTTTCTAGGAAAAAAAGAAATGACATAGGTCCAGAAGGCTTCCACTGAAGTCACCACATTTGTTGCCATGTCTTTTTTCTCATTTGATGGCTTATGCAATACATTTCATCCTTATCATTTTTGTATGGGAATCCTGTCTGAGATCTTCCATTGCAGCCTCACCTGGATGCTCTTGCACCTGGTCCAAACCCTCCTGCCACCAGCCCATTCAGGTTATGCACAAAGCACTCTCAGTCACCCTCAGTTTGGAACTTGCAACTTCAGTTTACATAAAAGGACCGTGTACCTGTCAGACTTGGTAGCAACAATGCTTTTAATGAGCAATTTATAAGGAGCATTGGCCACAGTATCATGGTAGAGATGTCCACATACACTCCCTGCCTTTGGAGGTCAAATAAATATACTCGTGTTTGTTGTTAGCTATTTATCAGGTCACTGTAAAAGGGCATAGGTACACCATAACTGAAAGATTTCAACGCTTAAGCAGTTTTAGCCCTGCGTTGCAGCAGCAAATCTCCAGAAGTATTTCAGAGGTGCCAGCCTCTATAGGGAACATCTGCTGACAGCCAGCAGCTGAATGCAAACTGTCTGACCTCCCGAAGACCACCAAAGGTGGGAGCTTTCTGATTCACACTTTCATCTGTCCAAAATTCAAAGATGGAAGGTATAAGACAATGGGAAAGTAAAGATTTATCCTACAGTCAAAACCAAATCTTGATCTGGTGTAATTGTAACACACCATTGCTAATCCTGCAACTATGTGGGGAGTGGCTCCTCAGACGTTCACAGGGAGCAGACCGCAGCTCAGATGGGACATCATAAAACGGTAGCAGGCATGGATTACTGTCAGACCAAGTCAAAACAAAATGTTTCAACAATTTCCAGCTAATATCTTAAGGCCCTGCTCATTCCACAAACATTTTAAACCTTTTGATCCAATACAAAATGAAAACATTTTTTTTTTTTTTTTAAAAGGAATTTGCCTTGGGACAGCCATCCAGTTTTGCTTTGGCCCCATATACTAGCATCACAGAAATTGTGAATTGCTTCCATACAGCATGAAATGCTTCATTAGTGTCATATACCTGGACTAAGTTGCCCTTTACTGGGGACTTTCCAGACCTGCTCAGGCTCATCTTGGCCTATATTATCAAAGCATCTCAAGATTTCAGTAGGCTGTTGCTGCTATTTCTGATTCTGCAGTCTAAAGTTTTATACTGGTTCTTGAGGAGCCATCACATGCTTTTTCCAAGGCCCCAGCTTTCTAGATGAGTTATATTTCAGGTTATCCCTTCTGTAATATTTCATGGCAAAACAACAGTATAGGTTTACAAAGGCTCCTACAATGTTTTAGAAACTTGTCCACATCAAGACCAAAAACGAATAATTATATATAAAAAAAAAAACTACATATATTTGCCATCCTTGCCCAAACTGCCACATTCTTTGAGACAAAGAGAGATTCTCTGAAATATTTCAAATTCCTTTTGTTTGAAACAAAATATCTAACTTCCTCATAATGCCAGAAAACTTCTTCTGAGTTTGGATACTCCCTCAGAAAGAAACTGTCTTCAGAGACATTGAGGCAGGTTCTTTTTTTTATCTATCCTGTGCATCCAGATCTGAGTCTTTAGGAGTTTGCCTATGGTCCACCACAGTAATATTTGTCTCACCCAACAGCAGGCAATTCATCAGAGCAAATCACCCACACCTACAGAGCAGAGAAACAGGCACTCTTAGACAGTACTCATCTAATTTTCTTAGATAGGACATTAATTTGTGATACAGTAGCTTTCTAACCTCATTCAGAATCTGTGAAATGTACGTACAGAAATAACAAACTGTTATTCCCAAAACTGTTCAAAACCGTTGACTTCTTTTGCACACAGAGAATTGGCTCATTAATTTTGGGTTGCACATAATTAAAAGACACTAAAAAGCCTGAAATGGCATGGCTTTCCTTATTCCTACAGTGAGACAGCTAATGCAGAGAATGTGGCAGCACTTTCATTGAAAATAACTGTTTTTGATGGCTGGAATGAATTGTTTATAAACATGTTGTACGTTCAATAACTTGGTCATGCAAGGGTCAGAAATCAGAAATCTTCAGTGCATGTTGGAGAATATTTATGTGCAAGATCACAAACTAGCATTTCAAAATAATGAAAAAAATATCTTTTCTTATATTTTATTCCAATTCCACAATTCACCCACACACTTAACATTGCAAACATGAGCAGCTCTACTCATAAGCAAAACTACTCAACAGTATGCTCAGATTTGCAGGCAAGTCATTATAGGGCTGGGAGCTTAGTTACTAGAATTTCAAGAAAGGAACACAGAAGTTATTTTATTTTGTCTTGTTTTGTTTTATTTTATTTTATTTTACTTTATTTATTTTATTTTTTAAGATCTCAATGTCCTCAGAAATTACTAGCTGCTTTAACTTCCATAATTGGGCTTTAGGATACTCATCAGGAATATATTATTAATTATGACTATTATAAATGTTACATGGTAGTGACTGAAGTCCCTTGGTGAGATCAGGGTTGCATTGTGTTTGCTCTGTACATTTTAGTAAGTAAAAATCCCATTCCCTAAAACATTTGCATTCTTTGAGAGATGAAGCAGATGAAAGTTAGAATAGAAATAGGCACAATTAAGTAATAAGTCTGTGAGTAAATAGGAGGTTTGTGATAAAATCAAGAGTAGAATTGAAGTCTCTCACATCATAGGTTAGTGCCTTATACACAAAATCATTACATTCTAATTAAAAATCTTTGTCAGTGGTAATTGAATGTAGCATAAATCTGGGATTAGTCTGGTTGCTATGAGAATGCTATTTAAAAGTAATATTCTGAAGAAAATTTTAAGCACAAGGAGGAAAGTCTCCTGAGAACAAAATTTATCATGGAACACATCACCATTTGCTGAACATTAAAGAAATTAGCACAGTGATATGAATGAGGCTCCAATGGAGTGAATAGGAAGCCTCATACTGAAAGCTGCTGTCTCAAGCTCTCTGCAGACCTAGGCAGAAGTGGCTTTTACATTGCATTTATTACATTACATCGCATACGTACATGAGTAACATTTAGAGGGTTTCCTCTGCAACACTTTAACTATGTATTTGCAAACTACAGTCAAGATCTGAGGGATCAACAAAGTCCATCACTTCAGAAACCATCACATTGGAGTAACATCCATATCGATACAGATCCATGAACAAATACATTCATCCATTCATGTGACAATGCAACTCAAATGGAAAACAATACACTTTTTATTACTAATTACCCATTTGCCATCCTCCTGTTTTAAGTAATGTGGGATAGGAGGTAGCACATAGCTTGGGAATGACCCATGCCACTGAATAAAACACAGAAAACCACCAAATATACTTTGCAGAAAAAAAAAAAAAAAGAAAAAAGAAAAAAAAAGGAAAAAAAAAAAGCTGTATGTTGAAAAAGAGGCAGAAAGAGTAAGGGCAGATCTTAGAGGAATGCAGTGTGTAGGCACAGCACTACACTGCAATGTGCAATGATGCAGGAACCAGAGTGAGATGAGTACAGTAAGACCTCAGAGACTCTGGACAAAATCCAACCCAGCTTCAGCTGTCCTTTATTTAGAAGTAGCTAAGAAAGAAACTGAGGACAGAAATAAAACCCAGGCATCCTCTCATGCCTCTACTCAGGAGTGGAGAAGAAATTCTGTCTGCGACACTGGAAGAAATATATATATATGCATATATATATAAATGATATATATACATGCAGAAAATGGCTATACACCATAACAATTTATCCAGATGTTCAGTGTTCAATTTCCTACTCTGCATAAGAGAAATTAAATAGATCTCTTTAACATGGAGAAAAAAAAAAACAAGGAGATTACTGGGCACAAAGAGAGAGGAAACAAGATGGAGCTTTGCAATGTAGTGACTTACAGATTCATGTGAGTCCTGGTTCTTGTCCTTGTGCCAAAGGCTATTTAGGTATTTCAGCTAACTACTGTATAATTTGAAAGGGTTTTACAGGGAAGAAGTGCAAGTTCTTCTCTGCGTCTGTCTTAGACACAGCCAGGGGAGACAATACTACACAGTCCTGCAGACTTTTCATGTTTCTATAATCAAATCCATGTTTGCTGAGGCTGCACTAAAGGAGGTTCACTAGCCTTGCTTCTTGCTTGCCTGCAGAAAGGCAAACAACAATCTAACACCATGGGAAGATAACAGTATTTATCATGGACACCTTTCATTTCAAACTGCATTTATTTCCTGCAGAGGGTTATACAATTTCCATTTTCATAATATTTCATTTAAATACATCTCATGTAATGGAATCTTGGTATTTTAATATCACATCACTGGTAAATGAAACTTTCATCTCATCTCATTCAGTAAGAACAATGTTTGCTTTTGGCCTAGAGCAGAGAATAGTGATTGAAACACTTGGGAATTCATTTCAAAGCACTTTGGAATGCATTATCATGGCCACATCCTCTTCTCCAGAAAACACCCACAAACAATTCCAGTCCATAGGGTGCAGTTTTTGAAAGCATGCAATTGTCAGAAACTAAATGTGTGCCTAAAGGAATGAATAATTAGGAATACAGCCGGCAAATTGGCACAAATGGTGAACATGAATAACAGTTGTCTCAACAAGCATTTACAATTTCATATTGTCAGAGGCAAAGATGAACACAGGGCCAGTTTTCAAAGTTTTAATTCACTTTGATTGGATCATTCATACAGTACTTGATCCACCTTAATTCCATGAGCAGCAATATTTCTCTTTGTACAACACAGTGGCAGAATCATCATTAAAAACTAAGATGGCCAAGAGAACAAAGAATGAAAGGGAGAAGGTACAGTCAGAAGCTGGGAAAATGTATTTCATATTGCATCAAACTGAAGGAAAAGGAAGAGGACATTAGTTAATGATCAGGATAAACTTTTCTATGCTGAAGAATTCACAAAAGGTAGTTACTCCACTTTAGAGATAAGAAAGATCATATCTAAATCATGATCCAGGAATTCCTCAATCTGAACAGCTCTCAAGGATTTGTGATCAGGGCAGTGAAGTCTTCCCATTTTTGCATTACATGAAAAATATTTCTTTGCAAAGATCCATTATCCCTGTTAAGAAAAAAAAAAAAAAGAAAAAACAAAAACAACAACAAAAAAAAAAAACACACTAGAAATAGAATATCCAGGCTCGTTTTACCTCCATCCATCACCCAGAAGTGTTCACCAAGCCTTCATCACTTGAAAACTTGAGAAGTTCACCGTTGAGCCTTCCCTTTTATCCAAACTAAGATGAAGCATTTCCTTCTTTGGAAGCCAAGTGAAGGAAATTGCTAGCATAATATTTCTTCTGCTTGAATACATCTTCAGGGTGCCCTGTTTTTACTGCTTAAGTACACATAGTTATGTTGCAGTGGAGTATGAGTTTTGAGGAATAAAAACAAAGAAATTAGTTGGAACAAGACATGAGTTCCAGTAGCACATCAGCTGAACAGGTTTAGCCTTGAAAAACAGGTAACAGAGAGAATCTAATCCCATTCCGTAAGCACCAAAGAAACCTTATAAATTCATCCAAGAGCTGTGATGAAACTAGAGAAAAGAATCCCTGACCAGCTAAACAAAATGGGCAATTAATAAGCACAGCTTCTTTACTGCAGAAGTGCAGGATAGCTGCACTGACAGCTACCAGTATCTTCAATGTCTAGAAATGATTGACAGGCCAAAATTCATTGAGAATCATAATGAAGTAGCTAAAAAAACTCTTGATGCTCAACTACAATAGAAGCCACCAACATGAGTATTATATATAAAGGATAAAGCAATATGTGGTGATTTTTTCTCAAACTAACACTCTCTTCTTAAAAAAATCTCATAGTCTTCAAAAAGATCATACAAAAAAAATTGTTTGAAAATTTTGGTCATTTCTTTCCAGTTTGTCTCAGTTCAGTAACACTTAACTATGCTAGAAAAGTTCTGTTTTCGATACTATAAGGCATTTTCTCACGAACACTCAGAATTTAAAGGATTTGACCATTGAGTTTTGGGGTTTGTTGATAATAATTTAGATTTTTTTTTTTTTAGGACAAAATAAAACTTTGACCAGTTTAGCAGTACATTATATAAGATACTACTTAAATAAATATCCAAATGCTGTTGATATTTCCCTTGTGAAAATAAATACTTCTTTTTCTAATCTGTTGAAAGCCTCTTTAAAAAAGATTAATGAGAAATAATATATGAATATCTGTATACATATAAAAAGGAGAAGTGTTTCAGAACAGGCAAAGGTTGTAAACACACAAACTCTTATAGATGACTGGGGCAGTGTAAATATTATACTGTCCCCAGTTTTTTATTCCTCCACTCTTTCCAGATTACTACCCAATATAATGGGCTCTATGAGAGCTCCTAGTGTCTCTATAGCAAAGATATCCCAGATGGTTTAAGCCATCTTCAGAAGTGACTGTCCACCAAGCCAGAGCAGGAGCCCTCAGAAGGGCTGCTGACACAGATCAGCCTCAAAGGGAGGGAGATCTAATAGAAGGTCAGAAAAGAAGGTGGAAGACAATCATGTTCTACACTTGTACAGTAATTTGCAAAGAGATAACCTGTCTACTGTAAAGATCATAGGGAACTGTCTCAGTGTAAGTACTCAGCACTTTATAGAAAGGGGGACTTTGCACATACCTTATAGCAGGCACTTAAAGGTTGCTCATCAAAAATAGATACTGGCTTGCAGGACAGTCCAGAAATTTGCTGCTCTCACAGCATATTTCCAACTTTAAGCCCATGTGTCTCGATATCCTTTTATTCAACAGGCTCTTTATATGCCATACGTTCCTGTCTTCAGATGAGCCTTGAACTTCTGCCACACCTACCACCATCTTTGGAAGATTGACTAAACAAAAGAGCAGAAAACATGGTAAGCCAGTTTACTTTCTTGTGTATAATTATAACAATTGTGATAACAACTCTCTACGATGTACATTTTTTAAGGGAATCAGATTAATTTTTAAAATAAAATATTATACAATAAGCTTACAAAAAAGTAGTGACTTAAAGGAGGGAGGATATCTCATACAAATAAGCTAGATATACATTAAAAATACTCCTCTCTTGATCTCTGATCCCAGAGATTCCCTTTACCATATAACCTAAGGAATGTATGATGAATACAGTTAAAAAGAATATTATTGCTTTTCAAATATTTAAAATAAGTTACACAAACAATAGTCTTAAAATGAAATTTGGATGTGAAATACATGGAGGAGATTGGTTTGTTTATTTTTTTTCTGGAAACTTCACGTCTGCATTGGAGAAAACCTGCATTTAGTACAGTATTATATTTAGTTCAGAAACAATGCAGTCTATAGCCTTTTCCTCTTTCACTGTAGAAAATTCTGTGATCAAATTCCAAAGAATGCAATTGTCGTAGCCATGAGTGGAAATGGTTCAGAAACCAGAGTGAATCCTGCAAAAAAAAAACACATTGGCTATCAAAATAGCAGCCCATAGGAAGAAGCCAATGCAAAGACAAGAATTGCCTGCTGGTTTTCATGCAGTTTGCTGTAATAGCTATTGTAGGGTACGTAGCATCATTATTGTATCCATCCCAGAATACATTAGTTAAATTTAGAGTGTTGTTAGATTTTTGTTTTAAGTAACCTATTCTGTATGAAACACATCCAAATATAGGAGGGTTGGATGGAGATTGGAAGATTCACATCCAAAGGCTCATGTACATCAAGGTTAGATACTTTTTGTGAATTTAATTCACAAAAGAGAGTTGAGACCCTTTTGTGAACAGACTCTTGTCCTTAGCTAAAAATTCCGCAGAAGCAGCCATCCTTTGGCATATTCTCACTCTTCTTATCTTTTTATAGTTTTCTCCTGAAATGAAAGGTCAAATAATATTTTTTCAATCATTAAAGAACAACAAAAAAATTAACCTGGTTTTCCTTTTACTGGAAACTGCCATAATTATATACACTAGGTTGCAGTCATGGTCTTCAAATTTGCTTCCTTATATTTTGCATGTATACATATTTCTTAATTCCTCCATTCCTGCAGTCCATGAGATTATCTGTCTCTCTGCTATCCTTACAGAGAAAGGGTTCCAGCAGCAGCAGTTGAAAAGGAGGATATTGATAACATTGAAATTATATGAAAAATGTGAAAACATTAATCAGGTAGCAAAATAAAAAAAGCCTTTTTAAAGCAAACTTTTAAGACATGCAGGGCAAGCTTGGCTCATAATTTTTCAATATTTCATGAACACAATACTAAGTCCTTTCACATAAATGACAAAGAAAGAATCTCCCTGTGGATAAAAATTTTGGTTTGGGGTGGGGTTGGTTTGTTTCTTTATTTTATGGAATCACAGAAGAATGACGAATCGTTTCCAAAGGAAGAATTTCTGTTTGGAAAAAGAAAGGTTCAGATTAGTCTATTGGTCTTCATGAATGTAGGATTTAATAAATTCCTCTATGAAGTCCTCTATATACTCTTCCAAGAAACAATGCAATAAGTCACTTGATTCATCAATGGAGGGATTTAATTACAACATAAATCATATTTGGCTGTCTTATCTTCAGCATATTAGCTTTCAAACTAAATCCTCCATGGTACAATGACTTAGCTTTGTACTGATTCCTTCAGGTGAAGAGCTGGGCCAATAGTTTGGCCCAATAATTTTCTAGGTTTTGCTAGTATTCTCTTACTGTATCAAATTTATCCCTATGTTTTTTTTCTGAAATGGTCTAACAGAAATGAATGAATGAATCTCCATTGTTGCTGTTGTTTCTCATCATCAACTTTAGACTAACAATGTCCATAGGACAGCATAATATCCTTGTTCTTTCACTTTTCTCCTTTCTCTTAATGTGGAATGGTAGCTATGTTTTGTTCTTATACATATTTGTCTGATAAAATAAACTGAATAAAATTTGCATGGGAAATGTTATGGTAAAATCCAACCCAAGAGAAAGACAAATATTTGAAGGCAAATAAGGCAAATTTGAAGGCAAATAATAATGTTTTCTTAGACTCCTGCTACTCCACCATATAATTCATTACAGAATGAATCAGAACTATATTTGTCCTTACTAAATTAGCCCTCAACAGAATAAATTGAACAGAAGAAGATAGCCTGGATGACCCAGCTGTCTCAAAAGAATGACCTGATAGAAAATATTTTAAATCACTGGTGGTACCATGGCAGCCTGTGAGCAACATAAAGGAAGTGATCTTGGAAGCAGATGACAAGCAGGAAGGCAACAGCCACCCAACCCACAACACCACCAATCGAAGGTGTCTGCCTTGGTCTTCCCAGATTTTCTGCATCCCTGCCTTGGGTACATTAGGTCCCTATTGCTCCAAAATTGAAGAGCTGATTGTATAACCATGTTACTGAATTGATCCAAATCCTAAACTGTCAACACCGCGTGATTGGGTTAAGGAGATATATTTTCTAAGCATAAAGAAGTTGTCCATCCAGTCCTAAGATTTTTCAGACACTATTAAGCCACTGCTTATGTGACTGGTTCTGTCTACAAATATAGGACATGGATAGGTATCTCATGTTTTTATAGGGATAAACAGTTTGTAGATTTTCCATCCTTGGATATATAGAGAGAGCAAATGAGCAAAACTCTGAGAAAGCTAGAATGACTCCAAAAATTAGGTGTGCTCTGAGTGAAGGAAGGAACAGAGGACCTCTTGGGTTCCCTTCCAACCTAAAAGGTTGTAAGGACTCCTATGGAAATAGACTCCTATGGAAATAGAATAGAAATAGAATTAGAATGCTGCAAAATTATGTGCTCTTTGAATTAAAAAATTGAGCTTTACTACATGAAAAAATTCCATTTTTCATGTAGGCCACAAATCATACTTCTGTCTAAGATAGTTGATGACAAATTCCCACTCAAAGTAAAATTCGTTTTCCATTCTTCTGTAAAGCAGTAGGAATTTATTATAAAATGCTTGAAACCATGTATTTAAAACCAACTTACACATATGTTTGAAAAGAACGTGTCCTGATATCGAGTGATATAAAGGCTTTGTGTGGTTGGTTTTGGTTTTGGGGGGAAGGGGCAGGGAGGTGATCACAATACTGGATTTTAAAGTACTGTCCATTTTAAAATACAATACAAGCCTAAGATGGAAGGCTACTTAAGGATGAAAAAGTCGGGCATAGTGTGAAAATCTTAAGGCCTATGGGTCAGTGAAGCACAACTATGTAATGTCTCACTGTGAAGGACAATCTCTCTTCTACTCATGAGGGCCTCTAAGCTCTATCATTGTGTAAACAGCAAACCCTCAGGAAGACAACTGACTGCACAAATGACATTTGCTGGATTGAGACTGACATATTTTAGTGCTTGGATAAACCTCCCCCAAAGCCCCATCACATCATTAAACTAAAGGTCGCCATGTTTACAAGTATTGGTTCAGTAACATGATTAACATGCTTACATAAAGCAATTGTATTTTATTGTTATTTTCTGGGACTTACACTTGCATGAAATTCACACACTGTTTGTGGAAAAATGCTGTGGGATATTTTTCAATTCTCAGAAATAATGTTCCACCTGGAGTGAAGAAAATAACCTGAACCCTTCAAGTTACTATCTTTTCTCTGAGTTATTGAATATTTTATAAGAGTTCCATAACAAGGTTGTTGTAAATGTTTATGCATAAAGAATGATGATATTGATTTAGTTCCCATAGTTATAAAATATAAACCAACTACCAAAGAACAACTATTCCCAATTTTCAGTTGTTGTATTTTGTATTCCATTTCATGTTCACAGACTGGTACAACACATCTATTTATGTTGTTGGCAAAAATCTTTGCTGTATCATGGGACTTCATTATGGGTGTTTCTAGGGTACCATATATATGAACCTTTCCCCTGGATTTGTAATTCATCAACAAAATATGAGTGATGAGTTTAAAAATGATTTGTACATATTTTGAATTTCCTATATGTATCATTATTTATCACTTACATATGAGGACTAACCTGCACACAGGCAGATTATCCCACAGGCTTAAACTGAGTCTTTTTGCCATGTATTTGCTGCATTTCAAAATGAAAACTTTTTAAAAGTACTGAAAGAACATATAGATTCCATTTCAAAAATAAAAAAATTAGAGCTCACATGTTCACCTAATTGGATAAATTAATTCCTGGGGAAGTAAGTAAAATTACTTTATATACCCAATTTTCTTGTTGTACCAGCCAACCTATTTTAAGTGCATAATATGCAATTCACACATTCATTTCATCTAGCCAATGAAGTGGGGTTTGGCAGCCCTATCCATTCTGTATCCTAGCTGTCCATGGATTCTTCTGGGGAAAAGAATAGGACATGTAAGGAAAGATACAGCAGGATGGACTTCCCAGGAGATGCCACCACATCCTGCCCCATTACCTACAAGAACAGAAAACTCCTCCCAGAGTTTCCCAGAAATGTTACCCTGTTTTCCTCATTCTCTCTTCACAAATGCAGATTTCCCCTGCCTTTTTTCATCTCTTCTGAGTACCTACTCAATATGAGACAATGAGCTCAGGGACTCAGGTGAATTTAGAATTAGATGGATGCATGACTGGAGAAGAGATATTAAATCCCTTCTTTCCACCTTGTGATCCACCAGTTCCAGCAATACTTCTTATTTCACCCAAATCCTCACTGAAATCTGTTTTTTCCCCCCTAAACCTTCCTGTCTCTTCCCCTCAAATCTCAGCATCCCTCTTCAATGGCTTGTTTTACTGCTCCAGCAAAATTGATTTTTGTCTGCATAAAGATGGCTTCTCATCTTGGGGTCATTAGTACTAGCTGATCAAAAAAAATAAAAATAAAATAATAATAATTATAAATAGATAAATAAATAAATAAATAATATGTTGAAAGCTCCTTTGACTTTGGAAGTCCAAATTCTGTCTTGTGATCATATGCCTACAGCTCTACAATATACAAAGGCAAAAGAACAACTCCTACATGACTAGACCTGTAAGTAGGAAAAGACTTTTTTAAAGATCTTTTTTAACTTCCACAATTAATGTAATTGCAAGAATATTCATAATCCTCAATCATTTTAACTAGCAACTCCCATCAATTAATTCTACATCACTGTAATCTGTTAATTATTTCAGTAAAAATTGTTTAAAAAACACTGATCACAGAAAGAAAAGTAAAACCAACTCATACAAACCTATCACAGAAGCATTTTCATGATGAGTAAAAACTGAAGACATAGAATATAAAGTTAATACAACCCAAATAATTGGGTCATCTCTTATCTATGATGAAATGAGAATGCTACTTTCCTGAAGATGGAGAATGGATCAAAAGCAAAATTAATACCAGAAGGGCAAAAATAAGTTACTCAAAGTCTGAATATTGAATTTTCTTTGGCTTAAACAATGTTTAATTTCAGTTTTATTCTAATATTAAAAAAAAAAATGAGCATAAAACTGTACCTTTTTAGCAAAGAAAAAAATGGCAGCTAATATTAAGCTATCAACTTGTAGTCACTTGTCCTATACAACATACACAAAATCTATGAAATAAGATGAGTGCTCAAACATTTCAGCAGAACTGAAGCCAGTTTACAGAAACTGAGGATCTGGACTGTCAGATGAAAAAAGAAAGGAAAAAGAAAGGGAGTGTCAGTTTCTCTTTGTGTGTGTGTGTGCATGTGTGTATGCGTGTGTGTAAGTTAACATCTCAGTTTGGCTTTTGTGTACATTTTAAAAGAGGAGGGATGGAAAATCATGTCAGGTATATTATGCTTTTTTTGCTGAAAAGCATTGGAATCTAAAATTTCCATGCCCCAACTTGCCAAAAATGTCAGAAAACTGTCAGGTTTTACATCTGCCTAAGAACAAAATAGTAATAACACAGTTTCTGCAAGAGCTCTGATTTTCACCTGACATGCTGATAAGACAGACTGAGCAAAAATTAGACAGGTCTGGAAATGACAAGGGAACAGCAAACTCCAGCACTCATCTAGGTTTTCAACAATCTAAATCCCTTCTGCATAGTTATTAAGATGATGATTTAATTAATAGGATCACAATACATTCAAAACTATACTTATGAAAAACTCCTGCCCATTCTGTTTATCCAGGTGTTCTTAGGATTCCTGAAATAACTAAATTGTCATTGTGTTTTGCTTTTTTGTTGTTGTTGTCATTTGTTAAGGTTTTTTTATTATATTACTGTTCTAATGCTTTTCATCGTAATGTTTTAATTTATGTTTAATGTATTTTGAAAATCATTGAAGTATGATGACAAGCTTCTGCTTTAGCATAATTTTACTTACAGGGGAAAAAAATGAAAAATAAAAATAAAACCAAATCAATATGGATCAATATGGGTCAGGCTTTTGAATTTAATACATCTGAGGAATCCCTCTTCTAGGGTTTTTCACAGATCACTAGCCAGATCATAGAATCATAGAATATCCCAAGTTGGAAGGGACCCACAAGGATCATCAAGTCCAATTCCTAGAATGTAAATGTAGATGTACTCCTGGAATGAGATGTAGAACTACTGAACTATGTTCAGTAACAGAGTTGTCTTAGAAGTTGATTCTGGCAATTATTTTAGCAGTGACTGTAGCTCTCCTAAAGTTCATGGACCTGAATCATCTTAGACCTTTTGATTGTACACTTCCATGTCATTAACATAATTCTCAAGAGAATTCTTTGTCATGTGAACAATGCTGTTTCCACCCAGTTGTATGTTCTCACCAGTAATGAGTGTGTTAATGAGCCCACATGAAAGTATGAACTCCCTCAAGGACCTCTCCAACCTCTGTCTTGGATCTGTCACTTGCCTCAAGATGTACAGCAAAATTTAGACACATTTCAGAATTGTGGGTCTCCACAATCCCCTTCTATAATTTTCATTCTGATGATTACGTACTGTTAAATAGAAGGTAAAATATGAATTTTAGTAGAGCTATTTTTGGCAAAATTGCTCTGCAAAGACAGAGAAAAATAATAGCCATTTGATAGTCTGTGACTCATTTTAAAGTTTATACCCTGAGGACAGGATGAGAAAATCTTTCCCTAGCTAGGTTATGTCTTATCTGGATGAGACAGGATGCTTTACAACACCTGGTGAGCAGCGTGCTGAGAAGTGGTACATGCCTGGGCTATAGATGAGAGAGGCAAAAAGCATAAGTGTCAGAGGTGCTCAAACTGCAGGCAGTTTAGGATCCAGATTTATGCTCCAAACTTCCCCAAGGGAACATCCTGGAACAATGTTGTTCCTGAACAAATCTCTGATGACATAAATACTCCCCAAACACCTGCAGTTCTGCCTTTGTGC
>CM021704.1:14166908-14239737 GCA_011074415.1 Stictonetta naevosa
GTAGCTGCATCCACATGGGTAGGCACCATATTCCCACCTTAGCTCAGTTTAACTCCCACGTGCTTCAGATAACTAATGCAACCTGTCATGTCTAGAGCACACGAGCACACCCAGACCTCAGGCAGGACTGAACATTTTTCTAAGTATAGGAAATCCCTCTTCCCCACGACTTTTTGCCTATAAGTGCAAAATGGAAATATAGGATGGTAACACAGAGGGTGTCTGCCATGGTGTACATGCTTGTACGGCCTCCTCTTCTTCCTTAAAACTGAAGCCAACAGTTGTGCAGTATGGTAGGCCACTCCTCTTGTATTAAAGGCTGTGCAAGATTGATGGCATTATATGGGACTGTAAGATTTATGGGGCTAAGCAGAAGCGGAGTACATGACCTTCCAACCATTTACTTGGAAGGGGTGCAACGAGGCAAAGGTTTCTGTCTCTGCTCTCACAACAGAGCACATTGTACAAAATAACAGTTTTATTAAAAAAGAATAATAAACCTGCCACCTTCCCTTTCCTACTCAGGCAAATTGCAAGCCATTGAAGAGGAATGTTGAACGGTGTTTTCTTCAGCATGTACTGATAATTGGTTAAATATGAAGGAGCTAAAACTCTTCAGAGAAGGTTTTCTCTTTCTCTGATTTTGATTTTGAAGGGTAAATTAAAAGTCAAGATTCACATCTAGCAGCACAACAAACATTTTGGTGCAAGCATCGCTTGGAAAGATTCTCAGTGGGTTACAGCACACAAGATTTGCCTTTCAGATGAGGTGTTTGTGGTTGGTAGAATATATCCTTTAATAGATTTAGAAACATTGCTTCAATTATTTGTCAGTCATGATTAGCACTGACACAACCATGCAATCAACAAGCTAACAAGTGCATCATCTTCAGTACTATATTATACTAAAACTATTTCAGCAATATAAATAATGCCTTGCCTGAATACCTTCAGTAAAGAAAGGGTAAATTAGTCAAACTTACATTGTTATGTATTATGGACTGCATTCAACCATGTTCATTTATAAAATTCACTCATGTTACTTCTATTATCATCAGAATTAAGTTCATGTTCAGTAAAAGCATCTAACCTCTCCAGTGAAGTAACTGAAGGGTAAAAAACATTTTTATTCTAATCTGAGGCCTTGACTGTGGTTATAACAGTCCATTAAATCAATTTGGTGCCAGGAATGACTTGTACTTAATGTTATGCAGAAGCCTGTCTGAATGGCAGAAAAAGCTTCACTTTTTGTGTGAATCCTTATCACTTGAGCTGAGTGCTTTGGTCACCTGTACAATAAATGGTAAAAATGAATTACTGAAGATACCAACCTCTTAACTCTAACCACACAATATTTTCAGATAAAAATTAAATGAGAAAATAAGTAATAGGATAGCATTGTGACCAAAGAGAAATCAGACTGTTACTCTCTATTCACACAGAGACATTAAGAAAAGCAACAAGGCCAGGTGGGCTTTCATTGGCCATAAGAATAGCAGGAAACTAAAATTCACACAGTGATAGAACTCAAGGCTGGTGGCAACACAAGGACAGTATTATATGCTAATAAATTGTCAGGGTAACAAATTACATCATTTCCCAATAGAAATGATTACAGAGAGCACTGGCATTACAGTCCTCTTGAGCTTAATGGTAAGAGCTAGGCAAAGTTAGGAGAGCAGTAGGTGCACTAAGTGTACGCACCAGTGATCCAGTAACAGCACTGGTACTGGGCTTTCTTGGATTTAAGAAACACCGCAAACTTAAGTGCTGACCAAGATCATCACCACAAATTTGGATCCTGGGTCCCCAAGCATAAATCTGGGGTTTCCAGAACAAAAACAATCAAATAAACAAACAAACAAAAAGAGATTTTTGGTCATTGTACAGTGACTTTGCATTGCAAAAACAGCAAATTCGACCTTGGAGCAGACACAGGTTGCTGATAACTCCTGTCCTGAGCACCCACCAGATCCTGTGCCATGAACAGTATTACAGACAGCCATCTACAGCATACAAGGCATTTTATAACCAATTTGTGACACTAAGCCATTAGCTTTATCTGAGTTAAAGCATGGTGATTGCACATCTTCAGTGTACATCACACAGATTCCCCACCATCAAACAGTGCTTCCTTTCCAAGCAATCTGTCACAGACAGGAACAACTAGGTTCTCCTGGAAGGAAAGGAAAAAGTTACACCTTGAAATTCCTTGGGTTCATGTCTTTTAGACTGCTCCGAAGTATGGAAAAATAGATTTATATGCCTACTATTATATGCTGTTTTAAGTCAACTCTCAGAATGATGCCCAGAAGTTCTACATTTCAGTGATTTTTCAGAATGAGCATGCTCGGTATGTAAGTAAAAATATTTCCTTTCCTCATAGCGACCAGCAAACAGTGTACAAGCAGTATTTCCCCCTGTCTCCTGTCATCATCAGCAAGTAGTAATAAGTGGTAAATCTACCTTAATACATACTTTTCTCATTTTTCTCCTCACCACCTTCCTACTTCCCAGAGCGGATGTATAGACACAGATGAAGACAGGATTTGGTCCTGCAATTTTCTGACAGTGCCAAAAAAGAGGAGAGAGATAGAAAAGAAAGCCAAGCTTCTCTACTACTTTTTATGTTGTTGTGTCTAGTTTGCTGTCTCGGGGATAAAAATACATCCAGCTTCAATAGATCCTCCCACATTCCTTTCAGAAGACCAACAAGCCTAAAGCAGCAAAATGCAGCCAGTCCTGGTACAGTTTTACCCACTCACAGACTAGCAAAGTCCCTGTTCTCCTCATTCCCTTCAAGACCCCAAAACTGATGTGATAAGTTCATTGGACCTTGCTTTAATCACATCTGGGTGGCTCTATATGGCTCACTGAAGCCACCAGGCTTTTCAAGGGGGATGCTCTATTAACCTTTGCTAGTCACAACCGAATACAATCCTGAAAATGATGAGATATGGGGAAAACACTTCAGCTCCTTCCTCTCCTTCACCTCTGTGTCATCCATGGGAGTTTAAATGAAGCTACAATGTGTTACAAAATGCCTTCTTATTTTAATCTCCAAGGAGGGTCCTAACTGCAGTTAGCAGTAAAAGAGATCACTGTTTTATAGGTATGTTTTGTCTGGAACTGAATTGCTGCTAGGTCCTTAAATCAAAAACTATATGGAACACAAATAACTTTGAAAGAGCTGTTTAGTAAAGAAAGCTGGTCCCCGAGGATCTGCACGGCATTTCAGCCAGGAGGTCTGTTCTTCACAGCTCCTGGCAGCCCTCATTGAAGGGTAATCCAAGCAAAGTGCCGATCTTAAACCTCTGCCAGCAGCCTTAGAGCAGCATCCTTGCTGCTAGCCTTGAAGGAGTAAGCAATCACAACTACTGAAGAGTCCTTTGGATAGCGCAAGGCTTTCATTCCTCAAATGTGTTGAAACTGTGCCTTCGTACAAAGGGTTGCTCTTGACTGTAGAGAATGGTAGAGAACGTAGCCTTGAATGTACTTGGTTTACTTGGCCATGAATGCTGTTGCAAAGTGCATGTGCTGAGAATAACTCTTTAGCTACATTCCTAAATGCACACATACACATGTCTTGGAGTACTTTGGAAAATACATTTTTATTGGCTCATCAACAAGGAAAATAAAATTGCTGGCAGCAAGAACTTCACATGCCCTAAACACAAGAAATGCATTAGCATCTTTATTACAGATGTAATTGGTGTTTTTTTTTTTTTTTTAATTTGTGACTGGGGAAAGGGTCACCAGTTAAAATACACCACTGTAAAATTTGCAATTTAAATTTCATTTCATGCTGGAATTTCAAAACAGTTTACATAAATAGTAACTATTAATCATTAAAAAGAAAGGTTAGATGTAAATTAGGGTGCTATTATTTTTTTCTTGTGAGTATTTATGGGTATGTGATGAAATTTGTTTTCCCATGGAAGAAGAATTAAGGCTTTTCTGCAAACAAAATCACATTCTTACAAAAAGTATAAACTTCAAGCAAGCAAAGCAGAGGACTTATTGATCTGACCCACAAGGGCAACCAAAGAAATGCAGAGTTTGCTCTGTGTAACGTTAAGGCAGAAGCCTTTCACTTCAACCAAGTTCAACATAGTACCTTTTGTATTTCAAGTCAACGTCTCTGCTCAGACTACCACTTTCTACCAATCCATTTTACATGCCCTACTTTACATTTGGAAGAATATATATGTATATATTCTGCGAGTACAGAGTGCTACTTCAACATCATCTGTAGATTGACTTAATGCCTCTGTGATTAACATAGATAATAACAATCAGCAATTTACCCCAAACTTTCAGCACACCCTTTTTGAAGACATCTGGTTCCAGAAGCAGTAACAGTTCTTCTTTTTCTAATGAAAATCACTAAGAACAAATCTGCATACTCTTTCAGACGAATATATCCAGTCAGCAAAGATGCAAGATGTTCTTTGTCCTCTGGAAAACCATTCACATAGATCATCTTCACACAAAATAAAAACTACTTTCTCTCCAAAGTTATCAAACTCAGACTATGGGATGTCCTGTAAGATATATTGTACGTGATATACCAGTGTGCCGTGGTATTGGCAGGAATATGTTCTGTTGCAGCAGAAGGGGTGGCTGGAAGCTGTGCATTCATTTGTTCTGAGACCATACTTAGGAATCACAAAGCTTTTTTTTCTAGATCTGAAGACAAAAGAAGAATGTACTGCTACACAACAATTAGTTCTATTATTTTAGGAGACCTTCTTGCTCCCAGAAAACAGAATATGAGTTTGGTGTTCACACCTACACTTAGTATTTAATCTTAGGCTTACAGTAAGCAATGCACCAACTGCTTAATTTGCACATAGGCAAGCAAAAGTACTTCCTAATTCCCTCTCAGTCATTTGCACAGCAGAAGAGATTGGTGATATTCACTGAGGAATGCATTTTCATATTCTCAGCTTTTCTCTGATCTTTTCCCTCAGTAGCTCTTTGTTTGTAAGAATATTCACTATTTATTTTACAGCAGATTTTTTTTTTGTTTACGTGCTATGTATTCCCCCATTCCAAAAAAGAAGTGCTGCCAAATTTCTCTCAGCAGCCAGCCTAAACTAACTCATCTCATGACTCTTTTTTGCACTATCGATGAATCAATATTTTCCTCTGGCTCAGAGAGGAATCCTATCTGCTCCCATGTTATAGAAAAAAAAAAAAAAAAAAAAAAAAAGAGTCTTCTTCTGATTGTCTGAAGCCTAATCATTTGTAAAAGCATAGATTTTCTTTTTACTAACTATAGTGGTCTCTAACACATGTTGCCAGCTGCATTTGAGGGAAAACCCCTAAAACCCCTCTTCAAGTTTATGCTATGTAATAGCACTTTGTTTTGTACTTCAGCTAAAACTTATAATGTGCAACCCTGAAACATACAGATGCATTAAAATTCAATAACCCATTCCTTAAGTTCATTTACAGAAGACCTTCCTACAAGGCTCATTGGGTTGTGTCCAAGTTTCTCATATGGATTAGGCAGAACCCAGAGAGACCACCAGTGAGAGCCACTGTGTGAATCCTTCCTTTTCCTCATAGATAACTGAAATGAGATGGACATAGGAGGAGTATAAGACAACACCTGATTTCTGGACCTCCACAAACATTAAGCCTGGTGCACATCAATAATACATTGTCCTGCAACTAGCAATTTCTCTCCAAAGGCATAAAGAGGAAGGATGCAGCTATTGCTCTTTGGTTTCAGGGCTCCAGCTTCCAGCTCTTACTGCTGTTGGAAATTTCATATATCAACACATCAGGATTTCACTGCCCCTAAATCCACATATATTAATTAATTCATCCTGAAAAGGGATGGCCCCATCCTCATTACTCACAAATGGGCTTTATACTACCCTGAATTAATTCCCACTAAAATATATATATATATATTTCCCAAACTCACTAAAATTTTTTGAAATGCAATCACAAAAAATAAAAATAGAAAATAAAATAGTAATAAAATATCAAAGGAATTCAGTGTCATTGTCTTTTGATAATATTTGTTTATTCACACATTAATACACAGACTATGATAATATACAGTTAGGGGGTCAAGTCTTTAGTGGCACTCCTCTTTATGTACTATTTGTCTTCCCATGGGGCCTCAGCTTGCAGCTGCAGCATCATTTAGTTTGTAATTTACTGGAGAAAGCCTACTAACACTTGAAAAAACAACAGGAAAAAATCTCTGAAATTAAATAATTTGGTGTTCAAAAATAAAAAGGGTAAAAAAGGGTTTCTTTCTTTGCAATCTAATATTTTCAAGGTTGATATGCCATCTGTTCATGGAGTGCCCATGATAACATGATCTTAAGATACACTTCTGTCTCACAATTGTTAAGGTTTATAATAACCCATTTTTTCAAGCCTGGCATACCACAGTTTCCACTTTCATCACTATGTTATTACATTAACTGTCACTACATTAATATGTGCTATTGTACAAACCATAAAGGTTTATGAATGCATCTGCTTAGGTCCCCATACATGCTACAAAGCACCCCAGGGCTCTTTAGAGTGAAGCAATTTAAACATCGTCCTTTGCTCAAGGCTGTATTCAAAACCACAGTCAAGGCCTCGTCAGCAGAAACATTTTGCTTCCACTGTGTATATTGGTTATTTCACCTGTGTATTAAAAACAGAAAGAAGATAGAAAGGCTTAATGGCTTTTGTAATCTCATTGCAAATGCATACAGAAGGAGTGCTTAAGTTTTAATATATTGTTGACTAGACCATTGACCTGAACTTGTTTCAACTTCTTTTTCTCCCCTCCATTTGAAATGGAAAATCAGCTCAAACCGTATTTTATGTCCACTGTCGAAGAGAAAAACAATAGTAATGTACACCATATACTCAGGGAGAAAGTGAGTAATCTAGTTTAAAATTTCAAGAAAAACTGTTAGGCAAAACAAGTTTCTGGTTTTATTCCTGAAGGACAAGCATCAGCCCTTGAACTCTGTATGTGGTCTTCATTATGGTGTCTTGGAATAAACCCAGATGCTGTCTTCTACAGACACCTCTTAAAAAATGTATGAGGACCTAGAGAGCACAGCAGGGCAGCAGAAACCTCCTGAATTCTTCATATTAGCATATTCATTAAGCATAATCAATAATTAATATGTCACTTCAATGAAACATACAGGTTAAATTATGTCTTGGCTTGGGCTATTCCAAAAAGATTCATAAGTATTCAGTCCATAGTTAATTGTACAAATATAATCTTAAGGTAGACATCCTGGTATTGACTGGTATCTAGTTTTCACCTCATTTTCAACTTATGATGCCAAGAATTTCCCTGTGGAGAAATCCCTCAACAGCAAATTCAAGCCTACTGTTGATATCCTTCTTTTCTTACCTATCTTTTGCAGATCCTTCAGAAGTAGTTGGGTGATCAGGGGTTTTGTAGGGCAGACACAGGAGAGTAGAACAGCACATGGGAAAACATGGAGGCAGTGGCAAACACCAGGCCCCATTACATGCAAGTCCGGATTATGATCACACCTCCTGCACCTCCAGGACTGTTTTTAGAACAAGAGCATCTGTATAAAAGGAAAAATGTATACTGAAAAAATATAAAACAACCTCTCTTTTGGTTATTGGCACAAATTATGACTCTGCTAGCATTAAGGCAAGCCGAAGATTAAACTAGAAAGATCTGTTACACACAGCCTGCAAGTTCCATGAAATAACCTTAACACATTATGTTACAGCTGAGTTAAGTTCTGATTCCTTTTAGAAGCACCCATCTGAAAGCCTATTTTATAATTCAGAAACAAAATAATGATTCTATACTGGTTTTATTATTACATGGTGAACAGACCTTCAAAGTGACAAGTATTATAAACACTTACTGGAATTTAAAAAAAATGTCCAAAATCAGCCTTTCCCCTTGTAAGTACAACAACTCCCTTGATTCCATCTTCAGTACAAGCTGTTAGTCTTTTTCTCCCTCATTGCATGGCAATGAGCTATCTAGTACTTATAGCAGAAAAGTTAAAAATAAATATGCTTTTAATGCATTTTCTATTCTCTATTAAATCTTCATACCAAGTGGGAAGGGTAACAGAACAGCAAATTGCAAATTATTTTAGAGAAGTGGTTAGTTGCTCTACCATCAAGTAGAGTAGGGGAGGGAAAAGACAAGATAAAAATGCCTTTACAAACACAAGAATTTCCTGCTCTCTATTTGTTGCTTCCTTTGTATTTGTCTCAATCAGATTAAAGTGATGTTCTCTTGAGCTTCCAAATCATAGTATCATCACTTCAGAGATGTTACAGGGCTGTAACACTCCTAACAACAGTGTAAACTATTTTTCAACAAATTCTGATTTTAAATGTTATAAAAAATTTTAATATATGAGATGGAGAACCCTACAGAAAGATTATATAATACACTCAGGTTTTTCTTCTAAATATCCATTTCCATTGAATTATTATCTTTTAAGAATGAAATATTTCTGAAAGATGATTTAATTTTCCCAAGAGCTATTGGTCTTTGCTTGAAATAGAATATTGGGTTCTGTGGAATATGTGAAAGTTGTACTTTGCATATTAATTATCAGAAGTTAGGTGTTTTTTCCTGTTTCAAAAAAAAAAATAATAATGTTATGACAACTAGGAAATATGAAGAAACACAAGTGTATTATTTAAAAACATGGTTTATGACAAAAATAAGCAAATTAACATTCTAGTCCTGTAACTGCAAAAAACAAGGCTCTGCCCTAGAATACCTCTGCACAAAAACCTTTACATAGATAAATATTTTGACCTTGGATGTTGATTAACTTTTGTTTTGAGATTTTTACACTCTTCATTTGTTATTAACAAAATATTTTTTTAGCTAACAAGACACCACCAGTCATCACTCCAAATAAAATTGGATGCTACAATATAGCAAACTATGTGACTAGAGCCACATAAATACTAACTAAATGCTAACTAAAATGCTTTTAGTTAGCATTTAAATGCTAACTAAAAGAACAAAAGTCTTCAGATAAGGAATATTATTGTTATGGTAAAAAATACATTCCACTTGATAGGTCTTCATCTTCATTTAGCTGTAATGGACAATGTTTAACACACATTTTTACAATATATTCAGTATCTAAACACGAAGAAATTTCTAATTAAATACAAAACTACATTTTTTTAAATTAAAAAAAAAGAACAATATACTCAAAGAACTTTACTCTCTATGTTTTCTGCAGAAGTTCCCCCGCCCCATTCTTTTGTTCTACTTAATATACACTCTGCATGTCAATGAAAAGCAAGAATCAATCAAGAGCTCATTCCTGTCTCTATTAGTGTTATGATTATGACTTATTGTTTCTAAGACCAGACTGAATTAATTTTTATAACCCAAATGGCACTTCATACATGCTGAAGACCACACAACATCATCCAGTAATTTCCTTTCTGTAATCGCTTCTCATTCAACTGTCATATATGTATTTATTAGACAGATATGCAATTCTGTCTTAAAGATTTCAAGTTGGAGAAATTTTACCAGATCCCAAGATAAGTTGTTCCCATGGTAAACTGTCCTCCTTGGTAAAATCTTGGATATTCTTCTTTCTTAGTCTGAAATTGTCTAGGTTCAGCATTTGAAGTAAACAAGGAATTGACTAGAGAGGAAGATAATAAACTGGGCATTTTAATGTCTGTGCCATTTTATGCACTGGAAATAGAGCTAGATGAAGCTTTCATAAGGAAAACATAGTGTGACTGATGTCACTTTCAATAACATATACCAAAAACAAAGGGGGGGGGGTTGAATTTAAACTAGTTTTTCTTTCCTTTTTTCCCCACCATTCCCATAGAAGCCCCATCTGTCATCTTTGGTGTCCTGTAAGTTTGACATAGAAACCTACAAACCTCTTTTCCTCTCCCCACCCTTTACCTTTGGCTCCCCCGTTTCAGGTTTTCTAGGAAAAATGATGGAATGCTTTCTGAAAACAACCTGCAAGTAGTAGTAGTATTCAGAGATAACCAGCTGCCATCAGAAAACAACAAAAGAGACATAACCATGTAAGTAAAGAACCTCTTCATCCTGTTTTAAGGTGATAGCAAGAACCCAAGCAGAACCCAGGAGTGGGTGCATAAAATGAGAATACCACTGATGTGAGCTGCACACTGCACCCAATTTCTTCAGAGACAGAGTGATAGCATACACTTAGATCCAACAAATCCACAGGGAAAGTTTTAGATTCTCTTCTCCAGAAGAAAATTCCTAGTGAGCAGATACTCATTCTCTGTCTCATGTTGGCACTTAGTGAAGAATTTTCTGCATATACCTTTGCATAGATAGTCACAGCAGAAGACAAGCTACACAGACTTAAAAGAAAAAAAAATAATAATTTTTTTAAAACTATCCAAGCACTCTAAATTCTAAATCCACTTTTCTGTGATGTTACTTGCTCCCACCTTAAATATGCCCTGTGATACATGCCATATAAAGTGAGGACAGAAAGGCTGGAAGCTGGTGTGGAAACCCTGACTGTGATTCACAGAAATGACATTGAGAGTTTCCATCAATATGATGATTGATTAATATAGTGGTGTAACAGATCCCACAGCATGGAACAGATCTGAATCATAGAATGACTTGGGTTGGAAAGGACCTTAAATATCATATAATTCCACACCCCCTGCCATAAGCAGGGATGCTACCCACTACATCAGGTTGGCCAAGGCCCCATCCCACATAGTCTTGAACATCTCCAGGGATGGGGCATCCACAGCCTCTCTGGGAAACCTGTTCCAGTGCCTCACTACCCTTCCAGTGAAGAATTTCTTCCTAATGTCTAATCTAAATCTATCCTCTTTTAGTTTAAGACCATTCCCCCTTGTCCTATCATTTTCTATGCGAGTAAAAAGTCCCTCTCCATTGTTTTTATAAGACCCCTGAAGAGCTTTTAAGCCTTCAGGTTCTTTGAACACTGAGTAGAACAAGTAGATTATGGAATTACCTTCTTCAGAAACACCTAGAAAGAAAAAGTATATAATTTATACCAAATAGTTATACATGAACTTTTTTTTTTTTTTCAAAAGCCATAGATGCAAATTAAAAATGTCTTATTTTAAAGAGGAAAAGAAATTGGTCAGTCCTTTTAGACTTTTTCTTTTACAGGCTTCCTGTTCAAAATTTCTGTACAGCATTCATTCATACATGTGTTTCTATTTAGCATTCACTGGAATTTCTGAGGAAAATATACCTTTAGTTTGTTAAGCATGAGGCCCAATGTTAAACATACATTTTTCATGGACCTTCATGACCCATTTCACTTTCTTCAGATACATTAACCTTTAATGGTTTGACTAGTTCCCATAGTATTTACATAATTGTCTTGGTAATTTATAAGCAAAGTCCATTGACTGTTATTCTGTCCATATAGGCAGATGTCCTTTTTAAATTGCAGAAATATTAGTCTCATTTTCCCAGATAGAACACCTTGGTTTTTTTCCTGTTACTGATGCAGAGATTTCAAATATTGATACCAAGAAGTCACTATGTTCTTTGTGTATTTTTTAATACAAATATTGCAGATATTTAAAGACATAAATTAGGGAAATGTTCTTGGAATTAAATTTTAAAGTGGTAACTAAAAAAAAAAAAAGATGAAATTAGACCTCTGTAATTTAGTTAATAATCCCACTACTTTTCTTTAGTATAGCTTGATAGCTATTTTCCAGTTACATTTTAGTCTCCTCTCCTTAATTAAATATTATGCAGCAATATATGGCAATGCAAAACTCTGAGTTGTAATGATAATTATAATTCGTTAAATATTGATCAAATTAAATCTAAAATTGCTTGGATGCCATTCGTTTGCTGAATATAAAATAAAATTCTATAACTTGCAAATAACTTAGTAGCTATATACATAAACTAATAAAATGAAAATATGAACATATAATATTCTTAGTAATAAAAAAGTTTTACTTAAATTAGAACTGTAATTTGATCAAGATGATGATCCCTGATATTGTCCTTGAAAACTTGTCATTCTACTGCTGTCACCAGCAGCTTAATACAGAATTCAGTGTAAAAAAAACATGCACTTAAAAAACCTTACTGCCTTCAGCACCCACTAGTGGTAGGAGGAAAGCCTCACCAAGAACAGAGGACTTCAGCAGTTTCTATGCGATGGACAGCAATTTGTTCCCTTTGCTTAGGTTTCTGCCTTGCTTGGGATCATCCAGGCTGGTAGATCAGTACTGGCATTCCCATGGGATTTACCAACCAGGGAGAGCCACCTTCCAGCATGACTCACAAGGAAGGTATAGTCATCCATACAGTGGTACTTCGGACAAGCAGGGCAAGGAGGTTATTTTTTCCAGAAGCCGAAAGAAGCTGCTACAATGGTAAAATAACCATCTAAATAGAAACTGCATTCTACTTGTGCCTTTTTGCACCCCCTTGCTTGCTAGTATTGGAAGATCACACTGTTTCTTTTCCCACCCTTTTTATATTACCTTGTTATCTGAAGATTGTTAGGCTTTGCATAATTTAAGAGCCCTAAGTAAAAAGCCACTGAAGTCTTAAAAGTAAAAAGTGTCATGGGAGAATTATGAAGATAATTACTTAACTTCCTTTATCATAAACATTTCTGCAGATTTTCTGGATACATTTATTGCTGGCCTTGAAAAGTGAGAAAAACTAGAATTAATATATTGTCTGACATGTATAACTTGGGAGTTTATGGCTGTGTTTTCATTTTGGAGAGTTTTTTCACCTAAAGAGGTATTACCCAGAAATAGATGGCAGTGGGGAAAAAATGACCACCATGACAACTTTGGAAATAGTGAAATTTGAGTTGACATAAATCATTGCCATGAAAGTATCCTAGAGGGTGGTTGTTTGCTTGTTTGCTTGTTTGTTTTTTAATTTCAGTGTGAAACTAAAGCAAAGTTAGATTGCAAAGTTAGATTTCAATTTTTTTATTATTATTTTTTTTCCCTTGCATACTACAGAAGGCTTCCTTTAAGGAGGTTTTAAGAGGGTCATCAATTCCATAGGCTCCTGCTTTAGACAAAATATCTCTCTTTTAAAATATACTGTCTCAGAAATGCCTGGTCAGCTCCCATGATTTATTTTGGGAAGTTCATGAATTAAGGTCTCAAATTCATGGTTAATAGAAAAAGATGAAAAAGACGAGAATTCAAGTCTGTATAGTTATGGATACACACAAAGCTCCAATATCTATGACTGATTCATTTCACTTTACCTGTAAAGGTTGGCACTGTATTTTATTTGCAACTTCTTTTTTTAGAAAAGTACAATGTGAAGCATACTGATGACAGCCACTTCCCATTCAATGCTTTTATCCTTGTTTGCAGTTGTACATATTTGGGGTGTACAGCATGTCCCACAGGATGATTTATCAGTCTGTGGGAAAGGATATCTTTTGAATGTGTGATGCCGACTTTGATGCTTACTGCACTGTCTTGGAAAACTCAGAAATAGCACCAGGCCCTGTGCACTCTCAGCCCAGATGCTTCACCTTCATTTTGCCTTCACAGGCAGCCCAAATTCCTGGTCCCTGGCACCTGAGTTTTTAGCAAGGGTCACAGCTGTCTGGTCTGCCTGACATCAGACGCATAACTCACTGTTCACCCAGTCTTCACGGTGGCCATTTTCTTCATCCAGGTTTGGTTATTCTGATCCTGGTTCAACACGTTTTAATGTTTGATCATAACCTTAAGCCAACACTTCACTGTTTTGGTTAGGTTTAGCTGAGTAAAGATAAGTGTGAGATTTAAAGAAAAAGCAGCTCTTGCCAAGGATTTTGAAGGGAGCCAGATGGGTAGGGATGCTTTGTCAGCACCTGGTACAGAGAGAGCCAGGACCTCAGCAAAAAAACACCCTCTTGGGCATGCTCTAAAGATTTCATTTACATTGCATGCTATACATAACTGGGACACATCCAGTAATGATACCTACTTTTGTAAAGCTGAGGGACTTGTGATGAATAATAGCATTGCAGAAAGACGTAGTAATCCAGCTGGGTCCTGCCAGCCTGCCATGAGTGATTCATCCTGCTCTGATGCTCCCTTCTGCCTAGAGCCTTGAGATGAAGTTTAGGCTACATCTAAAAAGAGTTGATTTGATAGGGTTCAGGAGAATAGGGTTTGGAGTTTTTTGTTTGTTTGGAGTTTTTTGTTTGTTTGTTTGTTTTATGAGGAAAACAGAAAAATTTATTTCAGGCAGTCTCCCTACTGCAATAATAGCTTTGAGGGGGCAACAGATCTGAGTTATTTCTAAAAAGATAAAATATGAGGGAAGGTTGCTTTTAAGAGGCATCCCTGCAGATGAGAGCAAGGATGCTCTGAGATGCAGGTAGCAGAGCAGCTGGCAGGGCAGAGCAACCAAGCGCCTGCAGCTGGGGCAGCTAATGGAGAACAGAAATAGTAGGAAAGACAAGCAATAAGCAGCTGATGTGAATGGTGAACCAATTTTGTAAAAAGGCAAGCTTGGTAGTGGGAACAACAAGCTCATAAACAATTACAGAGAGCTGCTGAGTGCAAAACACTTAACTATTTGGCAAACAGCATCTCCAGTGAGATCCCCTTTCTAGCAGCCTGCAGCTAGGACTGGCTGTTGAGACTCAACTATCCTCTGCATTTTTTGTTATATTGAGAAAATTTTAAAGAATCATTTCAGTTTATTCCCCTGCAATTTCCATCACTGACTGTGGGTGCAGTGGAGCACAAACAGGCTGTTAAGATGCACGATAAATTATTTTAAAAACCCTGCTTCAGTTGGCTATCATGCAAAATAGAGCTGTGACTATGTCAGACTTGCAATAAATACCTTGATTAATTCAGAGGGCAGGTATGAGGGTAACATCAACACAGAGGTAATGAAAAAGATTTCTGTCCAATGACTTGAGCAAGGCTGTTTTACTTTCCTGGTGGAAATTTGGATGAACATGCACCAATCCAACCTGTTTTTCAAAACAGTAGTTTATTAAAAAAAAAAAAAAAAAAAAAAAGTGTTGTTTTTCTCTGAACAATGTCATGACTGATAGCTAACACACCATAGCATCTATGGACTACTTCTCTTTTGGGGAAACCAGAGGGTGAGGTTTTTGATACTCAGAACAGTTTGCTACAACTAGATCAATAGAAAACCCAAAGAATGTCAATCAAGTCATTGTACAAACTCACCAGTTATTCATTCACTTAGAGCTAAAGCAGGATAGATGATTACTGACTATGCCAGCTACAAGGTCCTATAGTAGCAAAGAAACAGAGTTACTAAGTTACAGGAAATCTGTGTTGTACTAGTTGAAAACTAGTATTTTTTTTGTTTTTGATAAAGAAAAAAAATATAAAAAGACTGCAAATCAAAATAAAATGGCTCTGATTTGCGATTTATACTAGAGACATAATTTAAACTCAGAACCTCTCTCAAATGACAACCAAAAGCTCTGCGATAAGTTCAAGATGGTTTGGATAAAACCCTGACGATGATAATTCCAACTCAAAATTATCACTTTTGCACTGTTTTGAAAAGGTTGGTACATTTCCCAGTCTCAGGCTAACACTGAGGAAATAAAGGAAAGTTTGGAGGTACATTCATCCCGGCAGTAATTGGTAGCAAGGCAGACAGACCATGTTTTGTAGTGCTGAATTTTCACAACTCTGTTGTATTTCTTCTTTTCCTCCACAAAATGACACCCATAAAAACTTGGACAGAAAGATTATCTAAAATTATTAGAGGAAAATATTATTCAAGGTAAAAAATAGAATGCTAGCAAGGTGTAACAAACATTGGAAAGGAAACAAACAGATGTTTTCATTGACACTGCCAGCTTCAACATGTGCTAATATTTGTTATAATTATTTTTCAACCTGCTTATGAATTTTGTATACAATATCTTAGAGTTATCTACTTATCAATGATCAGGTTTATGTTGTGATCTCCTACAAACTGTAACTGGAGTCACTATAGTAAAATATATGTCGACAAACTATTTAATTTTATTGTTTACAGATAAATAGTAGATCATTATTACAAATAATAAATTATCATAATAGTAGATTATAAATAAATCCAAGACTGCAACTTGCCTTTCTTGTTATGCATTATAGTTACTCGTCTTCTTTTTTACAGTTTAATTATACATGATGGGAAATAGGGTACCTTTATAAATATAAACTTGATTAAATAAGGGTTTTCTGTAGGCTAAGTTATATGGCCTGATTCTTGTTTCCGCTGTGGTCTATTCATTTTATACTGACAATAGATATAATAAGTACCATAACAGAACTTGAAATACTGTTATAAATTATGCTTACACAAACTACAAACCTGGTTAGTATAGGGGTAAATCATGTTTTAAAATTATAACAGATTACACAAGCTGAAAATCTTATTTCAGATTTAGTTCAGATAACAGAGGACCAGAGAGTGGTCTATAAGCAGTGAAATTATCATTTGCTGTGTCAAGGATATGGATATATGACAAAAACTGCAGCTGACAGGATGCAATTAAGGAAAGATCTTTATCAGCCTTGTTTAAGCAAATGAAACATCAAATGCTAGGAAAGATTAGGATAGAAAATACCCAAAATTGATAGAAATGGGAAGTCTAGCACAAGTTTTTTTTATTAATAACAGAGATTATCTCACCAAGTTATCAATGTTCAACATCACTGTTTTTATTAAACATCATTTTAACAATCAATTACTATAAAACAAAATTTTCCAAGTTACATTTCTGTCAGAAATAGATAGAAATTCTAAAATACAGTTAATGGCTGGGTATAACCATCTGTTTTATCCAGATTTTCCAAAGCCAAAGTATTGTGACGTGTAGGGTGATACATTGATGCCATTGATGTTAAGTAAGCATTTATGTCCTAGGAAAGTACTGTTTTCTGTTTATCATTCACTGTAGTCTAATGGAAGACAGATAATCTAACATCCATTAAATGTGTAAATTACGTAGTCATTTACAGACATGAAACAGTAGATGAATCTGTTAACTACTTTGGTAAGGCCATAATTTGAGAGCCATGACATTATCAAACCTTTCCACAGTTCAGCACAGTTAATGCATTCAAATCCAGCACAGTAAATTTGTTAATACTGTCACATCCCCTTTTTTCAATACTGCTTATCTGCCAGGGACAAATCTTTACACTATCTCTTCCTCTGAGACATCCCAGTTCTTTTGCATGGAGGGGGGACATTGCCCTTATAGCAGGGAACAGAAATATCTGAAATCTTAGCACTTTTTGAACAAAATAAAAGAGAACAGATTGTTCTGTTTTATTCTCCATTACTGAGTTATAAATTCTGACAGAGGAAGGCTCAGTGATTTAAATAACATTTCAATCATTAATCACTCAAAATTATAGATAAAAAAGTGAGGGTTAAATTTGGAAGAATCAGACGATAGCTGAAGTTGATACTCAAGTAAAACTCTCATGTATCAAGGGGAACATTTGGGGGATTGCTCATGTGACAATTTTTACACGTTTTTCTAAGCCATCGTTTTAAATTTAAACAAAGACAAATTTAGCAATATTATCCATCTTACATAAGGATTAGAAAATAGATGAACATTTAATGTTTAAAATCCAATTTTTCATATTATGCAACATTTTCAGCCACCTTGAAAAACCCAGAGCCATTAACATTTCTTCCATTATATTACTACAAGTTTGCATAAACAATAGTTAACTAGTTCATCTAGTACAGAGCCTTGAAAGACAAAAAAGATAGTTCTGTACCAAAGGGATTATTTTCTACTGTCAGCTTGAGTATCTCTAGCCTATGCTAGAGTCTTCAATACAAAGATACTCAAGCTAGTTTTAGTACTACCTATGGCTCTGCTACCTACTTATCCCTGCATATACAGGATAAGTCCCATAGGTTATAATTTTCTCAATTAACTGAAATATCCAGCTCTTTCCATCTGCTTATATTAGCAACCAAGACCACATTCCCTATAGAGGGTAAAGTAAATTCCCTCTGTTTGGTATTTCCATATGCACATATCTCACAAATACATTGGTGTTGATTTTATAATCCTGTTTTCTGAATGTTACATTTTACAATCATAGCAAATATCCATTATAAATACACCTAATAGAGCTCGCTATCTTCCCTTGCCTATATTCCTTCAGAGAGAGACCACATGTAAAATTAATAGTCTGGATCCTGTTTCTGCATTAGGATGCTTATCCGAGTACTCTTACCTCTAAGCAATTTCAGAAGCTTATGCTCCCACAGTGGCTAAATTTTTTTCTTATTTATCTATTCAGTTTGGGGGGGAGGGGTACGGGGGAAGGGAAGATTGTTTTTTGTTGTTGTTTTCAATGATTAGGAGTAAGCAAATGCAGTAGCAGAGCTGAATTTGGATCAGGATACAAATTTCTCCTGAGTGCTTTCTTTCCCAGCAAACAATTCTGCTTTGATGCCTCATTTTTCAAATGTATGTATAGAAAGGTGCCAACGCAAGTTTCAGCTCCTTGTTATCAAATGCAAAAAGGTACACATGCATCCATAAAAAGTAAAAAACACTCCTTGCAAGTTCTGGACCCTGAGCTGCTGAAAGTGTTATCAATGATGTAATCATGATCGTAACCTTGAGTTTAGCACAGAGTAAGTGATGTATGCCTAAACCTGCTTTCACTAGAAGTAGGCTTCTAGTGAACATCACTTTGTCTATCCACTTCCAAGGACTCCTGAGAAGATCAGAGGTCCTCCATACACTCTACATAAAGCATCAATCACTGTTCTTTTTGTTATATTAAGACATGCCATTAACTTCTTTCTCAGGATGCTTTCCAAAGGTCTTGCTTTATTACAAAACCCAAGGGTTTTCTTCATTTTTTTGCCATTTGATAGTTAAAGTACTATAAAAATAAATGAAAAGGGCTGACTAAACCTCTGAAGATCCTTCTTGTATTGTTGGCTATTAAGGAAGAGCCCCAGCAGGCCTACTTCAAAAGAAAAAGCAACTCTACGTCATTAACCTGTACAAAAAGCATTCTCTGGAAGAACAGAAGCTATTACATTAGTGGGCAATTAAAAACCTCAGATATGTTTCATACCATATTCCATTCACGTGCCAATATTTAAGCATCTGCCAGATAGCAGGTGGTTTGTAAATCATTATCTTTTCAAATTATATTGCTAATGGCATGTGTGAAACGACTGAAAAATTACATGTTTCCCCTTCTACACCATTAAAATAAAATAAATTACTGCAGTACATTATCTGAAGCTCAAGAGCCATCAAGCACTGGCAAACCTGGGTTTCCCACTTTCCCTCCTAGTTTCTGCTAGAGTTGCCTCTCCCATTAACAGTGGACAATAGATTATGTGATATTTGACTTTCATGACTTCCCTCTACAGGGAATAGCTAAAAACAACTAAAAGCAACAACATCAAATGGAGCACAGCCTATTAATTAGGAACAATCAGCTAATTCTTTGAACAATATTGGCAGACAACAGTCACAGTCTGGCTATGAAAATAGTGAAAGATCATTGTAAAAATGTAAGGACCTCAATGGAGAAAAAAAAAAAAAATGTTTAAGTGTAATAAGAACTAGCATTTTGTTTTACATCAGAGTGGTGAAAAGTCTAACTATCCAAATGTCAAAATATGGAAAAATCTCTTGTGTTTTTGTTTGTTTGTTTTTTGGTTTTGCTTAGAACTCATGTTGAGTGCTTCCTCCTAGTTCTCAAGATAACACAGCAAAATTAAGAATTTAGCTTTTTTTTTTTTTTTTTTTCTTTTATCTTTCTGCAAGCTTAGCATAAAAATCATGTGTTTTGGAAACACTTGTTCTTCCAAGTTGTACTGCCAACAGCTGAAACTTAGGATAAAGCAGTTTTGGAAGTCCTTAGTTTGGTTGCCCAGATGCTGAGCATGGCAAATTTTGTACTATTCCAAAACAATCTGCTGGGTGATACATCTGTTTGAGAGTGGAAAGGAAGCATCCAGGACTGTTCTGTTCCTCCTCATCTAGAGGAAAACCTATCTGGGGCCATTGAATTCCGGCTGAAACTGGTAGCATGATGCTTGGAAATCTGTTTTATACCTTATATAAACATACAGAAGAGGAAAGAAACCTACTGCAATGTATAACCACTCTGCTAGGAATCAACCTAAAAGAGTCACAATAAGTATACGGCTTTCTATGTCTCCATATATTGTGAGAAAAAGGTGACAGGAAGGACACAGGGGCTGATATAAAATTAAGTAGCCAGCAGTTAAGGATTTGGAGAGGAGTTTGACTTGGTTTTCTGCTGGTAAACTTTTCAGAAATAAATGTAAGTAAAGCAGTTCATTTTTTTCCCCCATTCTAACTTTATACCACTTGTATTAAATGAATAGTTGCTTCAAAAATTCATACCATTTCCAGATACTGAGTGTGCTAGGTGATTCGAGTCTTCCAGATATTTTACATCAAGATAACTGCCAGTTAAAATGATGGATGAGGAAAGCAAAAGTGTTCATAAGTATTGGAGGATGGTTGTTATGTGCTTTAGCTCAGTAGCCTTCTGGCACAGCCAATAAAGACAAAACAATAGGAAAGATTTACTGTAGAGAGTAGCTGTAAACAAGGCGTTAGTCAATGAAAGAGTGCGCTGCAGTGCAGACACAAACTCAAGTACCATGCAATGCAATTCAGGGATATTTCTATTTTGATATCTAAAGCAAACAGATAAAAATCATAGCCAGTTCAAACTAGATTTTCTTCTTTTTTTTTTTTTTTTCATTTTAGAGGGAAGGATTGGTACATTAACAAATCCTTGAGGTTTCTAATGACTTCATACCGATCTCACACTGTGAGTTAAAATAGCATAGCACCATCACTGATTACCATTATATTTTGACTGTGTCCATCCTTTATTGCCTTTTCCTTATTACCTGGTAGCATCACAAGATCTGCTTCATTTACTTTAATCAAAAATTCTCCACAAATATCTCCAGTTAGTATTTAGTCCAAATGAAGCACCCTGTCAAAATCTCCGATGACTTCACTAAACACAGCCCACACAGCTGAACACAAAATTGGTATAATAAATCACAGAGAATGGGTTTTCTCCTAAATATTTACAGCTTCATTAATTAAGAGAGCTTGATCCAAGCTTGTTGAAGTCTTCAGTGAGTTTTAGAATAAAAACATATATTTGTTTTTTCTCAGGTTAAATGCAACACTGTGCATATTGAATTATTTACCTGGAAAGGCACAAAGTGGTTCAATACTAGAAACGACATGCTTTAAGGGTTTCTGTAATGCTTGGGTTTAAATTTTCTGTCTAAAACCCAAGTTAAGCATAGCTGAAATTCTATGATATTTTTTTCTTCACAAGGAGGTTGGATAGCCAATTCAGCTTTTACACTGTAGCTAAAACAAGAATCTGCAAAGTGCAGATTAGTTTTATTTCTACATCACTTTTATCCCAGCCTCAGATGAATGCGGTGATGAACAATGCATGTAAATCTGTGTTTGAGCATGGAGATACCACATTTCGATCACATGCATATGATCCAGCAATATGGAGAGGGGCCACAGTTCTTTCAAATCCCATTAAAAATAAATAATAATAATAATAATAATAAAGATGTATTGTAAATGTGAATGAAAGGTTCAGGAAAAAAATAAATAAAAATAGAAATCATTATGAAATCTTGCTACTGAGACAGCCAACATTGTGATTCCCATCAGTCCCATTTAACTCTTCCTCTAGTATGTTGCTAGCAAATGCAGCAATTCTGAAGATTTACTTGAGATGCAACCCCCTAGCGGTTCTTCCCATACCCATATTTGATGCTGAAAGTGCAGTGGCATTTCCAGCACAGCTGGTGTCATGCAGGCCAGCAATATATCAGATTTCAGTATGTTAGTTACAGCCTGTTCAGAAAGTCTCCTCTGCATTTCTGCTGTGTACAAAATTAACCTTCATTTCCCATCTAGGGATGTAATTTAATGTTGTTGATTACATTAAGGAGCTGTCCTTCACAGTTAATGACAGAAACAAATGCTTAGTATAGCATATACATGTCAGATAAAACATGTAAAAACTTGTAAGTAGCCTAAAGTCCAGGGAAAGTCTTAAAATAAAATAAATAAATAAATAAATTTTGTTTCCAGAAAACAGTCACTTGGAGGACAGGTGGCTAAAGGTCACAATTTTAGTGTCATTTACCCAACAAAAGATGCAGACAAATTTTAGAATAGGAACCTAGATTTTCCAGAGTATCTAAATTTGCATATTCATTCATGTAACCACTTGCAGAACTTTTTCCTATATCATGATTGAGACTGTAATTTCAGCTCCTTATTCACTCAGTCTTTCCGAAACAGGTACCTGCTGTGAAGAACGTTTGTAAAGCAGTTTAAGAGGTAGTTACACAAAATAAAATGCATAGTACTACAGCAAGTACATTGAAGTACACTGAGATTGTTATTTAAGCTGAAATCACTGGTGGCACTGCTAAGATGGAGGCTGCCTTATTAATAACTGTTTCATCTTTAACTTTGAGATTTCCCCAAAATGCTCAAAAGCTTCTGTTTACAAGAAAAACATGCCTTATTTTTTTTTCTTTTGAAATTTCTTTGCACTCACACCTTAAATCTCAAAAACATCTCAACTTGGAATGAAGCTGGAGAAGATCAACATGAAATCACTCTCGAGTGAACCATGTCAGCTGTTACCAAGAATTGAGCCACAATATCATGGATCACTATAGTGCTCAGCTAAGTGCTGAAGGTATGTTTCACTGGAAACCACCAAACACATGCCAGCAGAGTAAAAAGAAAAAAAAAATCAAGAGAAAACATGATTGGCAACAAGACACAACTTTGATATCCAAAGATTGCTATAGTATACTTCATAAACAGCATCCCAGGGTCACTAAGGAACCTGGTCTGTTTTTTAGGGGTGGAGTTGCAACATTTTTTTCATCATTATAAGTGATAGTCTTTGATCAATGTGTAAAGCATAGTGATTAATATATTTTGATGAAACTAATGACCACTTTGCACTTGTTTCAGCATACAACACTCTCTCGTATATCTGAAATTCCACTAATGCATTCCAGTGGCAGAGAAAGCAAGAAGAGTATGGGAAGAATCTCACAAATTACTCTATCTACTCCAAAGACAAATTATTTTCTCTGGTGAGCAACAGGAAAGACAAAAGAGGCAGGGAGTTGGGGGATGGAGAGGGACACACATTAAAATACATAAGATATGAAGGAGTGAATGGACCTGGACTTACTCATTGATGCTGTCCATTTCCATCATTCTTCACACAGATTATACTCAATTCACTTGCTAACATTTATACACTAGAAGTAACTGTGGACAAATGTGGAGCACTACAAGCAAATTTCTGCCTCTCATTTCTCAGCGTGTCATTATTTTTACTCCAAAATCACAACCTTTGCAGATGATTCCTTGTTTCTAACACTACATGTAAAGCCTTCTGCTCAGCTTAGCAGGGTTTATGCTAAATGCTGTTTAAAACACATTCTAGGCAGAGTTTCTAGGCCGAGTTACGATGTACATGAACGAGATGAAAAAGACAGGCTAAAAACATTTTTTTCTGAAATACAACAAAGTTTGATCCTTGTACTGCCAAAGGCATCAGGCTTCAGGATTTAAAAAAAAACAGTGCTTAGAAGAGACTACAGTCTTCATTACCCAGAAGTAAAGAAAAGAGAGGTTTTGTTGATAAATTGAAGGAATCCTTGGTTTGGGTTTCTTTTTTAGTTTAGAGGAACTATAAGATCCTCTCCTCAATAAATAAATAAATAAATATATTTAGAACTATTCTTGCCCATTAATAGATGCTTACAGCAAATTCCTATTGCTGTACTCTTCCCAAATTAGCTAAAATGTCACTTAAGCAATCAATTCACCTCATTAAATAAATTAATCTCTGTTTCCCTTCTTCTATTAAAAGTCAAACGAGTTTCACCTTCTCTCTCTCTCACACAGGAAAACCATCTTCCCATGCATCCAACTTTACCTCCAATCCCATCACAGGCTTTTGAAACTGAAGTTATACTAGCCAAGAACTGCATGACCAGTTAGATGTACAGGAGTGGTGCAATCATCATCATCTCACCAGCCTGCTGCATGGTAGTTATAGACATCACACTTATTTCATAAAGGTCAAGGGAAATTATGTCAATGGCAATAAGATAGCTTTGTGTAGACACATATATAAGATAAAGTAACTATACCTACAAAAACTAACAAAAATATGTGCATTAGATAGGAGACCAAGCAACAGAGCAAGAATTTGCAGATAATTGAAGCCAGTAGGAGAAAAAATATGGTATGTTTTACTTTAACCTTCTTAATTCTTAATAAATGAGAAAATAAATTCAAGGGTAACTTATCAAGTCTTGGAGAATGACTATGTCTATATCTCAAATATGCAACTGATCTTAGGCAAACATTAAGTCTGTACCAAAACAAGATAACAAAATCTTGAATTTAAATAAATTCTTAATCCTTATATTCAATAACAGAACTTGAAAGCAAATCTGGAGCCTCATTTTTGAAACTGGATTTTATTTTGCAAGCTGAAATGTGGATGAATATTTTAAAAGCCCAATTTTGATCATCTTTAATACTGTATATTGATTATAGATGGATTAATTGAGTAATTATGTCAATTAAAATTTCTGCTGAGGAGCGATAGTGAAATATCATAAATAATTTCATCAAAAGTAATGAGAAAATAACTTAAAAAAATAATAGCTGTGTAGTTCATAAACAGAATAAGAGGTTGTTATTGCACATTTGAATACTTCATCTGAAATAATACCCTCTGAGGAACAGAGTACAGAAAGAATTCAATTTAAAATTTTCATTCTTTTAGTAGAAAGTAAACTTGTCTCAAAAATCATCACATTCAATGACTGAAATAAATGGTTGTAGAAGTGAATGGAAGTCTAATTATGTACCATAGGTAGTAAATGTCATATTATGTTTCAATGATAAGAAGCTCATTTGTGTTCTATTTCTAATATGATTTTATGACTAACACTAATAAATAAGAGAAAATATGTTCTGTTTTTTTAACAAAATACAGTTTCCTATAGCAGTGGTTTATATTAGCTAGTACATATCTAGGTACAAGGTGAGGGCAAAGCCTAAAATGCAAGTGAAGAAGTTGTAATAATTCTGCTCAAACCTTTGCATAAATACACACTGTATTCTTCAATTGCTTACTACCGCACTAATTCCTTCCCATAAAGTTAATTGGCAATAAACTTCCCATGATGATAGTAAGAAAGAAGGGAGAGGAGAGAGAGAGAAGAGAATGAGGAGAGGGAGGGAAGAGGGAGAGGAGAGGCTGAGGAGAGGCAAGGAATCTTCCAATGATTTTCCAGTCCTTTTGCAGGTCACCTTTCTCTTGCAGTCACCAAACTGCTATTACAATTGTGTGACATCTCCTTTTTTAGTTTCCTTTTTCTTCTTGATATGAAAATTTTTGCCCTTCCCTTCAACTCCAAGTTATCCTATTAAGTTATATAAATGAATATATCAGCATTGCCTTTTATAGAACTAAGCCTGTCTGTAACAATTGATGGTACAACCAGTTGTCCACACACTTAATTAAACATTAATTAAAAACAAACAAACAAAAAAATAACAAAAAAATACACAATCTCTATACAGGATTTGAAATCCTCTCCACTGTTACCTTATTTCTACTGACAATAAGTGCATTACTGATGAAAGTTTTAAGATTGACTGAACTTTGATTAGAGGAAAGAAGTGATGTAAAACCTCCCTACAACTAAATGCCCAAAGCTATGAAAATATTCCTCTACTCAGAGGTGTAAGAACTCCAAAGATGTACCCATATTTATAAAGTGTGCAGCACAGTGCTATCTTCCTATTGAAGTCACAATTCTGTCCTGGTTTATAGCATTACGAGGAGAAGGTGGATTTACCACATTTTATAATGGGATGGACTCCCAAGTACGTAATCCATCTCTGGAAAGAAAGCCAAGACCAGAATGGATTTTACATGGCACAGAGTTATTTCAAGATTTAGACATCTAAAGTATATTTTTCATGGGATGAAATGTGGAGGAGAAAGGTGCTGTAAACCAGACCAGACAGTTACAGAGGGATAAAGTTACTTCTTAATTCATTTCAAGGGCATGTCTCAAATCAGCCTTTTAAAAACAAAATCTCCTGAAAAGGGGAAAAGTACTTTTTCAAGGGATTATAAAAATCCTCTTTCCTAACTGCTTGCTACCTCTACAGACCTGAAAGAATGTCAACCCACAACCACTATAGGAGCTAATGAGCTTAATGGCCCAGCTAAATTCATCAAGAGTATTTGTAGTACGTCACAAGATGCCTACTTGGAGAGAATGGCTAGTTACAGTAGAAAGTCATGAACACCATCATTGTCACCAGTTCACTTACAAGCATCATAAATCCAGAGATGATGGATGACTCCCTCCTTTTTCTGATAAAAAGAACTGTCAGTGTTTTACTACATCTCAAGGTTAAAATCAATGGTTACCTGTTAAAATATTGGTTTGCAAGTTTCTCTGGGACAGACACAGTGGTCATTTATTTGCCTGGCTACAAAGATATCTGAAGGTGAACAGTCTAAACTTGTCCCAGCAGATTTTCAATTTGAACCATCTCTAATTAAGAGGAAACCATGTGAAGGGTGATTTATTAGAAGATGGGTATCTTCAGGTTAAAAGATGTTTTTAGATTTTCCTAATTTCAAAGTAACTTTGTATAAAAAGTAACATAGTAACAAATTGTATAATTTGGATTTTTGAATATATTTCATTAGTGATTTGTTCAACTGCTTACTAAGCATAGAGTTTTTTTACGTATGGGGCTTAGGTCTAGTTTTGATAACACCCTCAGATCAACTTTCCCATTTGTACCAAAAAATTGCCAACAATGCTTGGTCCATACAATAAACTTATGGACAAACTGGTAATCAATCATGTCTTTATCCAGGCACTGACATAAAGAAGGACACAGTACTGGGCTATTTGAAGACTCAAAAGGGCAAAGCAGCTTCTTTTTCCATATTTTATACTTATCCTATGAGTGCTAACATTTACTTTCATTACTTGATGTATTCTTGAATTCACACTTAAGTGTGGGAATTCCTTTTTTAGAGGTGTTGTCTTTAACTTCAGATGGTTAGTACCTCATGTATCTCACAAAAGTGAGAGAGATTTCACAAAGTGAGATGTCCTTTTTTTTTTTTGTTTTCATTTCTTCCACAAAACACCTGGGATTAACAAACATTTTACAGTGTAGAAACAGCAGGTCTGACTTATTTTCCATTGGAATTCTGTTTAACCACAGTGTGAAGAAACTTTATCCCTATTCAACATTCATCATCCACCAGGAAAAAAAAAATCTTCGCAATATTACTAAGTCACAAGTGGCAGTACAGTTCTAATATTGTTCATAGATACTTTAAGGATAAAATGTGAAAGAGGTAAGTACCTGTCAGAAAGACAAACATGAAAGTTTATTTGAATATATTCTGTATTTTCTCTAATACAACAGTACCTAGAAAATATCAGAATATTAAAATGAAATTCTGTAAGCCCAGGATGGAGGTAGGTAATGCTGAAATCTAGATGATGAGTATAAAGAACAATTAAGAAACAAATTGTATCAGTTGGCAAATATATACAATTAAGGAACTGCTCTTTGTCGAGTTAAGAGATACATAAGAAATGATAACTAAGTGTATGTATTTTCACAGGGCAAAGACAGGAATATTTCATTAACAGTTTTTAAGGTGAAAAATATATATATGAAATGTATTTGTCTGTCTCAAAAGATTACAGAGATGGAATATTCCAGATTACATGTCAAAATGAAACATTGTTCCCAGAAGTTATATATAAATACATATATATGTGTGTTTGTGTGTGTGTGTGTAAACATTAGTAAAGGTCCTGTTAATTCTTGGAAAGCTCTTAGTATTATTCCAATGTCTAATATCATTGTGCATATTAAATCTTGTTTATTGCAATTACTTGCCTTCAGACAATCACAGTGAGAAGATTTTTGTATATTGTTCCATGGATTATAGAGGGCACTGCAACTATGGTATAGTTGGCAAATCTAAGTGCTTCAGGAACTCAGATTGCGTGGCTCTCTTGGACATAAAGATATAAAGCAATTCCTTGATTTCAAACAAATTATCCATAGTCCATTAGTTTAAACACTTTAACACTTTGAAAGAAAAAAGAAAGGACTATGGCAAAATAAGAGTTTCACATGAAACTTACTTTAGAAGTTTATAAGAAGAAATGTGCAGGATGTTCCCCCTTTAAAAATAAATAAATAAATAAATCCAAGTTGAGGAGATTTGCTGACCCAAACACTCCCATTTTGTATAAATTTCCCATTACTGGAAACTATTTACCAGGTTAAACAACTATTCTGGCCCCCTGAGACTTTCAAAAAGTAGGCCTAAATCTGTTCCTAGCAATGAGAACCAAGCACATTTAGGAAAAAGGAAAACTTAAAATGAAAACTTAAAAATCCTAGTAAGAGTTTCCTTCCTTTTTTTCCTTCCTTTTTTTCCTTCCTTGCTTTTATTCTGAAATTTCATAGGCTACAAGAGAAAGAGAGTTGTAGCAGCCCTGACAGATCCATGCAGACCTTAGCTCAAGACCCAGGCCGGTCACAAGACTCTTCCCCTTGCTTCATCCCTGCACAGTTGGAACTAACATCAATTTGCCCAGAGAAGCCTGTTCTGTCCCTGGAAGTGTACAAAGACAGGCTGGATGGGGCTTTGTGCAACCTGATACAGTGGGATGTGTCCCTCCCCATGTCTGGGGGGGGGGGGGGGTTGGAACCAACTCATCCTCAAAGACCCTTCCAACCTGAACCATTCTATCATTCTATGATTCCATAATGAATCATGTCTGAACAAGGCTGCATATACGAGACAACAAAACAGTTTTCTGCCAGGTACTTATCCCATGTAGACATTCATGCTCTACCATTCAGTGTGGTGGTAAGCAATATTCACACACACACAGCAGTTTGGTATGAGAGTATTTAAACCACTGCTTTAATCATAAAAACATATCTAAATCCAGTCTTCTTAAAACCTGTTGTCTCAGAGTCATTTTCCACTCTTGATTATGTATTCTGTGCAAGAAGCATATAAAGCTCTAAGCTCGCTGTTGTCAGTAAAAGTTTTGGGCATGTAAACAAGGACTGAACTTGCCTGTTATTTAAGAACAGAGCTCAAGTCTCTTTTTTCATCCAAGCCCATGCCGCTCTTAAAATTTCTGAAGGTTAACACTGGTCTCCTCTTTAAAATAAAGGTGACACACAAAATCAAATTCTGATTGCATTCTGGTCTCCAAATTGGCAATTTAATTTAGCTGTTTTTCATAACTGTCCTACTCATGCCATGATACACTGTAATGTCCTTGTATAATAAATAGCAGGCCATTTAAAGAGAAAAACACCAAAGTGAATAAGAAAATGACAAAAAAAAAAAAAAGATATATAAACCATTATGTTTATTCTGCTGCTATGACCTCCCATCTTTCATTCAAGCTGAAACCCATCTGAGGTTCAAATAGCTAATAAAAATTTGAAATTTAGTCATAAGAAAATCATGATTAACAAAGAATGTAGGAAGAACAAATCCAGCTGTACTTGACCTTCTCCGGTAGGGTCATCCACGCCACCAGTAAACTTAGGGCAGCTATTCCTACAGGCAGTTTATGAATATCTTCCATTACCTTTTTTTTTGTCAATAGATACTCAGTGAAATTGGCATCAAATTCTTGAAAGCAATTTCCCCTGCTTAAGAGAGCTCGAGCACTTGATCATACCACAGATACAAGGGTCTGAGGTTCTACAGACTTGTAAAGTGCCAGATAATTCACATCTCCACATCATACAGATGTGCCTTAGCTGCGTTCCAGTGGAGAACCTACTCCATACTACTACATAGCATGTCCATAGTAATCGAAGTAGTCAAAGCATACTTAGGCCTTTACAGATAATGCTTTCCAAGGTCTTTACACACAAAAAATGAAGTTTCAGAACAGTCAAGTACTGTATGATAGTTTGAAGTGAAGATTGCATGAAGTTTTGTGAAGATCTTGTGAAAGCAGAAAATGTTCCTTCCCCCCCCCCAGCCCATTAGCATCACATTGTTAGAGGATAAAGAACAGACAAAATGCAGAGGAAGCTAATTTGCAGCATGGTTTCTACCATCCTTCTCACCGAGGTCACATACAAATCCAGGTTAGGAATTATAACCCCCATTTTAAGGAATGGAAAGTGAAAAATATTAAGCACCTCATAAGGCATTTCACAAGTACAGCTAGAAGAAGCTAGCCCCAAATTACCTGCACAAAACCACACAGTGAGTCTCTGGTAGACACAGAACAAGAACTGCAAATTTCTGACTACTGAATTGGCTCTAACATGTATTTAATTTGGGATTGTCTTTTTCTAGCACATGGAAATTGGATCAGGCTCTCCGAAGCTTTAAATATGGGAAGACAGATATATTCTCTCTATTATTTCCAAATCCAATAACTAAGACTAGCTTTCTTAAAAACAAAAAGGGGGGGCCAGGGGGGTTAGCTTGAATTTCAGCTGTCTGTAAACAGTATTCCAGTAGCAGAAGTGAAAATACCCAAATGTACCCAAATGTACCCAAAAAAATACCAAAATGTACCCAAAATTAAATTCAGGAATATAATAAGAAATCGTTGTTTAAATTTAAAATCAAATTATGTTGCATATATACAATGCAAAGATAGCTATTTAGGAATATACAACGTGTCTAAACTGACATTTTCTAAACTATCTTCGGGAAAAAATAAACCCTTGTGATACACAATTTAAATTAGGAATTGGATACAAGATAAAGCAGTATTATCGTATTAATAAATATTTCACAATTTCCATGGCCGTTCTTGGCATCTTACTGCTGTCTCAAACCTGCAAGTACTTACATGTTGCAGTACTGCTGAAATAGCTTCCCAGTTGATATATTCCTAGTGTAGGTGGCTGTAAGGTTTAAAAGACAAAAGAAAAAGTCACCTACATCTCTTCAACATTAATTCATGACTAAGCTTTGGATAATCTATTCTGTCATCAAGGTCAAAAGTAGATGTGCACAACTAAAAAAAAAAATGACTGAAAGCAAGATTTCCTGTGTAATATTAAAGTATAGCAGACGTGAACTGCCAATAAAAAATAGGATTTTTTTATGTCATTGTTCTAAAACATCTTCATTGCATAACTGGGAGTCTACTCTGCAGCTGTAGAAGCAGAGGCATTGCCTTGTCCTGAATAGAGCTACTGACTGTTGCTTTACCAGGTTCTTTTTTACTGGCAAATAAGCCAGAAGGAAAAGTATGTATAACTTAAAATACTTGCTGAGGGAATAGAAAGGAAAATATTTCGTTTTCTTTGCTGAGTGATTACTCAGAGACAAGAAGGCTGACAAGCCCTATATGATATTTAAGCTCCTTCCTGGTTGCCATGAGATAAAACATAAATTGACAGGCAGCTGCCCACAGTGGTAGCTCATCTTAGACTTACAGACAAATTTAAGCACTTTTATGAATGCAGACATACTTAAGTGCATCCTTAAAAGTAATGCACACATTTAAGTGATTGACTAGAGTGTGGCCTACAGAAGGGAGGACTGCAAAAAGCATAAATATCCAGTAAAAGGATCAAAACGCAGTGAATCCATTCATCATAAACGACCTGTTAAAAGTTATGGTGCACTTCCATACTCTTCAGTACTTAGCTGTCAGAAATGCTCATGTTATCTCTCTGACTTCAAGGGCATGGTATCATTGCACATGACAGCAGAAGTTGCCCTGTGGGCAATTGCAAACATTTTCAGGCAGATACCTGCCTGAACCCTGGGCTGCCCTCCATCACTGAGTTTTCATATTAATATCTTGGGGCATGGAGATGATCTTTTTGTTCTGTCTTTGTTCAGCAAGAAGCACAGTGCTCTATCACTTGTGATTTCAGAGGGACCTAAGTGCTCAATTTCCCTAAAAAAAAAAAATCAGAAATTCTCTCAGGAAATTTGAGACCATTCAGCTCATAGATCAGTTTATTATCCCCTCATACAGACAGCATTAAAAACCTAGCATTCTAAATCCAAGCCTTCTTAAAATGGTAGGTATTTTAAGCCTGCTTGTGGTATTTTCTGCAAAATCACTTACTATTGTATAACACCGTGTCAGAAAGTTTCTTTACAGATGTTGATGGATATTTTAATAAAGCGTGTAATTTAATGAAACATTTACTCTCTTTCATGAAAGAGTAATTGAAAAGTTAATTTAAATTGGATTGGACAGATCCAAAATCAGGCTAATTGAATGTAAACAAAAGACAATGAGGACTAGCAGTATGCCAAGTTGACATCTTTTGCAATAACAAGGGAATCGTGGTTATCATTTCTATTCTTTAACATTTTCCTAAATGACCTGGACGAGTGAGAAATAAACATATTAAGAAAGCTGGTGAATGCTTCTATATTGGGAGGCATCATTAACACCAGAAAGCTGGACAGAGTAGAAAAATGGGGGAAAGAGGGAGAGGGAGAGGGAGAGGGAGAGGGAGAGGGAGAGGGAGAGGGAGAGGGACAGGGACAGGGACAGGGACAGGGACAGGGACAGGGACAGGGACAGGGACAGGGACAGGGACAGGGACAGGGAGAGGGAGAGGGAGACATCTTAGCTAACAGAGATGGTGCAAAATGATCTGAAGTATACCCTGAATAAATGAGAAACTATGGAAGAAGTAATAAGGAAAATAATCAATTGGCAATGATGGCAACACAGTTAGAGATAGCTGGAAAGACAAAGCTGGGCATACATATGCATAGAATAGCATGTCCACACAAGAACCACACGTCTGCTCAGTACAGGAATACCTGTTCTCCAGTAAACTATCTGGAGTTGACATCCAGGAGCAGTCTGAAGGAATGATAACCAAAGGAAAGATGGGAGCACATAGGCCAGCTGAAATGTCTGCATGTGTAAAGCTAATCACAAGCTTAAATGAAATCTTAAGGGGCTTCAAGGACCAAAATATACTCATCCAGTTTAAAAAGAGGTAAGAATTAGTTTGCACCAGCCTACGTATATTTTTTTCAAATGACTCAATAGCTCCCAAAGGACTCCCATAGTCCTTTATTCTGGTGCAAGGTGTGTACTATTATAAAATACTGTAAAAATAGACTGAAGTTACCATTAAAAATACATGAGCTGGATCTCTGAAAGGAACACGAGTGATTCAACATGGTGAGATGAACTGCAGTTATACTGGGTAAAGAGGAAAAAAATTAGAAGCAATTAATGGGCTGAACACCTATAAAATCTGCATGAAAGTCTTCTCAAGGAACACTGGAAGCTTAAAGGAGTATTAAAGAGGCATTAGAAAATGGATGGTCCTTTTGATCAGAGTTAGGCTAGCTTGTATAATAGACCTGTCTTCCATCTATAAATTATGACTTCATATTAAATAATTGGAAATTGGAAATTCAAACATCTTCTCTATTTTTTCTGAATGTAAATGGCATTTCAATAAACAAATGTAACTGCATATTTTAGAACAGTATATATCACTCTCTCCTCTAACTGCAGCTTTCAGCAAAAGTATCATTTTATCCTCCTCATTTTTGAAGCTGACATGCTATTAACATCATACATTATGTCTAAGACAATTTGAGGAAATAGAATTGATAAAACAGAAATAGAAAGTGTCCAAAAATGAAAAAGTAAAACAATAACATACTCTGAAACATTCATCAAAGCATACTAGCAATAAATTTTAATCAAGAGTATGTCACTTCCCATTGAGCGAAAACAGAGGTGCTATGCTATTTGCACTTACTGACATAATATAACAAGAGTTACAGAAAAAAAATGATTATCATCAGCTGAACTTTCAGCTAAACTCAGTAGAAAGAAGCAGAGTAAAATAAAATCTGAATGGGGAAAAATCAGTGTGGAAGAGAGTGGAAGCGTGTGCAAGTCCAAGAAGAAAATTGTTAAACGGCATAGCTGCAAAAGATGTGTTAAATGCATGAAGTGATAGTTTGTGCCCATCAGGTCAGTGGAATTTTTTCCATCAGCTTAAGGCACATGGTCTGCCCCTGATCCACCTGTAAGGAGCCCAGCATACTGCTGTATGTGCAGTACATGCCTGATTTGCTTTTGTGAGGCTTACTGCAAATGGGCACATGCAGTGAACCAAGGCAAGTGGAATACCCTAAAACAGCAATAACCCAGTCAGCAATAACCTACCTACCTTGGCTACCAACCGTCTAAATTAGTTCATAGCTTAAAGACCCATCCCAAAAGAAGCGATATATGCATAGAAAGTCCCATGATGCCACAACTATAGTATCTTTTATATACTGACTCCCCAGCTGAAAGCCTCCGCTGAACGTCTGCCAGCTCAGGATCTGTTGCCTTAAATCGTACTTTATTACCCCAGTGATATAGGAAAACTATTTGAATAATATTCAAAATGCAATTAATGATCTCTCTTAGCCTTGGGGAGAGAATTACATTTGCAGCTTGTCAGTCAAGAGCCAGATCTGCCCACGCAGAACACCCTTAGATAGTGATGTGTCTAACAATTAATAATTGCAACTTGAAAAAATTACCAGTGATACCAGTATTAAACTCACTTGGAGACTAGGGTTACAAAAGTAATTTTATAATCTGCAAAATGCTGTTGGAGTATAACAGCAGTTTGCAAGTTGGGCTACCACCATTTAGACTTAGGCAGAAGACATGGTACACACTAGCACAGCAAAGCAAAGTGTGTTTCTCTTTACTACCTAAAGAACTAAAGCTAAGATTTTAGGAATTATGATTGAACCGAACAGGTATTACCATTACGCCGCCCAGGAACCCAGCAGAAAATAATCATTTTTCACAAATCAGCTACTTGAGGAACTGAAGCATTTAATTTTAAAATTGGCCAAGTTTTGGCTCCTACAGCATGACTTTGAGAGTGAAAGCTATCTCGATGCATGAGATTTAGACTAAGGAAAAATGCTCATTATCCTTCAAGATACTATTCCTATAAAATGCTATGCAGCTTGTCAATAAAGCATGTTCTGCCATAATCTAACTTCATGACTAGATACAGAGAAGATTTTTGAACCATATCTATGCAGTAAATCCAAATATCATGTAACATCAAATTTTCACATTTTTAATTCCATTTTCCTTTTGAAGTATACATTTCCAGCATTTACACAAAAATAATAATTCACATTTGTAAATATCACCAAAATTTAATATTATACATTCACAAGTACAAAACAATTTATATAGTCTAGTACCTCAGTGTAATTTAACAATTTTGCTGTTATCTGCTCTCTAGGTGATAATGCTTTACCAATTAAAAGAAAGGAACTATCATCTTTGGATCATGTTAGAGTCTCGACATCAAAATCAAGAAATCTAATGGAGAGCAGCACATTTTTCTTATACTGAAAAAGTTAGAACATCCTTTTCTTTGTCAGACTTCATCAAATACTCTTTGCATTCTTCCCTCTACCTATTCAACCATACAGTTATGATCTTTAATTAATGAAAGAAGTTAAAGGAAAAGTTAATAATACCATTCTAAAACTATTAATTAAAAACAGAAGCATCCCTCTTTGGGTTGAATGGCTCACTATATTTCTAAAGGCAAATAATGATACTGAGATCTGAAGTAATCCATCCTCAATGACTACCATTCCTTGTCATTCGATTGCCTCGATACAGCAGATAAATTCAAATGGCTTCCGTCCAATTTGAGGCATATGAGTGTGAAGAGCACAGTAATAATAAAACCAATTGACTTAAACCAGCTCTGCTTCGGGAGGTGACTAGAGTGATATCCCTTCTTCTGCTGCTAATAAAGGCAAGTAGATTACATCTTTGCATCAAGGTCTGCAATTACAAAAGAATTTTAAATAACCTACAGATACCTAGAAACAGAGCTTAATATCATATAAATGCCAAATATATGTGCTATAAACTGATTAGCCATAGGCTTCCCTGAAAGGCAATTTAATTCAATAGGAATACACTCAGTGCTACAAAGGAGCCTTCAAACATCTTTACCATTATGTTTGTTAAATAACTTCATTCTAAACAAGCTGGAACAATTTGCTCTTCCAATGAAAAATACATCCAGAAAATATCACTGAAATAAATGTAAACAAAACTAAGGACAAACAGCAGAGGACAAGGCAACACATACATTTGGCAGCAAGCAAAATAAAAAGAACAGTGCAAAATAATGGAAAACAAAAGCAAGGAAAATAGCTTATTAACAGAGTAGCCCCAAAAACAAAGGTTGATGAACAGTGAAAAGCTTTTATCTTTACCCTACATTGAAATCAACTTTAAAACACCTCTTGCAGAAGAAAGCACTGCAGCTGTGGCAATCCTCCTCCACATTAAATTGTCTCTTTCAAAAATTCTCTGCTCCCCAAGGCAACTCATCCCTGCAGAGGCAATCTCAAATTATGGCTAACGTAAAAGTCAATGGATTTGAAAGGGACATTTTCTTTTCATCAGGATAAGTCAAAGACACAGTCTCCAAGGGAAAAAAAAAAAATATTCTGACCCATTGCATATAAAAAGGCCTCATGTATATTCAAGCATGTGCCGCACCACAGTTTACACCTTCAGGAGGTACATTTGTAACAGCCACCATTCCTGATACATTTCAGTCTTTCCATAGTCCCATGATTCTAAACTAAGCAAAGAATCATCAGAAATTATCCCTATATCTTCTCAGCTGAAGATGCTTTAAGTTCAGTTCATGTTTCCGGCATCAAAGTAGAGCTGTTTTGTTTTCAGAGGCATTAACACATCCTATGGTTTCATAGGAGTTCATGGAGATACGAGATCAGAGCACTGGTTGGTTCAGATACCAATTATCCCAGTCTCAAACCTGTAAGTAAAAATTAAATACTTTCTTCTAGATCAACAGCAGGGAAGCTGCATGGAAAGCTTGGAGCACATGAAGTCAGTATTACCCCTCTTTGAAACTTGAATACTTTTAAAAGCTACAATGATGTAATATTAGCTCTAGGTATCTGAAATGCAATTTCAATTTCAAAACCCTTATAGGTTTCATGGTATTAGATTCAGGACCCTAGTGTAAATATTAGCTTAGATATGCCTATTCTCCCTCTCCACATCCCTGAAGTTGTAGCTGAACACAGGATTTCCATTCACTCTTGGTCATAATCTACTGTGAATCACTCTTTGCTGTCACAGTCCCTCTGCCACATTCCACTGTCAGAAGGCTGTAAAATAATTGGGGCTAAAGCTCTTATAAAATCCAGTATTGCCACATAAAACCACAACCTACTGAATAGAGAGCAGGTTTAAAAATTATTAATCATTATTTTCTGAGTCTTCTGGGATCAGGAAATGAGTTCATTTTATAGGTGGAAGTTAAGGGTTCGTATTTATTCTCCTTTAATTTTTCCTCCCACTAACCAAGCTCCACTAAATCTAAAACAAAGTTTTGATGCTCCAATATTTCACCATCTGGGGCTGAAAATTTCTACCTAGCCTGATAAATGAATTTACTCTGTGCTGTTGCCCTTTTTCCTACATGGGCTGAGAGCTGAAAGAAGTCTGGACAGCACATCCAATTACAGCAATGCAGCATAACACTCTTTACCACGAGGAGATAAGAAAAGTCAAATGTCACCATAAAACTCAGGGTCAGCTTAAGCTGCCTCTTCCTCTCCACAAACCTCCTTTAAAATCTCTTCTTGCTTTTTTCATCAGCTGAAGTTTGCAGAGAGCAAACACCTCCCCAGAGGCCGCAGGCTGTAAGACTTGCCTTGTCACCAAATCTGGAAATGTCAGGTCTCCTCGCTCCAGCAGAAAGGCCTCAGGTGCCCAGCTGAGGTAGCCCAAGCACATGGGGTATTTCATTATCAAGTTAATTTTTCCATTTGTTACCCTGTTAGTTTGAATAATCCCATTCTTTGCATATACGCTTCACAGTCCATGAGAGTTTAATGCACTGAATTTCCTTAACTTTCATGCTGGGACATTGTTCTTTGACCTCTGTCTGTTTTCACGGAAATCAATAAAAAGCTGCCCAACTATTTCAGTGAAATTTCAGGGGAGTTGCACCAGGAGAGTTTGGTTACTTGTTAAACTTGATCTCAGTCACCCATTAGTCAATGTGCATTTTTCTTTTAAAAACAGATAAAAACATCAAATGTACAGAGATAGGGAACAAATCCTATCAAACTTGAAAAATATATATGTATTAAAGAAAAAATATAAAGTCAAAAACATATGAGCACTGCTTCATTAAGTTACCTCAAAAAAAATGGGAAAAAAAAAGCACAACCCTATGTGCATAATACATGAACCAAGGTGAAGAACACCAGGATTGTTCAGACACAATATGAATGAATCACATCATTTACAATAATTATACCAGACACTGACTAGAAGGGCACCACAAACAAAAATACTTATTTTTTTAAATTTATTAACTGTCATTGGTTACTCTCCTTTTCTCAGCAGTTTGGTGCCCTGCATTGCCAAAGCTTTGCTCAATTCCCTTTCAAACTCTTACCCTTACCTCCAACAGCTCCAAAAAACAGTTTGATCAACTGACTCCACAAGTCAAGAGTTCCCTTCTTGGGTCAGCTTATGGAAATCCCAGCATATTTTTGGCATAGGAGTTAACCTGTCCTTCTCCAGAGTACCCATGGAAGCAACCTTATAGAGCTGACACAAAGAGTTGCACAGCTTGAATTTTCCATTCAAGAACCAAGCAAAAAGGATCATGAAAAGACTTTAAGTGTGGATAACACCAAATTTAATGTATTGTTGTCCCCTCTTCTGAACTGAAATAGTCCATAGGCAGAAAATTACAAGTTAAATATACCCAGTAAGTTTATACTCAACTTGTGGGGTTCCTTGGAAGGAAATGAAGAGCTGGGGGCACATTCACAGACCTAAAGGAGAAGGAAGAGGACACGATTCCATTCCACAGATGTAAAACATAGTTTGGATTTCTTCCTCTGTACAGGTTTGATTCTTGACTCCTCTAAAAGCATGAACCCTTTAGCATAGTCTCAGATGCATTTGTATGCAGGGAGACTACTGCTACTTCCTCCTCTAGACAAGAAAATCTGCATTACATTTTATTAAATCTTCAAGCCTTCAAAATGGAGATCAATTTTTTACAGTTGTGGAGCTGGGACGAGTCATCTCCATAGCTCTAACTCACCCTGTCTAACTCACCCTGTCCCTGCTGAGAGCACAGTGGGGCCTTTCTAAACTCTTCACAAACTGTAGCAAGGAACTTCCTGAAGATGACAAAGAAAATTAAAAAGTATTATTGCCCTTTGCACTGTTTTCACAGATGACATGAATATATTTAACCATCTGTTAGGGATTTAATTTACTCACAAACAGTAATCTCATCTTTTTGTTACAAAACATACAAATTTTGCTGAAAGTCTGGTTTTCAGCCAAATCCCCTATCAACTTTCCTGGGATCTGGAGTTCTTCTTTAGCTTTCTGTAAACTGAAAGTGTTCATTACCAAGCAGAGCAAGATGGAATCCTGAATGGATTACAGTGAGTGCCACATTCTTTTTCATAGATGAAAAGGAATTATCGCCTTAGGAGTGAAACGCTTATCTATGCATAGTTTTAATGTAAAAAAACATAGCTTTTGAGGTACTTTTGAGATAAATTTGGTAGGAAACACATGTGGTAGGAAAAATGAGCTAATCCTAATATTACCACAGGGCTAATGTTCAGAAATGTGTCTGCATATACTGCAATAGGACAGGCTGGGAAGACTGAATACCTTAGGAAACTGCTCTGTAATATGCTGAAATCAGATATGAGGCAGAGGCTGGAAGAAAGAACAAGAAATAACAGGTTTTAGCTTTCAAATAACTCAGGGATTTGTGGCTTCAATAACGAGTAGGTACTTCTTTTTTCTTTTTTTTTTTTTCAGTCTAGGTAAGACCATCTTAAGTGGTTGCCCCCAGACAAACTGCAGATTTCCACTTAGACCCAATTCCAATCTGTAGAATCAAGACAGGTCCCAACCTAAGGCTCAGTTTCACCTATTACAAAGTTAATCTGCAAAAGAGAATTCACAGGTCATAATCAGGGGGTTGAAAAACACATTATTCCATACCTTTTGATCAACATTTTGTGAGGCTCAGAGGTGAGGGTTTTTATTGGGATTTAGGGTATGTCTGTGAAAAGAAATCCAATGAAAACATGAACAATAATTATGCCTTATAGTAGTACTATAGGTGAAAATTACTCTACTCTAGGGGTTTTTTTAGTTCACTAATTCAGGTTTATTCTTAGCAGCACATTACCTGAAGAAAAGTTCTGTCTCTGCCTGTGCAATTTGCAGGTGAATTATGATGCTGGATATGGGCTCCAAGATTTGCTTTCAGGGGAGATCACATCCTGGCCAGGATTTTGAAACCACCAATTCCAAATTTTTGCAATCCATAACCTCAGTGCAGAAAGGACGCTGAGCCCAAGAAGAGGTTTTGCCTACTCTTCATACAAAGCTGTGCCCAAACGTCTGGTGGTTTCTTCAGGAATTTGCTTAGACTTGAAGATATCTTATTTTCTGTAGCTGAACTGAAGATGTCTAGGGAAGGAGAGAAAAAAAAAAAAAAAGAGAGAGAGAGAGACAGTAAAAAAGCTTGCAGTGAGAACAGGGAGTTATGAATTTATAAGTATTTATTTGCCATTTTTCTATCTCTCTGAAAGTTTTGTGGTCTTATTATGCTCAAAGAGTCCAATTTTCTGGTATGACTTACATGGAATAAAATACAGCAAGTAGAGGATTTGTTGGAATTATTAAACTTAGAATTAAATTATTTTTTGTTGTTGTTGTTGTTGTTGTTTTTTGTTTTGTTTTGTTTTTCTCATTTCTTATTACCACTCTCAGACTGGCCCAATAACTAAAAACAAACAAAAAAAATCTATCACAGAAATTACAGAAATACTGCTAAACTTCTGTTCTTGTCAGAATTGGGGATTATATCCAAGACAAAGTCAAGGTAAATTGCACCATATTTCTTTTTCCATTTGAAAATGGGATTCTGCAGATCCAAGATTCTGCACTTGTTTGTTTCTCTCCTCCTTTCCAAAGCAAAGAAATCCCTTGCTCTTTACTTCTTTGGAATTGATTTTTCTCTTTCTTACTCTTCAAAACACTTTTCCTTATTCACTCTCTACAATAAATGGAGCTTTGCTTAAAATTCAGGTCAGATATTTGAAGCAAAAGGTTTAATATGAATTCCAAACTTTTTGAACCGCATTCCTCAATATCTAGCAATCTTCATATATATATATACATATGTATATATATGTAAAAACAGAGATGGGGTTTGGGGGGAACCTCTAACTATCTTTTCCAACCACTAAAAGTCTCCCGTAAACCAAAAGAGCAGTTCTTCAAACATTTTCCTCTCCCTTCCGTGCAAGTTTTTATTTCTTTTCCTTAGTGTATCACACAGTGATTAGCGAAGCTACAGCAACTGATGCCTGTCAGTGGTCTGTGTCTTCTCTGCACTTGTTAGATGGGCTCTCCTTCATGTCAGTGGGTTGTGTCATATTAGGGACTAATAAGAGTATCACCACCAGGAAGCCAGGCTCGCTGCCAGGAGTGATGGCTCTCCCTGTGTGTTGCTTTCATACATTACTGAAAAAGTATCTGCCAGGCTTGACCTCATCTCTGATTTGGCATTCTATTCTCTCTTCATAGCCTCTTGTATCGCAAAAAAAAATACATCTTCCCCTGCCTTTCCACCCCTGGCAGAAAGCCAAATGCTCTGTTTCATTTTTAAAAAATAAGATAGTAAGTATAATCCAGGAAAATTTTGCACATTTGGCTAGCAAGTAGTTTCATTTGGCTCTGTATCCATCCTTTGTTACGAATTGCTTGCTTTTTTTTTGGTTTGTGGTGGGTTTGTTGTTGTTGTTGTTTGTTTGTTTGTTTTGTAAAATGCTGGTGCAGGGTGGTTCAAACACCAGGGGCTGCTTCCCACTTTATTTGACTCAGCTGTTGCTCCATCACCCCACATTCCAGTTTTCTCTTTAAACCCACCTCGCTGTGTTTCTCTCTAGCCACCTACTGCATACCTCTTTTCTTTTCAAGTCCTTTTTTGGAACCCACATTACTCTTTCCATTCCAGCACCACATGAGGAAAGCTTTCATATTCAGGAAAGCACTGGAGCATGTTTGCTTTTACCACAAGGGTTTTGGGGACGGGAAGGGGGAGGAGAGGGGTTGAATCAGAGCCTCTATTTAATCCACTTAGTTTTGTTATTGATGAGCTCCACTGCCCGCAGGCTCAAGTCAGCAAACTATTTATGCATATTTAACATCTATTGACTCCAGTGGATTGCTCAGAGTTAAGCACGTGCTTAGATGTTTCTCTAAATTGGAGCCGGGACTATTTTTTTCTTCCACAGGGACACAGCAATAGGACAATGATCCTAATTCCACAGAGTGTAAAAAGAAACTGACTGTTTTGCAATTAAGCCACTTTATCAGGCACATCAAGTCTTAAAAGATTCAGTGACACCTCCAACCAGTTTCACAACACAAAAGCAGTATCACTGCTTTGTCTAATTGCACAGATGATAAGACGATATAATACTAAAAAAAAAGGCCATTTGAACAGGGCACAAAGCATAAATGTGGCACCATACTCTGGATAAGACTTCTTCCCTTTGACTTCATATTTCTGTACTTTGTTAGAGGCGTTTATGTTAAATGTCTTTCTGCCATAGTATTATTAAACTTCATACAATAAATAAGAAATGAGAATCCTAAGACACAACATGAACTTTTACATTGATTTTCCTTTGGTACTACTCCAAAGTTAAATCCCAAGAATAAGAGAGACAAGCATTATTATCAATGTTCTCACCCTGAATAATACATTGATATCAATAACTACTATCTCTGTGAAGTGGAAAGATTTATTTAATGTATGAATTCCACACTTACATAAAACTACATTGAATTAAATGCCGATCACTTTACCAACATGGGTAAATATTGCGCAGTATGATTGCAGAAAAAAAGGCTCTTCAGGGAAACTCCTGAGCATATACCAAAGCAAAGCACATGTTAAAAGCAGCTATGGCATGGTCATAGGAGTTCCCAGTTAAGTGAAAAATTGTCCAGGTCATGTTGCACAGTCTGGAAAAATACACTTTGGCAGTATTAAAAGCATCTCAGTAGCCTCAGTAAAACCTCAGAGGATTTCTTATATTCTTCAAGATTTTTACATGACAAAAAAGCTCCGTTTCTGAAATGGATTACACTCAGTAAGAGGATCACATTTGAACTGGTATCTTAGAAATTAGGAGGTTTACAGTGCTTTATGAACTAGTTTCCTCACTCCACAATTTTTTCTTCATTATCCTGCAGTTCCTGCTGTATTGACTAACAGCCCTGCTTCCTACAAAAACTAACTGCATTTCTGCACTATTAAAAGAACTTTGGAAATAGCACTTTAGACTTTCTAAAATGTCTCCCGTAAATGATCTGCAAAGTCATTGCACAGATTTCTTGAGGTTGTTTTATCATCAATACCTAACATAACCACCTTAATAGGAAAGGCAATAAAAGAAATAAGTAATGAGAGTTTTTACACAAAGCATTTACTCCTGAAGAAGGCAAACTAGCTTGGAAGGCAGTGTTACACAACACTCAGCATTTCCAGCACCCAACTATAAATGACACATCAGATTTTAATAGGACAGTACTGATAGGTCTGCAGTAAGGATTATTTACTTGTCCCTCACCCACAATGAAAAAGTCAGGAGCTGCCCTTTATTGCAGTATGTATTTCATCCTCTGCTCTCTCTCAGCTTGCCTGAAGACAGCAAGTGAGGACAGGAGCTGGCACATGGAGGGACCACAGGAACAATTCAGCTTCAGTGGGTGGCTGATAACGGCGCCGTTTGTCGCCTTTGTGTCAGAGTTCAAGGCTGCCCCAAGGACTGAACAGGCAGCACAGAGGAGAGAACAGATTTAGCTGGTGCTGTGAACTGTGGCCTCTGATGTGCTGGGCTTATCCTTAATCCTTATATATGATTTAACGAAGGGACTACATAAGGACAATTTGATTTAGCCAATTACTTTGATCCTTTATCTGGATGCCTTCATTGAGACGTATGAAACCTCCCTGTTGTTCAAACTGCTTTCTTCTTTCTGTCTCTGCCACTTACAAATTTTATTTTCCAACCTCATGAGCTGAAAGCAGACAGTCATTGAAATATTTTTTCATTAATATCACCTTCCTACCACACATAACTCATGTGAGCGAGGTTGGGAAACAGCAGTTGTAGTCATGTCAGCAAGTATCCACTGAGGTGAACAGCACTTGTAGCTTTAATTCTAATTTTCTAGATTAAATATAAACTCCAACTGTGAGGAAGGAGAGTAAAATAAAGAATAGTTAAGAAATGTAAAATAAAGAGTAGTTAAGAAATGGGAATGTAACATAGAGAGGAAAATAATTCTGGTGCTAAAGAGAATGTGCAAAATTAATTTATATGATTCTTTGTTATTCTAAAGAAAACAATACACCACATTGACTTGAAGCTATGAAATACAAGAAACATGGCCAAATAGAACTGAGCATTACCATTTATGGGGCCTCAGTTCACCACTACTGCACGACCTGTGACCACAATATACCACTTCTTCCTCACTGAAAATCTTCACTCAGCAGGACATCTGTTGTGCATGAAACCCAGGTTAATGCTGCATGGAAGAGCCATGTATTTCAGCTTTCCAAAGATGAGGCATTTTTGCCTCTTTAAATAATTTACTGACATTATTAGGATATTTCATGCATTTGTTGATGGCATTATGCCAGAATTACACTGATGTAACTCTATACACTGGGCCTTTTGATACAGACAGATTTTCTGCAGAAAAAGTGGTGTGTTGTAAAATCAATTTATGGCATAGTGAGAGCTCTTCATTTCAATCACATACAAACATTCTTTGTGGCCATGAAGTCCCAGATTCATACAAGCTATTGATCATTTAGCAGTCCACATAATTTATTCCACTTTTAACGAGAGACAACACGGGTAGAATGGGATAGATTCCCATACTAGCTTAATACATATTTCCTCATGTAGACAAGCCTTCGGGCAGACAGAGCTGATTTTAAAGTCAATGAAATAATGGATGAGAAATGCTGCAAGCGGATTGCACCCAGAGTAAAAAGCTACTGGGTCTTCCTTGATAGGAAAACAAAACAAACCAACCAAACAAATATCTTAGTAACAATTATTTATCACTCTAACATTTCACAGAAACCTATTCCAAGGCCAGCTAGACTTGTTACAAAACCTGTAATTGGCTTGAGACTGGAGAATTTGTTTTCAGCTCAACACTCAATTCAGGTTTACCAGGGAGTTTACAGTACATCTATGAAAAGCTGAACTGAGCTATTGAAATTTCCTGGCCAAGTCCTCCAAGAATTATTTTACATTCTTTACCAAACTCACGATAAAAAATACTAGAAAGTAGGTAGTTATTTAGATGTTCACCAGATGTCTAATTTGTCCCCATCCGACAGCAGATTGAGAGTTCAATTCAAATTTTGAGGTTGTACAAGAAACCAGAGCAAGTCATAGGAAGTGGAAATCCTATGCAGGTTAACCCCTTGTCTTTCTGCACTGGGTATTCTCATACCTACAAAGCACAAAAACTGCTTTGTTAATGGCTATGCTATTAAGAACTGCAAGAAACTGGCTGTTTTGATTATTCTCTCATTAAACACACATGAAAAGAAATCCTAACTAGAAAGCAGTACAGCACAAAGGTCAAACTGTCTTTCTTCCACCAGAATTTGCATGGAATATTAAACAACAGAAAATTTGGATAATTTATGCTCAAGACAAAGGTTGTAACAAGAACAAGAAATGGAAGCAACTAATTCTTCATCTGGGAAACAGTAAAATTATAATTCATTGTGATCGCTGCCTTTAGATCATAATTGTCTGGTTCCCCTGGGCTCTACAATAAGAGAAACCAAAGGACCTTGCAGAAGGATTTTTTTAAAAATTTATATCAGTGAAAGAAATTAACTCATAAATAGTTACAGAATATATCATAAGTTCTTCAGCAGACCTGTTAAAACCAAAGCAGTAAGTCTTAACTGGCTTGTCAGACATTCTTGATAACAGTCCTTTCAATTAAAAAATCAATAAATATGTAATTGAAAATGTTGCTTCCAGTAAACAAATTGGTGAAAAGAGCTAATGGAAAAGAACACACCAACCAAAACTCCTCTTCCCTCCTGTCAGGTTTACTCTCCCATTTTACACAGTTTTGACCCAGTCTTTAGCTAAAACAAGGAAACAGAAAGCATGACCAGCTCACCATTAGCCTAGAAAGCACAGCACGTCATGTGAAGTCTGGCTCCCTGCCTGCACATAACAGGAACATTGCCCTGTCAATGTCCAGCAGTGACAGCACAAAAAGATTATACATTCTACTTTTTCTTTCCAAAAATGTAGTTCATAACGATGACAACAGAGACCAGAGAGCTGGAAAGATTTTCAAACCAGACACTTGCTATTAGGGCAGAATTTTTGTGCTCACGCTTAAATAGGTCCCACTTGGTCTGAGGTCAGTGGAGGTGGATGAAGGGAAGGGGGTGAAAAGTCAGTGAGACAACAGCTTTAAATTCCTAAGAGTGTAAAGTAACACTGTGTTTCAGCCTCAGTTTTTTTATTCTCTTCCCTACCCAAGTTAAAAAATACCACAATTTAGGCAAAAGCTGTCATGGTTGTTGAAGTCCTTTTCCCAAACATAGACTGCAATTTTCAGGCCAAATGAAGCATCATTCACCTCAAGGAGCACTCTTCACTTGCAGGCAAGAGGGCTGTCTTTCAAAACATCTTGGCAGTATCCCAGTGATGTTCAAAGTAGGCATGTCTCACTACAGGCCACATCTTACGGGTGCTCTGCTGTGAAATGCTGCTTTGCCCACTTCCTAGGGGGTCTGGTTTCATCAGAAGGCAGTTTTGTTTTGTTCTCACAAGGAACAGAATTCATCAACATTTTTAGGAAAAAAAAAAAAAAACATTTTAGTGAAAATTCATTCAACTTCATTATTCATTAGCAAAATACATTAATTAGGTACATTTTCACCCCTGGAGAAAAACATGGAAGCTGATCAACCTGAAAGGTCTAAGCAAAACCATGAATAAGAGGAGATGAGCATGCTCAAAAGTCTCCTAACCATAACCTGCCTGGGACTTTTCTCTCCTCCTCCACTAAAGAGGTGCATGAAATGAGGAGGGAACAGCTTTCATTGTGGGGCACTATCAGCCTTGGAGCAGAGATGACTGCTCTCATGAATGAATAGGGTCTCTTACCTGGAGCGTTAAATGTCAGGTTGAGTGAGACCAGCGCCCTGGTACTTCTCATTCTAATGAAGTCAAACTTTCAGTTAAGAGTCTACATAACATGTTCCAGCTGTAGAACCCAAAATTTCATTGAAGATGATACAATTCTTTACCTCCATACTGTCCTGAAAACCCATGACAAAAAAAAATAATACATATATATATCTTTGTAGATAGTAAGTCCCTCTTTTACAGCACGTTATAACGCAGGTTTAACAGCACATCTGCCATTTCAAGGCTGCACGTCTCTGATCCCATTATGACCAGTGGGACCTATCAGTCTCACAGTGGGAGCAGCAGAAAGGAAAAATATTTCCTTGAGCACTAGGAGGTATTAAGGCTACCTATTACACCTGTCCTTTTCATCGTAGTCCACATGACTTTGTCTCTGACTGCGAGAGAGACATCTACTGCACCCATGGTACCGTCTGATGAAAACAAAGCCATTTAGAAGCAATGGAGCACCTGAGAAAATATATAAAAGTGTTTTATTTGCCAGGGAAATAAAATGATGAATTTTGGTGGGAGGGTAGGTTTCTGGATTAAAGATGTGTTTTTCTCTCTCATGCTTGAGCTAGCGAGGAAAATGGAAAAAGAGAATCATTTAGCTCTATCTTTCCTGATTTTTTTTTTGTTTGTTTTTGCCTCAGGTTCTTGATCGTGCTTTACTGAAACTGTTTCTTTACATGTCTGTCTAATAAGCGGCACAGTTTACATCATATGTATTATTATGTAGATTCAATAAACTCACAAGTTATGAGATTTCATTGTACCCCACACAACAGAGTCCATCTTTCTGTCCTTTTCCTTTACTGTGCAGCACCTCAGTGCAGCGCATAGCTAACTGCCTTGGTGACTTAAAATCAGGTTGTTCTCCTGCACCTGCACCCTGTCTCCTCGATGGCACAGCTGAGCTGAGCAGGCCAAATCGGCTTTGCCCAAAATAGCTCTCTGCAGTTTTCTCTGTCTCTCTCCAAGCAGCTACAGAGCTTGGTTCCCTCCCCATACCAACAGATGCAGCAAATTATAATTTACAATCAAATGAGGGAAAAAAAAAAAGTACTGCCATACTGTTTCATTTTAAAGATACAGAGATTTAATAGTGAGTATAATAGAATAAAAGAGGCTGTGAAAGTAAACTCATGTTCTCCTCCAGAATATTGTGGTATGTTTATCTCAAGTCAAAAGGTTTTACCATTACAGTCGGTTCTTAACCTGCAAACTTGTCTCTTCCTCAGCATGAGTGTTACCTGATAAGCCATAGGCAAAAAGGCAAAAAGAAACAAAAAAAAATTAACTGCAGAGAGGATGGTTTGTATTCAGCTGTGGACTTCTGGATACTTCATCCCCAAGGCTAAATATTAGCACCAAGAAAAAAGAATGGAACCAATCCACAAGACTATACTCCTTCTTGAAGGATTAACCTGATTAGGTTATTATTTACTACTATATGCAGACAGATTGGAGTCATTTTCTGTAATACATTACACTAGAAAAAAAAAGTTCTTTTTCATGTTTCAATTTGCACTGATATAAGGATACATCTTTGTTAACAAAACTTTAAAGTATTTTCCTACTTCAAACAAATCCTTTTATCTAAGGGTGAGCCCAGGTTGTTACTTGAGATTGTTTGCATAAAATCTCATTAGCCTATTGATTCTACTTCTAACACCTAAGGTAGTACTTCATTACCATGCAAATAAAGACAGACTTTTTACTTGTAGCTTAATACAGGACTGATTATTCTCTTTTACATAGCGCGACAACAAAGCACTATTAATGAAAGTCATCAATAATTGTTCAACAGGTGAAAAAGATTAGAATCAAACAGAGCCTTTCTTACCAGCAGGAACCTGCATTCCCTCTAAAATACAAATTTTGCAGATTACCACCTTTCAGAAACTGCATGACACCAAGTTGCAACTTTTTTCTGCCCCAGATGGACACACTGCACTAACAGAGTAAAATATTCCAAAATTCATGACCCCAATGTAAATGGTGAGGCTCTCAGCTCCAGTTTGTTCCCCAAAATCCCGGCTCCATCCTTTCAGCTCAGTCTAGTCTGGCTCTGTAGTATGCACCACCTTTGCTTTTAATTTAAACACTCCTGATGACATGCAATCTGTGGAAAACAATAACATATCCTGTTAACTTGCACTTTCTTCTTTATTTAGTCTATAATAATAACAGCCAGACAGATGGTTGTTACACAGATTTTAAGTCCTTACAAAAGTTTATCATGCACTTCAGAGTGGAAAGTATTTCTAGAAAATTGAGAAGAGGCTGAGATTTCAGATAGCCTGCTAGAAATCTTATTTTATAGAGAAATTCTTCAGATACCCTAGAGGTACTGCCTTTAGCAATGCTATCTATTTACTCCTTTTGTATGTTTACTCTTTTTACACTATGTGGTAAATGCGAAGGAGAAAGCAAAGCTTGTACCAAATCATTGTTTCTCTTCTGAGAGGAGTAGGGAGGCAAATGCAAAATATGGAAGTTTTAGAAGTTTTAACAACCTAAAATTATACGCATGTTAACCTCATTGGTTAAATGGTAACTGGTTTAAATAGCATAGACCTTGTCAGAGATCTTCTACTGCCCTCATCCTATAAAATGGTATTTGCTATACAGTAGGGTCCAAAGCTACATTAAATTTAACTGTAACTACCCTCCAGGAGATAATCAAAACGTCACTGTGACACCCCTTGGGACACAGACTGACAAACGGTAAGTGCAGAAACTCAAAAAGAGAACATTTGATGGCAAAAATCTCCATTCAGATAACACGAGTAAAGGTGCCCCTGCAAGCAGTATTGCCCAAATTAACCTTTTTCTTTTTCTTTTCTTTTTTTTTTCTGAAAGCCCTCAACATAGATCCTGTACATAGTAGGAAAGAAATCAGACAAGGAGGAAAAAAGAATCCCCAAAGCATATCTGAATGGCAGTAAAATGTAACTGAGTTCACCGGAGCAAAAATTTCTGGACAGAAAAAACAGCATGAAGTATGTAAATGACTAGGTCTATTCAAGCTGTAATTTTATGTCTTTTCCTTTGGTGTGAACACACACACAAGAAACTTGCTGCCATTTCAGATGCCACAAACAAGATTAATAGAGATGGGCACTGATGAAATTTGAGTAAAGCCTTGCTGAAGCCAAAAATCTTCTCTTCAATTCACCATCTGCATAAGTAATCAGAGGTAGTTGGCTACAAAAAAAAAAAAAGAATAAATAAATAACCAGTTGGACCTACAACACAAAGCCTACACACGAACAAGATCAACCAGAAGCAGAGGTGTGCAGACAAGAAAAGCAAGGGTGCAACAGAAATGCTAGAAGAACTTCCCAGCAATTTTTCAGACATTTTTACAAATGCACGGACAAAGGAGCAGATAGACTGCAGCAGCATCATCACTGGAAATGTGGCCATGAGAGATAGTAAAAAGACACCTTTCAGCACAAGTGCTAACAGTATAAAAACAAAATAAAAATAATTATACGTAGGAGTGTAAGTGAAGAAAACACTCCCTATCTGTGTTCTGCAAAGTTCACGACAATGGGGCTTCCTGTGTAAGAATACAGGACTTGGCTATAAATTTCTCCTGTAAAGAGAACCTGCAAGAAAGAAAACATCAAGCAACTGGTCAAATCAAAAAAGAAAAAAAAATGGCCTCACAGTTAGAAGTAATATCTATTGTGTTTTTAAATTTTATTTTTCTAACAACTCTAACAAGTTCAGTATATTGTTTATTATATGTGCTTCTTGTTAGTACCAAAAATATAATCTAAGGAGGAACAGCAATATGCACACACCTATTGTGTTTGTTTGTGTTCCCACTACCTCATCTAGTTCTGCAATCTTCTGCAGCCCAGCAGAAATTCTGATAATTACCTGATTGTCAACTTGAGCTTTTCCCTTAATTAAGGATAAGAGATACACGTATTTTGGTAACAGGTTTATGTAAAAAGGAAGGAAATTTCAATTACATGTGCATACAGTATATAATGAGTTGAGCCCAATTTCTGAAGCAATTGCTAGCTGAAAGCCAAGGCTTTACTATAATTCAGTTTGATTACTGTTGTTGATTTCTTTTTCATTACTTTTTCCAAAAGAAACAGCTTCTATATAGAACTAGTAGCAAAAGCTAAGAACCGATTACCCAAAAGTACAGCAAAGGAGAAAGAAGGACTGAATACATGAAATAACGAAAAAAAAAAAAGGGGGGGGGGGGGAGGTCAAGCAGAATCTTCTGCTTAAAAGAAGAAGATTTTTCTGCACAGGCAAATGGTACTTAATTGCCAAAATATAACAAGCAAAAGGGTAAATATATATATATATATGTAAGAAATTCTGTTTTGTGTAATTAAAAGCAAACCCAATCGATTGTGTATGTATATATAAAATACTCATAACGTTATACAAGTCAAGCAAAAACAGCTAATGAATCCCACTGACTACAAATGCCTAGTTCAGCTGTTAACATTCCAGTCACAACTGCTACAATTTCCACTTACATTGTCAGAAGGCAGGGAAGGCATTTAAAAAAAAAAAAAAAAGCAAAATCTTAGTAATGCGTATATAATACTTCCTAATCACCGAAAATGATTTAAGAATTCCTATGCCTTGTACTGCCAAATATCTTCTGCAGTGTTTTAATATGCTTTAAGACCCTTACTGTCCTTTGACTTGCAAATTTTATAGAGAGGATTACGTTTTCTTGTAGGTTTTTTGTGTTTTTTTTCTTCACAAAAACTGTACTCTCTGCAAGCAAACAACATTAAATGATTAACACAGATAAGAAATGAATGGTAATGTTAGTACTGCAAAAGCAGCAAGCACGTCCTACATATGATAGGAATGAAATGCTTTATTCCTGGTATTATTAAGTGAATGGCTCCATCTCATATATTCACAGGACATGATTGACAGGCCTCCTAGAAAACTTCAATCAGAAAACTTCTTGTCTTTAATAGAAGAGATACTAATGCTTTCATCATGAACAGGTCCTGGACCAAGATCATCTAAATATAAATTTACTTCACTACAGGTGCTGCTATTGATCTCAGCAAACCTTCTCCATGCTCACTTCTTTGATACACTTTGGCAAAGAAAAAATAAGCAAGTGGATGAAAAACGTAGTCCCAGACGTTACCACAAAAGGTGTGAAGGCTTTTTTCTGGTTTTGTTTGTTTTCTGGCTTTTAAGAGTTATAACCCATATATCAACATTTTTATTTGATTATCAAAACCCATATTTTGTGAATACAGTTATCAAAGGACCTTTCTGATGGGAAGCAAGAAAAAAGGAGCCCATAGATTCTGATAGTCAAAGGTAATTATTTGACCATGTAAGTGTTATGGTTCCCACTTGATGCTGAGGCAAAATATGTTAATATGCCCATAGGTATATGGTAAGCTTAGTTGTTTCTTTTACAATTCACTTCTGAAGCTATTAGGCTAAATTGAACCACTACAAATTGTGAATCAATTTGCATTCCTGTTTAAAAAATCTATAGACTGAGTAAATCAGCTTTATCTCAGTTAAACTAAAATATAAGACAATATTAAAGAGCAAAACTTATCTGTTGACAGTAGTGATGGACTATCTTTGCTTAAAACACATTGTTTAATTAAAAATAAATGGAGTTAACATTAATTAAAGCTCCTAGTGCAAGTGCAATCAACAGTCAAGTCAATCTAAGAACAGTCTGACCTTTAAAGGGGAATGTTTCCACTCTTTAAACACATTGCTGACTTTTTGGAAAGAAACAGAAAGTGGGGAGAAAGAAAAAAAAAAAAAAAGAGAGAGAGAGAGTGAGAAGGGAATGTTAACTGGCTGTGAGAAAATAATCTAAAGAAAAGCAATCTTAACTGTGTTTCAGTGGTGAAGCAAAGACCTATATTTTTAATGAATATTTTGTGGATGCTTTCACTTGTCTCCTATTTGTTGTTCTCCTGAACTGCCTACAGTTAAATCAAAAGAGATGATTACTAAGGGAAGAAAAAGAAAACACAAACAAACAAAAATGAGCCTGACAACAACACAGATAAAATACTATTACCACAGGAATAACACAACTGCTAAAAAATAAATAAATAAGGAAAGTATGAAAACTGGGGGCTCTAATTAGAAAATTAGTTCCAACCAAGCTAGCAAGGTTTGTTTTTATGTGTAAAATGGGAATGTTGCCAGGCAGATCTCTCAGAGGCATTTAGTGATAGTGGCTACAGAGAAAGTTAGGAAAGGTCAAAGAGAAAGGATTTCTCCACGCTACACAGCTCCGTGGCAGAAGAATCAGCAAATGACCCCAGCCTCCTGCAGCCACACGTAACCAACGCTGTAGGCTGGGACCGGGGCAGGGTCCGGCTCCCATCCCCACGTGCGTGGGGAGTGAGGAGGTGACGGCATGGGTTCACCACACCACATACTGCTTACCTACATTGATCTCTAAATGCCAGGGAGAAGGTTATTTCCCTCCTTTCTGAGAACTACTGATGAAAGAGCTTACATTGCCAACAGAGCCCCAGTCCTGTCCATTCACGGACTGCAGCTAGGACAGAGACTTGGGCCTTTGGGAACCTTCCCAGTGAATGGGGTTGTAAGTTATATAGTATAGTTGCCTGAAGAAAAGTTATTTTGTCTTTTAGAGCTGACTTGATTGCTTTTCCCCATTATTATTACAAAGCCATTCCAGAACCTCATTTCCTCTATCTGTGAGCAAACTTCTAAAGTTCGGCTTGAATTTATGGGCAGACTATAAGAAACCACTCATTCTTATGCTAACATTTTCCTATAACTTTCTCCATTTATTACATTTCTCTCTCAAGTACTGCTAAAGAGAAAGTATATCACCTGTCAACCTTAATTTCACAAGGTACCATCATATAAAGTAGATCTCTATTTCTTTGGTCAGTCTAATCATTTTAGAAAAATATGAGACATTTTGCAAGATAAATGTTAAAGAGTTAGGATTTAATGTGAGTAATAGGACTTTGACTCAGGGACAGCCTCGAGGAAGGAGCCTTTTTGTTCTCAGTCTCTCTCTTCTTTAAAGTGGCATATCCAAATGATACTTTGATGAGTCCAATATATGCATCAACACTCTACAAGTACATATCTTCTACAAATAAAATAAACTGAGAGTTGTCCTCACTAACCCAGGAATTTTCAGGGGGTTGAAGCATAAAATTCTTTCTTCATAACTAAGAGCAGCTTCCCCCAAACACACCAGGGCAAATTTGCCCAACGGGCAAATGTTTGCCCATTGTTAAGCATAGGTAAACAGCATCATTCAGCTATCTTTAAGAATCTGTGCTCTACAGAGTACCCTTCAACATTGAGCAAGCTCACCTTGGCTACAGATAAAAAGTAATCTGTCCTTTTCCCTTTCCCAGTAAGAGCATGTATTACTCTAAGTGCAGCAGCCAAAACAAGGCCAAATGTGAATCTTTCTTTTCCTAGCTAAAGAACAACTTGAGACTCTCTTCCAAGGAATATTAAAGGCTACAAGAGATGAACAGTCTCACAATTTATTCTCTCAGGAAAGTTCCCAGAGTCCCAGTCTGAAGATAAATGAACTAGGTGGACTGATCATTCACAGCTCCCAAAGCCAGGAGAAGAACAAGCAGGAAGAGTGCTCTGTCTGCACACTACAGAAAAAATATATGGAGTCCTTCATTTACACATGGCTTCAGAAAATAAATGTGTAAGAAGAAAAGTTGTCCATTAGGCAAGGAATTCTGGGAACAATCGCTGACTCCAAAATGATGGACTGATTGAGATAAGACAGATTTTTCCATGTCTTCTTTCTATGTTTTCATTGCCTTTTCTACATCTGGTTTATAATAACAAGGTTAAAAAAATAATTTTTCACATTTGCAGGATTCTAGCAGGAGCCTTTGGGCTCTTGAACCTGGAACACATTCAAATCATCTCATCCATACCATCCCACCACATGCTAGTCCTATGGAGTGCACTAAGGTTTATGAAAACGACATTTTGGGTTGAATGAGAATAGTCAAAAGGCAGTACCACAGATCTGAACAGCTTTGGAAAACCACAAGAATTCAACTAAAACTAAACTGCCAAAAATGTATTTCATGAGATCTTTGAAGCTGCTGTAAAATGTGAAACAAACAATAGGATAGTTTAGTGTCTCATGAAAGGTCACATAAGGTTTCTGCCAGACAAAAATACAAACCATTTCTTCCCCATCACAAACACAGGGCCATTCTTCCGCCTCTTATTTTATTTCTCCATGTCGAGGTTATTTGCCTGTCCATGTCCTAATTTGTAGACAGAGATCCTTTTTCACATTGCTTTGTTCAAAATTAAATAGAAGTTAGACAATTAGGCTGCACAATATGTCCCCTCGGAGGCACTCAGTGATACACAACATCATCTAAAGTCTCCCTGATGTGAGGAGCTAGAACTCATTTACCATCTTGCCTGGTGTAAACTAAGTATAAACAACAGCATTTACTATGACCTGAGACGTGCTACTTTCCCTTCCATCTTTCCTCTTTCAGGCATGTTTTATATGTTTCAGAGAAATAAAACTGTGGAAAGAAGCTACTAAGTGACAAGAATAATTTACTGAACTTGAGAGATTCACATCCCTCTCGATTTTAACACAACAACAGTAGCTTTCCTGCCTATAAAAATAAAACCAAGGAACTCAGCACTCTACAATGGCCAGGTTTAAAACTCTCTCTAGGTGTTAGCAGTTTCTTTGAAGTAGGTATGTGAAAAGAAAACAAGCGGCTGCACTGAGTCAGGACCAGGAGCCAGGGATTTAACAAAAACTACCAAAAGGAATAAATAAGCCCAAACCACTCCTGTCTGGAGTCAGAGCTGAAATAAGGAATTTAAAAGAAGCACTTGCTGCTGACAATATCCATGAACCTGCCAGACCAGCTCTGCTGTACCTGGGGCTCAGGTAGACTTTAGGGAGCCAAGAAGAAAGTCTGAGCTTCTAAAACCAGCCTGCCTACCTCTACCTTTCTTCCCTCAAGTGCTTTGAAAGCATTTACTTTATTGAGGATGTCTGGCTCTGAACTGACATCCCAACGAGCATCTCTGACAGCTTTGGGAGAGCTTCTGCCATTTTTGAGAGTATTTCTGAGGTTAGCACACGTTGTCATTAACCCTCTTCCTGCCAGGAGAGGAGGGGGAGAACAAACAAAACCTTCAGTATGGTTGTCTAGCTCAACAGATGTCTGCCAATATGGGAGAGGAGATACCACCTTCACACAGAGAGGGTTGTGGAAAATCATCCTTTGAATCAACTGTGGGGATGTTTTGCAAAGTCAGACAGATGTATGCTGAGACTGACTGGGTCTGAGGACTGACAGGGTCAGCAACAGCAGCCTGCTGTCTCCTGTAATGCTCTCCTAGAAGAAGAGTGCCGTGTGATTTGCTGGCATTATTGCTTTTGCTCTGAGCACTGATAAAAAGCTGGCCTGGACAAAGTAATAGTAAATGAAACATAAGAGAAATAAAATATTATGACTACTTTTATCATCATCACTGCACTTATTTTAGAAGACAGGAGAGGGCTCTCCCATGAGACACTCTTTTTCTTAAAGACCTACTGATATCACATTGAAATCACCACCACTATGGGAACGCAAAGAAAGCAAAGGGTATAAGGAAATGGTAGCACTCATGGACACTTTGGCTTTGTCACCATAGCTGTCTTGTTAGACGGGGGAAAGGTTTGGCCTCTGGCAGCAGCTCTCAGTGCAGTTGTGGCACAGAAGACCCACCGCTGACTGCCCAGCAAACCTCCAGTGGCAGGACTGCATGAGGGCCGAGCATCACCTGCTGCTGCTGGGGCTGCTATCCACGACACTAACACACCTCTGATGCTTGCAGGAGCATCAGATGTCTGGGGGAACAAAAAACACTTTAGAGATAACGCCTTGTCTATGGTATGGCGTTACTTTTTTTCTTTGGCAACTTGCAAGTCTACTAGTTTGTTCTGATTGCAGAAGAAAATGTACCTGGCACCTTGACACCAACAATCCTAGTATGTTAAGCTAGTATGCTAGCTTAATTTATCGGTGATACAGAGTGTGAATCGAAACACCTATTGCACAAATGCTCAATCCCTCCTGCCACTCAATAGCAGAATTAATAAAATCCATTAAAGGGGCAGAGTGGACAACCGAACAGTAAAATCATAATCTGTTGTTCTTGAAGACATAATGCAAATCTTTTCCAAACATATCCTGCAGAAGAGAAAAATACAATAAGGTTTCAAATAAGAGGGGAAAAGACTGAGTTTAAAGCACATTTAATGCATTGGTAACAGGGTTTTGTGGTGGAGTAGCCATAGCAACATAATGTACTAGTGCCTTTAAAAGAAAAACAACACCACAAAATCCCACACAGCTCCAGATAAAGCCTTGCACTCTTTTACAAGACTGGGCTGTCAAGGTGCTCTGGATCCACTCACTGAGTATATTCCATTTGAAAAGCCAAGCATACACGTGTGTCTGCTTGAAAGCATATATTGCCTCTTAGTATTTCAAATGCTCACACAATAGTCTGATTGGATGACTGCAAATATGTGAATACCAAGTTAATGTATGTAAATCAATTAACATTCTACTCATCAACCTGTACATAGAGTGAGCATTATCTATGTTATATACAAGACAAATAGTTAACAAACTGCTTAATTTCTATAAGAAATAATTTTTATGACAGTGCTTCCCAAATTGATGCAAGGAAACTGTAGCTAAATTAGAGGCCTCTGATACCTCTAAATTATAAATTTACCACTCATAATGTAATTAATATTAGTCCATATATAATTAATATTAGCTTGCCTGGAATCCAGACATAAGCATACTGAAATAGTGTAACTGTCCATGGTATATATCTATTTTGTAACACCGTGATGACGTAGCCAGGCACAATGTGTAAGCATGTGGGCAATGTGACCACAAAAAGGGTAACGATGGATGTGTGTAGCTGCATATCAGAGACACCCAAGTAACAGAGCTTGTCAGAAAAAGGACAAGAAAAGCAGAGGGGGGCTTCAGACAGCGGAATACACAGGAAGGATAACTGTCAAGGCAGAAGAAAACAAGATAAACTGCATCAGCAACACATTCTCCTTTGTGGGAAGAAGAATGTAGCATAAAAAACATGAGGTGTAAGCAAGGAAAATGGGAGAACAAAGACGACAGCCCACTTCAGTTTGGCTTTTCTCGTGGATGAGCTCTCAGGCTTGTTCACCTGGACCTCAGCCTCTAGGACCAGGAAGAAATCAGGGCCACAAACACAAGGTGGCCTTGCCTCCCTGGTCCTTTGTAATCACAGCTGATTTAGAAGATTAGTGCTAAAGACTAATGGTTTTGTGTGCACAGCGCTAATAGTTAATGTAGTGCAAGAAGTGACTGCTAGCCAGGAGTGTGTTGTAATGAACAAATTTAGTAATGTCCTGCGTTGTCAGCCTTTGAACCACCCTGTCACAGTGATCTCTAATTGCCTAATTAAAATGTATATGCATATGTATTTATTTGCAACAAAAGCTGTTGATCTTTTATTAAAATGTACTCAAGAAACTTGACTTCAGTTTTGAAGCTGATCTCTCTAGAGATCTGCCATGTCACCCAGTCCCTCCCTCCATCCCTTCCTCCTCTGCAGTACAGAGTGTAAAGAAGCTCCATTTTCCCACTACTTGTACATCTCAACCATTTTGATTTAAACAGTCTCTTACAAAGTGTTCAGTTCATTCTTTTTGCACCAAAACTTGCAAATAAACCACAGAAACTACTTGCAAATTAATCCAACATGAATACAGGTGGGTTCCACCTCCCTCTCAGCATGATTTAGAGCAGCAACTATTTTTCTAAGAGCATAATGAGATGGAGTTGCACAGCTCCTGCCCCATCTCCAAACATGTTGCTACTGTACGTCCACAATACTTTTGAGTTGAATATTTCAAAACCCCAAGCTAAAGTAGCAGCCTAGTGTAATTTCAGTATGCCACTGAAATTAAAGTTAACAGACACTAGGAGACTTCTGCAGGCATCTTTGAAACTGCCTCTAAGAAATAACAATGGGATATTGCGAATATATTATCTCTTGGTAAAGATAAAAGTTGGAGTCATGCTGTGGTCATCATAAAATCTTTCTCTTTTGGTTTCTGATGTTATTCCACATATCTCTAAAAGAAAGTTTCAAGCAGTTTGTCATCTGTCAGTAAATCTCTTCTTCAGATTCCTCTCCAAGTTTTATTTATCTAAATTTTATCACAGAAGGGGCATGAATGACATTTCTAGCTGACTAGCAATCTTTCTGGATATGTGCCGCCAGATAAATGAACACATAAATGTGCTTTCTGAGGCTGCTGAAAATCCAAGCGAATTCCTCGTGGGTAATTTGCACATGTATCATACAGTGACATGCTGGAGGTACATCTAAAGCAGTGTTTAGGAATGAGAAAGGAGCTGGTAGCCCACCTGCACAAACATACAGTGGCACCTCTTCTGATGAGAAGCAAAGCCTCCTTCTAAATGCCAGTGCTGACAGCTTGTTAAGGAAACTTTTGATTAAAACAAATGCAATAAAATGGATATTCTTTACTTCAAGACCAAATAAAACACAGTACTTAGCTTTCCAAAATCAGTTGAAGCATGTAGACCCATGCCATCTGTTTCTTTCAACGAAAAAGATGTGTCTATATTTGCCAGAACAGTCTGAAAATCTATAGTGGCACGGCACCAGCTCGCTGTAGGAATGCAGATCTAGAAGCACTCATGATCCAGAAATCTATCTGTGGCATGGATGGCATTTTGCATAGAACAGCATATTACCACCATCGCAGAGAAAACAGTTGAGTGAGACACCATGTTTGAAGGCCACCAAATGTCTCATACCAAAAACCTGAAATCCTGCCTGCTTTGCAAGTACATTTATTTTGGCTGCAATATGCACTCTCGAATTCTGTCTGCATGGTCTGGTAGGAAATATCTTTCCTGTGCAAATCACAGAAAGATCAAATCAACTACCATATACAAAGTTATATTTATCAGTTATATTTATCATCAAAACTTTTTTTTTTTTTTTTTTTTTTTTTTTTTTAAGGAGCTGGAAGTTTGGGAAGCAGTTTCTGGTTAAAGATGAACCAGCTTGATAAGATCAGGTGATTTGTGAAGTGAAAATTGTCACCTGTGTAAATGAAATTATGTTGTACTAAAGAAAAGCTGCAGAAGCCACAGCACCTTCCACTGGGGTAAACCAGAGTAATTAAAACAGATATCATGCCTATTTATATCAGTGAAGAATCTGACTCTAGTACTAGCTGTCAAAAAAAACAACGGGGGGGGGGGGGGGGGAGGACGCAGAGAAGGTGAAATGATGTAATTTCATAAAAAGCAGTTGATTAACAGTAACGTGCTGGGGCTGAAATATCTAATTATCCATTGGTATAGTAACCTCCTTGCTCACAGATGTCAAAGTGTGAAACAGGAGCAGCACATCCAGTGCAGTGAAATGTTTCCTGAGCCCCCATTGATGTGTAAAGTTATCAGCTGCTTCCAGGAGATAACATTATAATTTGTTGAGAAGGACCAGGTGTTCTGCTCCCTAAACCCCACCCCTCCACACTACCGAAATGTTAACCAAAGGTGTCTGCAGGAAAAAAAAAGAAAAAAAAAAAAAAAGGTATTGTCAGAAAGAACTGCTGCACACGTTAGGATAACCCAAAACAGAAGATTACTCAGACTGCTGAGTCAAGGAAGCCCTACCTCAGCTCTCATCTCCCATGTCCAGACTCTAATATTCTTGATCACTGTTTCTTTTCCCATATTTCTTGGAGAAAAAAAATAATGATCATTAAGATCTAAATATCCTCCAAAGGAAGCTAGGATAACCTTAACTAGTGGAGACATAAGGCTTATTAATTTCTTGGCTATTATCACTGTTTCTATAATTCCCAAATGTTATTGAGCTTTGAGGGGCAGGGCTTGGTTTGTTTTTGTTGGCCTTTCTTTTTTTTAATTAAACAAGCAGACAAACTGCACTTACTCGGTAGTTTTCCCCCCACCAACAGAAGACCTTCAAATAGCAATTCCTTCTTCCAGTTCTCTCCATTTTGCCTATGAACTCAATACCGACTTTCCTCTATTGCTGACAAAGTGAACTCAAACAGTGGGAAGCCAGTAAATCTGTAACAGCAGTGACGCTTTATGTACCTTAAGTACTGTAAGATTAAAAATGTAGTTTTATCACAGTGTGATACCAATGTTAATAACTAGTCCAGAGCAAAGATTCAAGAATTCAAAGCTTTCAGTATTCTATAATTGAAAGTAGCTCAGTTGTGCATGGACTCATCTAGCAATGAAGCTGCTCAGATCATCTTAGTCAGTATTTCACTCAAATACCCAAGCCTGAGTAGGGCAATGAAGCATCCCTCTGTTGTGTTTTATCAACAGTGGTGCATAAAACACGGTTTTTGCATTTGCAAATGAAGCTACATGCAAGTAACAAAACAACACCATCTGATTTTAAAGAAGGTCAGGCATGCAGAAAAAAATGATTTGTGGCACTTAGCGAAAGCAGAGCAAGTATTAAAATTTTAGATTTTTAGCCCTCCAACTATAATTACCTACAGTTATGTTCTTGATTGTCACAGCACCGAGCAATTATTTTTCTTTCAGAATTTTTTTATTGTTGTTTCTCATTTCCAATACACTTTTGTTAAAGTTAATAATTTCATAAATGTTATTTGTTGTTTCATATTTTGACTGAATTCAAGGGCTCATAACTATGCCATGTTACAGATTACCCATCCCTCACAAGCATGTATCACACTACAGCACTGGCATCCAGCTGAATTCATTACTTATCAAAAGCAAAGGTTGCAGAGGAATAGCAGCAAGAGAGACTCAAGGAATTACACAACAGGGCAAAGGTCCAGCTGCCCCAAGCGTGAACACAATGGCTGGGATGCAAGCAGGAGGAAGCAGGAGCAAGCTCCATGTGCAGTCACAGAGCTGCAGCGTTGCTGGAATAGTGGAGACAGGGTGGGATAGTGTGGTAGATAGAGGGACAAGCTCACCACGAAAGCCAGGCAGGAAGGTGTGAAGGAGGATGTTGCAGCACTGCCAAGGGACGGAGGATGATGGGTGAGAGCTGTGTGTCAGAGGCAGAGGAGAGGCCAATGGGGTGACACGGTGCTGGGACCACCCAGACAGGGTGAGGAATCAGATGAAACCTTCCCTAAACAACTTCAAGTTTCATCCCTGGCTGCCCACCTTTCCCCCAGGAGCTGCTTTAACCCAAGGCTCTCACCCTTGGTCCCCAGCCGCTGCAGCTTCAGCTCCAGCCCCATCACACTACCCAATATTCATCTGAATGGCAACACCATTGTTGTTTCACTTTTTAGCTTCTGATACTATTAAATTTAGCACAAAAGCTGGAACCTGAAATTATTTCCATGCAAAGCAACACTTTTGTAGCTACCCTATAGTTCTATTAAACTATGGCCCCTTTCAGTGATGGGAACTGCATATTTTTTTTTTATTTTGCTTAATTCCTTAATTGACTGCAGCTAGAAAACAAGCTCTTCTCCGCATGCCTTGCGTTCGTGCTCCAGCAACACACAACGCGGCCCTCTGTTCACACTGCTGTGCCAAAAACATGAGCTCAGCTCAGGACGTGTTTCTTCCCCAGACTTCTCTGGGACTCGCTGCTATTACATCCTTTTCTGCTTCCTTATTCTCTAGTTCTTGTGCTATAACAGGAGAAGTGCACCTCCTTTAACTTTTAAGGATTAACTAAAACAATCAGAAACATAAACACTGCTATTTTGCAGCTGCAACCAGCTGGAAGTTGTTGATTCTCTTCAAAAAGACCACGTGTCTGCAGTCTGGTGCAGATAGCAGCTGATTTTCTCTATTACAAGACATCAGAAAACAGAACGGCAATGAACTGTGAATAAAGTGGTATTATATACAACACAGTAATTCTCAGGAGAAATTGACATATTTGGATCTAATAAAAAATGTCAGAATGTAATTTTTTGCAGCTGTAGAACACTATTGCATGCCCCTCTCTGCCAGTACAGATACCTTCACCTGAAATTAGATCATGAAAATATGAAGGAGACAAAAGTGATCTCTCTGTGTCTTCACGGATATTAGTCAAAATCAACTCTACAGGGACATTTGCTTCTGAACAACAACAAAAGTCTCCCGATGCAAATTGTCACCACTTTCAAAATCAGCTTAAATATAGGCTAACATATAGGACTCAATGCCTATAAGCCTGTGCAAATGGCTCTCTGTGCATATACATCGTTCATTCCCTGCATGGATTTTCTGGTACTGCATGGCATTTGTGCAGGGTCGACCAAGCACATGTTCGTGTTCCATATCAGCCTGCAGAGCAGCCGGATGAAAAAAGAACTCCAAAAAAAATAAAGTCATTCAATCCTCCCTCATAAATTGTGTTGAAACGAGGTAGGTATACTGCAACAAACTCAGACAATCCCAACATTTCTGATGAAAGAAGCCTAAGGGCAGCAAGCGGAAATTTGCCAGAGACCCACAGTAATAAAGAAAAAATAAAATAAAAAAGAAAATCAAGAATCAAGTCAGCTAATGCAGAAAATTAGACTATTAAAAAACTTCCATAAGTATATTTAAACGAAGTGGGTAAAAGTCCAGAGGTGGAATTGCAGCCATAATTTGAATGAAAAGTATAACATAATACCTCATGATTCAAATCCTATACATTATTCTGCTTTCACTTTACAGTTGCTGGAAATGCCATCATAAGAAAATATTATACACTATTTCTGGTAGTACATGTTTATAGCTTATAGTTTCTTTATCCCAGGAGTTGTCACATATGTAAATAAAAGCAGTAATTTCAATGTCAAATCTGCTTAAGGATTTATGTCTATTTTCTATTATAAGCATTTGACTGGGTCTATGAAAAGCCAGATGGAAAAGTTTCTACCCTTTATGGGCAGGAAAATATCTTCTTGAGTATTTTTAGACCATGTGATACACAGCTTTTAAAGCTTGAGATACTGCTTCCATGTTAAAGGAACTGATTTACAGATGGCACGTGCAGTATTAAGCAGTTTCTGTGCATTCAACAAAAAGCAGATATGAAATTGTAGAAACATTCTTAGTTATATTTATCACCAAATGTTACATTTAAAGATTGACATGTGTACAAAGCAGGCAAAACAAAAATAACAATTGTGGCCACATCTGCAAAAATGAAAATGAAAAGGATGGTGTAGAACGCTCGCCTACTGATCTGAAAGGGAAAACATTTTGCCAGCATGGCTTAACATGCCAATTTGCAGGAAAATACAAGCATATGAAATGCATTTGAATTTAGGTCAAATTCAGCAGTTAGCTATTTTACTAAATACATAACATGCCTGCTGTTAGTGTAGGTCAGGAGTCTGGAAAAGTTGTGAGCCGGTATCAAAAAATTGTTGAGTCTGCATTATTTGACCATTTTCATCCTTAAAGTTATGAGAATTCAAAATTATTTTGCTTCCCTTTCATCTTTCCTTTCAGAAGTGCAACAATTAACTAAAACTATGAGAAAAGAAAAATGTTCTGACCACCAATAAAAAAGAGTCATGCTGCCAAAATGTTCAAAAATGGCTCCTAATTTTTTATTCCATTTAGTTATGACCAAGTCTGGGGGCTATATACCTGCTGAGAATAAGAGACCAAGAGTTCTTGGAACTATTAGTGTATTTTCCCTCTTTTTAAATAAACCAAATGCAGCAACCACATCCAAGAAGCTTCTGACACCATTTAACAATGAGTGTGATATGATTTTTTTTAAAAAAAAAAAGGAAAAAAAATAAAAAGAAAAACAGCTGGATTTTTTCATTTGTCTGTTGGACTGTTGGAATAACAAGACATGCTATTAAAAATCAGCCTTAAAAAAAAAAAAAAAAAAAAAAAAGTGCGCTCCTTATCTTGAATTAAGGGAGACATATCTCAGCACATCCTGAAACACGCAGCACTGGCCAGGCCCAGCTGTGCTGCCTTAGCAGGTGAGGTTACTGCCCTTGGCTCCCCACACCTCAGCCCTTTGCAGATGGAGAAGAAATGTCTTCCACCCACAGACTTCGCACTACAGAGGACTTCACAAAGATGATCCCACATGGAGAACAAGGTCAAAAAGGCCACCTCCTCCAGTTTAAACCATTGGCTTGGAAATCAACATCAAAATCAAACGATGTGTGGTGAGATTTATGAATAGTCTACTGGTAAGGAAGGTACTGCCCATGCAGTCTGGAAAGAGGACTGTCTCCCAGATTGCAAGTAGATAAAAGTATCTGGGGAAAAAAAATCATATAAGATGTCATTGTTTGTTTTCTGTCAGCACTGAGACTACACTAGGTTCATCATAAATAAGAACTGGGGAGATAAATAAGAAACTTCAGTGCACTGCATGAGAGAGGAGGACTATTTCCCCAAGATTATTCTTTAAATTGATTTAAATTTAGTGCACTGGGGTAAAATTAAAATGTAAAATGTACACTTGCAGAAATATTTTATGAGCTTGAAGGATCTGCTGTTTGACAGGAATAACTTAGCAATGTAGAGAGGGGAGATGAAAAAGCGCTGAAGTGAAGAAGTTATTCCAACACTCTCTTCACTAGTTTTTGACAGCAGAATTCTTAAAGAACATAGGAAAAACTCAAATCCACTGTAATTTTGAGAGTCGGAAAGCCTCTGCCAACAAGCAACAGTTACATTCCTTAACATTATGGGTATTTTTTGCCTGTTGGCAATCTATAGCTTAGTATAATTTCAAAAACTATGTTGCATTTAAACTCAAGAATGAAGTGAGATCCTTTTCTGTTAGAAAAGATTATGATTTGTAGCACTTCCTCCCCCTTTCCTTTGGATGTGGAAATCAACACACATATACCCACATCACAATTCTTGCCCACTGAAAGATCATGACATAAATATACTGGGGACAGACAATGAAATAACTCCACCACTGAATGACCTGGAGAGGTTTTGCTTATGTAAATGCAGGAAGACATCTTGTGGATTTCTGTACTAACAAAACTGGGCAATACTCATGTTTTTAGTGCTTGCTTTTCTGTTGTCACTGCCTAATCATATTTTCAGTGTTATTGCCAGCAAAATGCATCTCCCAACATTTAATCAAAGCCATTTGATGATGATTCTGGAAAAGTGTCAAGATTTTAGAGGCTAAATCTAACATAATATAATTGAAGTAAACATGTAAATATGGTTAGGAGAAAGGTACAGTTTCTCTCTTTATCCTGCTTACAAGTTTCTGGTATGTTTTTTGCTGTTTCAATTATTGTTTTCTGGGAAAAGAGGTTGGTCATGGAAATTGTAATATAATTGCAAAATGTAAAGGTTACCATGCACATATATTTTCATTTATCCTATTTAACTCTGAAGGATACCACAAAGCTGCTAATATCTAATAATCCATTTACGGAAGCCGAAAGTTATCTGTAAAAAATTAAATTGTTTACATTCACATTGTCATACAGCAAATATAAATGCTCATTCATTATTTAAAATGTATGTCTCTTCACAGCACATTTACATCATGACAGATTTTGTTTTCTCTACTCAGTTCTGGCTAACCAACTCTGCAGATACGTTAGCACCATCTTTTGGTGAAACTGTATCTTGACCTATATTTATATTGTTTTATTACAAAAGGTCTTACAAATGGGGTTATGGTAAGGGAGCAGGAGTGGGAGGATGCATATAAAATCATATTGCTGCCATTAGCATTTGGTGAAAGTTGTGGTAAGCTTTGGAAGTAAAGGTCTATGCAGTTGGTTACCTGCTCTCTCTAAATGGAAGATATAAACTGGGCCATGAAATGGGGACTGACATGGAGATCTATCCTGCCACTGCCTCTGATATTTCCCTGGAGAACACCCTCTGAAGACGGACAAGAGCCAAAATGGATAGGTGGAGCTGCTCTTTGTGGCACTGACCATTTCAAAGCACACCACCATGAAGAAATGAAATTCAGTGGGAAGCAATCTCTGATGAGGAGGATCTCCAAAAACAGAAGTGGTTACCGTAGAATCACAGAATGGTTTGGGTTGGAGGGGACCTTAAGGATCTTCTGATTCCAACCCCCTGCCAAGGGCAGAGACACCTCCCAGTAGACCAAGGTGCTCAAAGCCCTAGCCAGAAATGTCAGAGTTTTTAATACCTTTTCCTGTTCACACACAAACTGCTGGCCAGAAGTTCATTCTACTCTTTAGATAACCAGAATGCATCCCTTTAATTATCCACCTAATCCCATGGTGACTACTATAGCATGGGTATTGAAGGTTGGACCCTGGATGATAACCCAGACAGAAATCTATTGGTCTTGATTTATATTTACACTGAGGTACATTTACATTGTTGTAGCACTAAAATGTGTTTTGTTTTGTTTTGTAATTAATTTATTGTCCTAGAATTGTGTAAATATGACTTTTGTATAAATGAAAATCAGGTCACTTAATCAATGAATCATCTATGAATGCTTGCTTGCATCATATTATTTTCCAAAAACATGTAATATGGGCCTACTTCGGTGGTTTTCTGTTACTTTGCCATTCACTTGTACTTTATATTTTACATTAACTAGTATAAATACCTCTAAATTCAGACTGAAGATGACTTGTAGAAACTATTTTTCCCTCTATATTTTGTCTTGCTTTTTTAAAAAGTGTTTATTGCAGTCAGTTAAAAAGAGGAATGAAAACATTTCCTATTTATACAAAAAACTCCATACCTGCATTAACATTACATGAAAAAAAAAAATGTCATATGTTATATCTCACTGATGGACCTCCCAGCAGGATCATATAACAGCACATGCTTATGCAGTGACAAGTATGGAGGGAATATATGCCAAAAAAGGCGTAAGTTCAGGACTTCAGAATGTGGTTCAAGCTGAACTGCTGACATGTGATAGAACTTTGAGAATATTCCAGAAGAGAGAAAAGAAATAACAATTTTAAAAACAATTTTTCCTCTTCCAGATTTAGAGTGATCCTGGAGAACTAACAAAATTTTCCTAACTCCGAAAATTAGGAGTAGTGTACCAAAGGCTGCAAAGCACAAAGGACCTCAGAAAGCACAGAATCTCCTTGCTGTCATGAAGGCAGAGGGCTTTCCTGGTCCCCTCTTCATTTCATCAAAGTGAGGTGTCACATTCTGCTTCTGATAAGGCCCTTGGAATTTACCCAACACGAAAACAAGTAGGTTAACCTAAACCTGCAAAGCATGCTAGGATGACTAAGGTCCTTATCTAATTGCTTAGACATTTAGAGCTCCGTTTGGTCTCTCCATGTAGAACAGAGGAGTCCCTTTTCCATCATAGCATATCACCACATGTACTCAGCCGGATGCACCACTTTTTTGTATGGAAGTACAATTTCAGAACAAGGCAAAACCAGTAAACTGCAAACATAGGTGATTACTGAATAGACAAGGACAGAATTTGATTTACTCTGCTGCTGAGTTCATGTCATCTGCAGAGCTGTTCATGCCACCAGAATCCCGTCTACCTCACCTGCAATATATATATATATATTCTCCCAAGGCAAAACAGTGTTATGCATTATGTCTTTTTAGTATGATGCTTTGTATTCCAACTACTGCAATATGTAATCAGTTTGGCATTCTGCTTTGCAAAGCAGTCATCATTCATTGCCACACTGATCTATGAGTGTAGATACATCATGATTTACCTTTGGCATTGAGTATTGCAGCTTTGTTAATCTATAGCAGACAGATAATTTATTGTATTGTAGCAGCAATATCAGTGCAAAACTTAGAAGCAATAGCACTTTGAGAGAAATACATGCTACTTGTATATATAATATGGACATATTAGGCATATATATTTGCTAGTACCAATCACTGGTGCAAGGTCAGATTCTGGCAGCAGTACTGCTTTGGATTAGTGCCTTGCCCCACAGCTAAGGTAGACAAAACTAGACTTTTTATGATGAATTATTGCAATGAAGTTGTTCTTTGTATATTTCTAATCACAAGTCAGAGTGTACTCTGGTTGTCTGGCAGCTCTGCCACAGTCTTCAGTGGGAGTGTGTTCATAGTGATCTTACCTAAAACTGTCCATTGGAAGCTGTCTGATCTAAAAGCACTTTTATTTTCTTCAAGTTCTTCCTTTGGAGTTACTTAGAAACAATATTAGAAGCAAAATTGTTAACGATTAGTGAAATTATAAACCATGTGTAAAGCCATGCCAAAAAAAAAAAAAATACCTTTACCCCTTTGGTAGGCTTATTCATACACTTGGAGACAGTGGTGCTCTTGTAACAGCGCACAACAGAATAAGCAGGAAGCCTAGAAAAGGGTTTTGTACTCTTAAGGATGTCAAATGAATTTCAGTAAAGAGGTCTGATAACTACTGATAACATTGCCACAAACAGATGTCTGTTAAGATGTGAATAACAAGTACATAGAAAGGTATTATTTGCGTAATACAACATATGTCTATACAGTATGTATCTATAAAATAAAACATATCAAAAGATACTCTATTACCTCTGTTATGTAATTTGATTTTCCAGGGCATAGAAATCTGGGAATCTTTAAGTAAGAATGTATGCGTGGAGAAAAAAGTTTTAAGGTCATGTGGAACCATGTCTGGAAAAAAGGACTAAGATAAACATGCCTTAAAAGAATATTGATCTGTATCTGAAGAAAAATATAACAAAATGGATAGTCCAAATAGAAACAGGCTATTTAAAAAAAGATACATTGATGGATAGTAACTTGAATGGATATGCTATCAAGGAAAATGGAGTTGCAAACCTTCCAACTGTGTAGAGAAACACATAATTCATCCATGCAGGCTATCATAAATGTTGACTACAAAATAGCGAAGGTGGAGCCACCTCTAGACTGGGTATCTAAAACTTTAACAAACTGTGCTTACCTGTTTCTTCAGAATTGGAGAGGCAGAAGGGATCATGCTGACATCCCACACTAGTACACATCAATACTGTCTTGTTTCTATTAAAGCAAAATATATCGTAGTATTTGGTCTTCATATGTATGGACTCCTTGTTTGACCAGTTGACTGTCCGTTAGGTGTAGCCACTAAATCTGACTGCTACAAGAAACTGCTCAGAGTCTTCCCAAGCCTAACTCTGGTATTGGTTTGCTGATATTTGAGAATGTATGTGAAATTTTGTGTTGGCAGACATGATACAGGAGTGAACCAGAAGGCAGGCAAATCAGCAAGAAAGCACAATAGCTTGTCTCGTTCTATCTGGCAGCAATTAAATTAACCAGGAATTGTACAATATCATAACTGGAGATTAATAAGATGAAAAAGAACATAACATGAAATCCCAAAGGTGGAGGAGCTTTCTGCTCCCATTATTCAGTAAATAAGGGCAAAAGGTGGTTACAGAGCTACATTGTATATATGCTTATATTTCTTATATTTTCCAGCAAAGGAAAAAGCTTCAAGGGACATGTAGCTCTTTGCTTGCCTTCTAAATAGCCAGCATATTGTAACTGTGCATCATTGACTCAAAATACAGTGTTCATAAAATGGTTATCAAGGGACCCAGCCTAGATGAAGCTCATTCTAGTTTCTTCCAACCACATCTAGCAAAAAAGCTACCCTGAAAACATACACAAATAATAAAATCTGTTACAGCAAAATTTAATATAAGAAAAGAGAAGAGAGAAGAACAAAACCAAAGGAAAACATTTATCATTATGTGGACAACATAGAGGCAAAACCTGAAATCACCTAAATCAAGTTAAAACTGCTTGAATGAAAAAATAAGTTTTTCTGTGAATTTTGCAAGTCTAAAAAGTCTTTCATGGTACACTGGTGAAACCACTATATTGAAAGGTTTCCTGAAATTTGGAAGGACTGGCATGCAACAGTTGAGAGGTAAACCAACTGTGCACAAAGTAAAGGTTTATTCGCATGGGAAAGTTTAAGGAGAGATTTTGGACAGATAAAAAGAGATTCTAAAGCCTACATGTTTAAAGATATCCCACGTTGTTGCAATTAGCTATATTGATTCAGAAAGAGTTTTAGGTACATCAAAAAGTTTCTAAATGAAAATACAGTGAAATAAGGGGGTGGAAGGGGTTGTGAACTTGCAACAGGGATTTTTCTCCCTGTTGCACTGACTTTGCTGGTTATTTTTGAAAATTTCTGTAAGGTTACTAAATCTATAGTTCATCCTTGTTAATTTTTTTAAGTGTGGAAGCTGTGAAATTTAAGCCAGAAGGGTGCAAAACATACCCTTTTTTCACCTTCCCAGTTAATATTTTATAATTGGTTATGAAAGCATATATTTGAACAGAATCCAGACAATCTCAAGTACTTTGGGTACCTGCCGTTAAAAGCAGTATTGTTATGCAACTTACAAATGACAATTTTCCCATGCCAACAGCAAATTATTTTTAACAGTCATTTGGCACAGTGTGTGTCTGCTGTATCATTATCACGGTAAATGTTTTGTTTATTGAAAACCCACTCTCTATGAACAAGTAAGCCAACTAACATTAGGTATTAAATAGCACTCTTCATATTCGTCCCTGAGCAAATGCTATTGCACTAATGTATTCACCTAGATTATTGCAAGCAGAAGAGTATTAGCTACTGCCAAGCAGTTAAGTACTCTTTTTTAAACCAGCTATGAGTGTCTTGTAGAAACTGGTCCATTTGAAAGATTTGATATCACTATTATAGCTGAGATGACATGGAATTGCCATTGCCTCCTTGTGCATGAAAAGGTATGGCATAGGGAGACACAAAGGAATTACTGTGACTTTGGGGTACCCCAATTCTCAAAGGGCACACAGCTGAGTCAGCTGATAGGAGCATTCGGGCAGGGGACTGACTTCATCCTTCTGATTGCCATCATCCTCCCAAGATACAACAGCAAGAGAGAAAGATGGAAGAGGCAGCTGTCAGGGACATGATCTTTCTGGGTAAGACAGAGAATAACCACGCTTTTCTTGTGCAGTAAGGGAGAAAAGGAATAAAATTGGTTTGTCTATCTAATACATTGTCATGCATTAAAAATAAAGTACTGGAAGTTTGAAAGAAAGAAGAAAGAGAGAAAGAAAGAGAAAGAGAAAGAGAAAGAGAAAGAGAAAGAGAGAGAGAAAGAGAAAGAAAGAGAAAGAGAAAGAAGGAAGGAAGGAAGGAAGGAAGGAAGGAAGGAAGGAAGGAAGGAAGGAAGGAAGGAAGGAAGGAAGGAAGGAAGGAAGGAAGGAAGGAA